>JAHHUM010001738.1:149018-749018 GCA_036173005.1 Crenichthys baileyi
CTTTGGTCACTCATGCCAATGCCAAACGTCGGTTTCAATGTTGCAAGGAGCGCAAATCTTGGGCTGTGGACAATGTGCAACATGTATTGTTGTCTGATGAGTCCACCTTTACTGTTTCCCCCACATCCGGGAGAGTTAGAGTGTGGAGATGCCCCAAAGAAGCGTACCACCCAGACTGTTGCATGCCCAGAGTGAAGCATGGGGGTGGATCAGTGATGGTTTGGGCTGCCATGTCATGGCATTCCCTTGGCCCAATACCTGTGCTAGATGGGCGCATCACTGCCAAGGACTACCGAACCATTCTTGAGGACCATGTGCATCCAATGGTTCAAACATTGTATCCTGAAGGCGGTGCCGTGTATCAGAATGACAATGCACCAATACACACAGCAAGACTGGTGAAAGATTGGTTCGATGAACATGAAAGGGAAGCTGAACATCTTCCAAGGCCTGCACAGTCACCAGATTTAAATATTATTGAGCCACTTTGGGGTGTTTTGGAGGAGCGAGTCAGGAAACGTTTTCCTCCACCAGTATCACGTACTGACCTGGCCACTACCCTGCAAGAAGAATGGCTTAAAATCCCTCTGACCACTGTGCAGGACTTGTATATGTCATTCCCAAGATGAATTGACGCTGTATTGGCCGCAAAAGAAGGCCCTACACCATACTAATAAATTATTGTGGTCTAAAACCAGGTGTTTCAGTTTCATTGTCCAACCCCTGTATATCTGTTTAACTTCCACCCATTGGGGAAAACCAGCGAGATTTTGAAAACAATGTGCCGGGAGTCAGATGTTCTCTGGGGGTTTAGGCACCTCAACCACCTGGTCAGCTGACAGCTGGTGAGGCGAGCCGACTGCTGGGGCAGCAGACAAACAAATCGGCACATTTGTGCAATTGATATCTTGATAAACTGATCAGATATTTTAGGTTTACACAGCTACATTCTCATCTAAAAACATTGTTAAAGTTCAGTTGTTTCAGAATACGCAATATAATTTTATTCCAACTTTTTTCTCTCCTCCGGCCTTTGCTACTTACGTTTGAACAATCTGCTTCGACCCGCAATGAATCATGGGATAGGGTGGGACACGGAGGATACACTGGACCCATCCTTCAAATTTGGGGAAAAGAAAGACACAATTGTTGGAACCTTGGAGACTGGATAGCATTCATCGCCTCATCCAGGACGTTATCGGCCTACAAGTGCATCCTTTAAAAAAATGCAGACCTTAATTTGGACACAGCAATAGTGAATGACATCCGTGAATCAGTAAATCTGTGTTTGATTAATCTGTGGCTTCAAGAACCTGGATGTGTGACACAAAAAACTGAATTTAGGAACTGAAATTGAATTTTAGACCTGAAAGTGAAAGTAATCAAACTGAATTTTCAATACAAATCAAAGCAATTTTCAAAGCAAACAAGTTTAGTTTTAAACCATTATATTCAGTTCCAGTTTAGTGAAATTCATTTTCAAACTAATGCATTTAATTTCAAATTACACATATACAGTTTCAGTCTGAGCAATTCAAATTCAGTTGCTGATGGCACAAGTTTCTTCCCATAGTTCTGAGGCTCATTTGATTTTGATCGCCATTAATAATGGTTACATTTTTACCTTCAGTTTCAAAGTAGCCAATATCTACTACAACTTCCTGTAGATGTTAGCAGCTTAACTAAAAACCAAGTGGTCTATGGTTCAGCGTTAAGCTTTATGAATGCTAGGAAAATAGCACACAAACAAAGAGGTTCAGGGGAAAACTGACCATTTTCATTGTTGTGCTTTTCTTTGTTACACAGAAAGGGTTAAAAGGATTTTCCACACTTTCCACCCACTTAATTTACGAATTAAGTTATAGCCAGCAACAAAGTGAATTATGTGTTTTTTACTGAAGTATAATGCATACCTTTGTAACCTAATGAGGCGAGAAAGGCCAGATTCTATTCATATATTCTGACAAAACTAGTCATTGAAGGACACAAACAGTGTTGCTTTATTATGAGATGGCCTGAATTTATGTAAAATTTTCCTTTTCTGGGCTGAAAGCCAATAACAATATATCACTGTTTCTTTGCAAAGACCATGCTTGGATATAAAAGCTATTTTTCAGGTATCTAATGAAGAAAAGATTGCCTATTTTCTCTCTGACATCCAATTTTCTAAAGAAATTGCAATGCATCTTTAAGCAAACACAGATTATTAAATCATAAAAGTCAAAACTATAAATAACCTTAAGAAAAAACGGATGCTTGTCGGGGTGGAGGGAAGGTTTTTCTTGATAAATTGTTTGCAATAAGTTGAGAGTAAAGTCCTTTTCATGGATGTATGGATGTTCCTCACAGTATGCAAATTTAAAAATAGGTATAGCTTAGATAATTAAATTTAGTAAAAGATGTATTTAAAACAGCTTAAGTGAAGTAATATTGCGACATCATAGTTGCTTATAAACGTATTGCCAACAATTGCATATTTATTACTGATTAATCAATAAAAGTAAAACATTCTCCCCAATCATTAGCAAGCACAGTAACATGTTTTCCTTTCTGCAACTGGCATTTTTTGTTCAGAAAAATATGACTGTGTTTATAGTCACAATTCTTTTTTAAAGCCAGTGGATCAGACCGTTTCTTATTATCAAAGTTATTTTAAATATGGTTTGTTACCCAAACAAGTGTCTTGCCATATCTTCCTCCAGCTTCCATCAGACCCACAACTTTATCCACTGAGCCACCTAAAAATTCACCAAATATAAAACATGTGGACACCTTTTAAGGAGAAGCCCACGACGCATTGGAATAGCCAAACTTCACCAAGATCTGCAGCGATCGGACTGACTAAGTTGTTAGGAAAACATTTCACCCAGGAGACCAGTTCAGTTAAGAAGTTGAAATGATGTATCCCACTGGGACCTACAGAGCTGCTGCATCACCTACCATTAGAGACAATAATGATTGCTTGGCAGGCAGTACTTCTGATGAGGGCAGTACTACCAGTTGGCCCCACCACATCTGCACAAGCAGTCCAGTCTGTACCATCATTATAGTCAAACCTAGTGTGAAGAAACAAGATCCCTTTGCTATGAGAAATAAATAACTTACTCGGGTTAGAAATAATAAGTTCATAGTTGACCAGGATTCTGTTATTGCCAAGTCAGAGTATTTTCATATCCATAAAGTTGATATTATATAATTCAGTAGGAAATAAAGCTGCAAGTATTTTGGGGTATGTCTCTACCCGTTTTGCATATTTAGAGACATTTTTGCCCATTCTTCATTGCGAAACACTTCAGCCTCAATCAGATTGGATGCAGAGCATCTGGGAGCTACAATTTTTTGTTATTAGCACAAATGTTTTAATTGGAATTAGGTCTGTACTTTGACTGGACCATTCTAAAACATGATAATGCTTTCAGCTAAAATGTTCCATTGTAGCTCTGGTTGTATGTTTAGGAGATGTATAAGGGTGTTTTAAACTGTTTTCAAACTTTAAAACTCTTGTATTGCCTTCTCCAAACATTGTCTCCAAGTGGTCCAGATGCTGTTTGTTTTGTCATTCTCTAACAAACCTCTAAGACCTTCACACAAAATGTTTTGTTGTTTATGTTTTGGTACAAGTGCATTATAATTCGTGTGCTGTGCATAATGTATGTGCACGGTATTGCTGTAAGTTTTATGTTTTTAAAATATTATGGTGAATGGCCTGCACCTGTAAGGTGCTTTATCAAATTTTCCAGAGACCCCAAAGCGCTTTAAACTACAATCAGTCATCCACCCATTCATACACACACTGATGGGCTACAATGTTAGCTACACTGTAGCCAAAGCTACCCTGGGGCAGTCTGACAGAAGTGAGGCTGCCATATAATCAGTGCCACCGAACTCTCTGACCACCATCAGCAGGCAAGTCGGGGCAGGGGTTCAAACCGGAAACCCACAGATTACAGGACAAACCTCTACCATTGTCGCCGCCGTCGCTAGTAGTAAAGTCAGCCAATTTCTGCATGAGCAGTCCTTTGTTAAATTCTGTTTTAAACCCTGTTGATGGATAAGGATTTGAAGTTGTTTAGTGTATCACTGCTTAATGTTACATGCTTGCAAAGATAAAAAGTTTATGCATCATTTTTATAAATTCTATATTTCCATCAGTGATGAACTGCCCACCGACGGTTGAAAACTGATGTCACATTTTCCTAAAACTGACAGCTGTTTTAATAAAACATAAATTTAAATTTGTAAAACAATAAAATAATAAGTCAGCACTACGATGCAGTCATTAATTCAGCACCAAGCTTGTGCATACAGAGCTTGCCTGTATAAGCCCTCTGAGACGCTGCCTGCAGTTGCTTGTGATGCCGTTTGTCAAAGAAATTTAAACTGAATCCATCTTACTGTCTAATACACACCGCTATGGCACTGACCTTTTAATACATGTCCCCTTGGTTCAGAAATGATAAATAACTGTCCATCACACTGTCACATTCTGCTGAAATACATTTCTGTGTAAGTGTGACAGAAAGCTCACTTATCCCTGGTGATCCGTCTGAGCTCACCTCCAACCTGTCCGGATGGGTGTAGTTGTTCCCTAATGTTGGTATTAAATGGTCCCAAAGTAAATTAAAATCTGTTTTTATCAATTTCTTGCAGATATTCTGCACAGTTATTCAAGTACTGGTCTACAGACCAAATATCTCCTGTTTATTTACGGATGCATGTTTAATTTAATAACAGAATTGATATTTGTTTCAGATCTTCAGAGACCTCATTAAGTTCTACATGCCATTTTTTCTCTGTTTTAATTTTGTGGCATCTGGTCCTCTCTGCAACAGGTATAGGTTTTAGATATTGTTTTCATGTTAACAGGCAATTTTAATTTTCCCACACTAACCTGAGTACCTCTGGCCCGGGCACTATAAGCATAAACAAAGTCTATTATGCTATAAAGTGGTGAAACTGAGTGTGTTTGGCATTTAAATCTTTGGAGAGATTTGATTTACATTTTCAGCCACAGAGCTGTCAAGATATTTCACATCGTAGAATGGTTTCAACTTTCATCTTTCTCCCATATCCCCTAATCAGAGTAACAGCCTCTAAACTATAAGGGGAGTAGAACAACTTTATATAATGCTCAATATACAGTTTTATTTCATCTTTGACGGCACAAAAACAAACCACACATGGCACAAGTATAAACAGGTTTTCCCTCCAGGAGAGGCTATGCGCAGGTCAGTTGGAGGCAATTCAGATGCGGTGGAGCAAGCAAGCTTATATTTCCCAAAATTATATTAATCCAGCAAATACTGGCTTCATTTCTCACCTGCCTGTGCCTGCCTTCGATCCACCAACAGCCCCCTCACCTGCTAGTTTTCAGTTTTTCTAGAGAATACATTGAACTCAGAAGTGCCTTTCAGAAGGCATGGGATTCAGTATGTGCGACTGCAAAGCCCGTTAACTCTTTTTAGACTAAAGGAAAATATCTGCCACTGCTTTAAAGTTTCCATGTCTGATTTCCTCAAGTATTTTAGCAGTTATACTGATTAAAATATAAAAATAGTGTATATAATGCTTGCAGGTCAATAAAGCACAATGACACCATGGTCATTAAAGCAGGTACTCATACTTTTGGCAGTGTAGGCAGGTCCAAAGTCCTGCAGGAAAATGTAATCACACTGTAATAACTTTTAATGTCTCTTAACCTAGAAACGAAAGTTCAAAAGCTGCCGTAAAACTGCGAATAAAGTCAATTCTTTATTGCAATTATATCCTAACCCTGAATACTACAGACTTTCTCCTACACTGCGTTAAGAGGAAATCTTTAAATAAAAGCTAGCAGCATAAGGTCAACTTTAATTCCACCTCCCATTACCCTGAAAACGAAGAACTACTCTCTACTACTACTCATGAGTCTTTCAGATTTTGCCAAGAGAACTTTTGCGTCTCCACTTGTAGTTTTAAAACAGTAAGGTTTTTTTTTTAACTCAGTGGAGTCTGGTCTTTTGTATGTGCCAGAGAAGTGCTATTACATAAAGTGTGTAAGAGTAGATATTTTCAGTCTCAATGAATGAGCCAGAACTCAAACATGACAATGAAGTGATAGCAAAGTGGAAGCTCAGTAAATTTGAAACTTAAGACACTCAGGAGGAAAATAGAAAATGGAAGTTCCTGAAATAAGCAAACAGCTGAATGGAAAAAATGCAGGATAACTAAATGAAATATGTTATAAGTTAAGAGGGAATGAAAAGAACATTACTCTATGAAAACAAAAGCCCTATACCATGGCTATATTGGACCCAGTTCCTCAGACCTCTAAAAAATTAGCGCAAAGAAATCTAAATATTACACTTCTTGTTTGAACTGTTTTTTAAGGTTGGTTCAATGAAACTGAGGTTTTCATAACTTCAAATTATGATTGAATCTAGCATTTTTATTAATAAGAGTCTTACAATTTTTTTTTAATTTGTGGCACTAGTGCCCTTTATTTCATAAGTTGACCGACAGAAAATGGGATGGATGGAGAGAGAGGGAGGAAGACAAAGAAAAGGTCAACAGCCTGGGACTCGAACCCGTGACTTCTGTACCTGGGTCGTGTGCTGTACCCCTGCAACACTGTCTTTCAACCATGACATATACTGTTTAGCAGTATAGGTTATTGTGCAATTATTATTATTTGATTATATGTATGTATTAAAAACTATATTTTAACAATCATAAATAATAGCTTATAATTTCTAACCTAAATCATCCACAATGTTTAAATATTCAAATATACTGTGACATTTTTACTGTTGGGATACTAGCACCTAATAATTATAATTAATAATTTGAATTATAAATTAATTACCATAAACCAAACTTACCAAACGTCACTGTATTGTAAGACCAAAAACGGAAGATGAGCACGAGCCTCCGGGCAGCAAATCACCTTTACACAAAAATAAGCACAAATCACTTCTCTATGTGTGAATTTTTTTACTAAAATATTTCAACCCTACAGTCAAATATGTCAGCTAATAGAAGTTTCCACCTAAAACTAATAACATTCACTGAACTACTGAACAAAGAAAAAATAATACTAATAGTAAAATGGAACATTACTCAGTTCATGTGTGTGACAACTGGAAAATTAGGAATAATCAAAGCTTTGGCTCAAACAGGAATGTGAGGAACTATGATGAAAAGAGAAGAGGAGAAACAACCCACTGCAGAATAAACAGTGCCTAAAGCACAGGAGTGTTGTATTATCCCAAAACAACTCCAAACACTAGAAGTCTGTGCCCGCGACATAAAATTTTAAAGATTAATCCAATTCCATTCATGGAAAAGAAACACTGATAAAAATTTTAAAAAGTAAATTCATGCCACTGAAATTAACAGTTGTTGAGATGTATGGTCATTTCACTAAAAAGACATGTCCAGACTACTCCTTTGTGATTTTGTTGAGCTCTTTTATGACGTCACAGGGGAACCCCGGCACGTAAACTGACTGCTGCTACAATGGCAGCAACACAGACAGCAGTGAAGAATCTGATACTTCTTTAGATATATTTGTCACTGTAGATAATTTGAGAAATGATCATTTTGTCTTACGCCGGTTGCTGTATAAGTGGGTGGTGCATGTAACGTCTTCTCACTGATGCTCTTGGCTCATGTAAGTTTTTGGCTGCTGTTTATATCACTAAAGAACCGATAGTGAAATTTCCCTCAGTTGTCTGTTTTCCTTTAATCACAATGCTACCATAGAGAAAGCATTTACAGTCACCATCACAGAGAGATGCAGCAGAGTCAGGAGAAGAAAGTCCGCTGTCATCAGATGGCGGAGCACATGTGCTGCGACATGCGGACGACCATCCAATTCCAAAACAGTCTATTGTTGCCGGATATCGGAGCACAGCCGGAGTCAATATGCAGGAGTCATACCGCACCAGCAGGAAACAGACCAAGAACACCATCCGGATTTCCAAAATAATTCACTAAAGACAGACTACATCTGGCTATATTAATAAATACACACGTATATTTATATATACATGTGTATATATATTAGCAGTTGTTCGGAGCAGATACACAGTAAATCCAGGGTAAGAGTAAATATGGCATTGAGTGAAACAACCCGAGACGAAGCTGAGCAGCAGCAGCGACACAAGGGATGATATAAGATCTGAAGACACTACCTGGTGGGTCATTTTTTTTAAACTTTATATTAGAATCTTTAGAGAAACATTTATTTAAATATATCGTATGTGTTTGTAATTTCTCCTATTTTAATATTAATAATTTCAGATTAATATGATTATGATTATCAATAATAATAAAAATTATTAGTTCTGATCTTTGCTTGGTGGGACCAGCCCATCTCTCCCTCGTCAGTTTTCCAGCTCTGATCCTCTT
This sequence comes from Crenichthys baileyi, assembly GCA_036173005.1. NCBI lineage: Eukaryota > Metazoa > Chordata > Actinopteri > Cyprinodontiformes > Goodeidae > Crenichthys > Crenichthys baileyi. The sequence goes on from JAHHUM010001738.1 coordinate 157,410, forward strand.
CAGACTAACGGCTGCTTTTGTAGTATTGCTGTCACCACCAGCAATGCACTGTTTTACCATTTTAACGCTATTTTTAGCACAACTTGGCTTCTACATGAACTGTTATGTTTGGGGCTCACACAATGAATAACCGGTGACTTTCAATTTCTGCATTTGTGGGTGTTACATCCCCAGAACAGGGTAACAACCACAAAAAAATGTGTCCAGATGGTAAGCTCAAGTTAAAATATTTATTTACAGGGTTTTGGAACATAAAGAGACAGCACTACAAGTGTTGTTGGCGAAGGAAATATACATTTTAACTGAAGGAAAAGTTTTTAGGGCAGGGGCTGGACTAAACTAGGCAAAAACCAAAATAAAGCCTCTACTAAATTAAACCATTAGCCCCAAACTAAAGTAGCAAGGTAAACACACCATGTAAGCAAATTAAATAACTACGTTCATAAGGGCAAAACAAAACTTCCTACAACAACCTTGCCACAAGTTACAAACTAGTACACAGCTAGATAAGACTCTAACTTCACATAGCACAGGCAAACCAGAGGCACTGCTGCCAGAGTCAAATCTGCATACTGGAGGCTGCATCACTGCAATGCAGGTCAATGGCCGTTATAGTGGGAAAACGTGTCACAGGCACTTTATAAGCCAGTCATTGTAACCCCGGTTAACTTTAAAAACACAGTGAAAACACTATCATGCAGCCGCGGCTGCGTAAGAGAAACTTTGAATTTCTACCGGTGCCACTATTCAATCCATCATCAAAAAAGGACCAGAATATGGTACAACTGCAAACCTACCAAGATGTGGCTGTCCGCCTGACCTGACAGGCCCAAAAAGCCACATGAAGTCCTGTTTGCAGTTTGCCTCAACCCATCAAGAATACAGCAAACATGGAAGCAGGTATTCTTGTGTATATTCTCATTCATCCAAGATCTCGCAATCCTAAGTACTTAAAAGGAAGGCAACTAAACTTATTTTCTTAAAGAAACAAAACAAAATAGTCAGTTGCCTCCTACTTAAGCACCTATGAAGGTAAACTGGTCAGATGAGACCAAAATGTTATATTTTTAAAAAATGCAAAATGTTTCTTAGATTCTTAGAGCGAAGACTGGGAGGTGGGTCAGAGTCTAGTCTAGTCTAAGTTGCTGAGAAGATGGATGGAGTCAAATACAGGACAATCCTGGAAGAAAACATGATTGAGAATGCAAAAGATTTGAGACAGGGCTGAGGTTCACCTTCCAGCAGGGCAACAACCCTAAACATACTGTACTGCAATGGAATGGTTAAGATCAAAGTATATTAATTTGTTAGTATGACCCAGACAAAGTTCAAACCCCAATTAAGTTAAGAATCTGTGGCAAACTTAAAAACTGATATTTACAGATGCCCTCCATTTAATCTGAGATCAGCTGTTTTGCAAAAATGATTTGACAAAAATTTGGTTCTACCAAGCATTGACTCAGTGAGGCTGAACAAAAAAACACAACAGTTTTAGACTTTTATTTGTAACAAAAATGTAAAGAAATTTATCATTTTCCTTCCCCTTAACTATTTGTGACTATATGTTTGTCTTTAACATTATATACTAATAAAATACACTGAACAGTTACTGCACCCTCTAAAAACTTTTTTATAATTTGGTTTTATTTATCAAATAGCATTTGGTCTTAAGGGTTGTGACTGTGTACTGTGACAGATTAATTATTTAAAAGACAGTGACACATTTATTAATTAACAATTTTAAACTCATTCCAGTAAATACCATAGTCCAGATGTCAACACTCTATAAATTAAACAAGCATTACATTTTTAAAAACAAATGAGAACTTTTTGTGTTCATATTACATAGTCTCGTAATATAAACACTTTCTTGCCTTTCTAGTTCACAAAATCTGTTTTCATTTCAACTCTTATCAATGTGTTGTTCTTGCTGCGAACCAAGGAGCTATAATCAATTAAAGCAGCTCTAAATCTACATTCTTTGATCTGCAGCGGTAGTGCTGTGGTGGAATTGCTGGATTTATGAGTAACATACAGACTGATGTACGATCAAGATTGTTTCTGTTACACACCGAGCAGAGACAGTATTTATTGCCTGGCATTTTGTGTGTCTGCTTTTGTGTTGAATTAAGAAAAGACACTGTTGCTAGGGCTGCGAGAGTCATTTTGAAAAGCAATGTGGCAGCCTCTTAAAGCAAAATTAATAAAAAATGCTAAAAGGCTCAGATGAATTCATCTGTGGGCTTGTTACCATGAGAAACCCCTTTCATAAGCCTGTTGTCATCTGACCTATTGTTACTCTGGAAATAGGCACAAAAAGGAATTAAACAGAACATTTCATAATTATTACATGAGGCCCTGTGCAAATGAGAAATTAGCTTTTATTTTTTTCTCAAAGATCAACTCGCACTGACTATAACCCCTGAGAAATGATGAGGTGTATCATGTTTTCTTTAACAATTTGCTGGAGGTTTTTCATCTGTAAGCATCTGAGCATCATTTACTGACCGGAACAAAGGGATTACATTTGTTGGGATAGTTTGCCTACTGCGTGAATATAACGTCTCCACATCCCTGGTAATAGCCAGGTTTCAGTGATATAAAAAAAAATGTGACCAAGATAATTTATTACATAATTTGTTCCGCCTTTAATTTGATGTATAACCTGCATAACTTAAAAGAAAATCAAAATGAAATCTTAAGGTGCAAAATGATCATATGTTGTATTGATGTATTTTCATATAAACTGTGTTACTATGAACTGTGTTAAAGTAATTGAATAAAATGTTAAAAACTGACATAAGTTAAAAAGCTATGGATGTAATGAAAAAAAAAAGTTAAAAAAATTTACAAATATGTGGTTAAAACTTTTATTACTGTTGGAAAACGTTTTGCCACATGTGGTTTATGTGGTTTTATGTGGTTCAAACCTTCGCTTGATCGAGATGACTTAAAAAAAAAATCACAGACCTATATCCAATCTTCCAATTTTTATTGAAATGCTTGATAAAATAGTTGCCAATCAAATGTGTGAGCATTTACACAGCAATGACCTGTTTGAAGAGTTTCAGTCAAGCTTCAGTCACTAATGATATTCTTATGGCCTCAGACAATGGACTTGTGTCTGCACTGGTTCTGTTAGATCTCAGTGCTGCATTTGATACAGTCGATCATAATATTCTCTTAGAAAGGCTGGAATATGCTGTAGGGATCAGGGGAACAGCATTAGGCTGGTTTAAATCTTATTTGTCTGACAGATTCCAGTTTGTTCATGTAAATGATAAATCATTTTCAAACTCCAGGGTTTATTGTGGAGTACCACAGGGTTCAGTACTTGGGCCAATTCTCTTTACTATATATATACTTCCAATATGTCAAATTATCAGGCAGCATAGGATAAATTTTCACTGTTATGCTGATGATACTCAGCTTTACCTATCCATAAATCCTAAAGAGCCCAACCAGTTAGATAGACTACACGCATGTCTTAAGGATATAAAAACTTGGATGACTTTAAATTTTTTTTTCTTCTAAATTCAGACAAGACAGAAGTTGTCGTCTTTGGACCAAAATCTTTAAAAAAGAAACTGCTTAATCAATCACTTAACCTGGATGGCATTAAATTGACCTCTGGTAATAAAGTAAAAAACCTTGGTATTATTTTTGACCAATGACATCCACAAAACAGGACAGTTCCAGACTGCAACGAATAATCAGGACTGCAGAGAGAATAATCAGGGCTGACCTTCCCTCCATCCAGGACTTCTACAGGACTAGGGTCAGAAAAAGAGCTGCAAAAATCTCTGCAGACCCAACACACCCTGCACATAAACTGTTTAGAGTTCTACCTTCAGGCCATCGTTACAGAGCACTGTTTACTAAAACCAGCCGCCACAGAGACAGTTTCTTCCCCCAGGCTGTTTCTCTGATGAACATTTAATACAGAACCAAACAACTGCATACAGATCATATCATACTTCAATGCACCTTTTTATATATGTGTATATTTGTATATTGTATATATGTATATTCTTAACGCAAAAAAACAAAAGCAATACCAGAGAGCAAAGTTTACCGGAGTCAAATTCCTTGTTTGTATGTACGAACTTGGCAATAAAGCTGATTCTGATTCTGATATTAAACAGGTTTGTAGGATTTTCTTCTTTCACCTCTGGACAATGCCAAAATTAGAAATATCCTATCCAGGAGTGACGCTGAAAAACTAGTCCATGCATTTATTACTTCAAGGCTGGACTATTGTAATTCTTTACTATCAGAATGTCCACAAAATGCAGTTAAAAGCCTTCAGCTGATTCAAGATGCTGCCACAAGAGTTCTGATGAAAATTAAAAAGAGAGATCATATTTCTCCTACTTTAGCTTCTCTTCATTGGCTCCCTGTTAAATCCAGAATAGAATTTAAAATTCTCCTCCTCACATATAAAGCCCTTAATGATCTAGCTCTATCACACATCAGAGATCTGAATGTTCCATATGTTCCTAACAGGGCACTTCGTTCTCAGACTGCAGGTTTACTGGTGGTTCCTAGAGTCTTTAGAAGTAGAATGGGAGGCAGATCCTTTAGTTATCGGGCTCATCTCCTGTGGAACCAGCTCCCAGTTTTAGTCCGTGAGGTAGACACCCTGTCTACTTTTAAGGCTAGGCTTAAAACTTTCCTTTTTGATAATGCTTATAGTTAGAGTGGCTTAGGTTGTCCTGAGCTACTGTAGTTATGCTCCTATAAGCTTAGGCTGCTGGAGGACATAATGACCACTTTCACCCTCTTCGCTACATTCTCACACTACTCTCCAATTTTGCATTATTTGCTGTTATTTCAGCTTCTAACTTTATGTTCTCTCTCTTTTCTCTTCCTAGAAGCTACACCTGGCCTGACTCTGTGTCTACCTGTGACACCTTTCTGGAGAGGGGCATCGTCCAAGCTTCTGCTGGCAACAACTTAATGCTCACCCTCTACCGATGATCCACATGGTCCTGTCTTTTAGTGTTTAACCCTTTCCCTCTCCTAGACATGGCAATTGACTGAGCTTTTACTGTAACTAATTATATGTGCTCTCTTTCAGACTCTAACCTTGAAAACTGGCTCAGAGTTTATATGTTCTTTCTTTCTAGGTGATATGACTAAAGGAGCTACATCCATTAACATTTACTTTTCCTTCCCATAGAAAGTACTCCTAGATCAGTGCTTCTTTGTTCTCTTTGTGTCTCTGCTCTGTTCTCCCAAACCCCCAGTCGGTGGTGGCAGATGGCCGCTCACACTGAGCCTGGTTCTGCTGGAGGTTTCTTCGTGTTAAAAGGGAGTTTTTCCTCTCCACTGTCGCTACATGCATGCTCAGTATGAGGGATTGCTGCAAAGTCAACGCCAGTGACCGTCCTCTGTCTCTACATGCTCATCCAGGAGGAGTGACTGCTACAAGTCTCTGACTCGATGCAATCTGCTGGGTTTCCTTAGATAGAAAAACCTTTTATCCAATTTGAATAAATAACTGAATCTGACTGCACTGTTCAATGGTTAGGATTAATTGGAATGTATGTACCTGATTTTTGTGAAGTGCCTTGAGACAACATGTGTTGTGAATTGGCGCTATATAAATAAACTGAATTGAATTGAATTTTATAAAGCTGATGGTTGTAAAAGGAAGAAAATGGTAAATGGTCCGACCTTATATAGTGCCTTTTTATATAGCCACCATTCAAAGAGCTTTACACTAGAGCCACATTCATCCAACGGCACTTAGAAACGTGCACACAATCATAAACCGATAAGCAGATCCGTAGGCAAATTGAGGTTGCCTTGCACAGAGACACATCAGCATGTGGCAGGAGGAAGCTATATTTAAACCCACAAATTTTGGATTGCAAGACGACTATTCTTCCCACTGAGCCACAGTCGCCTCGCAGTAACTCCTACATCGAGTAATTCGAAGTACTTTTTACTTCTACTTATTTAAAACTATATTAATATAGTGCTTGTCTTACTTGAGTACAATTACCTAGCGCTGCTCATTGTTCAATATCTGGGAAGATGGAAGAGCATTAAAAAGGTCAAAAGGAGTAGTGTCTGTTATGGTGGGAGCTTTACTGCGCTGAAAAAAAAAGTTCTTAAAAACAGAGGTTTAGTTGAGGTTTTACACTCAGCTTGACAGTCTTCATGCATGTATCAACTCTCCACTGTTGTTTTCAGCCAGTGTGATTATTTATACCAAGAATTTGCAGTTCGGAGGTCACAAGTTTATGATCTCCGAACTCCTGTTAGCTGGGTTAGCCTCACAGCGTTTAAAAACCATTCAGTTTATATATATATATATATATATATATATATATATATATATCAAAGAGAAAAAACAGAAAATTGACATGTGCATACATAAGGCTGGTGAAGGAGCTGAGAACATCCCTGACCATCTTTTTTCTTTTACCTGGGACTGACAGGCTGGCAAAGGTTCCAGGGGGACAGAGTTTGAATTAGTGGCCGGCTGTGTGATCGGTAAACAGCAGGAATGCATCTTTCTATGTGTATCCTTCAGCCCACAGGTCACACACAAACCGTTCCTTGTGTTTTCTAATAGATTTTCTCCCGCTGTTTGACACCCCCGCCTGAGAGCCAACTACTGGTCATTGGTAGCTCCCATAGTCAGAACCGTGGCACTATAAGATGACACTTTTCAGCGGACATAGTCCAAATTTTCTCCAGTTTTGGGCCGGGAGAACGGCGAAACATCCAAATCCTACCTGAAAACTGCTGGCTACAGGATAAGCGGAATCCAGTGCAAGATTGTTATTACCCGCTGGGCTGGTAATGACACCGGAATTACGTCAATCTGGAGGTCACTAAAGTTAGGTGTTTGCTTCGGTTGTAAGTTTGCCAAAACAATGTCGGACTCCGTAATTTTTACTCTGTCCCCTCCCGATTTAACCATGACGACATGCTGTCCATTCATAACCGATGGCTGTCTAGGTAGGATGTCCAGAAACATGTGTGTGGCTACATTGTAATTGGCAACTTTTGGGGAAACACCTAGGTCTGATCCGGAGAGACGGCATCCATCCCACTTTGATGGAGCAGCTCTCCTTTTGCTAGGAATCTGGCCGAAATTTTATTACGTTCTTCCAAACTCTGACAACCCAAGGGTTAGACCCGGAAAGCAGGCTAGTTTTAACACGTCCTCTCGATAGCTTCTGTAACTGCTTACCCAACCCTTACCCTTTAAAGACAGTGTCTCGCGCCACGGGCCAAAATTGAATAGATTAAAAAATTATCTAAAAAAGGAAATCACGAAATCTATATTAAAACTAACACAACTCAGACACTAAAAATAAAAATAAAACAATTAAAATGTGGCTTGATGCAACATATAGATCTCTCCGGCGTTCAAAGACTTTGCCTAGTTGTGACCTGATTGTGTGACAACACATCAATTGATTTATTTTGCCTCACGAACCTGGCTGCAGCAAGAGGGATTATGTTACTATAAATCGAGTCAACTTCCTACCTAATTAATTTTTAATTTGTCGAGTCATTGCCTCGACACACAGTACTGTGGGGCGAGGAGGAGGTAGCGCTACCGATCTCAGTCTCGATTTATTGATTAGTCCCAGACCTCAAGTTGCTAGACCTCTTTTTGGAATCGTTTAAGTCCTAGTTTTCGCTCAGTCACCAATTGCAAAGGCACTAAATACACACTTCTTGTTTGTTGTTTTGGTTCCCGTCCGACTAGTGCCCTTATACGTCTCACACGTGTTTTTTTAGATCGTTTTTCCAGACACTGTTACATCTGATTTAGTGTTAAATCAGATAAAGTTGTATTGATCATTAGTGGGGGAATTTAACATTCATGTTGAAAACTTGAATGGTGACATGAGCTGCTAAATTATAGTCCTTTTTCTAATGGTCGCCGTTATGACTCATTGTCTTTACTCAAAACATTAACAAACCTACACCACGGTTTGTCCTTCATTCCTGGACCTTGTGCTGCCATACTTGGCATTGAGTGTAAAGACTAGACAAATATTTATTCGTCACAACCGTCTTTCTGTGCCCTGACCATTGTTTTGTACTATTATACCTTTGAGTTCTATTTAACAGAGGTAGCTCCATCTATGTCCCCCAGTGGACAATAAATTGACCACTTTTACCCTCTTTCGCTACTGTTCTCACTGCTACTCTTCATTTTTATTAGTTGCGTGTTTTATCTAAGCTTTTAACTGTTTGTTCTCGTCTCTTTCTCTTCTAGAAGCTACAACACTGGACTTGACTCTGTGTCTACCCTGAACACCTTTCTGGAGAGGGGAATCCCTCCAAGCTTCTTCTTTCAACAACCTTATGCTGCACCCTCTACCGATGATCCACAGGGCCCTGTACCTTTTCAGTGTTTAAACCCTTTCTCTCTCCTAGACATAGCTACTGACTGAGCCTTCCTACTTGTTAACTAACTCTCTGTGTCTCTCTTCAGACTCTAAACGTTGAAAACTGCTCAGAGTTTATCTGTTCCTTCTTGTTCTCAGGTGAAGGACACGGAAGGAGGCTACATCCATTACCATTTACCTTTTCTTCCCATAGAAAGACTGCCTTTATCAGTGACTTCTTTGTTCTCTTTGTGTCTCTGCCTTCTTTTCTCCTCCCACCAGTCGGTCGTTTGGCCAGATGGTGCCTGCTGTCCAGCTGACGCCCTGTTCTGCTGGAGGTTTCTTCTGTTTAAAAGGGAGTTTTTCGCTCTCCACTTGTCGCTCATGCATGCTCAGTATGAGTGGATTGCTGCCGCAGCGGGTAGAGTAGGGAATGACAAAGTTCAACGCACAGTTTGTGTACTGTCCCAACTGTCCCCCTCCGTACATAATGGTTAATGGTTTGGGAAGTGCTCCGGGGCAGTGAATGCTAGCATTAGTCACTGAACTGGATGCAAATCTGCTGGGTTTCCATTCCTTAGATAAAAGCTAATCGTTGTGGTACTCTCATCCTGTTGAATAAATAGCCAACAGAAATTTGTGCCTGCAGCTGTTCGCGGTCGGGCGTGGTTAGAGATAGTAATTGGCGAATATGACTGTCCCTGATCTTTTGTGTGACAGAGTAGCACCTTGAGACGACGTGTTGTGAATTGGCGCTATATAAATAAACTGAAACTGAATTGAATTGAATTTAGGTATCGCCTTCCTAACAATATCAGATGTTTTATGGTATACTTAGTGCATTAGAAATTTATATATTTTAGGAAAGCTTTACCATTGTTTTTGATGTAAGATGTGACTTAAAGACTGTCAGGAAAAGCCTACAAGAACAGCTGAACATTTGGGGGTTTAATCAGAGGAACTTTGATTCAACATGAGTTTAAATTTAAAAGTTAATTCAAAACACCCCAGCAATAGCAAGAGGTTTTGCATATTTATGCATTCACATTTTTTTTTAGCTTGTGTCTTTTACATTTTTTCTCTAAAATATTGTTTTTCCAATTCAGTGAATAGGTCACATTAAAAGGGGGGAAATCTTAATTTATTTAGTTTTAGTCTATTTTTTGTTGCAAAAACCTCACATTTTAATAGTGGTGTGCAGACATTTTCCTCCACCTTACATACATTACTTCAAGCAATCTTTTTCTCTAAAGTAAAACATGTTGAGCTGTGTATGCTTTCATTACTGTGGAGTGCATGCAAAATTTAAGAACCTAGTTTTTTTTTCAAAAATTATAATAATCAGCATCAAACAACTTTGGAGAGGCAAGTATGGCTTGTTTCAAATCAAATAGATTCACGTTCAGTCAGACACTCTGTGCCAGGAGGACATTGTTGCATATTTAACGAATGCTGAAGGCTCACAGTCTTCAAAGCAAGTGAAGTAATCCATTATGTTCCTCTGACCGATAAAACGAAAAGCTTCTCTGCTACCACGAGGAGGGCTCTTTCTTTTGTTCTTACCTTGATCTGTCAGCAGAGCACAATTCAGGTCTTGTTGCTCTATTCTCAGTCATTTGCATTTTTCCACTGCAGAACTGCATTTAATTATTACACAGAAAGGCCATTTGCAGAGATAATTAGAGGGGAACCAAAATTACATAATTAAACACTAAAACTAAAGCTCTACAAACTTTTTTTTCACTCACCATACATTTTTCTTAAAGATGGATAAAAAACACTGTTAAATATTTGTTACTTTAACAAGAAACTTTATTATTTTAAGGGAAAAAGTAAATAATAAGCTTCTGTAAAGCACACAACTTTGGAGTTTACAGCTGCAAAATATTGAACTCATGACAGTAACGTGGAAACAATTGTTTAACTGTCTGCAGTGTGGGCTTAGGATTAATCAAATAAATATGACATGATGCTTGTCGATTCAACATTTCCTCCACTCTGTTTCTACTCTGGGTACATGACAAATTGACAGGATGAGTTTTGTTACATTTAGCATTTCCCTTTGACTCAGTGTATATTGTCATTCGGAAGCCTGCAAAACAAAAGGTGTGCCCTCAAAAACAACAGCTAAAAACACAACAAGGTTTATTTCATGTTAAGTGAAGATGCAAATACAAATTACATTAGAAATTTAAGAAATTGCAATCAGGGCGGAATCGTTTTATTGCTGCTACTGTACTAAGGGCCATTGGTGCACTGTTTTCAGAATTAGAATCAGAATTAACCAAGATTGTGTGCAAAAAAACAAGAAATTTCAATTAGGTTTCATGCATTCACAGCATACAGACATTAGGTATTAATATACAGACCCAATAAATTAGAATATTGTCGAAAAGTTCATTTATTTTAGTAACTTAGCTCATTTGTAAAACACATTATATAGATTAACTGCACACAAACTGATTTTTTGAAGCCTTTATTTCTGTTATGAGGATTTTCTGCTTACAGCTAATGAAAACATGACATTTAAGATTAGAATATTACATCAGAACAATAAAAAAAACTCTAAATAGAGAAATGTGAGCATTTTGAAAGGTATGTTTTAGAAATGCTTAAAGGTTATTTTCAAAAAATGCTCTTAATCTGGCCCTTACTGAACCGCCACCTTAACGTGGTGGAGGGATTTGAGTGCTTGAATGATCCTAGAGGCTATGTTGTCTGGGGCTTAAATGCCCCTGTTAGGGTCTCCCATGGCAAACAGGCTCTGGGTGACGGGTCAGACAAAGAGCGGTTTAAGACGCCTTCATGAGTACCACAGAAGTGAGGCACGGGACGTTGCCCCGTACGGCGGAGCCGGGGTCCCACCCTGGAGCCAGGCCTGAGGTCGGGACTCGTCGGAGAGCACCTGTGGCCAGGTTGCTCCTCGCAGGACCTGGCCGGGCCAAGCCTGAACGAGAGCCACAAGGCCATCACCCAGTGGGCCCACCACCTGCAGGGGGAACCATGAGGGACCGGTGCAAAGAGGATCAGGCAGCAGGTGGAGACCTCGACGGGCTGATCTCCAGATGCTTAGGCTGGCTCTAGGGACATGGAATGTCACCTCGCTGGGGGGAAGGAGCCTGAGTGGGAGGTCGAGAGATATCGACTAGATATAGTTGGGCTCACCTCTACACACAGCGTGGGCTCTGAAACACAGCTCCTCGAGAGAGGCTGGACTCTCTTCTACTCTGGAGTTGCCCGCGGGGAGAGGCGGCGAGCTGGGATGGGTTTGCTTGTTGCCCCCCAGCTCAGCCGTCTCGTGTTGGGGTTTACTCCAGTGGATGAGAAGGTCGCATCACTGTGGCTTCGGGTCGGGGACAGGTCTCTGACTGTCATTTTGGCCAATGGGCTGAGCGGCAGTGCGGAGTACCCGGCCTTCTTGGCGTCTGTCGGGTTGCTGGATAGTGCCCCTCCCAGGGACTCCGTTATTCTGCTGGGGGACTTCAACGCCACATGGGAAACAACAGTGACACCTGGAGAGGCGAGTGGGAGGAATGGCCTCCCCGATCTGAATCCAAGTGGTGTTTCATTATTGGACTTCTGTGCTAGTCACAGATTGTCCATAATGAACACAAGTTTCAAGTATAAGGGTGTTCATTAGTGCACTTGGCACCAGGACACCATAGACAGGAGGTCGATGATCGACTTTGTTGTCATGTCTTCGGACTGCATGTTTTGGACACTCAGGTGAAGAGAGGGGCTGAGCTGTTCACTGATCACAACTTTGCGGTGAGTTGGATATGCTGGAAGAGGAGGAAGCCAGACAGACTTGGCATGCCAAAGCGTATAGTGAGGGTCTGCTAGGAACATCTGGCGGAGCCCTTGGTCAGGGATGTATTCAACTCCCACCTTCAGGAGAGCTTTTCCCAGATTCTGGGGGAGGCTAAGGACATACTGTCTAAGTGGACCTTGTTCTCTACCTCTATTGTTGATGCGGTCGCCTGTAGCTTTGTCGTAAGGTTAGCAGTAGCGTCAATCCCTGAACCAGGCAGTGGACACCGGCAATAAGAGATGTCGTCAAGCTGAAGTAGCAGTCCTGTCTGGCCTGACTGACTTCTGGGACATTATAAGGTGGTGGAAGGAGTACTTTGAGGATTTCCTCAATCCTGCCGCCACAGCTTTCCTGGTGGAAGGACAGACTGAGGACTTTGAGTTAGACTCGTTCTTCACCCAGACCGAAGTCAATGAGGTGGTCAAAAACCTCCGCAAGGCTTTGGGGATGGATGACAATCATGCCGAGTACCTTCAAGTCTCTGGCTGACACACCTGTTTAACATCAGGTGGCAGTTGAGGACAGTGCCTCTGGACTGGCAGACTGGGGTGGTGGTCCCCCTCTACAAGAAGAACTGCCCTGTTTTCTCTTACTTGACTAAGTAAAAAAAAAGATGACAACTTCTGTATAAGTGATTCTCAAAGTCCAGACTCCAGCACCGAGTCAGATTGCCCTTTAGGAAATAAGTAGTAAACATGATTTAGGTAAAATGTTAGAACATCACAGCAGCTTTCTAAACTTAAATTATCCCAGTGTAGGACATAGAAGAGTGTCCATAAACTCTAGAGAAAGAACATCTGTTGCTGTTAAGAAAGGATAGAAACCCTTAAGAGGATTAAGTTAGAATATAATCATATTACTATTACAGATTGTGCTATATTAGTTTCTTTTGTATTTTAACTACTGAAAGATGAGATTTGAAGTTTCATCTCAGTTTTTTTGATTTTAGTGTTTGTTCAACCTCAAGATCAGTTAAATTTTTTGTGTGTAAAAAATGTATTTCAATCCTGTAAAGACTCACAAAAAAACACAAAGATGCCGATTACAGAAGTTAAATAGCAGATGTTTATTTCTTTGGCGCTCGGACCCCGGAGGAAGACATGAATGCTATGAATGACATGAGCTTGAATGAACGATTTAGGATTAGGATTAGTGATGTCTTCCCCCCTGGGATCCGATACTGGTGATGGAGTGGAGGCCCGATAATAAGGGAGTTGGAAGGAGCTAGGAAGCCAGATGGTGGCGATGGGGTGGAGGAGGGTCGAAGCTCAGCGGGAGAGCAGGGAGATCCATGGTTGGAGGTCCTTAAAAGCGAAGCCTTGAAGGGTGATTGGCTTAGGAGGAATGCAGACTTGACGCTGATTGGTTGGAGCGGAGACGCATGATGGAGTCATAGGACGCAGCCGGTGGTGGAGGTGAGTCTTCCAGATTGAATTTTCGTCAAAACTCCATTACTTGCTGATGCATAAAAAGTTATAAGGTTGATTGAGTGCATGCAAAATTTCTTGTCATTACTGGCAAATGTTAGAGCAGCTTAGAGTCAGAAATGAACAGATGTTGCCAAAAAGTCTCATTTTTTGCCTGTAAGACATAGGCAAATTTCATAAAAAGATTTTACGCTTCACTTGTTGTTCCAGATCTTTGACCTTTACTAGAAACAAGATTGGTACAGATGAATGTTAAGGTCAAGAACCCCTGGTGTAGACAACAGAATTTTCAAAAAGCTGTTTCTAAAATCTAAACGCTGGGGTAAAAAATTATGTTGTGTCATTGCACTACTTCATCCTGCTTCATTCCTGGCATGTCTTCATACATTAAAAACACATGAACATCTATTTAACATCCAAGAGGATGTAAATTGGGTAAGTAGGTAGCAAATAAAAATCGTCACCGAGTTCAACATTTTATTTCAGAGAGCAGGTGAATCAGTAACACAGAGGAACAAAACTCCTGGCAGTTAATATTGAATTAAAACCAACTACTTTCACCCCCCCCCTTGACCTGTTGATGCAGATTTTAGACAATTTAAATTTCTCTCCAAAAACTTTATCTTTGTGAGAGCCTTTGCTGGACCAAATACAAAATGAATACAAGTTGACATTTGTTAATGACCCCGGCAAAAGCGTTACTAATTAAAGAGCATATAAAATTTTAGAGAAATCGTGGACATTCAATTATTTGAGTCACCCTTTTTTCGATTTTTCGTTGGTGGTAAAAAGTTTTGTTGCCTGGTTCTAAGAGATTTTAGGAGGTTTTAATAGGTTTTATTGAGCAATCCCCTTAGAAAAAGGGAAGTAGGAGGGAGGGGTTAGCTCATCGGAAAACTAACGTAGGGTGCATTAACTACTGGAAAAAGTTAGATTTGAGTTTCCAACTGGCCGGGCACCAGTTATGGCCAAACAAGCCAAAAAAATTATACATATTGTATAATTTTGTTTAAAATATCCACCATAGTCTTAACGTTACTCAGAGCTAAAATCCTAGTTTGTACAGAGCTCATCCAGTGCAGGTTGTTGTGCTTGAGTGTCATAAGTATATGATTTTTTTTTAATATTATTTCCAAAAGACTAAAAATGGTAGATAAGACCATTTCTTGCTGGAGTCTTATCTATTATAAACAAAATTACTTACAAACCTTCAAATAATCTGGCTACTGCTTTACATTATTGGTTGGCATATTGCTTTCTTAAAAGGAAAAGAATGCATTCTCTATTAAATTTGCATTAGACTGCAGATACCTGAAGATCAACTCTTGCTTATAGCATGCAGGCATTTTAGTTTGCATACCTATTTTAAAATAAGAGCAAACCCACCGACTGTTTGCCCAACCATCATGAACATGTTGATTGAGCACTCTAGCCATCCATTTATTGACCTGCAATTTATGGAAGCATCATTATGGTACCATCTTTTGTTGCTTTAGCCATATATCATATGAAAAGGGAAGTTACTTATTTAAATGTTTGTGCAAATGAAATGACCTTTAAAATATTTTCACACAAGCACTAAGCAGACACAAATATTGAAATTTATTCGTTGGTCTGTTTTCTAAAAACAATAGATAATATGCTGAACATGACTCTTTTTCCATAGACACATTATGTTCTTTGTTGGTATGGTCATGTCAGTAATGCTGAATTATTCACAGAGCTTTACAGAAAATATTTATTATTTTCCTAAACTCAGAATCTGTGTGTTTTTGTTAAGGGTAAAGCTGGTATAATTTTACATTTATTTAAATAAATAAGGTATGTGCCCTTTTAGGTCTCTTGTTAAATACTAAAATATGCATTGCTTTCCTTTGTGTGTTAAATTTTGCAACCTGGTAATTTTTCTGTTTTCCATTGCACTGAATTTGTTTTACACCTTTACGAATCAAGCTGGTCTTCTAAAAAGGACAAAGAAAAGTGAATCTTTTTACTTGCTGGGACATTAATAGCTCAGCTTCACACTCTACCTATTCATATGTGAGATTGGCTAGTAAGAATGCTAGAGAGATGAATAAGGCATGAGGACCATGCATGATTTAAGAATCTAAAATGAGTTACACAGACCGGCTGCAACCACTGCTGGTGTGTTGGCCTCCAGCTGCAGGAACAAAGGTAGTGATTCTGCCTGCGTCATCTCAGAAGAAGAGAGCTGAGAACAGTTGCAGCTGCATTATGAATAACAGGCAAAATTGGAATGCATTTGCTCAATGGCATTTTCAGACTTACTTAATTTTAGGTTTATGAATTAAAGAGAAGTCATGTAAATCATAATCATTAATTCACTGGATAAGTTAGATGTGAAATCCATTTTCATTTTTCTCTTTCACGTCCTCATCTCCGAGTTTGGTGTCTGACCATGTCTCAGTCTATCAATGAAACTGCATCAGACTTCAGATGATGGAGCTCAGTGGAGGTGAAAGGGCAGCAGATAGTGGGAGACTTAATTTATTAAGAGAAAACTGTAAAAATTTTAACATTATTCCATATGGTAGACTTTATGCAAATTCACAATCAGTAACGCTTTATTCGCCAAGTTTAAGAACACAAAAAGGTATTTGACTTTGTTTTCTCTTTGCTCTCAATGAAGAATTTAAAATATCAATATATGAAAAGGGAAAAATATATATTTGTAAATACTGTATATTATTTACATATATAAATATATACATATTTAATGTAATTATACATCTATAATTTGTTCACTTTTTTGCTCATGTCAGAAAGTCACACTCTGTAATTGCATGTCCCATGCCTTGCCTTTTTGGCAACTCTTTACAATTTTAAAGACTAACCAGCAGGTCTCTATTGGTATAAAATACAAAAACAGAGGTAATGGAGATACATTCTTATAAGTGGTTTACTTATTTTTTTGCAATGGAGTTCACCATGGCAATGGCCAAGACTGTTGACATTAATTAGAGATTTGTAATGTGGCATTTTTTTTATTTTATTCTAAATGTTTGTGTAATTGTATGCATGAATGCAAACATGAAAATACCTCATAGTCTCTTTGAATTTATAAAAAGCAGCTGGGAGAGAGTTTTTTTCATCAAACTCTCTCTCTAAAGAACACTTAACAGTCAGAGTGCCCACATCGATCGACACCATGCATATTTGCACCAATTTAACCATGACCTTTCCATTCAACCAGAGAACACATTGTGAATGGTACAGTGACAAGCCCATACTACCTGAATAACATTATTAATCCAGTCATTGTGCCCCTGCATGAACGGCACAGGCCTAATTTCATCTTCATGGATGACAATGCTCCAGCTCATCGAGGTTGCATCATTAGAGAACAGCTGCCGAAGACTTGTGTGCCTCCAATGGAGTGGCCTGCACTTTCTCCAAACCTCAATCCCATAGAAAATCTATAGGATCAGCTGAGTTGCCGTCTAGAGGCTTGTAACTCTGTACCCCAGAACCTCAATGACCTGAAAGAGAAGTGGGATGCCATGCCTCAGCAGACAATACGCCGACTTGTGAACCTTTGAGAAGTTGTCAGACTGTGTTTGATGCTCAAGCGCACATCACATTTTTAAGACATTAAAATTTTTTGTTGGGGTATACTCACCACTGTTGTTGGCTTTTGTTTCAATAAATTGTTTGAGATGTGGAAATCACCATTGCATGCTTTTTCTTTAATGCCCTTTGTTCATTGAATATATCGCTGTAGCATGAACCTTTTACGTTTTCCATAAATTTCACCCGATAGCCAAGCCTTTTTGTGAGCAGTGTATATTCATAAGCGGTCAAATGAGTCTTTAAACACAGATGTGACAGTATGTTTTCAAGCTACAATTAATGTTATCTCTGCCAAGTGAAATGTTTAGTTAACAAAGCCAACAAACCAAAAATTAAGTTCACAACAATCAACATTTTCCCTCACTTAATGTATTTCTAATGGGGGACCATTGACTTCACAGCAACCAAAGTTATTCACAAATACAAAGAAATCAAAGCAAGCCAGTCCACAAGTGGCATTATTGATAAAAAGAAAAAGAAATGGAATTGAAATTGAAATTGTTTAAACTTAATTTCTGGACTAATTAGGTTCACTTTTTTCTCTGAATTCTCTGTATGTGTGGTTTACTTGAGTTTTTGCCAACATCTGGTGCGAATTTTTTTGTCAATGCTTAATTAGACATATTTAAACGGAGAAAGGCATAGATTTGTTCAATACTAAATTTACTCACTCTAAATAATAGTTTTATTTCTGTTCCAGGGGTCTTGATGAAAATTACATCTTGATATGGAAATTTTAATAATCTTAGTAGAATTAGCAGCATAACATTGAAAAGACACCACAATAAAAAAAAATTACATTAATGTATGAGACAAGGACAAAAATTAATGGTCAGCTGAATTTTTACAATTGTGACAAGCCTATTGAAAGGCAGCTACATTATCATGTCATGTCTGAAACAGCAGTGCCAATCATATCAGCAAATTGGGACAACAGGACCTTTTTGGACAATGCCGAGATAGATGGTGATTAGGTTCAACATTTAATGAAATTACAGAAATGACAGAAGAAAGAAGGTTTGATGAGTAAAGAAGTAATCTGTCTCCTTTTCCTACTGACTGTGTTTTTATTTTGTCTCTAAAATAGTTTACATAAAACCAATTTTGTCTAGGAATATATTTTCTCATCTAAAAGTGCACCATTTTAAAAGCCTAAAAGCCTTTCCTGGCATTAATAAAAACATTTTGTTGTTGATGTCTTGTATTTATATAATCCCTTATATTCTTTATTGCCAGAGCGTGCACATGTGTACATGCATTTTGTGCTTTGAGTTCCTTGGCATTATATTGTTTAAATACCAGATTCATTTTACAGCTTGCAAGAACTTGATTTGCAATTTTTGTTCTTTGAATAAATGTCTTTTACATATAGTGATACAGTTTAATATGTTGTTTTACCTCCAAGGGACACACTGCAGTATCTTTCGCTCGTCAGCATCTTGTTATGTAGACTAATTTTTTGCAATATTTAAATCAGCTGGTTAATTTCCATGTGAAATGCAGGGTGATTTATGTAAGCCCAGAGGAAGTATGAAATTAGGGTGCTTTGGAGATAAATAAGATAAAAATATGATTTGCATAATTCTTAGCACATGGATTGGAGTAAATTTGTACAAATTCATTAACATGGATGTCTCGTAAAGCATCAAGAGGATAGGTTTTTGTTTTGTCGAAACCACTCACTCAACATAAATAAGCAGAAAGTGAGCAGCTATACATATAACCGAAAACCAATCTAGGCAAATTGAACTTTATTTCCATTTACCTGGTTTATCCCCTAAAAAATAAACGATAAAAACCTACTTTTTAGCTAACATACCTATATCCAACTCCACTCGATTTTAGAGTTTATGTGGTTTCTTTTATTTAAACTGCATGCTAGTTACTCCTACATTTCCTAATGCAAGGGATTGTTGTAGAGAGTAAATCTGATGCCTCTTGTATTTCATTGGGTGTTGTGAAACATATTGCATCACATTACACACAGTGGAGTGAATGACGATAGAAAACTTTATTCAGTCCTTATAAGCTTTAAGCATATTCAATTAGACATTTCATTTGTCTGACAGACTTTGCCTTAATGGGTGATGATACTGTAATATTCATGAATCATTAGTGTCTTTGACCTTGTCCCTTATGATAAAAGACATTGTCTCAGAATCTTTGCCTTGGGTAAGTGAATAATTTCTGTGTGCATGTGTTATGTTCGGCTCAATAAACTTTAATAAAAGGCTTTGACAAGTCCGCTATTATTACATCAGCACTATTAAAATAATAAAAAGCGTGGCAATTTAGTGGTTTAGGAATGAAAGACAGAAGACCCCAGTTTAGAGTCAAATTCCCCTTTAAAAACATTACACAGAAAAAGAAAAGTAAAATTAAATCCAAATACTTTAAAATGTTTTTTACAGTGAAATTTAAATAGATTGTGGGTCCTTGACATTAAAAGCTTCACAACTTAATGTTTCTTAATGGTGTTGGATTTTACATTTATTTTTAAATTGATTTATTCCACTCAAGCATTAAAATCCCACAGATTTTGATATAACGTACTGTTTTCTGTAACACAGAGGCACCTTTTTTTCAAGCTATGAAGTATTTTACACCATAAACATTACCTGGAACTGGGGCTGCTTATGTGTAGCACATGAGTCTGGTTCATAGTTATATTAAATGTAGGCATTAAGAAGTTTCCAAGATTGGGTTTTGTTTTCAAATACAACAAACAGCAGATGAGCCCTGAGCAGGCATTAAAGAAGAAATCTGTAACTGCAGCAGAATAGTGCTGCTCCATCTACAAACTCAGGATGTTGAAGAGGAGAGATCTTTATCCAGCTAGGTGGCTTTAAACCTTTACTGTAACACAGCTCACCACTTATGAATTCAATTTATAAAAGGCTTAATTTAAAACTAAGGCATTCTAAACTATGCAGAGAAAGACATTCAACAGCTCAAACAAGAAATTAATAGTTTTTTTTTTAAGACATAGGAGTAACAGGTTCATACGAGAAAATTCAGCAGACTAATGATGAGAAGCCAATGTCACAAGTTAAACAAGCTCAGACTTTGAGTTTGAATTTAAACAATGTAGGCCACAAATAATGTAGCATGTTTTCATCAATATCAAACCTCATTTTCAAAGTTTATTAAAAACATACAAAAATCATAAAATTCCAAAAAGTTTCCATCATTTCACCTAGATTTTATGTTGTAAAAGTCATCCTGTGCATATCAGCTGTTAAACATTATATTTTGGAGTACCCAAATAGCCATTTAAAGTTCACTCTAAAAAGTGTCTGGATCCAATCACCAGGCACTGTACAAGTAATCAGGAATAGGTTGCACTGGGTATAACACTTTTTTAAATGTTGTTGTAGCTGGGCAAGCTAATTTTAATGGCATTTTCCAAGCAGATAAAGTTACCTAGTTTTCTCGATTTAAGTAGAAGGTGTTCACATGTGGAAGAATTTAATGTTTACATAATGTCATGTAAATAAAGCTTTACTTAGCAAACATGCCCTCAATTAATTGCCCCAAATCAATTACAGACCTACATCTATTTATCCTTTTCTATTGAAAATCCTTCAAAAATAGTTTCTAATCAATTGGTGTAGTGTTTCCACAGTAATTACCTGTTTGAAGAATCAGGTTTCAGAACTCATAGCACTGAAACAGCACTGGGGAAAGTCAATAATATTCTCATCGCCTCAGATAAGAAACGTATCTGCACTTGTCCTGTTAGATCTTAGTATTGTATTTGATACAGTCAATCACATTATTCTTTAACGAAGACTTGAACATGCTGCAGGGATCAAGGTAACAGCACTGGGCAGGTTTAGATCATATTTGTTTGAAAGATTTCAGTTTGTTCATGTTGATGACATTTCTTATGCACCAGAATTGCTTATGGAGTACCACATGGTTCAGGTTGGGCCAATTTTCTTTACATATACTGTATACGTTTCCACTTACTAAAATTATCAAACAGCTTGGCATACATTTTCATTGTTATGGTGATGATAGTAATTTTCATCCATAAATACTAATTAATCCAATCAGTTAAAAAGACTACAATCATATCTTAAACAAACACCTGAAAGACTTTATTTCTGCTTTTAAATTTACCTGAAGAAGATAGCGTCGAAACCGCAGCTCTGAAAGCCTGACGTGTACAGTCTGAGCGGCTCCTCATCCCAGCACTGCAGACTGCCTGCGTGTGCCAGTCCGAGGAGCATTTCCCCCAGGTGGCTAAACTGAGAGCTGCCACCCTCCACACAGCTCATCAACCTTGTCATCTTCACCAGAATGGTTCATGTAAGAGGTTGCGTCTGGACAGAGAAATTTAGCTAATTTAAATATTGTTAATTTCATTGCGTTTGCTTTGTGCCGTTTAACTGCCCGGGTACTGACAGGCCTCTAGGCCTTCAGGCTAGTCGGTTTTGTTTGGGTTGTGTTTTAAAGTTAAGACAGACTTTATTTAAATGTGTGGTTTAAACACTAATGGTCCACTAATGTAGGTTTGCCTGTTTTACCTTTGTTTTATCCCCATCTCCTCTCCCAACCTAAAACAAGAGGAAATAATTCTTACAAAAGTGCCAAATCATATCTCAATCAGCTGCTAAAAGCTCCACTAATATAATAAACGGTAGCCTCTAATAGTTCTGCTGTGTACTGCACAGCTCGTTCTGCAAACAGCAGTAATGTGCCACCAGCTCTCGTACACACATTATTTGTTTTATCATTTGAAGACACATTTAGATTTAAAAGGGGTGTTGAAAGCCACTTCATGCTTTACTGACAACTGAGCCGCTAGTCCTGGGCAAGTCCATTGTCTGAGGCCAGGAGAATATCATAAGTGACTTTCACCAATGCTGTTTCAGTGCTGCGATGAGCTCTAAAACCTGACTAAAATTTTTCAAACTTGTGTAATTTTTGTGTAAATGGTCACACATTTGATTAGAAACAGGAATTTTAGATAAGAAAGTACGATTAGATATAGTTCTTAAATTTATTAAGTCCTCTTGATCAAGAGCAGATTTCTTAAGACAAGGTTTGATTACAGCTAAAAGCCTGGAGTACATATCTGTTTACTAAGGACAGATTGGGATTGAATCAGTGCGGCTGCCACAGTAATGGGGTCACTGTGCCGGTCCGTTGTGGTGAAGAGAGCTGAGCCGAAAAGCGAAGCTCTCGATTTACCGGTCGGTCTGCGTTCCTACCCTCACCTATGGCCATGAAGTTTGGGTCATGACCGAAAGAACGAGATCCTGGATACAAGCGGCTGAAATGAGCTTCCTCCATAGGGTGGCCGGGCACTCCCTTAGAAATAGGGTGAGGAGCTCAGCCATCTAGGAGGAGCTCGGAGTACAGCCACTGCTCCTCCACATCAAGAGGAGCCAGGTGAGGTGGCTCAGGCATCTATACTGGATGTCTCCTTCCTGGAAGCCTTCCTTGAGAGGTGTTCCAGGCACGTCCCACCGGGAAGAGGCCCAGGGGACGGCCCAGGACACGCTGGAGGGACTATGTCTCTTGACTGACTTGGGAACGCCTTGGGCTCCCCCCGAAGGAGCTGGAGGAGGTGTCTGGGGAGAGGGACGTCTGGGTGTCTCTGCTGAGACTGCTGCCCCCCGCAACCCGGTCCCAGATGAAGCGGAAGACGACGAGTATTAGATTGGGCCTGGGTCTAACAAGTTGAAGGTTTAAATGAAGCTAACATTTTTAATAACTTGGAAAGCTCATCTGAATCAAAACAATCTAAACAGGTTCTACAGTCACCTCCGCTGCTGCCTCACATACAAGACCTACAGTAGTAATCATGTTCGGGATGATGCAAATAATTTAATAGTTAATACATTTTTTTAAAGAATCCCATGAAGTCATCACTGCAGAGATAAATTGAATTGAATTTAAATTGAACTGAATGGAATACCCTGTGATGGACTGGCAACCTGTTCAAGTGGTACCCTTCGCCCAGTGAGACGCACCAGGTCCCCCTGCATAGACCATAGAGGTATGGATGGGTTGTTTATTATTGTCCCTTGGGAGTTTCAACTTGCCTCACTGTATTTGGACAGATAGTGTTTAACACATTCATATTTACTGGGGCAATAATTGCTTGCAAACATTTTATTTTTTAAACAGTATTTCAAAAGGCAAAATGTTGAATGCATTGTAAGACAAAAAGCTTGTGATTATGAAAAAAAGAGACTCAACATTAATAATAAAGCAAACAAAGACTTGTGTCAAAGGCTGTGTTCTGTTGACAATGATGAAAGAGCAGTAAAGAATTGTTGATTTGAAAATGTACACAGTAAGGCAGAGTTTCAGCAAAATGCTATTCAGATGATGCATGTACAATAAAACCTGACAAAACAGAGTGATGTGCCGGGTAAAATGTATTAGTTTATAAAACATCTTGATGCTCAGAAGATGAAAACAACTTTCCTTTTCATCATTGCTCTAAACTCTTTTTTTTGCCCGCAGATAAGGTGGATCTCAGCATCCTAGAACCTCCCACAGCCGTCTCAGCTGCCTCAGTATCACTTGGATCCAAGAGGAGATTTGGCAGCATTATAATAGCAGGGCAGACATCCAAAAACTTCCAGCCTCCAGATTTTCTCTTGCAGCTACTGTCCTTTACTCCTACCTCTTTTGTTCTATATTAGAGATAATCCTATCTCCATCACTTTTTTGCCTTCATGTTCAACTTTGTCTTTTGATGACTCCGACCTGCTGTAAAAAGAAATGCTACAATAGACCTTTTTGAAAGCCAGGGCTGCCCATTCTCATCAGCGACTAAAGAGGCATGGGTCATTCTGTCGTAGATTATTTAGGTGTTATACAGGAATACACAACTGCCATGAAAATGTTTTGTCAGAATAATAGCATAAACAAAGAATGAATAAAAACACATCATGGAATGAGACTATTAACAAAACAATAATTTGATCATGGTAAGTTATCTCCATATTCATTAAGATGTGGAGCATTACTCAGGTTTACTCAATCAGTCTTTAAGAACATATTCTTTTAATGTATATTCACCTTTTCTGCTACAAATCTGCTGCTGGAACTGAAGTTGCTAGATCTTGTAGCAAAAACAAGCTATCCAGACAAGTGCTAAGCACATACGTGTGTGCTAAGAAAACAAAACCACCGCTGATGAGAATGTGCAGGCCTATTTCCTCTGAATCCAAAGTCATTTATTTGTTTTAAAACCAGAGGTTTATCTCACCAATTGCCAAGAAGCTGCTGGAAGGATTTACAAGAAAGCACAGAAAAAAATACAGCCCCATCTTTCACTCCACAAAATCTTCTGATGCTACAGCTTTCAGCTAAGTTATATATATATGTAGCACTAACTAATTAAAAAGTCTAGTAATCAGTGCTTAATTACAAAATAAAACCTATACTTACAACATGTGACATGCTTAGTAAAAGATTGGCTGCCTGCGTGTTTCATGTTGTTTTTGTTCTCATGATTGGATTTTTTTTTTTTTTTTTTTTTGCTCATTAGGCTTCCCTAAAGATCTGAAAGGCAAGTTCATATTTTCCAGCTTTTTAGCCTCTGATGACAAATCTGCCATACAGGTGAAGAGAATACTGATGATAAAGTGCAGAGAAAGGAAAAAGTGTTCTGCTTCCCCGAGCCCTCTGGTCTTTTTTGAGCTAAGTGAGCATCTGGCAGAGCAGAGTTTTTGGGGTCTTTCCTTCCATATTTCTTTCATTTTCTTTATTGGTTTCTGTCGCACCCTGACAAAGTCAAGTTGGCAGACAAATCCAGTCAAGCAGAACACTGTGCTCAGTTGTAAGACTGTTTGTTTCAACACTAGAGAGTCAGGGAAACATTCTCCTGTTGCCTCTTTTCCTTTTTTTAAGACTAGTTTTGTATGTATTAATTTCATAAAAAGGCTAACCTGAAAACATGAGGGGAAATACTTCTAAAATGTGCTAAAATATTATATTTAGACACTTGAAGACATAACATTCTTTTTTAATAAGTGCCTTTGGAGCTCTTGAATCACCTGATAGCATGATGGAAACGCTGCAGATGATTGGTGACACAACTCATCTGTTTCCAAAGGAACCCAATCATTAACTAAGCCTCGTCGGATGCTCAGATAAACAATCAGGACTGGATATTGGCTCCCATTCAGGTTGGACACCTAATCACAAACACGACAGGAGGCTATCAGGTAATTTTGTGCCTCAGTGGTTTCAGAAACACTTTGATATATATGTTTCAAAGCTTAAACAGACAGGTTATCTGATCAGAGGGTGTTTTTTCATGATAAATCATACAAGTTGTGTGAAAAAAATAGAAGCGCTCAAAAGTTAACATCAAGTCTACTCTACAGTGACAGATGCGATTTCTGCTCTTGAGTGGCTCAATTTCCTGGCACGTTATCAGCCCTCAGGGAGCCGAATTAATTGAAGTAATTTCTAATACAACGCTTTGGGCAAAATAATCTCGTTCTGTGATGTGGCCCTTCACAATCACATGACGACGACTCCACTGTGATAATTAAGCACTTCGAAGAGAACAAAGGAAAGACAATAAATGGGTTTAATTATGCTGATTACATTTTGTGGGCGCCTTAATTTTCTGACCAAAAATAGATCCAGCATAATATGCAAATTTTAGCAAGACTTAAGTGCTCACCTCTGTCATAAGAGAATCTGAGTGTCACGGAGAACAGCCTCTGGAAGTAAAAGAACTATTGAATTCCAGGATCTTTAAAGAGGAGCAACCACATTTCCCAATTTTTCTTCTAATATTAGCCATAAAATACTGCCATTTGCCATGACTCTTTGTAGAAGAGACAAAGCAATGGTTTTCTGAGCATACAATGGTACTAAGGATGTTATTTTCATAAGTAGTAAAAACATGAAAACAGTCACAATCAAACAGAAAAACAAATGTGGAATAGAGTGAACAAAAATGTGAAGATTAAATGATTGGTGCATGGACAAGTGTACTGAGAGAACGAGCTCCAGAGTTCAACATGTGAAAAAATCTCTTAAATCTGCCATTTATTTCTGTCTTGAACATCTGTGCTCAACATTTTACACGTCTTCCACCATGCAATTTTCTGTTTTCCTGCTCATACTTAAAGAAGATTAATATTAGAGCCAATTAAGGCCAGAGAAGGGATATGTTACTCTCTGATTGGTTTTGACCATCTAAACCAGGGGTTTCCAGCTATAGCCCTCAAGAAATGCTGTCCTGCATCTGTAAAAAGCATCCATGTTTCAACACATGTGAATGTGGGTTGGAACGGAAAGTCAAAAAACGTGACTAAAGTTCGACTTAGTCATTGTTAAGAAACCAGTCTTGGGTTTGACATTTTGAATTGCCTGGTACATTCAGATGAGATGGTGAAGCTGTAGAGTGACATCTAAAAGCTTGATAATTTCTGATGAGAAAAACGTTGGATTTTGAAATTACAAATGTAAAAGAAGCACCAACTCAATAACTCAGTAAAATGTATGTGAGTGAATCAAGAAATATTTAACATTTTTCGCAATTTCGCTACATTGGATTCTATTATGTTTTATAAACAATTCTCAACGTTAGTCAGAAGGTCGAATTCTTGACCTTTTCATTGAACAATTACCTTCCTAAAAAAGAGGGACTATCTATATGAGTTTTAGGATTTATTTAAAAATCAACAAGATTGTTTAAGACCTTAAACATTTAAAAAAAAAAATCAACGAGAAACTATAAATCAACACAAATAAAAATATATAAGTTAAGCAAAGATTTACATCCTAATATCTAATTTCTACTGAATTAATTTAGCAAAATAAAAATAAAAAACGCTACATATTTTAACTCTTCTAAGACAGACTAAAGGGATGTATTCTGATGAGGCAATTAATATTCTAAATATTATCTAAATTGATTTCAGTTCTATTGTTTTCAAAGAGTTATTTGTTTCTCAGAAGCCTGAAACCAAAGGTTTTATGGCTTAATTTTGATACTATTCTCCACTTTAACACTAAGACTCCCAGAATTCTAACACTACTAATTCTAATTCCCAGGCCCGTCAATGTGATGGCGAGCATTCTGAATGTGTGGGCAGTGATGACGTCATCTCATTCCATTGGCCATAATGCTAAATGTTTTCTTACACGCTATGAAATTATGGTTTTGACAAGGGTTAAGAATAGTATTTGATCAAAAACCTATTATGTTTTATTATTATACATAAATAGTATTGAAAAATAACAGAGTAGCGGGTACATAAAAAAAAAAAAGCTTTACTAATCTGACCTAAAGCTGGACAGCTCCATGTTATGCTTCCCTTCACTCCGCGTACTTAAACTAGTGCTAAAACGCCTTCAGCTCATCCACACATGTCCCAGGAAGAACTCTACGGGTTTCAGCCACAGTGAAGCCCTGTAAAGGTAAGTTTATTTGTATAGCGCTTTTCAGTAACGAGACACTAAAAGCGATGTACATACAATTACAATACAATCACAAAGAAAATAAACACAGATGCAGAGAGAAAAACTAATCAAATGACACTAATAATCCTTGGGAGTAATAATAATTAATAATCCTTCCAAGTTTACTGGTCGAAATTGGTTCCAAGCCACTCTTAATAATTATGCATCTCATGCTAAAAGAAGATGATAATATTGATAGTCTCATCATTCCACTGAATTCTAATTAGGGAAGCTGAGTCACTGGTACAAAACATCTTTAATCCACATTTTCAGGTGCTAATAATATATTGCTTTTACTGGTACTGAAGTTGAACTAAGTAATAACAGTCCATTGAAGTCTAATTAAGAAAGCTGGGTCAATGGTGTAAGAGCAGCTAAAGTCCAAATTACTAATAATGTTTGGTTTTCGCTGGTAATCCTTCTGATAAAACTAAAAATCAATGAAAAAGTAATAATGAAATACTAATAATATTTGGCTTTTGCTGGTAATCCTTCTGAGAAATCTGAAAATCTATGAAAAGTAATGAAATCACACATTTAGGTCAAGTAAGATAGGAGGAAAAAAATCATATTTCAGACTCTATTCTTAGCAGAATAGAATTTGAAATAGTACAAAAAAACATCAGCAGGGGTAAGCAACACACACATAAGAGATTTAGCATAAAGATTTAGCAAAGGTACAGTGGAATCTTGAGGGTGCGAATATATAAGTCCGAGTATGTTGCAAGAATTAAACTGTCAACACTGATAGAAGCGCCATTGTCCTTGAGAAGAGAGGTGGAAGTTTTATCAATCGGCCGCATAGTCCTATCAGCACACAGCTGGTAGGGGAGTGCTGGGGAAGAGCGTCGTGTTTATATAACATCCAGGAGATATTTTGTCGATAGCCAGTTAGCAGAAGTTGCCAAGGCCACATTGGGGAGCCAGATTTAGAAAAACAATTAATGTTGTGGTTCAGGCAGTTGTGAATTTCCAACTACCTTAAGAGTTTTACTGGTATGTCTCAATTGCGAATCCAAATAGCCAAATTTCTGGTATTTTCCGCAGATCTGGAGTGAACAACAAGATTATATCCTTTAACCTCTGAGTCCAACCGCTGCCAGGCTGTGTCCAGCTTGTGATTCTGCTTTCTTAACATTACAGTCTGAGTGTTGATCACTCTCCAGACTCCATCCAACATCGCAGGCAGCTTTGGAATGCTTTGAAAAGCCGCCCACGTTTTGCGAATCACTCGATTAGCCAGGTAAAAACCAATTTCAAAAAGCAGAAATCCTGTTATCAAAAGTCCAAATGTGTACACATTTTCTACGTCCACGACCGACATTGTAGTCAGGCACACAATCTTCCACTGCTGCCAAGAATCCATTGTGTATCCAGAGAAGAACGTCCCGTCTGGACAAGAGGGTCTCCTTTACCCTGTCTTCCCGTTGAAAAAAAAATGTGATCAATTACGTTGAGAGTCCAGATGGCCAAATCCATAATTTAAAAGTTTGGAGGATATGCAAAGCGAGGCTCTGAGAAAAATACAGACAAAAAGCAGAAGCAGGGATCAGCAGGGAGGGAGGGAGAGAAAACGCATGTGTCTTCCACCGAGAGCAAGAGAAAAAGGTCATGTGGATGAGCATTTCGGCGACCACCAACCAGAGGAATGCGCTCTGGGCATCTTGGATCTGGTACTTTGCGTGCGTGGTGGGTCCCTCTGCCTCTGTCAAGACGTTCTGGCTCTGATGCCTCCCCCTACTTTCTTCCTTCCCTACCACTGTCCACATAGTGCTATCCTTTCCTATCTCCTACTCCCTCTCAGGTGTGCGCCTGTCTTATGATGAAGACACTATAAAGCGCAGAATAGATTGTTGTTGCTAGGCTACTATACCCATCTATGGCCTAACTTATTGTTTATTCCTTAGTCCATTATCCATACCTTGATTTGTAGTTTCTCTCCTGCCAGTGAGATAGATTGCTGGGTTTAGAGCTGGGGACTGGGCGCCTGGGTCATCTCCCTGTCTCTGAACCTGCGATGATTGTGGCACTGCTGCTATATAAATAGTATATAGATAATTAGTTTACTAATCTAAAAACTACAGTCTAAAATGACAAAATCCTTCCATAGGCTAGTCTTTTACTACCTTCAAATAATGCGTCACCACCTCCTGCTGATGGGACGACTCATCTTTTTTTAGCCGGGGGAGGCTCACTCTCTGACTTGCAGTCAGTGGAACTGACTACTGATCAAGAGTCGTCAGAATCCCTCTCACCCCCAGAATCACACTCATCTAATTTGTGAAACATTTCCAATGGCTCTTAAGCAGAAAATGTCTTTCTAGAAGAATTTGTAGGATGCCAACAATCTCCTTCTCAGACAGAGTTCTAGAGTGGCAGTTGCTAGGCAACGCTCACTCGTATACAAAAAAAAAATCTATGTAAATAAAAGGGCCGTCAAAATGGCGGCTGTGGTAGTTAGAGGTAGAAATACTTAGATCTTTTATTTACTTTGTTATTTATTAAAAATAAAGACAAAGGAATACACAAGACACAGGTTTAGAAAAGGCAGGATGCCAGGTAGACAAGAGTTTTAATAAACCAGAGTTATGGCATATCAAACTTTCAAAACCGTCAAATTGACAGCCCTGGGAGTTCTGAGAAGGGAAAGAAAAAAAATCAATTCAAAGTCTCAGAACTAGCTGGACCCATCTTCGTGGTCTGAGCGCTATCACTACCCTAAGAAACCTTCTGGATCTCTTCAGGCATGTAGTTCTGACTCCCTCTCTTTCAGGCTGTGCTCATGGGAAAATCTTTGACCTAGCAGTAATTCTAATCAGCCAAAAGGTTGCTCAGAAGCAATCTAGATGTCAGTTTTGGTCTAGGTCACTGGATGGTTCAGCACTTTAGGATTACGACCGGAACCATGTTGGTTATAAGAAGAGGATACTAAAAAAAGGTAACCGGTGAACACTCACACACATGCACACCACCAACCATAGTTTTACACAAAAAAATGTAGCGTGAGATGCGAAAAGAAAGACTGTTAAAAACCAAATCTTAAAAGGTTGATGGTGTTTCAAAAAGTCATTTATTACCAGATCTTTGATTTTCTTCATCTTAGGAACTTTTCACATCGGTTGGCAGCTTTATGTCAACAAGGTTTAGATGAACTTTTTCCTAGATCTATGGCTAGGACATTCTAAAGAGACCTGGGGAAAAGCATTTTTTTGTGGGTGAAAGGTCAAATGTGAGAGAAATTGTGTGTGGTACAACACTTAAAATAGTCTATTTTCAACAAGACACACATACTTCAGATATTGTGTTCCTGCTGCTCTGACTAGTTGACAATGTGTTAAAGGTAGAAAGACACTGGGATTAGCCTAGTAAGAGGAATTTTTGAAATGTAGTGATGAAGCCTACCATACTTTACTTTCCTCTAAGACATTACTAACTGAACACCTCAAATACATAAAAAAATCAATCTGAAGTTTTGACAAGTCATTGTTATTTGATGTAATGATAGTGCTTTTCCTCCAATCAGCACAAGTGAAATCAATCAATTGCCAGGAAGCTAAGTACAGCTGCTTCTCATTAGCAGTTCTTTTAGATCACAAAAATGTTGCGTCAAGGAAACAAACACGAAAAACATATTTGAACAACTAGCAAATCTAAAAATTTCTTGTTGCCCCCAGGCATATTATGTACCTCCAGTTACAATACATCAAAACAACGATGGTTATACACATGTCAATATGGCTATGTATGTTCAGTAAATAGACAACCCAGTGCATCAAAAAGCTGAAACTTTTTAGAACTTTAGCAACAATGTTCAAAGACAGTTGATACAGACTTAAATGTCTGTTCAGAAACTTCAGTGGAGGTCAGTTCTGGCAAGGGCTGAGCATTAACAGCGGCACCACAGCAGAAAACCAAATGCCCACTGCAAAGAGGAGGCATACTTCTGCCAAAAATACTGACAGGTCTCTCTCTCTGTGCCTGCAGGACGATTCTGCAGCTTTATCTTGCACTAAGCCTCAGCGGAAATTCAGACTGACACATTCCTGCTGGCTCTCAGCTCCCGCTCCAGACAAAATAACAAACTGCCAGCCAGCAGGGATGTGTGAGGGGATGCTTACTGTGCCCTTAAGGATTTATCCCTTGCTCTCTTTGAAGTCTTGCAGCGATCTCCGTAATTGTCTGGCCTTTGTGGACTAATTGCTTGTCTGCTTCACCATGGTATAGTGCAATTGGTGAAAGGAGGACTGTTCAGGAATAAAGAGTTTTTTCTTCAAGGACTGCTTGCTTAAAAATAGAGTCATCCTGAAATAAAGATAACCAATTGGCTGTGCGGTAGTTTGGCCTCCTTAACATACCTGGAAGTGCCAAGAGAGCATAAGGAAGAAGAGAAGCACATCTAGATAATACAAAATACAGAACAAGGATGGATAATTTTTTTCAGATTATCCCCACATCCCAAATTGTGATCAAAAAAGTAGAGGTTAAGATTCCCTATCAATTGTCGCCCCCTCTCAATACTTTTATGTCAACACGTGACACTTTAATGCAGGGGTAATAACCTATTAACTATCGGTTGTTAACCATAGGTTGGGTTTGCTATGAATAACTATTAATGAGTACCAAGGGCAGTTATTGATAAAGTTAATCATTTAAATCAAAATAAACAAGTTGAGAAACCACCTGATTATCAGGAAATAGCCAATCAGCTCTCAGTCTCTGTCAGATATTGTTTTGTTTGAGATATTGTTTGATGTCCTGTTCATAACTTTTATGGACAGGATTTCTAGGCGCAGCCAAGGGCCGGAGGGGGTCTGATTTGGGGACCAGTGGATTTCGTCTATCTTTTTGCAGATGATGTGGTCCTGCTGGCCCCCTCTAGCCAAGACCTACAGCATGCACTGGGGCGGTTCGCAGCCGAGTGTGAAGCGGCTGGGATGAAGATCAGCTCCTCCAAGTCCGAGGCCATGGTTCTCGACCGGAAAAAGGTGGCTTGTCCTCTTCAGGTTGGAAGGGAGTTCCTGCCTCAAGTGGAGGAGTTCAAGTATCTCAGGGTCTTGTTCACGAGTGTGGGAAGAATGGAGTGGGAGATTGACAGACGGATCGTTGCGACTGCCGCAGTAATGAGGGCGCTGTGCTGGTCCATTGTGGTGAAGAGAGAGCTGACCAAAAAAGCGAAGCTCTCGATTTACCGGTCGGTCTACGTTCCTACCCTTACCTATGAACTTTGGGTCATGACCGAAAGAACGAGATCCTGGATTCAAGCAGCTGAAATGACCTTCCTCCATAGGGTGGCCGGGCACTCCCTTAGAGATAGGGTGAGGAGCTCGGCCATCCGGGAGGGGCTCGGAGTAGAGCCGCTGCTCCTCCACATCGAGAGGAGCCAGTTGAGGTGGCTCGGGCATCTATACCGGATGGCCCCTGGACGCCTTCCTCGGGATGTGTTCCAGGCATGTCCCACCAGGAGAAGACCCAGGGGGACTATGTCTCTCGGCTGGCCTGGGAATGCCTTGGGCTCCCCCCAGAGGAGCTGGAGGAGGTGTCTGGGGAGAGGGACGTCTGGGTGTCTCTGCTGAGTCTGCTGAGTCTGCTGCCCCTGCGACCTGGTCCCGGATAAAGCGCAAGACGACAAGTACGATTATGAGACACCACCTGATAATCAGGGAATAATAGCCAATCAGCTCTCAGTGTTTGTCAGATATTGTTTTATGAGTACCTACCTGGTGAGGTGTGGTTATATACAACAATAGATGGAGCGAATTCACGAACTGGCTTTGTCAAACAGCAAGTCCTACACACACATCCACAATAAACCCAAGTTCTCTCCCAAATACATTAATCATTAAAAAAATTATTTAAATCAAAATACTTGAGTCAATAAACTTTTAACAAGGCTAGTAACATTCAACTAAACTACGAAGTAAAAGACGGAAAAGAATTATAAGAATATAATTATAAGAAAACTCAAGAATAACAATGATGCAGTGACATCACAGTTTAGTGTGAATAAGCCCCTTTTTAAAAGGTCCTGGTCTGGGTAAGGACTTTTCAGATTAACCTGGGGTTAAAGGGGCGAGGTTATGTGCAGCAAGGCTTTCCCCCCTTAACTGCTGCATAATCTTATTAGTATATATGTGGTGAAATAACTGCCTGAATATAAGATATAGTATTTTTATGATATAGTATTTTTCGCCAGACGTTCATGTTAATGTAGGTATCATAACCTGCTTTGCCACAGTTCTGTAAGAAAAATATTTCAATAGAGTACCCCTGATCAAATAGAGCATTTTCACTTTTTCTTGTACCAAAAAAATACGCATTTTCCTAAGGTTGGCTTTTCAAGTAAACCTAAATTTGTGGAGTGTAAACTGTAATATTTTGCCAACTTCATGGTTTTATGCAGACAGCTCCGCAGGGGGAGAGACAACATTCCCAGGTTTTGCAAAAGCTCCCAGGGATGCTCTTCAATTCAATTCAATTCAATTCAGTTTTATTTCTATAGCGCCAATTCACAACACATGTCGTTTAAAGGCACTTCACAAAGGGTTTGGAATGGTGTGGGGTTGTTGGTGGTTAGAATAAACTACTGAGTGTTAGAGTTTGGACATTTTAGAATGGGCTATGTGTAGGGGTACTAAGTAAAATAATAAACTGATAAAGTTTGTCCATGTAGAGCCCACTGGTGGCCATTGTTATACTAAAAATCACAAGGAATCTCTCTCTGTCAGACTGATTATAACCAGTGGAAAGGAGAAGGGGTTGCACAGGTAGCAGAAAAGGAGGGTGTGTTTGCACCTCAACCATAACTGAGCCGGTTTAGGCTAAACCTGACTCCCCCTTATGCCATCCAACAGGGAGGTAGGAAGGCAGAGGTAAAAATAATTGGCGAGTATAGTTTCCTGTTGCATTGTGTGAAAGGTGGGTAACTTTAAAATGGGCTAAGTCAATTCAGTTGAATCATACAGATTTCAAGTCAGGTACATACAATCCAATAATCCTATCTATCGAACAGTGCAGTCAGATTCAGTTATTTATTCAAATTGGTTAAAAAGTTTTTCAATCTAAGGAAACCCAGCAGATTGCACTGAGACAGTGACTTGTAGCAGTCACTCCTCCTGGATGAGCATGTAGCAACAGTGGACAGTCACTGGTGTTGACTTTGCAGCAATCCCTCATACTGAGCATGTATGTAGAGACAGTGGAGAGGATGACTCCCTTTTAACAGGAAGAAACCTCCAGCAGAACCAGGCTCAGTGTGAGTGGCCATCTGCCATGACCGACTGGGGGTTTGAGAGAACAGAGCAGAGACACAAAGAGAACAAAGAAGCACTGATCCAGGAGTACTTTCTATGGGAAGGAAAAGGTAAATGTTAATGGATGTAGCTCCATTAGTCGTTTCACCTAGAAAGAAAGAACAGATAAACTCTGAGCCAGTTTTCAAGGTTAGAGTCTGAAAGAGAGCACATATAATTACAGTAAAAGCTCAGTCAATCGCCATGTCTAGGAGAGAGAAAGGGTTAAAAACTGAAAGACATAGCCAAGTGTATCATCGGTAGAAGGTGAGCATTAAGTTGTTCGCAGCAGAAGCTTGGACGATGCCCCCCTCCAGGAAGGTGTCACAGGTAGATACAGAGTGAGGCCAGATGTAGCTTCTAGGAAGAGAAAAGAGAGAGAACATAAAGGTAAAGCTGAAATAACAGCAAATAATGTAAAGACAGTAGTATGGAGAGTAGTATGAGAATGTAGCAGAGAGAGTGAAAGTGGTCATTATGTCCTCCAGCAGCCTAAGCCTATAGCAGCATAACTACAGAGATAGCTCAGGATAACCTAAGCCACTCTAACTATAAGCTTTATCAAGAAGGAAAGTTTTAAGCCTAGCCTTAAAAGTAGACAGGGTGTCTGCCTCACAGACTAAAGCTGGGAGCTGGTTCCACAGGAGAGGAGCCTGGAATCTGAAGGATCTGCCTCCCATTCTACTTCTAGAGACGCTAGGAACCACCAGTAAACCTGCAGTCTGAGAACGAAGTGCTCTGTTAGGAACATATGGACCAATCAGATCTCTGATGTATGAAGGAGCTTTATCGTTAAGGGCTTTATATGTGAGGAGGAGAATTTTAACTCTTCTGGATTTAACAGCGAGCCAATGAAGGGAAGCTAGAATAGGAGAAATATGATCTCTCTTTTTAATTTTTATCACAACTCTTGCTGCAGCATTTTGAATCAGCTGAAGGCTTTTAAATGGATTTTGTGGACATCCTGACAGTAAGGAATTACAATAGTCCAGCCTTGAGGTAACAAATGCATGGACTAGTTTTTCAGCGTCACTCCTGGATAAGATATTTCTAATTTTGGCAATGTTCCAGAGGTGAAAGAAGGAAATCATAGAAACCTGTTTAATATGGGATTTAAACAACATGTCCTAGTCAAAAATAACACAAAAGTGTTTTTACTTTATTACCGGAGGTCAATTTGTTGCCATCCAGATTAAGTAATTGACTAAGCAGTTTCTTTTTCAAAGACTCCAGTCCAAAGATGACAATTCGTTTGTCAAATTTAAAAGCAGAAATTTAAAGTCCCCACATTTTTATGTCAAAAGGACAGCTTGTAGTTTTTTAAAACGGGTTGGGCTCATCGGGATTTATGGATAAGTAAGGGTGATATCATACATAAAAGGAATGTTTATCTCATGCTGCCCGATAATTTTACCTATTGGAAGCATATATGTAGTGAAAGAATTTGGCCCCCAAATCTGAACCCCGTGGTACTCCTCAATTACCATAGAGTTTGAAATGATTTATCATTACTAACAAAAGGAATCTGCAGACAAATAGATTAAAACCAGCCTAGTGCTGTTTCCCCGATCCTACGCATTTCCAGCCTTTCTAAGAGAATATTGTGATCGACTGTATCAAATGCAGCACTGAGATCTAACAGAACCAGTACAGACACAAGTCCATTATATGAGGCTAGGAGAATATCATTAGTGCAGCTTTAGAGTTGTAGTGCAGCTCTTCACCCTCTTGTCCTGCCATCGTCTATTCCACTGCCTATATAAATAATTGCTTATGATTAAACAGTCAAGGCATTAATTCCCTGTACTTGTGGACTGATTATCTGTTTCTTTAATATTGAAATAAATAAAATTTGTACCTGAACAATTTTTCTTTTTGTGCTGTATATATAACTGAAATCAGTTTACCTAATTATTATAATAGCAAAAGAAAATAATGTGTTAATAAATGTTTAGTAGTTGTAGTGATTGTACAACTGCATGGATGATGCAGCTGTAAAGAAACAACTCTGGCCTGATGCAGGTTGGTAAAAATTTAAATGTAAAATAATTAGTTAAACGTTCCCTGCTTATGGTTCCAGCGCAAGTTAAGATATAATGGAAGAAATTAATCAACTGTATAGCTCTAAAGCTGCACATCCTCTGCTATTATCCGTCAGATGCCTTTTAAAAGCAGTTAAGCCAGTTGTGCGTTCTCCATCTTGTTTTGTGAACAATGGCAGGATACGGCTTCTCTTACAGCTTTCTCCAGAGTTTCAAACAGAAAAGGATGAAATAGAGCTAAATAAATTACAAAAAAGGCTGGATAGTGTAAGAAGGACAGAATGCGTTCTTGTGAGGTGGTTAGATAGGAGAGCAAAATGTCTCTTACTTTTTGATGCTAGAAAAGTATCATGCAAAAGTGAATACAATTACTCAATTAAGAATAGAAGTGGTAACTGATGACCTGAAAAATGCTTCATATGTTCTATCCATCTAACTACTACCTTCAGAGAATTTGTTAATGTAAATTGTACTTTTTGTGAAACCGTTAAGTAAATAATAGTTCATTTAATTCTGGTATCGCTCATTTACAAAACATCTTTGGAAGAGACTTTCACATTTTATTTCTGGTCATGTTTACCCTATCTTTATTATGGTGGAAGAACGTCTTGTTTGGTTAGACAGATATCGACAGTAAACTCAATTCTCACATTCTATATTCATAAATCCGAGTTCTCCAATCATTAGCCAAATTTGACTGAATTACTTTTGTATATGAAGCATTATACTTTCTCAATAACGTACAGCAAGAATGAAATAACATTGAAAACAATTACCTTTTTTATTATTTTAATGTTCTTAAATCCTGTGTGTCTGAAAGTTTTGAAAACATTGTCAATTTATGTTTACGATATAATAAAGTTCTTTTTTTTTTATTAGTATTCCTTTCTGTGTTCTTTTTGTCTTTGTTCTTTTTGTGCTACATTCTGTTTTATTTAGTAAAAAAAAAGATTAGATCTTTTCTGCAGGAGCTTAGCCAGCCTGTTGAAGGTGGCTAGTCTTATTTTCACAACAGAACTTTTTACAACTGTTTGCTGCATTGCAAAATTATGTACCTACATGTCTGAAGCAGTGAAAGTCATATGCAAGTGTCACAGTAGCAAAGTAGTTGCAAAGTAGCTCAAGGGCATTCACACAAACAGCAACCTAGTGACCATTTTAGAACTAACCTTAGTGTAAAGTATTTAACTAGGTCAATTAAAATCAGAATATAGCCAAGACAGCCCAAACCGAAAAAACAAAACTCAGGATCTCCAACAAAGCAAAAAGTTTTTTTCTACTAAGCCACTAATGCAGTATTGACCAAAGTCAGTTCTCAGAGGCTGATGTCCTCCATGTTTTAGATGTTTCCATGGTTCACCACACCTGAATCAACTGAATGGGTCATTGGCAGCTTCGGCACTACTTGACATATTGAAGAGGTAAATCAGTCATTTTGAATAAGATGTGTTAAAGCAGGGACACATCTAAAACATGCAGGACACTAGCACTGGAAGACTGGAGTTGTGCTGTTGGATCAATTCAAATTTCAACTGTTTTGATGAGATGTTGGTTAGAATTTACAACATGGGAGGATTTAGACAAAAAAAAAAAAAAAAAAAAAAAAAGAGTGTCGTGGGTGCGGCGCTGGTGGTGTAGGGGTTAGCGCACGACCACAAATAGAGGCTATAGTCCTCGAAGCGGCCGTCCCGGGTTCAAGTCCTGGACCTGGTGACCTTTGCCGAATGTCTCACCCTCTCTTTGCCCCTCCTTCCTGTCTGCCTACTATCAAAAATAAAGGCCTCTAGTGCCAAAAAAATTCTTTAAAGAGTATCTTTGTTCTAGGATATGAATTTTTTGTTATAGTGACTTTTGTGGCAAGGGATGAGGAGTTGAGGGCTGTCGGATGTAGAGAAGGATTTGGGGCCTCAGACAACCAATTAAATCCAATAATGATGTCAGTTTGAGGTCCAATCCAAATACTGGATTGGATTACGCCCAGCCTTATTCATGAAACTCATACTTTTTACCATGCTTCATATATTATGACCACAGGTGAGTGTCAGAACGCAGATGAACAGGTTAGTCAAAGGTTTAGCGTTTTGCATCAACCCTTTCATCACCACAGCAGTGCCAATATTGATGCAGACGAGGCCTTCCTCCTTCTGCCCATTTCCATCTCATCTCTACCATCAGTCGCGAACAAGATACAAAGACAGTTGAACTCTTCCTTTAGGCTGAAACCGAAGCCTGACAAGGAGGGAGCAATACAGCTTTTTAGATTAAGAAACATGGTCTCAGACTTTACTTTTGCACCACCTCTTGACATTTTCTGGACATTTGAACAAACCTGTTTAATCCCAAAGACTGCCTGCTTGGTTATTTTCTCCATATTCTTACTGTAGTCTCCCTTATAAAAGCAGAGAGATTTATATAAGATTTTTTATATATATAATTGCCACAGTCTTCAGCCAAAATAATAAAATAATCGCAACTAATTGTGCTCATATCCTACAGGAACAATAACTTTTACTTCTTATTGTTTTGTTTCATTTAATCATGATAACCACTATAATAAATCACCACCAAATTGATTCCAGTAATAAATGTGTTTCCAGCACAACCTGGGTTGACAGATGATGGTCAAAAAAACAGACAACTGCAATCCCTGCCCTTCTGACAGCATTAGCACTCACAGCATGTTAGGGCAAAACAAGCAAAATGGCAGCAGCTTGATTGGAGCACATATGAACTGACATGTTATATTACTTCTAACACTTCTTTGTCAGATCTTGATTGTTGACACTGCATCATGCGACTCTTGTGATAAGGTTGCCTTGACATTTTAGAGACGGAAACAGGAAAATGTTGGAAACAAAAGGCTCGTTAAATGGATTCTATCCTCTGCAGCAGGTCTGATGTCTTCTTATCGACAGGCTAATTCCCTGAAGGAATAGGATGTACCAGGGGAGGAGACTAATGAAACAATCTTGGACTTGAATTCCCTCAACACACTATCAAAGCTGTCTGTAATGCAGCGAGGCCCAGCTTCAGGTGGGTCTCTCTCTCTTTTTTGCTGCATCTTTTGCCACTATGGGACTGGGTTGAAATGTCAGATGAATTGTCCTTATTTTCACTTTTTACATACATTTCTTATAACTACAATCTGATGTATGGTAAAAAAAAAACAGAAGCTTAGCTGGTAAAATGTGTTGGCATAGTGCACATAGAGCTGGACTGACATGAAGTCATAAAAATGACAACTCTTTCGGTGCTCAGCTTCTTGATGACATTGGATCCACTATGACTACACAGTAGTATAAATGACTAGCAGTGGATTAGATGTGGGAGCTCATTGCATTGCACTCTGTTTATACCACTTACACTAAAGCAAATGAACACAGGCAGCAAATGAAATGTCCAACAACTATTGCACCAATAAGGTACAGGGCTCCTGGGGCCATATGTTGAACTCTAAAGTATGGCCTCAAGAAATGGACCTGCTGCTACACAGGAAATTTTGATAAAATAACTTCCAGCACAGTATAGGACCAATACTATGAAAAATCCCAATGTCCAGGATACTAGCTGTGGGACCTGCTAAATATGGGAACTTAATATGTTAAAACAATTTCCACACATAAATGTTGATAATAATTTTGAAATAAGACATTTTTGTGATCATTGCTTTAGGAGATACATTTATCTTTCATCTTCATTTAGTTTGTTTTTTCCTTGGCCTCTCTTTAATTTGTACCATGTGAGGAATCCTAATTAATATGGCTTTTAACTTAATGACTATAGCCTTTAATAATCTCTTCGGGTTACCCCTTTTGTTTTTGAGATTATACTGTAATTAGTCAAATCGGATGATATTTACAGTTTATACTGATCAAGCATAACATTATAACAACCTTCCTAATACTGTGTACTTCTTTCCTTTGCTGTTAGGGCTCTGAACCATTGAGACATGGCCTTTATTAGACACCTGAAGGTGTAATGTGGTATCTGGCAGCAAGATGTTAACAGCAGAAGTATTGTCAGTTGCAAGGTAGGGCCTCTGTGGATTGGGCTCGTTTTTCCAGCAGATCCCTCAGATGTCATGTCAATGTAAAATTATTTATAAAGCACATAAAAAACAGACATTGACCGAAGTGCTTTACAGATCAGTCAAGAACAGAAAAACAATGAATGCAAAATTATTAAAAGATGATGCCCGACAGGAGTAAGGCCTGGGGAAGCCACATTGACTCCTCAAACCATTAATGAAACATTTCTGCTTTTAAGCAGGGCCCTGTAGTCCTACATGGTCTGCACCAATGCTTAGGTCTGTCGTTAGAGTCACACAGATGGCAGGTCTGGCAAATTATGATGCAGAATGTATTCAGACACCTTTTCCTTGAAAACCAGCCATTCTAGAGCAAAAACAGCAATAGTTTACTCGATCAGACCACACAGGTTCGTCTTTGCTCCCTGTGCACATCAGTAAGCCTTTGCTGGACCTTTTAATGGCTCTGGTTTACCACTCCTCGTGGTTTAAATGATAAAGACCACATTAGACTGAAGCAACCCACATGCTGCAGTTTAGGAGATGCTCTGACCCAGTCATTCATCCCTCAGAAGTTGGCCCAATGATTTCTCTCATATTCTCCTTGCCTTCCCTGCTTCCAACACATTAACTCTGAGAACAAAATATCCACCTGCTGCCTAATATTTCCCACCCACTAACAGGTGTGATGATGAAGAAATAATGTGTTATTCACTTTACCTGTCAGTGGCCGTAATATCATGCCTGACCAGTATATTTAATGTGAAACACTAGAAAGCATAAGCTGAAGCTGAATGTCAGGGAATTTACTTTAAATGTTTGGCTCGGTTTCACAGAAGGACTTATTAGCCTGTGTGATAGGATGAAAAGTGAAACCTGCTGAAAGATAATCTGTCTGTACAGCAGAACTGATGAGGATGTCTTTGTGTTGAGGAAGGAAATACGTCTTGTAGGACACAGCACTGTGCACAAACAAACCCCTAAGAGTCAAGTGGTCCCGATCAATAGCTTTCCTGAGCAAGAAATCTGAAGAAAATGGAAACAAATGGCTGAAAATACTGATAAAAAGGAGTAAGAGTAGAAGGCATGGCATCATTTACATTTACAACATAATGAACTGAGAGTACTTTTGATGGGTGATTTTGATGAATAAATACAGTGAGATGAATGTTAGTCAATAGCTATGTTGTGCATGGCATAATTTGACCTAAACTGATAACCACATACTCCGAGGCAAGCACTGAGCCAGATCTGACAACACACTATCTGAAAAACAATAACACAACAAGCTATATGGACAAACAAGCAGAACAACAGAACAAAACAAACTGATCAGTTGAGATCAAGATTAGTAATGAAGGAGGGTCTGGTCCCTGGAAACCCATCAGCCTCACCCATGGTTTCCACCTCACCTCTCTATATTCAATCTCTGTAAATTTGTTCCATGTT
The DNA here is from genome assembly GCA_036173005.1 of Crenichthys baileyi. Taxonomy (NCBI): domain Eukaryota; kingdom Metazoa; phylum Chordata; class Actinopteri; order Cyprinodontiformes; family Goodeidae; genus Crenichthys; species Crenichthys baileyi. The sequence continues at coordinate 199,861 of JAHHUM010001738.1, forward strand.
CTCTTTTGTATAAAGAAACGTGCATAGTATGAATCGTTGCCTTTCTTTAGGATGTTATGTGCATTTTAGCGTGTACAGTGGGCTATATGGAGAGCTGGCCCTTGTGCAACTGAATCCTGAGCTCCATTGAATTCTCATTGCAGGGCAATTGTTTGTGTCGGTATCAAATCAACAAACGCGCAGAGTTTTTAAACTAAGTCTGGATGTCGTGTGCGCTTTAGCTTGTGCAGTGGGCTGAACAGCAAGAGGGTCCTTGTACAACCAAACCCTGACTCTTCAATAAATTCCCAACGCAGAGAACTAGTTTGTGGTCTGTCTTAATGAATGAGCATCCATGAACACCTGACATTTTTTTAAATCTGACTAAATCGCATTGTTAATTTTTCCACCACTGACCTGGATAAATACAGAAATGCAGATTTTTCTTCTGAGCTTCATCTCAGAACCCACAGAACCCTCAGAACCCACACCCAATCTAAATGAAAGCATCATCTGCAGCAATAATGTTAAAAAAAAAACCTTCAGATTAAAAGTGCATTTTTTATGACAGTCAGTGCTTGAAGTTAGCCTCTAAAAATTAAGATACCAACAGCAAAGTGTTTGTGGTGTTTTCTATATTATGCCGCAAAGGTTTTTGAAGAGAATTATAAAGATCTAAATATTTGCTGGCTGAACTGCAAAGGTGTCAAATGTTGTTTTTTTTTGACTAAAAATAAAAGAAATTGTTGATTGGCTGATTGAGGTTGAGAGAGGGTATAATTGGAGTGGGAAGATAGATGGTGGTGTTTTTAAGAAACAAAAACATAAATGAGAGAGTTGTGATGAATTATTTGTTTTCTTTGACCCTCTTTAACCCTGCTTTATCATCCTACCATCCATTTTACATTTCCCCATTTCTTTTGCCTTAGATTTCAAAATCTCTCAACTAATACGTCTACATGCAAGTTCACTGTGATTTAAAACACTCATACTCATCGTCTTCCACTTTATCCGGGACGGGTCGCAGGGGCAGCAGACTCAGCAGAGACATCCAGACGTCCCTCTCCCCAGTCACCTCTTCCAGTTCCTCCGGCGGGAGCACAAGGCGTTCATAGGCCAGCCGAGAGACATTGTCCCTCCAGCATGTCCTGGGCCTTCCCCTGGGCCTCCTCCCGGTGGGACGTGCCTGGAACACCTCCCGAGGAAGGCGTCCAGGAGGCATCCGGTATAGATGCCCGAGCCACCTCAACTGGCTCCTCTCGATGTGGGGGAGCTGCGGCTCTACTCCGAGCCTCTCCCAGATGGCCGAGCTCCTCACCCCAACTCTAAGGGAGTGCCCGGCCACCCTACGGAGAAAGCTCTTTTCAGCCGCTTGAATCCGGGATCTCGTTCTATCGGTCATGACCCAGAGTTCATGGCCATAGGTATGGGTTGGAAGGTAGACCGACCAGTAAATCGAGAGCTTCGCTTTTCGGCTTAGCTCTCTCTTCACCACAACGGACCGGCAGAGCGCCCCCATTACTGCGGTAACTGCACCGATCCATTTGTCGATCCTTCCCTCACTCGTGAACAAGACCCCGAGATACTTGAACTCCTCCACTTGAGGCAGGAACTCCCCTCCAACCTGAAGAGGACAAACCACCCTTCTCCGGTCGAGAACCATGACCTCAGACTTGGAGGAGCTGATCTTCATGCCAGCCACTTCCCACTCTGCTGCGAACCGCCCCAGTGCATGCTGTAGGTCTTGGCTAGAGTGGGCCAGCAGGACCACGTCACCCCCTCCGGCCCTTGGCTGAGCCTAGAAATCCTGTCCATAAAAGTTATGAACAGCACCAGTGACAAAGGGCAGCCCTGCCGGGGTCCAACATGCACCGAGAACAGGTCTGACTTAGTGCGTACCAAACTCCTGCTCCGCTTGTACAGAGACTGGATGGCCCCTAATAAAGGGCCCCCCATTGCATACCCTGTAGAGGGTATGGAGCTGGTCCAGTGTTCCACGGCCGGGATGAAAACCACACTGCTCCTCTAGCCAAGGTTCGACTATTGGTCGGACTCTCCTTTCCAATACCCTGGCGTAGGCCTTACCAGGGAGGCTGAGGAGTTTGATCCCCCTGTAGTTGGAACACTCCTTCCAACCCAGCCTGCCAGTCCAGAGGCACTGTCCGACCGCCACACAATGTTGAAGAGTTGTGTCAACCATGACAGCCCCACAACATCTAGAGACTTGAGGTACCCCGAAGCCCTGCCACGTGGAGCTTTTTAACCACCTCAGTGACTTCAGCCTGGGTGATGAAAGAGTCCAACCCCGAGTCCCCAGCCAGTACTTCCACCAGGGAATGCGTGATGGCAGGATTGAGGAGATCCTCGAAGTACTCCTTCCACCGTCCGATAATGTCCCCAGTCGTGGTCAGCGGCCTCCCACCCCCACTGTAAACAGTGTTGGCGAAGCGCTGCTTCCCCCTCCTGAGGCGCCGGACGGTTTGCCAGGATCACTTCGAGGCCAACCAGTAGTCCTTCTCTATGGCCTCACCACCTCCTCCCAGGTCTGAGTTTTTACCCCTGCCACAGCCAATAGGACTCCTTCTTCAGCTTGACAGCGTCCCTTACTGCCGGTGTCCACCACCAGGTTCGGAGATTGCTGTCACAACAGGCACCGCAGGCCTTATGGCCGCAGCTATGGGTAGCAGCATCGACACAATAGACACAACATGGTCCACTCGGACTCTATGTCTCCAACATCCCCCGGAATCTGGTCAAAGCTCTCCCAGAGGTGGGAGTTGAATACATCCCTGGCCGAGGGCCAGCGGATCCAACTCACCAACAGGTGGTGATCAGTGGACAGCTCAGCCGCTCTCTTCACCCGAGTGTCCAAAACATGCAGCCGAAGGTTTGACGATACGACAACAAAGTCGATCATCGACCTCCTGCCTAGGGTGTCCTGGTGTCAAGTGCACTGATGGACACCCTTATGCTTGAACATGGTGTTCATTATGGGCAATCCGTGACTTGCACAGAAGTCCAATAATGAAACACCACTCGGATTCAGATTGGGAAGGCCATTCCTCCCGATCACGCCTCTCCAGGTGTCACTGGCGTTTCCCACGTGGGCGTTGAAGTCCCCCCGCAGAATAATGGAGTCCCAGGGAGGGGCACTATCCAGCACACCCGACAGGGACACCAAGAAGGCCGGGTACTCCGCACTACCGCTCGGCCCGTTGGCCGAAATGACAGTCAGAGACCTGTCCCCAACCCGAAGGCGCAGAGATGCTACCCTCTCATCCACTGGGGAAAACCCCAATACTAGACGGCTGAGCAGGGGGGCAACAAGCAAACCCACCCCAGCCCGCCGCCTCTCCCCGTGGGCCACTGCAGAGTAGAAGAGAGTCCAGCCCGTCTCGAGCAGATGGGCTCCAGAGCCCACGCTGTGCGTGGAGGTGAGCCCGACTATTTATAGTCAATATCTCTCAACCTCCCACACAAGCTCAGGCTCCTTCCCCCCCAGCGAGGTGACATTCCACGTCCCTAGAGCCAGCCTGAGCATCCGGGAATCGGGCCGCCGAGGTCTCCACCTACGTCTGCCGCCCAATCCTCTTTGCACCGGTCCCTCATGGTTCCCCCACGAATCCACGTGATGATTTAGAACACCATTATAATATTACTGAAAAACAGGTGATGCAAACTGCTGTTGTTTATCAGCTCTGTGCCTTTGCCTTGTTTGATGTAAAGCAGCACAAAAGTTGACGGGCCGCAACAGTGATTATATAAAAGGAATGTCATTTGGTGCCAAATAAGAAACGGTCTTTATAAACCAGTAAGCAGCATCACAAAGAGGAGCAGGAAGCCAGATTGACCTGGGCCCAGATGAAGGGGGATGCTCAGAAACAAATCCTATGGTACTGTTCTTTACTTAGCCTTTCCAAAGTAGTGGTACTTAGGAAACGTACAAATCTGCTATTTTTTATTTTGCCGTCCAGTCCTACATCCAATAAGTCAGTGGTTTTTAAAGCTTTCAGGCTAAGTCATCATTTAGGGGACAGACTTCCTGCTTTAGTGCAGGAAGCGTCATCTTGGTGAATGTAGTCACCAACATAAAGCAAAAGAGTTTCCATCCAGACTGGTCTGCAGTTATGCAACCGCATGTGTGACAAAAATGTTACAATTTATATACTGATATGTGTCTCTCAGAACCAGCAGTGATTCCTTTCAATTACAGGAGATCATTTGTTTAATTGGACGGGTCTGCCTTTGCCGTAACTGCATCAATGAGCCTAAGACAACTTGGTAATGGTTCTTCCTTGGATCATTTTTGACAGATCCTGACCATTACACCCCTGATTCACCCTACAAAAGTTACAGTTGTGAAAATACTGTAACATTTTCACATTTTGCCTAAAATATCTCATCAACTAACAGGTGCTACTGTAGGACAAACAAATTAGCAGTGGTTTTCACTTCAACTTTCAGTGGTCATAATGTTATCAGTCAATGGTAAGTGCACAGTTGCATTGTATTCAGATGTCTGAAACATCTGAATGCAACTTAAGGTGTTCTGGTTGTAGTTTAATCCAAATATGGTTGTGAGAAGATTTTAGCAGCACAGCGGACCCCTGACTCTTAACAGTACTGGGCAGATGATGTATCTATTGAACAATATGTTCTGAAAACCTGTAATCCTGCCAGTCTTAGTGCAACATTCTGCACACCGAGCTCCAGAGGACATGGTATACCTGAAGACTGAGGAACTGAAATGCCTCAGTAAACAGGATGAGATGTAGCAAAAAAAAAAAAGCGAGACATTCTGACGGCCAAGGACAAAATCATAAAATATGATGCAAAACTTCCTGTCCTTTCCCATACAGGAAAAATGTCTGGGTGTGATTTCTTTGGAGGAAAAGGGTAGAGGTGCCTTTGTGGTTTAAAGATACTTAACTGTAATTAGAAAGTCATTGGTTAAATCCCATCAGCAGCTACCACATTTATTCTGCTAAACTACACTCCTATTTGATGTATTTGGTATGCACAGAGTACTTTGGCCATCGACCATACTCTGGTTCAAGTGTAATTTGGATTAATCTATTTAAAAAGAACCCATCACATTCTGATTAAAGATTCCAGAAAACCCTCATTGTAATATCGCACAGGCCTGCCACCCCTACCCGCTATATTTGAGTAAGTAGACGGCTTTCATTAGAAACTGAAATAATTATCTCAGCAGTGATTTGTGCAGTCCTCCCTGAGGAACTTTACAAATGCTCTTGTTAAGGCTGAGTCAAAGATTTCAAATGACCAAATTCCAAAAAAACTTGCCTTCCAGGAGTGAATAAATAAGTGTCATCCACTTTGCTGAGTAATTATAGGCTTTGCTTTTTATTCCTGCAAAATGTTTTCCTTACAATGTTGTAGACAGCTGACCTGCACCAGTATTTAAATACATAAAAAATGGGCACCAATTGGACAACTAATTTCTGAGTTTAGCACAGAACCTGTGGATTATTTTTCATTTCACCTCTTAGCTCTTTGAGAAACATAACTTTCCCATAAATCCTCTTGTTTATGTTGACCTGGCATGAAGGGGAAAGCAATGCAGCATTATGGCACTCAGTTTACAACCTTACCTTTTGGTAATAATTAGATAATGACTGAAACAATTAGTTGGTCTTAAAAATAAACTAAGAGTAAGTTTGTTTGTTCCAGTGACTGTTTTGGGTCAGTTTCAACACAAATGCAACATAACTTTAATTTAGCATACCCAAAACACAAAGCTATCATGTCATTTTTGTGATGTAGTCTAATTCTCACACCTCTAATTTAACCAAATTGTCTTTGGAAAGAGAGGAATTGAGGAATGACATAATGAGCAAGTAAAATCTGTTTTTGTTGCAAGTTTAATCCTCAACTGTTATCCATGAGTAAGCAGTTCTTAGCAAAAGCTCTAATTTATTCATTTTATTTTGAAACTGGCTTTGATTTTGTGTTTTTCCTTTTGCACTGCTGTGTGGCATTTATGAAGCAGAGTTTATTCAACAGAAAACAAGACATGAACATAAGTTTTAACTGGTAAATTGGTGCATTTAGTTTTTTGAAGAACATATAGTGTTTAGTCTAATAATGATACTAACCAATAAAAGAAGCTGACAAACATTCTCAAAGACTTGGATTTTAAAACTACAAATAGAAAGTGCTTTTAAGTTTTAGATGTTTTTCTCCATGTTTTACATTCACATTAAAAATGAATATGAAGTTTCACATGTTTTCAACTTTATTGCTTTATTGAACTTTGATGTTCACTTGTTGTTTGCAGTAGAGAATAACAAGGTTTACTATAAATAATAAAATTTATATTTAAAATAATTAAATTCTCTCTGTTGGTCTACCACTGTCACGGTTAGTTATGTGGCCCTTTGAGAGAATTAATTGCCCACCCCATTGGTGAATAAAGCTCATGTTAGATGATCTTTTTGCTTTATGTAGGAAGGCCATTAGGGGAAGGAGATATTACTGTTTTCTATAGATTAGATCAATAACAATTTTCCAATTGTAGAATTGCCCTTGGCTTGTGCCACAAAAAAAGCTGATCATGCTCATGTGAATCTCAGAATCTGCTCCATGTCTGACCACAAAGACTCAATTTAAAATTTCCAGGCAGAGAAATCCCTGCAGATTGGTGTCTGCAGTAAATCATGGGAACAAGAATGAAGAACCTGAAAAGAGCAGTTTTCCCCTCAAGTAAAAGTCACTGCACTTACAGGCCAGTTGTCCCTGAGTCCTCATTACCCTTTTATTAATCTATTCAGCGTTTACCAGCTCAGCCAGTGCATTCATCATGCAGCATTATAGAAGAGTGTCACCCCAGCAACTTTACGTTTCACAATTAGATGGATTAATTCACTCCCCAGCAAAAAAAGGTCAGATAAGCCCAGCTGAATAGAAAAGCACATATTTTACCCCTGGATGCCATGTAAAGAAACATGGACTTGATGGATAAGCATAATTAGTTAGTTAACAATCAAGTTAGCTCTCAATATGAAGCAGACTCATTGTAAGGATATGAAGTCTAATCCACTGTGTTGAAAATATCCCTGGCTTTGAAAAATAAGATGATGCAGATGTGGTGATTTAGGTGAGTGATGAAGGAAGGTTCCAAATTAATTTACTAGAACAGCGCAAAAAAATGCAGTTCACAATTACTGACCCTACTCATCTCAACAATACTCATTTTCAGTCAGTTGAGGTAAAACAGTCTTGTTAACTGCCAAATTTAATTTAATCTACACTACATGTGCTTTTTACTGTTCAGGTTGAGATTACATATTAAATTTGGGCATGTATTGGGCAAACCCAACAGATTTCTGGCTGTTAGATTTTATATCCACTCTCTTGAACTTTTAAAAAATATGTGTTTGACCTTCTTGACAATTGACCTTCTATTCATGTGTTTATACAGGTTTGATTGTATCTACCTCTCTTGCTATAGCACCCCAACCTTATATTGAAACTCTTCACTCTTTAACTCAATTGAATTAAAACAAGGTGTAAATACATCTGCAAGTGTATGATTGTGTGCATGTTTGTGAGTGTGAATGGGTGAATGTTGGTCTAGTGTAAAGCACTTGGATTGGTCAGGTTAAATAGAAAATCACTATATAAATTCAGTCCATTTCTGGTGTTACCATTTACATATTTTAATCAAGTCTGACAAAATACATTGCATGAGAGAAAGCATTTAGTAATCAGTATTTTAGTAATATCCCATTGAGAAGTTGAATTTGCTCTGCTGATGACCAGAATCCACCAATGATCAGCTTTCAGAGAAACTGGCTCGGATGGCTTCAATGCCAAGCGGTTGTAACAAATCTTTTCTTTTTGTAATTCCATTTCTTTCTTGGTTCATGATCACACCACAGCTGAGCAGGCAAGACAAAAAGGAGAAGGCACACTGATTACAGCAGCCAATTAGCGTTTAAACTAAAATAATTAAGAAACAAATAATTAAGGATGGTATGTGAGCATCAGTTGTGGAGGGTGTGGATGCTTATGAAAGAATGAATGTGATTTTTGCAAAAAAAATAAATAAACAAAGCATAACGTAGTCAGACAAAATGCCTAGCCTCACTGCGACGGAGAGAACAAGGACAGTATGAGGAGCAGCCAGGTTTAAAAAGAACGGGAACATTGCAGGCTCCAGGGAGTTCCCAGTCAGCACTCCGAACCACTTCCTCTTAGCCTGTGAAAGGTACATATGTTAAGACACTCAAAGACTCGAGTCCTCACAAAGTGTTGTGCAGGAAGTACAAAGAATGATCTGAAAGGGGTCAAGAGTGTTTGACAAATAGATTGGTGGGAAAAAGTTGAACACTATGAGTTCCAGTGCCCGCCGACAGGGGGGGATAAATGGTTCTGTTGTCCTGGGCGCAGGCGGCCCAGTCTGCAGAATGAAATGGTAATGGTATGTACTTGTACAGCACTTTATCAAGTCTGTGGTGCAAGTCTGTGCACCACCATCAGCAGGCAAGCCAGGTGAAGTGTCTTGCCCAAGGACACAACGACTGAGATGGATGGAACAGGGGTTCAAACCGGCAACCCACAGGTTACAATACCGCAACCCCTACCATCTGGGCCACCGTCGCCACGGTGGAGCAGACTACAGTGATGCAGAAGTGGCTGCCCGATCTTGGAAGGGAGAAACATGGTCAGGCTAACTAATTTAACTGTGTTGCCTCAGTCGTCCTCCTACCCTGTCGGAGAATGTGACAGGCAGACGATACACTCCCAATCCTAATACAATTCTAGAGAACCTTCTAACATTTTTATAAATCTTGTGACTGAACTTGAGTTTACCACAAAACATCTAAAAAGATCACTGTACACTGTAGAAAAAGAACACTATAGAAAAAGTGTGTGAAAAAAGAGCATCCTTGAAACTTTTTCCACAGCTATACCAACAGTGGGCAAAAACTTGTTTAAATATTTCAAATACGAATGTTCAATAGCTTTAAATTTTAATCAGTTATTTGTTGCATTTGTTGATTACAAAATTCAAATAATTTCTGGTAGTCTGTTTTGCTTTAGATTTTATTGCTTAGAGCCTCAATTATTGCTCCAAATCTTTGTATCAAATAGGGAAGTTTACCAAGTCAGTAACATCATATAGAAAACTCAGCTGCTAAATATACTTGATGAATCCAATCAAATAATATTTTCCAACAAACAGCATTAATTTGTTGTCCATGGAACAGAAAATGGAATAAGTGTTCCATCATAGTGTTATTTGTGGTTTCCAAATATCGAAGTCAAATGGTAAATGATGTTATATTCCATCACTACTTGTGATACACAGAGACAAATGAAATTGGACCTTAAAAAGGTTAAAATAAGTTTTCCTTGAAGGTTTTAGGTGTTGTTTTATAACATTCAGATCCTTCCCTGACCTCATCAACCTGCTCCAACACCATCATTTATCAAATACAGCCATAAAAGTAATCTCCTCTGCAGAGCTACTTCATAATTTAATGACACAGGCTCCTCAGGGCACTTGGTTATATGGCTGTTTCTTACAGACAAAGACAAAGGATGCCAGGAAAACTTATTTTAACCCCATCAACTTTCTGTCTGTTTGTGTTTAGAATGGGATAATAGTCTGAAAAATTAATGCTTCACGGATTATTACTATGAGGCGCAATGACCTTACATATTGTAGTGGCAGTTTATTGCTAATGTACAAATAAAATAAACAAATTACGAAAACTAATTAAGAGCTCCATCATCATATGTAAGGAAAGTTGATGCGTCATTTGCATGGGAAAGCAGAGCAAATTATTACCTGCAGCCAAAGTGAAACTTCTGCATCTAAACACAAACAAAATACCTGCCTACACTATGAGGCTTAATGAGGCAAAACACCATCAGCATAGTGAGAAACATACCAATAAATTACTCAACCACTGGTGACTTCATTACCAGTAAACTGATTGAAATAGGTATAGATAACTCAATGTTATACAGCCCTATCCACAGCCGTAATATTGCTGTCTGCATAAAACACATAAAGATGTGGTAATATGTGTGAAGGCACTTGGAAATCCATTTAGTTCTGCAATGCAATATTGCACTGTGAAATTCCTCTCCCAGAGATGTGCCATGTAAATGAGATTTTCGCATCTTGACGAAATGAGAGTGCAGTTTGGTGATAATGATGCTGTGATGCTCAAGGTTACTAACCCTCTTAAAGGGCATAAAAGAAAGTACAGAAGTGTGGAGCAACTTCTTAGAGAAAGTGAAAACCTGACATTAGTTCCTAATGACATTTTTCCAACTCTTTCAGGTGGCCATCTTTTACTCCACAATTCTCAGTAAAATCAGTGAAGGAGATTTCAAAACATTAATAAGGTATTGCACCCAGTCTACACAGCCACCAAGGGGCAGATTTCCTTTCCAGAGCAATTTAGCGTCTGGTTGCAAGAAAGAAATTATACCTTTAGGAGTTTGCAGTACTGCTGGAGTGATTTAAAAACTAATCTGAATTACAAACACAGATGCAACCTGCTTATTTTAATAAGGAAGCAATCTCAGAGCAGTGCAAATGATCACACAGAATCATGAACCAAGCAGACCTGTACATAGTCTGAAAGGCTCAACCTCAGAACATTACAGTTTACTAGTATAGGAAAGAATTCAGGAAATAATAATTAGATAAAAGACTGAACATTTCCGAATTATTTTGTAAAATTCATAAACCTACTCTTTCCACTGCAGTCTGGATTTTGGCTTACTTTTTGTTGTTTTAGGATACAGACTAATGTGTCACCTGCAGCGGCTAAACATATGTCTTAATCTTAACAGCTGTAAAGACCAGCTTTCACTGTGTTCTTGGGGCTCATGTACAAAGCGTGCATATACGCAAAAACCCTGTGGCGCAATTTTTCACGCACAACTCAGCATGTACAAAAATGATCGTTGCATGAAAATGTGTGACAATAACAAACTTCAGAGAAGTAAAACTCACCTAAATACACTGAAATATGACTCCATTAGTTTTATTTAATCCGTGGAGCATCAAATCCAATGTTTTTCATGAGTTTGTGCTTTTATGGTTTAAACCTGAGTGATGAAACATTTAGCCTCACACTATAACAAAACAGACCTAAAAATATTATATAAAGATCTTCAATCAGATGTAAACTGTAAATGTAAATGTTTTCAGTCAGGTTTGAGTCGCTGATGCCATTCAAGAAGTTGCTGGTTTGCTGTAATTCATTACAAATATCCCTCATGGTGTGTAAACAAAGTCTCTCTGTGACTGCCACAACACCATTGCCATGGTTATTTGGACTCGTGGTGGGTGCCTTCTGGCTATTTCTACTACTTTATATATGTATTTATGGATGGGGACTGGGCAGTTAAAGCGCCACGTGCAACTGCGCCTAATTCACCACAAACTGGGACTTGTGTAGGCAACATGCGTGGTGACATATCTACGCAGTTTTTTGTGCCCTGCTGAACCTTACACTTGATAGGAGGGTTTAGGTTCATCTAACCATCATAGAGGATGGGATATTTTCATATAATTGTGGCCACATTGTTTTGTTAAATAATTACTAATTTTGGAAAAATAATAGTTTTAGAAACATGAGAATAAACTGTTAACTTTTAACTCAACTAAAAGTATTTTGAAACCCAAACGGTGGGGACACACTGCACAATTTATTCCCTGATTTTAACCCTGATTCCCAGTCGGGAAAAGTCTCCATCAGTCTGCAGTAGTAGGGGTCAGTCGACGGGGTGAGTTAGCACAAAAATCTCTTGGTGTGAGAGGAGGTGAAGGCTAAGGTCTGCAAATCTGTGTGTGAGGGGTACCGGGCTGACTTGAGTTGCAGTAAAATAAACATGTTTGATTTTTTTTAGATGAATTAGGAAGCATCAGGTAGTGTGAACTGATTGCTGAACCAACTGTAAACATGTGTATCTGACAGGCAATAAAAAAGCGAGGCTGGGAAAAGACATTAACCATCAGCAGAGGGAAGCATGAATTTTACCTATTAAAATTATTTTTGGTTTATTTTAATTTCCTAAGAAATTAAATTTGTGGTTTTTGTTAGCTGTAAGCCACGATTTTCATAATAACCAGAAATAAATTGTTGTAAATATATCATTTTGTATGTAATGAATTTCTGTGACCTTTTAAATTGAGCTACAAATATAACATTTTGTAAAATATTCTAATTTATGGAGATGAACCTGTAAAATACTAAGAGCGTACTTAATACCTGTATTTGCATTGATTACAATAATAAAACCATTGAAAAATATGAAAACAATCATTAAAACATCATGACAACAGAGAACAAAAGGAAAATGTGTTGGTGAGCTCAACAACAAATTTAAAAAGCATTGGTTGTTCAGCAAAGGATCCACCACCAATGAAAAAGTTAACTAGGAGGTCAATTATAAAGTGTGAACTATCTGAAAAGGCCCAATGGACACTGAACGGTTTGCAATGGCTCGTTATTCAAAGCCTAGAACATAATCTAGAACAATTTGACATTGGGTTCTGGTCTAGGAACACATAACATCTTGTGAACACAAAACTAATGAAGATTTTATGAAGATTTGACACAAAACATCTTTATGAACTCTAAAAGATTTTAGAGGGATAATGTCCGGTTAAGTTCAGTAATCAACAGAACATTTTATTAAAAGGAAACATAGCATCCAAACAGAAATAAATGTACAAAGCACTCAGAGAAAGTAATGATACAGTTAAACCTAATACAAATACAAATGTTACTGGAGTCTTTACCTACTTGTGTGGCTAGCTTTTGCATACAGAGCTGTCTGTATTGAGGCTCCATTCTCTTACTGTTCTTCTTAAATGTAAGTGATTACTCTATAACAAAAACTATGCATTAAGTAATTTCAGTCAGCAGCAGAAAAAATAAGTTGTGAATTCTGCCTTAGAGGTATTACATTTCAATTTAATGTGAAATTATTTGATTTACTTGTGATAAAGGACACCAGCAGATGCCCCGTGTGGAGAAAACTGTAATAAATTGTTCCAAATTGTGCTTATATATATAAATGTCACAGTTATCAGAATGTGGTCATTTCCTTCCTGAGGAGAAGATGATGTTTTTTGAAGCAGCTCATAGGTAGTGTGTAAACAGCAGTTTCTAGTGTTCTTATCAGAAAACAAAAGCTAATCATATGGTACAAAAAAAATGTAACCTAATTGAGCTCTGTGTTTCCACAAAGCAGAATAATTTGTCCCTTTGGTAAATCTGACCTTGACTTCAGCTCAAATCATCTCTTTACGGCAGCTTAACTTTGTAAATGCAAAGAAGAAAATTGGTAAATACGTTTAAAAGACAGTTTTAACTTTCCTTTTACTGTTAGAAAACTCGTATCAAGCCACAGTCTTCTATGTTGGTTGCTTAGCAGGTTTCCCCAGCAATGATAAGCCAAAGATTTTGACTTAAAGAAAACCAAGACCTTAATGTTTATTCAAGTTTACAACATATTTCTCTAAACATTGTTGCAATTCAAGAAATTAAAAAAACTGTCTCTTCTCTCCTGCTTCTATCTTCTTGCTAGAGCAAAGTGCATTTCACCTCTGTGCGTTGTCAAAAAGTGATCCCAAACATTTCAGTTTCAACATCTCAGGGGTTTGTAAAAACGCTATATGCACCCAAAACTTTAGGCCCACTTCACACCAGATTTAAACCGACTTCGAGCTTCAAGGATGTCCAGGACTTTACATTGTTTGATGTGGCAAATCTGAAAAAACTAATGATAGCGAGAAGACAGTTCTGATGAAACTGGGCTCTTAGTACTTAGCAAATAGGTTTTTCACTGCTTTATTGTATGCCATCCTACAACATTTGCTACTGCAAATGACCTCCTGTCTCTCATTTGGGCTTGGCCAAGCCAGGTCCTGCGAGGGGTAACCTCCAGCCAGGTTTCAAGGTAGGGGCCTCAGCTTCGCCGTACCTGGCAACTTTACCTGCCTCGTTCCACTGATCCTCATTAAGGCTTCTGAACTGTTCTTTGTTTGACCCATCACCCCAAAGCCTGTTTTTCATGAGAGATCCTACAAGGGGCATTTAAGACCTAGAAAACATTGCCTCTGGAATCATTCAAGCCCTCAGAACCCTCCACTACCTTAAGGTGGTGGTTCAAGGATGGGGGTGTGGTGTAACTTTCAGACTATGAAGATGCATGTTAACTTTCAAGCCTTTTGAGATGTACCAAAACACCAAAAGACACAAACAGCATATCAGAAAAAAATAATCTGGTCTATGGAATAAGACATATTTAGACCCTTTGCTGACATCAGTTATTGCTATTGTGTACTTGAAATCAAACCACAGTGAATGAACAGAGAACATGAACTATTATGTTGCCAGATTGGAAACATTTACTAATGACCTATTGTCAGGTCAACTTGGAATTTTTGTACAGGATCCAGAAGTTATTTGTGATGAGGAGAATATTTTGGCAAACCAACTTACGGGAAGCTCTTATGTTATTTCAAGTAAACAAAATTATTAATCAGAACGTTGGTTTTGAAATAATCACAGGTTTTTTCCACAATAAGAACCAGTTATTGTGGTTTTAGTTCTTAAAAGAACAAAGTTTTGATTTACATCTTCAAAATACAGTGTGCTGCAGATTCTAACCATTTAAGACAGGGTATTTCCAGGTACCATGGATGTTAGGTAATTGGAGACTTTATCTAGCCATCAGGTATGAGTTTATGTGTGAATTGTTTACTAGTATGTCTCCAATTTGGCCCTGTAATAGACTGGTGACCTGTCCAGGGTATACACTGAAGACTGTACATTGCTAGATTCACACAATACCCCTCCTGTGACCCTGGACAGGACTAAATGGGTAAAGCAGATAGTATTATGTCATTTATTTAAACTAATCATTTTCTTTACAATTCTAACCTTCTATTTAATTTCACACAAAAGAGAAAAATTCCAAGAGTTGTGAAAGTTAATTCTCTAAAAATTGTGTTACCTTATTTTAAACATAGAACACCTCTCAATGAAGTCAATAAAAAAGCTAAAACCTGTCTAGCCAAAAATGCATTGGACCAATCTGCTGAGGTCACAGAGCTTTAGACATGTTAGTTGACTGCCACCCATGTGGTCAGCATTTATGTTTGTGTAAACTGCAGCAAAGGTTCAAAGTTCTGAATTAAATGTCACCCTCTCCAAAGCTTATTAAGATACATTTATATCTCTCTAAGATAATTACTTTGATGTTTTATCTATTTTTTCTTTTTTAGATACTGCCTTTCAATTTGTATGTTTAAACTCTGTGTACTCTGGAAATTACATGCGGGACATGACATGGATGTTACTAGAGCTTTATTATGTTGGACTATATGGGAAAGAGATTAAACCAGAGACTGATTTAAATCCTTGAGCAGATGTCTTAAATTAAACAGAGACAATGGGGGACTTAACATAATTCACTCTGGACCATGTTGTCCACTGCTTACAACAAGTTAGTCTTCACTACAGTTGCTGTCATAGTCCTGAAGGAGTGATGGTTTGATGTTTCTTGGACATCACCATGATGGAACCTAGGCTAGATCTTGGTCATTGCCTGCTGAGAATTCATTTATAGAATAGCATCTAGTTTCAAAACCACTAGAAAATTATGTTTTAGCCCATGCACATAAATTAAAGAAAATCACTTTAGGCAGGTTTGCTACATTTTGAAATCAGGCTTACTGCATTGTGGCCTACAGGCGAATTGACGATTTTTAACTAAAGCTAGTGGCTAATAGGGCTCACCAGGAGGAGGGAAAGTTATTCTCCTGCTGGTAATAACAATGGAGTCTTCCTTATGTAGGCCACTGACACAGTTCTTAACCTAAAGAGATGTAAACTGTGTGCCTCTCTGAAGTAATTCTCCTCATCGATGCATGAAATGTTTAGCACTCAATTTGGAAAACTCAAATCACATTTGCTATTTGGCATGGTTCTAGTGCATTGATTGAATATCAAATTTTATTTCAAAACCACTGTAGATTCCTTTAATATGTTTGTTTAGTACTTGATTTTTCCAATATTCCTTTATGTATCACCAAGGTTACACTCTTGTTCTCCATAATGGTCAGAGGGTACTATTTTTTTCCCACTACTCTGCAAGATTGAAGCATCTGACATTCTGAGCAAAGAGTAGAACATATGGTCATTGGATGGTAATTAGATTCTCAGGGTATGATAATCTGGAGTAAAAATACAACAGTCTTAGTTTTTAAACAACAAATATTTAAAAAAACAATATTTTTTTTTAAACGGAAAAATGGTTGGTAATTTTACTGCTAAAAGAGTATCTTGACAAAGTTATAATAATGTTATATGTAATAGTTAATTTAGATCATAATGCACATATGTGAGCCAAAATATCAATAAAACTCACTGAATTTGGTGGAAGTTTAAAAGTTTAAAGAGAATAATGGTGAGCAAAAACCGAATTTGTAAAAATTTGTCTAGTAGACGTTAGCCAGCTTGCCAGCAGTGTACGGCAGCAAGTGAGTGAAGGGCACTCAAAATAGTACGGCCACTCCAGCACTTCTCCGTTAAACAGTAGTAGGTCTGAAGACTGTAAGAACAGAAAATATTTGCAGTTTTAAAACCTTCATACCGTCAGCCCAAGCCTGTCACCAACTTTCTATTTTTGAAACCTAAACCAAATTACTCACTTTCCACCTATTTGTTTAATCCTGCATCAGGCACTGTACCAGCCTGCTACTGCAACTCCTCTTATGAGTATAAATAACAGGGAACTGTATAATGAAAGCAAAACATAAAATAATCCCATTTAGAAAGCCATTCTGGCACAAATAAACCCAATCAAAATAGTTATATTCAGGTAACAATACTGTAGCACTAAAACCTGCAAACATCCCCGCATTATTTGATTTTAACAACCCTCTGAGCCACTCAAACTCCTCAGCTGTCTCAGAGTCCCTACTTAATTCAAACACATTGTAGGGAAGGAGCTGTCAAGTGGACCATAAAACTCCGAGGGAAGAATGAAAGAGAAAAGAGAAATGCAAGATGTTCTTAGTAAAAATGGAGCAGTGGAGCATCAGCAAATGAAAGCCCCAAAGGTCATGCTGGAATTTTAGTTGGTACATGTGAGGGTCCTGCCTGCAGACTAGTGGAAGTGAGCTTCAGTTGCCTGATTGTGCGGCAGTACCAAGCCTAACAGAGTGATTTATTATGAGAGTCAAGCAGCCTGAGAGAAGCCTTGACAAAACAAGAAGGATTTTACAATGTAGCCCAATTTATATCCATTTTGCTCTGCTGGGAAACAAAGTGAATTAGTGAGTTGAAACCACAGACGGCTGCAACCCCTGACAGGATTCATAGTAGTTTTTGTCAGCAGTTTCTAGAGATCGATTACATTATGTATTGATGAGTCAATGTCTTCACCAGAACAGGAAACAAAATGAATCCTCAAATTGCCAGGCATCATTGTTTTTCAGATGAAAACAAAGATGACTAAACCTGGTAGTTCCACAGAATTGTACTAATAAAAAAAACCCTATGAACTGCTTTAATTTTTACTGTATCATTTAATCAGGGGAGGTGCTAGCCTCCTGACACTAATAAATCAACAGCAATGATAAACTGTGAAAAGTAATCAAACCCTAACTTTCACATTTTGTCATGTAACAGTCACAAACTGATTAATTTTACTGTGATTTTTTGCAATTGCCCAACACAAAGTAGAGTATAATTGTGAACTGGGAGTAAAAGCAGACGATGTTCAAAATGTAGTGGATGAAGACCAAGACCAAACACAGCAGACAGGTTAGGAAGAAAGTTGTGTAGGAGTTTAAAGCAGAGTTATGTCAAAACAATATTCCAAACTTGTACAGTGCTGAGACATGATTAAAGTCATCATTCATATGGTATAAGATATGGCACAACTGCAAACCATCCACCTAAACTCAAAGTCAGGGCAAGGAGAGCATCAATTGGGTAAGCAACCAAGGGCCCCATGGTAACTTTAGAAAAGCTGTACAGATCCACAGCTCAGGTGGAAAAGTTTGTTGATAAATCTGACTTTTGTGGAAGAGTGGCAAGAAGGATGACAAAGTGGAAACAAAACCATAATTAGTTCAGTTTGCAGTTTGCAATAAGCCAGGCAAACACAGATGTGAATGAAGGTGCATTGGTCAGATAAGATGAAACCTGAACTTTTTGGCCTACACGTAAAATACAATAAGAAAGGGAAAACTAACACTGCACGTTACCTTCAACACATCACTTCCATGGTGAAACAAGACTTGTCAGACTCATGTTGTTAGAAAGCTTTTCTTCAGTAGTCACATAAAAAACTAGTAGGATGAAAACGTGTCCACACCTCACTTTTCAGACATTTTGTAATATATTTTGTACAACTACATACATGCTTCCTTCTACTTTACGTGTTACATCAACCTCGAAGAAGATACTTTGAAGTTTCTGGTTGCAACAACGATTGGAAATACACTAAAAAAAGTTTCAAAGGTATCTTTTGCCCAATGTTTTCCAGTTTTGTCTTTTCTGAACTCACTGTTTCAATAAAGTCTATAATTCTAAAGTAATTCTTGCTAAATGTGCATCAATCACCAAAAGATGTACATTATTTACTGGCACCATTTCACTTAATATGATCTGCATTAAAATGTCAAAACATTTAGGGGAATAAAATATCATTCAATTCAATTCAGTTTATTTATATAGCGCCAATTCACAACACATGTCGTCTCAAGGCACTTCACAAAAGTCAGGCACACACATTCCAATTAATCTTAATCATTGAACAGTGCAGTCAGATTCTGTTATTTATTCAAATTGGATAAAAAGTTTTTCTATCTAAGGAAACCCAGCAGATTGCATCCTGTCAGTGACTTGCAGCATTCGCTCCTCCTGGATGAGCATGTAGAGACAGTGGACAGTCACTGGCGTTGACTTTGCAGCAATCCCTCATACTGAGCATGCATGTAGCAACAGTGGAGAGGAAAAACTCCCTTTTAACAGGAAGAAACCTCCAGCAGAACCAGGCTCAGTGTGAGCGGCCATCTGCCACGACCGACTGGGGGTTAGAGAGAACAGAGCAGAGACATAAAGAGAACACAGAAGCACTGATCAAGGAGTACTTTCTATGGGAAAGAAAAGGTAAATGTTAATGGATGTAGCTCTTTTAGTCGTTTCACCTAGAAAGAAGGAACAGATAAACTCTGAGCCAGTTTCAGCATCTCAGTTTTATTTTATAAAAAAAATCAAAAAGCAGGAACAGACTGATTCCTTACACGGCTAAAGTTTCCCTCTATTTGTGCAAAGTAGTTTCTTAATTTTTGTTGTCTTGGGTAAAGCAATAGAAATTAATGTATGATATTGGCAGGGTGCCTCTGGCAGTTTGCTGCTGATGTAAAACCCAGACAGCAAATTTGCACCTCGTTAAAAGAGACCCCTACTGAGTTCTAGCATATTTAAAGTCACATAAATTAAAATATGCTATATTTCCAATAAGTAATTTCAAACCCCTGAATAACAAAATACTTCATAAAGAATATAACAACTGTACCAGACCTTGAATTAGAAACCTAAAAGAAATGTTTATGCAATTTACAAAAGTCAGCAACTGTGTTAAACAGCATGAATAATGTTAATTAGCACAACAATTTGGAGCAAACTCTAATTTTACAGTGACAAATTTACAGTTCTTTTAATAAAGTTCAAAGGAAACAATTGTACAATAAAGTAGATGTTTTCTTTTTACCCACAAAAAACATTCAGTAAAAATCCATGAGGTCCATCATTGCCAAACTTGTCAACACTGTACCTGCTTGGCAGACAATAATCCTACATTCTCCAACGACTTTAGTTGAATAAATAAGGCTTTGAATCTGTCTGTTGATATTTCGATTCCATTTTATATTTTTACGTAGTTAGAGAAATCATATGAAACTAAACCAGGGATCAGATCTTCACATTTTACAATTACAACCTGTACAGCGAAGAACTATGATTTCCATGAATTCCTAAAGTGCATCTTTTCAAAGAATTATAAGGTCATTTAGTAAATAAAATGCATGAAGACAGCAAGTTGATTGTGCAAAATTACTGTTTGAGCTTAACTCTGTAAACTGAGAAAAAACCCAACTGAAACAATGTGGCAGTAGAAACCATTAGAAACTAAGTAAAACCATGTCTGCAAAAACAAAAACCAAACTAAACTTTAATGATGGTACTCGTACTCGTACTCGTCGTCTTCCGCTTATCCGGAACCGGGTCGCGGGGGCAGCAGACTCAGCAGAGACACCCAGACGTCCCTCTCTCCAGACACCTCCTCCAACTCCTCTGGGGGGGCCCAAGGCGTGTTCCCAGGCCACCGAGAGACATAAGTCCCTCCAGCGTGTCCTGGGCCGGTCCCCTGGGCCTCCTCCTGGTGGGACGTGCCTGGAACACCTCCCGAGGAAGGCGTCCAGGAGGCATCCGGTATAGATGCCCGAGCCACCTCAACTGCTCCTCTCGATGTGGAGGAGCAGCGGCTCTACTCCGAGCCCTCCCGAATGGTCAGCGAGCTCCTCACCCTATTTCTAAGGGAGTGGCCGCCACCCTACGGAGAAGCTCATTTCAGCCGCTTGAATCCGGATCTCGTTCTTTCGGTCATGACCCAAAGTTCATGGCCATAGGTGAGGGTAGGAACGTGAGACCGACCGGTAAATTGAGAGCTTCGCTTTTTCGGCTCAGCTCTCTCTTCATCACCAAACGGACCGGCACAGCGCCCCCATTACTGCGGCAGCCGCACCGATCCATCTGTCGATCTCATGCTCCATTCTTCCCTCACTCGTGAACAAGACCCCGAGATACTTGAACTCCTCCACTTGAGGCAGGAACTCCCCTCCACCTGAAGAGGACAATCCACCCTTTTCCGGTTGAGTACCATGGCCTCTGATTTGGAGGAGCTGATCTTTCATCCCAGCCGCTTCACGCTCGGATTGCGAACCGTCCCAGCGCATGCTGTAGGTCTTGGCTAGAGGGGCCAGCAGGACCACGTCATCTGCAAAAAGAAGAGACGAAATCCACTTGTCCCCCAAAACCAGACCCCCTCCGGGCCTTGGCTGCGTCTAGAAATCCTGTCCATAAAAGTTATGAACAGGACCGGTGACAAAGGGCAGCCTGCCGGAGTCCAACATGCACCGGGAACAGGTCCGACTTAGTGCCAGCAATGCGGCCCAAACTCCTGCTCCGCTCGTACAGGGACCGGATGCCCCGTAATAAAGGGCCCCGATTCCATACTCCTGGACACACCCCCACAAGGCATCACGAGGGACACAGTCGAATGCCTTCTCCAGGTCCACAAAAACATGTGAACCGGTTGGGCAAACTCCATGAGCCCTCGAGTACCCTGTAGAGGGTACAGAGCTGGTCCAGTGTTCCACGACCGGACGAAAAACCACACTGCTCCTCCTGAAGCCGAGGTTCGACTATCGGCCGGACTCTCCTCTCCATACCCTGCCATAGGCCTTACCAGGGAGGCTGAGGAGAGTGTGGATCCCCCTGTAGTTGGAACACACCCTCCCGGTCACCCTTCTTATGAAGGGGGACCACCACCCCGGTCTTGCCAGTCCAGAGGCACTGTCCCGGACCGCCATGCAATGGAGGCGTGTCAACCATGTTAGCCCACAACATCCAAGAGATTTGAGGTACTCAGGGGCGGATCTCATCCACCCCCGAAGCCCTGCCACCACGGAGCTTTTAACCACCTCGGTGACTTCAGCCTGGGTGATGAAAGAGTCCAACCCGAGTCCCCAGCCTCGTTTTTCCACCAGGGAATGCGTGATGGCAGGAATTGAGGAGATCCTCGAAGTACTCCTTTCCACCGCCTCATAATGTCCCCAGTCGAGGTCAGCAGCCTCCCACCCCCACTATAAAATGTTGGCCGAAGCCCTGCTTCCCCCTCCTGAGGCGCCGGACGGTTTGCCAGAATCGTTTCGAGGCCTGACCGGTAGTCCTTCTCCATGGCCTCACGAACTTCCTCCCAGGCCCGGGGTTTTTGCCTCTGCCACAGCCCGGGCCGCAGCACGCGTTGGCCTCACGGCACCCGTCAAGCCGCCTCAGGAGTCCCACAAGCCAACCAAAGCCGATAGGACTCCTTCAGCTTGACAGCATCCCTTACTGCCGGTGTCCACCACGGGTTTTCTGATTGCTGGCGCGACAGGCACTCGCAGACCTTACCGGCCGCAGCTACGGCAGCAGCATCGACAATAGATGCGGAGAACATGGTCCAATTCGGACTCTATGTCTCCAACATCGCCCGAAAATCTGGTCAAAGCTCTCCCGGAGGTGGGAGTTGAATACATCCCTGGCCGAGGGCTCCGCCAGGCCGTTCCCGCAGACCCTCACTACTATGGCGCTTGGCCTGCCAAGTCTGTCCGGCCTTTCTCCTCCTCCAGCGGATCCAACTCACCACCAGGTGGTGATCAGTGGACAGCTCAGCCCTTCTCTTCATCCGAGTGTCCAAAACATGCGGCCGAAGGTCTGATGATACGACAACAAAGTCGATCATTGACCTCCTGCCTAGGGTGTCCTGGTGCCAAGTGCACTGATGGACACCCTTATGCTTGAACATGGTGTTCATTATGATCAGATCAGGGAGGCCATTCCTTCCGATCACTCCTCTCCAGGTGTCACTGGCGTTTCCCACGTGGGCGTTGAAGTCCCCCAGCAGAATAATGGAGTCCCAGGGAGGGGCACTATCCAGCAGACCCGACAGGGACACCAAGAAGGCCAGGTACTCCGCACTACCGCTCGGCCCGTAGGCCGAAACGACAGTCAGAGACCTATCTCCGACCCGAAGGCACAGGGATGCGACCCTCTCATCCACCGGGGTAAACCCCAACACGAGACGGGTAAGCTGGGGGGCAACAAGCAAACCCACCCCAGCCCGCCGCCTCTCCCCGTGGGCCACTGCAGAGTAGAAGAGAGTCCAGCCCCTCTCAAGGAGATGGGTCCAGAGCCCACGGTGTGCGTGGAGGCGAGCCCGACTATTTCTAGTCGATATCTCTCGACCTCCGGCACAAGCTCAGGCTCCTTCCCCCCCAGCGTGGTATTCCACGTCCCTAGAGCCAGCCTAAGCATCCGGGGATCGGGCCGCTGAGGTCTCCACCTTCGTCCGCCACCCAATCCTCTTTGCACCGGTCCCTCACAGTTCCCCCTGCAGGTGGTGGGCCCACTGGGGGATGGCCTCGCGTCTCTCGTTCAGGCTTGGCGAGGTCCTGCGAGGAGCAACCGGCCACCAGGCGCTCTCCTACGAGTCCCGACCCCAGGCCTGGCTCCAGGGTGGGACCCCGGCTCCGCCGTACCGGGCGATGTCATGTGCCTCGATATATTTGTCCTCATGAAGGATTCTTGATTCTTGAACCGCTCTTTGTCTGACCCATCACCCATGGGTCAGACTTTAATGATGGTGATGAATAAAAATAGAGATGCATCTAAAAAGACCAGATTTTCAAAAAGTCTAGCTTAGTAATTCAATAAAAAAGTGATACTCATTATGTAGATTCATTACACTAAAAAGTGATATATTTCATGCATTTATTTCTGTCTTTTTATGACTATGGCTTACAGCTAATACAAGATTGTTTCTTTTAAGTCTCTCCATAAGAAAGAAAAAAAACACATTTTATTTGTCTAATGAAAGCCTACTAACTGCATAGTTGTTCAGAAGACAGTCAATGTCACTCTTCATAGGAAGAATAAGCCACAAAAAAAGTCATTGCTGAAGAAGATGGCTGTTCACAGAGTGCCGAAAAGTCTAGAGGAAAAAAGATGCGCAAGCAACACTGATATCCGCATCCTTGAGGGACTGTGAAGCAATGCCTATTCAAGAGTCTGAGTCAGATTAACAAGAAGCGGACTGCTGCTGGAATCAGCGCTTCAAGACACAGATGTCTCCAGGACATGAGTTTTTATGAAGAAGTGTTGTATGCTGTCGAAGCTTGCGTCGTGTACGTTTTGTGTGCTACCATGTGTACTCCGCCTAGCCCGAGCGAAATCAAGGACATCAAAAGTCTCTCAACTGGACTATGGAAAAAAAACTAGGGGTGCATCAGGAGTCGTGAGTATGCTGTGCCTCAGGTCTCGTCGACGTGGATAATATGTGTGGAACGATGCACATTAGCGACAGGGGGCGGGGGGAGCGTGCGAGCGCCGGCGGGCCAACTAACTCAATATGTCATTTTTTAATTTTCCAATAAACTTTATCTCGTTTTTCATTAATTGTAAACAATGATCATCAAAATTAACAGAAAGCCTGAAACTTATCACGATGTGGAATGAATCTATGCAAATCACTTTTTGATCTGAATTACTGAAATGTTGTTACCTTCTCTGTGATATTCTAAAATTATTTTAAGATGCACCTGTAAACAAAATACACCCAAATGTTTTTAGACATCACTGAAAATCACAACAGTGTCAAGACTCCAGTGTTCTAGATCAGCAGCAAAAAACCTATTTTAAATGCTTTTTTAATCATTATGCACAAAAATTATAATTTTAAAAAATCACAAACTTTCTTTTCTGTTTAAACTAATCGCAAATAGATGAGTCACAAACATACACATTCTGTGTTAGGGTATTGATTTTGTTTGAATTATTACTTGAAAACTAAAATAAACTACAAATACCACTAACCTTAATATAACTTCCTTTTGCCATTTAAGTGGCAAATTATATACGACTGTTAATACCACAGGAGTCTTCATCTGATTCAAAAAGTAACTTTTTAAGGTTGTTCATTCTCAGCTACAACACTGCTTTTGTATCCTAATTCCCTCATTAGTTCTCAGTTTAACTGACTGTCTTGGCTCTACATTAGGAGATAATATGACATCAGATTGGTCTAATAGACAAAGATTGTTGACATCAAGCCTTCCACAGGATTCTATTTATAACCAGAAAAGCAGCCAGTATATAATGGTTTTTAATTTAGCAGAATGCAACACATGTTTTAATTGCAAGACATGCTCAGCTCTCACATTTCCATCCCACTAAGCGTCATATACTGTAGGTGATCAAGGAGCCTGTAAGTAGTTGTTGGGCGGCAGCACTGACAGACCTAAGAAGCTGGGGAGTTTTTTTCTGGCTTTACATTCCTTATCATGAAATATGGATTTAACGAACCCTTAACAGAGGCCATGGATGAGCCTTTTATACTTGTGTCTTATCTAGACTAGACATCTAAGCAGCTTTCCTTGTATTTTCTTCTCATTGAGCACAATGTGCTCTGTGGATAGGAGAGGATAATTGGCTTAGTAAAGCTTTTTATGTGTCTAGATATTATATCTGTGTGATGATTTAAAGAATATGAGCAAAAGCTATTTTAAAAAAAAGAAAAACTGCTTTTCTGGAAATAAACTAATTGTCATAAGAGCCAGATTCCTTGAACCGCTTCCCAAAGCGAAGAAATCAGTCTGGAAGTCTTCATCAAGTTTAATTTTCGACGCTTAGTCTTCTATTCACCCGTTTCTGTCCACCCAGACTTCAGTTGGTCAAACACGTTCATATTTCTTTCATTGTCCATCTGTTTTACTAAAGAAAAGCATGAAGGGATGCAGTGCATCAAATCTACAGGGGTCCTCCCAAACATTTTTTCCCTGGAAACAAGCAGTTCCTGACAGAGAGGGACTTTGACGCTGCTGCAGTCTTGGGAGAATGTCATCTCTAATTACCTCTGAAATCCATCTCCATTCCCCTCCACCCCCAAACCTGCCATCTGTGCAAACTCCTTTTGTTTGTCAGCTAAAGTCTTGTCCTTGACTATTGGGAGTGTGCACTGTAGTTCTGCCTGCTGATTGTTTCGAAAGTACATGGATAATAAAGATCGTTAGGAACTTGAACTGAAAACTCCAGTATCTTTGCTTTGTTAATTCTAACAACAAATTCTTTCATAAAACACTGAATAAGTCAGATGTTGCAGCCTTTTAACAAGCTGACACACTTTACAAAGCTCCTAATAAGCAGTCTGATATGTGAGACACAGAAACTGCTCCTTTTTTGTGGAATCTAGACTTTACAGTACAATACCAGTCTACACTGTGTGCATCTTGTACGATTGGTGCCAAGGGGGGGAATTTAATTTCATTGTTTGGGGGGACAATGAAGAGAGCAATATGGTGGGGGGTGAGGAGCTCATACCACCAGAGGGGAATTATAGCCATCTAAATCAGAATTGGCAAATATCTGATTAACCAATTCAGCCAGTAAAAGAGTGTTTCGACATTTTGTGTGCTTTTTCTGTTTTTGCTCTCTTTCGTTCTCTATCTGGTGTCACTTGCTCGGCCCTCTCCTTTCTCTCCTCTCAGTCTCTGACACACCACGCGGCGCTCAGCAATGTAAGGCCCCACTTAAAGGGTTGAAAATTATACAAATATTTGTTACCATGAACAAAAAAGCTCAAATCTGTCGAATAATTTATGCTAGTTGATCTAGTTTTAATTTACAAGGCATTACACAGCAGTCTATCACAAAATTCAACTGAAGCAATGAACAAAATGTGGTCTGATTCCAAATGTTTATGTGTTTCATTCTATTGAGGAGATGAAGCAAATAAAATGTGTGACATGTCTTTTGTTTTAAGTAGCTACTTTCTGGAGCTCAGTTATTTATGTTTTAGAGACAGCTCATCTGCTCCTGTACTGCTGTGTGTTTTTGTGGGTGTTCCTTTTTTGCAGTTTTACTTTTATATTATTTAAAAATATAGGTTCCTCTAATGATTTATTTTGGGGGACAAATACACATTTTTCCCAGATTCCCCCAACCCGTGATTTCCTGCTATGATTAGTGCTACTCAGCACCTGAACTTCATCATAATGTGAGAGAGTATACAACAGAATAGTTACTTGTCAGTTTTACTCTTAAAATGCTTGCATTTCTTTAGTAGTTTGTTGTGATCCATATTTAAGACAAATCTGTTTATGCATTTATGCATTGAACTGCAGGCTTTTAAAACACCAACCAGAGATGCAGATGTTGAAGTAGTATAACATCCAGCTGTAAAACCCTAATCTCAAATCACTGTCATTAACATTCAAAGAAAGTCATCATATTCATAAACTTCTTAAATTATGACTTTTAAAGACTTTTGAACCAATCATTCTTCTGTGTGAAATGATTTCAATCCTGTAAGACTCACAATGAGAAGACACATAGGTGGCAATTAGAGAAGTTTATTTACAGATATTTATTTCATTGGCGCTCGGACCCCAGAGGAAGACACGAACACTGAGAATGACATGAGTTTGAATTAACAACTTATGAATAGAATTAGACATGTCTTTCCCCCTGGGATCCGACTGGTGGTGGAGTAGAGGCCTGAGGAGATAGGGAAATCGGGAGGAACTAGGAAGCCAGGTGGTGGTGATGGGGAGGAGGAGGTTCGCAGCTTAGCTTGAAGAGCGAGGAAGTCCATGGGTGAAGATCTTTAAAGCGGAGCCTTGGACGGTGATTGGCTAAGGAGGACTTGATGCTGATTGGTTGGAGCGGGGATGTATGGTGGAGTTTTGGACGGAGCAGAGGAGGGGGTGAGTCTTCCAGATTGAATTTTCATCAAAACTCTATTATGCAAGTTTCAAGTAAACTTTAATTTAATTTCTCTAATGCACAAAGGAGTTCTAATTATACATACATGCTCAAATATCTAAATTGTTTGTAAAATAAGTATTGAACACAACATTGTTTCCTCAGTAAATACACTGCTCATAAAAATAAAGGGAACACTCAAATAACACATCCTAGATCTGAATGAATGAAATATTCTCATTGAATACTTTGTTCTGTACAAAGTTGAATGTGCTGACAACAAAATCAAACAAAAATCATCAATGGAAAATCAAGTTTATTAACCAATGGAGGCCTGGATTTGGAGTCACACCAAAAATTAAAAGTGGAAAAAAAACACTACAGGCTGATCCCAACTTTGATGTAATGTCCTTAAAAAAAAGTCAAAATGAGGCTCAGTATTGTGTTTGGCCTCCACGTGCCGAAAGACCTCCCTACAACGCCTGGGCATGCTCCTGATGAGACGGTGGATGGTCTCCGAGGGATCTCCCCCAGACCTGGACTAAAGCATCCGCCCAAAACCCCGGGAGTCTGCGGTGTCAACGTGACGTTGGTGGATGGAGCGAGACATGATGTCCCAGATTGGCCCTCAATCGGATTCAGGTCTGGGGAAAGCACAGGGCGCCAGTGACGAATTTGCCAATCCTGGTGTTCTCTGGCAAATGCCAAAGCGTCCTGTATGGTGTTGGGCTGTGAGCCCAAACCCCCATTTGTGGAGTGGGGGCCCCCATACCATCCTCATGGAGTCAGTTTCTAACCATTTGTGCAGGCACATGCACATGTGGCCTGCTGGAGGTATTTTGCAGGGCTCTGGCAGTGCTTTCCCCCGTGTTCCTCCTTGCACAAAAAGGCGGATTTTTCCCCCTTTTTTTTTTAGGGGTTTTTTTGCCCTCCCCCTACGGCCCTTTTTCCCCCTGTTGTCTATTCCATTTGCACAACAGCATGTGAAATTCATTGTCAATCAATGTTGCTTCCTAAGTGGACAGTTTGATTTCACAGAAGTTTGATTTACTTGGAGCTATATTGTGTTGTTTAAGTGTTCCCTTTATTTTTTTGAGCAGTGTAATTTCTGACATGAAATTCACATCAGTTGTTGGCAACAACCCAAGTAATCCACAAATAAAAAAAGAAAGAAATCGAAACACTCCACAAAGAAGTTAAACAGAAATATAAAACATATGGAATAAGTATAGAACACACTAACAAAATTTTATGAACACTTAGTTGAAAATAATATTTTGGTAATGACATCTTCAAGGTCTCTCCTGTATGAAGAAACTAGTCAGATGATTTTGTCAGGTATGATTTGAGAGATTCTTCCACACAAGCCATCTTCAGATCTTGAAAGTTCTGGGCTCCTTACCAAGGATTCTGATATTTAGTTCTTTCTATAGATAATACATGGATACAGGTCAGGTGATTGACTAGGCCATTCTAGCAGTTTTCTGTTTTTTCTGAAACCAACTGAGAGTTCTCCTGGCCGTGTGTTTGGATTGTGGCTCCAGCAGCTCAGTAGAACATGTAGAAGTTTAGGAATGCAGCTGTAACCATCTTGCAACAGTGAGACCTTTTCTGAAGGTTTATTTGCTTTTCCAAGCCTAACCCTTCTTAACCACATTGGTTAAAAAAAAAAAAAAACAGAAAAAACACTTTGGTATTGAGAAACCATTTCCTATGGCTTCTATGGCTTTTTGCACATCCTTTACATCATGAGTATTTCTTACAAACATCTAGCATTAAAAATGTATTTACAAAAAAATGTTCCCAAGTTCAATACTTATTTTACCTACTTTACATCTTTAATTGCATCATCCACAAGCTTCTATTATGCCAGTCTGGATCTGTGACTTCTCTTGACAAAATCGGTACAGCTTTTTCAAAGTTGTCGGTTTCCTGGATTAGAAAACACAAAAGTATAGCTCACAAATTGTCAGTAAGGTTAAGGTCAGGACATTAGGAAGGCCATTTTAAAAGCTCAACCAGTTTTGATGTGCGTTTAGGATCCGTGTCATGTTGAAACCTATTTTAGTCCAAGTAGACATCACCTGACCCAATCTGGAATGAGCTAGACCTATTCTATGCACAAAATGGGTCTATACCAGGAAATCTACCAATTTAGCAAAGACAAGTCCAGCCAGACTCTATCCAGCCAGAATTATGCCAGTATGTTGCTAATGGCTACAAAAAGCTTGTTGTTTCTCTGCAACTTGCTGACAGATAACTAATAAAATGTTAGAGTGTATGCATATATTTGACTCTTTTTATACAATTTTAACAATGTGTGTATTAGAGAAAACAATAAATTCAAACCCTATGTGATTCATTACATTGACACGTGTATCAAAACTTACTGGCATTGTACAACAGGTTTGTTTTAGGTTATTGAATTATATAAATGAGATGAGAAGCTTACGAGAATTTGCTAAACATTTTTACTTTCAATATCTGACTTGCAGAATAATTTGAAGTTGAGGTTAGAAGAAGAAATGGTGATTTAAATAGTGAAACGTTGCCCCATCCCCCTGTCACATTAGATGCCCTAATGCAAGCTTAGGACAGAAAGGAAGTGGGGTCCACATAGAAAAATTGAATGGAAAACAAAATCATCACTTTATACTGGTCATAGTTAATTCGATGATGGCCCAAATAGCCCCTTTGTTTTGTTTACTGTTCATAAATAAGTACTAGTCATCGATATATTATATAAATAGTGATTCAAGCATGGGATGAAGATCAGCTCCTCCAAGTCCGAGGCCATGGTACTCAACCGGAAAAGCGTGGCTTGTCCTCTTCAGGTTGGAGGGGAGTTCCTGCCTCAAGTGGAGGAGTTCAAGTATGTCGGGGTCTTGTTCACGAGTGAGGGAAGAATGGAGCGGGAGATCGACAGACGGATTGGTGCGGCTGCCGCAGTAATGGGGGGCGCTGTGCCGGTCCGTTGTGGTGAAGAGAGAGCTGAGCCGAAAAACGAAGCTCTCAATTTACCGGTCGGTCTACGTTCCTACCCTCACCTATGGCCATGAACTTTGGGTCATGACCGAAAGAACGAGATCCCGGATTCAAGCGGCTGAAATGAGCTTCCTCCGTAGGGTGGCCGGCCACTCCCTTAGAAATAGGGTGAGGAGCTCGGCCATTCGGGAGGGGCTCGGAGTAGAGCCGCTGCTCCTCCACATCGAGAGGAGCCAGTTGAGGTGGCTCGGGCATCTATACCGGATGCCTCCTGGACGCCTTCCTCGGGAGGTGTTCCAGGCACGTCCCACCAGGAGGAGGCCCAGGGGACGGCCCAGGACACGCTGGAGGGACTATGTCTCTCGGCTGGCCTGGGAACGCCTTGGGCTCCCCCCGGAGGAGCTGGAGGAGGTGTCTGGGGAGAGGGACGTCTGGGTGTCTCTGCTGAGTCTGCTGAGTCTGCTGCCCCTGCGACCTGGTTCCGGATAAGCGGAAGACGACGAGTACGAGTACGAGTGATTGAAACATATTTGTAATCAGACTGTAGTTCATCAGAGTTCCGCTGATGGTTTCAGCACATTGTTGAAATTTATTGCTTGCAATTTGAATGTGTAAGTGCCATCAAATTGCCTTTATTGGCAGCAACAAGAACCTGTTTGAACAGAAAAAGCTACATGACTATAGACCATAAATACACCAGCCACACAAGGACCAGAATCAGCAGTAACCTGGTAAAACACTCTGAATTATAAACAAGCCACACGTTCCTCGCTGGACGTAATGGAGATTTAAGAAGAACTAAGATGAGTCAGTGTTGAAATTGAAACTCGAATTTAAAATACTTTAATGTCCGCTGTTATCCCCTTTCCTGGCTGGCTGGAAGTAGGTTAATGCAATTTATTTTGAAAGTTCCAGAAAGGTTTGTACCGCATGTTGTAATCCATGGCTGTGGGTCCCAATTGGGATTTTAAGTAATGGACAACACAAAGTTGTGGATAATTATGACGTGGAAGAAAAAGGAGGACATGTTTTGTTTAGTTTTTTTACATAAAAATCTGAGAAGTGTGATGTACATATGTAGTTAATGTCAGAGTCAATCTTTTGTAGAAATACCTTCTGCTGTAGTTATAGCTACAAGTCTTTGGGTGTGTCTGTCAGTTTTACACGTCAACCAGCTGAATTTTTACGTCCATTGTCAGATTTAAACATAAACTTGCAAGTCTTGCCACAGATTCTTAAATGCACTCATGTCTGGACGTTGAATGGTCAGTCAGTCAGTCAGTTTTAAAACCTGCAAATATTTTGATCTAAACAATTCCACTGCGGCTCTGGTTGTATGTTTAGGGACATTGCCCGGTTGAAAGGTGAACCTTGTCCTATATTTAGCTCCATCCATCATGATAATGTCACCAACAGCAAGGACGGTACAGGAAAAAGCTGGAGTGGAAGCTACAGAAGGAGGTGTTTCAGCTCGATGAAAGTCTGGACAGAGCCAATGAAATGAACACATTCTTCAGTTCAGGAACAAGCTCACTATTCTTCTCTCCTGTTCGTCAACCATCAGTCCTCAATGACTATAGACTTATTGCCCTGACATCCCAAATCATGAGATCCAGACCTGTTGTCCCACCTGAGTAACTTAACTAGCACATATCAGGACCCCTGCAGTTCGCTTATTGCAGTGGAATCGGAGTCAAAGGGCCCTCATACATCTGCTTCAATAAACTTACTTTCATTTAGACAAAGCAGGCAGCACTGGAGCATCATGTTCTTTGAGGATCTTTCTTTTTTGACTTCTCTATGAAATTAGATATTTGCAGTTAAACCATCAGTGTCAGCCTTGCAGTAGCAGACGAAGCTTTCCACACCAACTTGGACGGACTTCAAAAAGTAAAGCCCCTACTTGCTGATTCTTAAAATAACTATGATTAAACACATTTTTTGGAAAGTAGAATACAAATTCATTAGCCATCCCCAAGTCTCATTATTGCCAAGCCTGTAAAAAGAACTCACTTAAATAGAACTGATTTGACAGTAATAGGCTAATAGATCTTAACAAGAAACACATAAACCAATAAAAAAAAAATAAAAAATCAGGAACAGAAGCAGGGTCAGACATCCAGTCCGGAATGGGTGACAAGGTCATTTCTATGTGTTGGCATTCCAAGGAACCACAGTGAGAGCCATTATCTACAAATAGACGATTCATGACACTGGAGTCCCAGGAGCTGTTGCATTGAATCACTGACTTGCAGCATTCACTCCTGGATAAGCATGTAGCAACAGTAGACATTCGCTTACACTGTTGTTAACTTTTTACCAATCCCCCATAGTGAGCATGCATATGTCGACAGGGGAAAGAAAAACTCCCCTTTAACAGAAAGAAACCCCAAGCAGAACTAGGCTGAGTGTGAACGGCCGTCTGCCATGACTGACTGGGGGTTTTGAGAAAATGGAGCATACACACAAAAAGAAAAAAACTCAGAAGCACTGATCCAAGAGTACTTTCTATGTTAAAAAAAGTAGTTAATGGCAGTAGTAGCTCCTTTAGTGGCCTCATCTAGGAGAGAAACGCAGCTAAGATGATGAACTCTGAGCCAGTTTTCAAGTCTATAGCATAAATGAAAGCACATACAGTTAGTCACAGAAGAACCTCAGCCAATAGCCATGTCTATTTCTTAAAGCATCTTTTAATTTAACTTATTAACCAGTTAATTTACCACGACAGCTCACTGTTGTACATTTTCTTCTGCAACTACATCTAAAACAAGACTAATGCTGCTGGCTACATTTAACAACTACAAACCGCAAAACAAAACACTAGTTTTTTCTTCAAGCTATTATAAAATTTAAGTCAATTCCATTTAATATTGTTGCCATCCTCTATTAACTGACAGTGCTCCCCTAGAATCTTATCTTAAGACCTTATACACAGTTAAGATTTGAACAGCATTATCAGACATGGGAAATGCTAATAAATATTGTTGGACTTACTCACAATCTGTGACCAAACAGATTCAGTCTGATTACATCATAAATATGTCTTTTCTTTAAGAGACACAGTTAAAAGCCATTTCCTTTCAGCCATGTTCAACAAAATTGTGTTCAAAAGAAGAGGTTAAAGTTTATTAGTTCACTTCCAAAAGCAGAAGTGAGGCTTTAGTTTGCTTTCCAAACAATGTATAAATCTACCACATGCAATGAGGTCAGCAAAAGTGATCATTAACCGCTCGTGCCTTTACCTGGGAGATTTTTCCCCATTGAGCTTCTTTTGTTCAGGAGCAGTTCAGGTCTATTGCAGCCAGCAGGAGACTAATATCTTCTTCCTGCTGCTTCCAGATTTTTATGAGGTCCTCAGCCCAGGAAGGCAAAATAGTCCTCCTGAACCCAAAATTACCTGGCAATGCAGATTTGCCAATTTAGATCTGGAGAGCAGGGCATTATGCAGTACTGCCTCAACGTAAATCCATGCTGTGTATGAAAAGATATTGCACCATATGGACTGCTAATGACTTTTTAAAACATTAAAATTTTATATATTGTATTAATTTAGGTTATAGCCCTATTTTTGCTAGCAGGAGCAGATGCAGGGAGCAGATGTGAATGTTGGTTTTTATAAAAAGTATGTTTCCATAAAATGTGACGCAAATCCTAAAGAAATAAATGAATGCAAGGGAAGAGAAGGCAAAGTAAGTGTTTCTCTACAGCATCATTTGTAAACATGATTGACAGTGCTTTGCAGACACAATATGTATAAATATTTATTACAAGGAAAATACACTAAAAAGATTACATTACAGTATGAAACATTAAAATGAAATAAAAATATAAATCTAAGAACTGATAAAACAGCTTCACAGTTTGTATTGCCAATTTAAAGGAGCCAACAATTTCTGGACACCTCAGGTTTTCAAAGAGTTGGTATCAGACCCGGCGAGCACAAAAACAAAATGCTGCCTCCCTTTGTTTAATCCAGATCCTGAGATAACCTAGTAAACCAAACCATATGGACCTCAGAGGTCTAGAGGATTTATACTTGATAACGATAGAAATGTATTTCGAACCAACACCATTTAGGAACAGCAAAGACTGATAAGATTCTAAGATCTAGTGCTTTATACATGATGTGGAAGTGGGACTAAGGACTGGTGTTATGTGTTCCACACACTTCCTGCTGCTGTCCAACTCTAACATGTTAAACAATTGATTTAAAAATATGTATTAGTTATATTTGTAAGGACATTAACCAAAGTATAAAAGGGTTTTGTTCTGCTTTACCACAAATCCCTCGATTCAAGACCATATTACAAATCACCCACAAATTGCTAAAGATCACCACAAGAGCCTTTTGAGCCAGCCAACTAAGAATAACAAACTACTTCCCAGAACCTTTTTATAAGTCCATTTTCACATTGATAGACACTTCCTTAGGAGCGGATTTAGATTTAGTCATACCAAGGCCCAGGACAGAATCTAAAGGAGAAACGCAATTATAGTCCATCCTTCTTATTAAACTGACACTGTGTCTTTACAGGGTTTACCTTGCATCTACACATGACTTCTGGGACTTCCTGTCATTAAAGAGTACTGAAGGCATAAACTGCACTGTCTGTGTGTGCTCACTTTCTATGTGTCTAAATGAAATATAGAACACAGATGTATTTTTGGTATGGTTTCCTTTTTCACTCTTCCTGAAAAAAATGCAATGAAACTGAAGTTTCTCTTGACATTTGTACTGGTAAAAAGTGTCTAAGCTGAATTTATTTTTTTAAATTCAGTTTATAATGAAAGGACTGCAGATTTGTCTGAGATTGACGCAGACAGTCCTGTGCATCTGTCTGAAGCTAATCCTCGTTTATATTCATATACAAAATTAGGACACCCTACAACAGTCTGTAGGTTTGTGTAATATATTTAGTCATGTGGATATTTTACATCAATATTAGCCATTCTGGGTAACGGTAATTTAAACAAGCAATAATAATAAAATAATAAAACAATTCTAAAATGCAAAAAAGAAAAAAATGCTGTTCCTGGTGCAAAATCAATCAGGAAACTAAAATGTATCCCCAGATAATTATTTAGACACCAGAACACTGGATACTGCATCCCATGAAAGGAACCATATAACAACTGCGCACCTTGGAGGTGGAACTGTAAGGGTTTGGCGATGCTTTGCTGGCCAACTCAGAATCCAGCAGGAATTCAACCACATATCAGAGGGTACTTAAAGAAATGTGAAACCATTTGTAGAAAAATTAAAGCTGAGGCAAAATATGACAATGGTTCAAAACATTCCAGTAAATCCACCAAGGAGTGGATGCAAATTCAGAGATGGAAAGTTCTGGGGATATAGTCAAAGCCCGGGTCTTTTCTCATGAAGAAGCTGTGCAATAAATTGAAACAGGCTGTACTGGCAAGAAAAACCCCAAACATCCATCAGCTCAAGTTATACCCAAATGGCGTGTCTTAATGTTCGCCCCAGAATGCACAATTTTGTAGGTACCTTTGCTTAATGAGTAAAAACATGATTTTTGGTGTTCCGCTGTAATAAAATCCCATTCTATTCCTGATTCTCATTTACTAGGCATTTGTTAACATTTAATGGGGTGTACATTTATTTATTTTTTTTCTCATGACTGAACATGTTCTGAAAACAACAAAAAATACAGCTGCTAAGATCAGGTGACATGAAATTGTTCACTGGGATTAACCAGTTGTGAATGGGTTGTTAAAGATGCAAATGCAAACTTTTGTAATTTGTTCGGAGGAAATATTCTAGCCCTGTCAAAATCGTATACTTCATATTAGAACCCACTGATGCCAGGTTACTGTAGAAAGAGAAGTTGCTGTGGTATCAAAAAGGTCACTAATGTAACACAATAATAAATGTCAAATGTAAAGTGTTTGATTTTTCAGAAATTAGGTAAAAAATGACCAGGAAATGACCTAAATTTTCATGTTCTATCAGATATCCTTAAATAAAACATCTCAATCTGGACCAAGAAGGTCAGTAATTCACAGTATAATCGAGAATATTGTACTCGGTCTGCTCTAACTGTTATAAGCACATTGTGTTTGCATAAAATTCATCAACGCTAACACATAGTACATAAAAAGATGCAATTCAAAAATACTTTATTCATCCCAGGCGGAAATTAAATGATGTTGAATGATACATCCTTATATGATGTTGTAGCTCATATTATGCAAGTTTCTTCAAAGAGCCGTTGTAGATAGTGATTCAAAGTTTAGAAGTAAAATGTTTTTCATCATAGGTTCCATTGCAATGCTCACCAGAAAACAAAGTTTAAAAATAAGCCTTGTGTTGTCTTTCTTTTTCAAAATCTAAAAACAAACTGACTTTTACCTCTATTGTTACAGTTTTAATTGCATTTGTTAGTCAAGGATTTATCTACTAATCTATGACCAATTGGTTAAAATGCCTGATTGTGGGAATGGGTGAAAGCTTAATTGCTTTTCTTCATTTAACTGAGTTATAAGACAACAAAAAGTGTATAAGACTAAAAAAGTTGTTTTAATAAAATGTAAATTAAAAAGTTGATTTAATGTGCACATTAAAGTTAACCAATAACTAAAGTTAGCTACTAGACGTACACGCCAGTCAGATTTTGATATGGTTTTGTGAGAGCAAATTACTGATAAAAGTAGAATAAAAGAAAAAACAAACTCTAGTAATAAGAATATCCTAAAACTCTGCAGTGATCTAGAGGCCAATCAAAAGACAAAATTTATTTTAACTTGTAGCTTTTCTTCCAACACAATGTTTTTGTTTGGTTTCAGTTTCCCTAAAGTATACTCAATTTTAACATTACAAAAAATGCTGAAAATCTACCCCAAATTATCCTTGCACCATGATGATAAAACAAAATAATTCTGAGAAACATATATTGTGTGATCAAAAAAACCTTGAACAGAACAAAATGTTATTTGAATCAAAAGGTATTGGTAAATGAAGAAGGAGGCATGCTGGGACAAAGTATTTTTCCATACACATTCTCAACTTGTGCTTAGTCTACTTAAGGTAGGCAAAGCTCTGCTGCAACTGTCTACAGCAATCTTATTCATACAACATACATGTATTTTCAACATTGTTGCTATCAAATAAACCACTACAGTTTCAATACAGCCAAAGAGAACCAAGATTACTTCTAAATCAAGGGATAAGGCCTTAAAGCTCAACATATGGGAGTTTGGGAGTTAAATCTTGCTTGGTTGCTGATTGAATTTTACAGCTGGAGCCTTGAGGAGAGTGCTGAATTGTAATTACCCCAATGTGGAAACAACTGGAGTGGAAAGTAGGAATAAGAATTGAAAAGAGCAGGCCAATCTTATAATAAGAAACTTTTAAAATGAGGCAAGTTTAAAAGAGGAGAAGTGAAGCAATAAAGAACAAAACTGCAATGGAGGACAAATTGTGGCTTTGGATATTGATGTGGTTTAGTGTCTTTGTAGGCCAGAAAGCTTAACTTTTATATTCAGTTACTGGGTTTCCTAATTTCACCGGCAAATTCCACTGTTTAACCAGCCAATTACAACTATGGAAGTAAGCCATACCTTGAACTAATGTCATGGATGCTGCTAAGATTCTGCTAGAGTGCATCAACCCAGTATTCACAAATAACCTAGACACATTCAATCATTACCATTAGGCATATAGAATCAATGTAATGCAATTAAAAGTGAGAATCTCACATAACATACTACAGTTGTATTATCAGTAGATCTCTTAACGTCTTATGTTATCTTGTAGAGTCTGCAGTGGTAGAAGAAAAGCAGACTGGGATCACTGGGGCAGCAGTCTCAGTAGAGACACCCAGACCTTCCTCTCTCCAGACACCTCCTCCTGAGCCAAAAGGCTCAGCTCTCTTTTCACCACAAAAGATCGGCACAGTGTCTGCATTACTACAGCAGCTGCACCGATCCATCTGTGGATCTCCAGTTCCATTCTCCCCTCACTCGTGAACAATACCTGAGAAACTTAAACTCCTCCACTTGAAGCAAGGACTCCTCACCAACCTAGAGAGGGCAAGCCACCCTTTTCCAGTCGAGAACCATGGCCTCGGACATGAAGGAGCTGATTCTCATCCACACCTTTTTTGCTCCTGCACAAAGCATATGTGGACCGTTTGGGCAAACTCCCATGAACCCTCGAGCACCCTACAAAGGGTGTAGAGCTGGTCCAGTTTTCCACAGCTGGGACAAAATTCACACTGCTCCTCCTGAAGTTGAGGTTCTACTATCAGTCGAACTCTCCTCTCCAACACCCTGGCACCCGTGGAGGTTGAAGAGTGTGATTCCCCCCTGTGACAGTGGGGCTACTGAGGTGACATATAAGGATGTATCATTCAGTATAATTTTTCTTTAAACTAGTGTGATATCCGAAATTGTATAAAAATAGGCTAGTTTCTTGAACGGTGTGGTGAGTGTTAGCGAAACTAAGATCTGCTGTCCCATCAGGTCTGGATCAAAGTCCTCAAAAAAAGGGGATGTTTCGTTAATGGCAGTTATAACCAACTCAGAACAATCTGTATTGGTGAGAATTGACAACATGGACTTAAAGGTTGACATAAAGACCTGGAATCTCAGTGATGCGATTGGCTCCCTCCGTACTCGATTGGTCTGACCCTGATTTATGGTGTCCGGACTGAGTTCAGTGCCAGACATCTCATCTTGAGATGCTAGCTGCTAGCTCTGAGGCTAAACTGGTACGCGTAACTAGCCTTGAGGAGGCTACAAACTCATACTCCGACAGAGTGACCGAGCTAGAGAAGCAGATCTACTCTCTGAAAGAAGATGTTAAAGCCCTTAACGACAAGACTGAAGACTTGGAAGGAAGACAATGCCGCTACAACATTCATATATTGGGGGTAAGGGAACACTTTCAAACAGACTCCCGTCCTGCAATCTCCATGGCCAAGCTTCTGCAGGAGGGCTTCATACGACTCCTACCCTGGACCGGGCGCATTGCAGCTTGCGGCCTGCTTCTCCGAAAGAAAAGAGACTCAGACCATTCATTGTGATGTTTCAATTACTATCAAGAGAAGCTTGAAGCATTCCAGCTGGCAGCGAAAAACTGCCCACTGGTTCATAAGGGTGATATTATTTTGATTTTTCCAGACCTGCCATCTGCAGTTGTGTAGAGGAAAGGGACTTTCCGAAGAGTTAAAGATTGGCTCCGCAACTGGTGCAACCTGAAGTTTGGGATGCTTTACCCGGTGAAAATAACCTCCTCCTTGTTATCAAGCTTCTGTGGGGTTTACATCAATGTGAAGTTTTATGTTTATGTTTCTGCTTGCACTGACTGTATTGTTCTAATTATTACTCCTTTTTGACTTACAGAGAAACCAAGCAGAGACCCACATTCTGTTAAAACCTGAGTCCACATAAATTAACAGTTAAAGTAATAGGAAACCTTTCGCTGCTTGTGCATCAAGAGAATGCAGCCTATAAATAATGTGTCTCATATAAAGTAAAAAGATATTTATGAGCTTTTTAAAACAAGCTTAATCTTGTTATAGCCTCTTCTATGTACTGTAGCCTTTTCTCAGAAGATATACTGTCCAACAACCTTTCAGCCTCTAAATTCATAAGATGGCCCCTGGCTTGGGGGCCTTTGGTGCATCGGCGGGCATAAGTGCCTCCGAAACTGGCGGGTAGGTCCCATCTCATGGCAGGTGCTCTTTCCTTCAATGAGCACATTCTGCTGGTGGGGCGGAGGATCTGCGGGAGGGGGTGGGGCGGGTTCAACCTGGGTGTCCAATGTCTTACGTGCTCTGGGAGTTGTTTGAATGTTGGGGTGGGTGTAGGTTTCCTTCTGGGGTGGGGATGGGTGGTTGGCCTTGGATGGGTGTCGGCGTTGTTTGGTCCTGGGTGGTTCCGGCTCGATTTCTGGTTCCTTGTCTTAGGTTCCGGTTGCTGATGCCGGTCCCTTTTCTGTCTGGGGGAGGGGGTTCGGAGGGGTCCGCATGGTTCAGGTGAGCGGGCGGGCCGGGGTTGGTCTCGGGGTGGACCGGTCTTGGCTTCCGTATGGGTTTTGGTTTTGGCTCTGTGGGCTCTCTTGCCTTTTGTGGGCCTCGGGGTGGGCCTCCTTGCGGGGCTGCTTCTGGCAGGGGTATGGGTGTCGGGCATGTTCTGGGACCTGCATGCTGCGGATCTTCTTTTCGTGGGGGTGCGCTTTCACGGGGGACTTTGTTTTTGGGGGGCTGGTGGGGGTGCACTTGCGCAGTGTTAGTTTTGTGTGCAGCTTTTGCTCTGGGTGCTCTTTGCTGCATTCTGTCCTACGCTGTATTGTATGATGTGGTGTTGGGGCGGTGGTCCTGTGCGTGGCGGCTCTGACCTCCGGGCGTGGTGCGGCAGGGCAGGCGTCGCTGGGCTCTGCGCTTGCGTCGGGCTTCTGGGCCTCGTACTGGGGTGGGGTTTGCCGTTTGCTGGATGTTTCCTGGTGGGTTCTGTGTGCTCGGGGTTAGCGGTCTTCGCCATGCCCCTATGAGTGCACAGAAGGATGTGTGGTGATGCTGTGACGCTGGCTTGGGGGATCTGCAGTCTGGCCCCGCTCACGATGGATGGGGCTGGCCGTGTCACTGGACCTACTGCCCAGGTACCCGGCTAGTGCATGTATCCCTCTCGTGGACTGGTGGGCTGGGGCTGCTGGCGCTGTCTGGGGGGATTGGGCGGGCTTGGTGGTGGGCTGCTCTGCTGGCTGTCATGTGTGAGGGGGGGGATCGGGGCGGTGGGTGGGGGGGTGTCGTGGAGGGGCTGCAGCCGGTGGGGTGGAGGGGTTGTATCCACTTCTGGGATATGGAGTCGCCGGCGTTTGGATCGGCAGGAATGTTTTTTTTGTGGCTGAGTGGGGCATTGTGGGGGCGTGGTGGGGACACTGACCCCGGGGATCGGGTGGGTGAGTCTGTCCCGTCATGCTGCGGGGTCGGGGGTCCTGTTGTGGGTGCGGTGCTCGGCGGGGTCTGCCCTGTTGCGCCAGTGGGCGGGGGTGGTGTTGCGCGGGGCCCTTGCCTTGCTGTTGCGGCGCACTGTGTGGTGGGGGAGCGGGGTGCGGCGGGGGTGCTCAGAGCGGGGCTGTATGTAGAGCTTGCGCTGGGTGGGTGTGACCTCATCGGCCTCTCGGCTATAGAGTTCACCTGTGGGGGTGTGCCCCTGTGGGGGGGGGGGGATTCGTGGCGTTTGGGTTCGGGGACGTGTGTTCGATATCGGTGTCCCTGTTGGGGGTGGCCCTGTGGCGAGGTTCATGTTGGGGTTCACTGGGGGTGGGAGACTCATGGGGTCGGGATCGGAGCTCGTTGGGGGGTCGGGACTGCTCCGTCCTGGGGCGGCTCTGGTTGGCGGGCTGGTTTGGGCCATGTGGACCCCTCTTTTGTACATAGCCCCCTCTCCGGAGGTGGATGGGGGTTGGTGGGGACTGGGTTCTGGGCGGGGGCGGGGGGCCGGGCCGAGACCACCCGGGTCTGGGCCTGTCTGCCTGTCTCTGCCCCGGGAGGGAAGGGGACCACCTCCTTGGTCCGGGGGCTGGTTGCCCCTAGGGGCTGCCGGCGCCCGGACCTTGGAGTATAGAGTATGCATGGGGAGTGTGAGTGAGTGTAGGACGTCCATTGTTGTTTGTCTTTACGTTGGGAGCGAGTGATTTTATGTGTGTGGATGAGGGTGGGAGTGGGTGACTGTGACTGTGAGTGCCTGTTTTTTTTTTTTTTTTTTTTTGTGACAGGTTGGGTCTTGGACTGCTCCCTCTCCTGGATCAGCTTAGCCCCCCCCCCATATTATGGGGGGCCTATTTCCTCCCCGCCACCCTGCCTGCCGGTGGTTGGAGTCTCTGCCCGCTGGTGTACTTGTGGTTCTCGGTGTCCGGGGCTGGATGCTTGGGTGTGTGCTGGCTCACTCCCGGTGGCTGCCTGCCGGGGCCTGGACCCCTGGGCTCTGTCGGGCCTCTGTCTTGGGGGTGGCGTGTCCCGGGGTCTTGGGTCTCTGGGTCCATGGCTGGATCTGCTCGGGAGTGGACGGCTGCCGGCGGGGCCTGTGGGCTCGTCGCTGCGGTTCCCTGGGGCTTCTGCACTGTCGCTGCTGGGTGGCTCCCCTGGGACTCTCCACTGCTCTTCTCTGGGGGGGTTGCGGTAGTCCCGGCGGTGGTTCTCCTGGGGTTCCTGTGCTTTGGGGGGCCTTTGGATGTCTGTTGCTCGGATCTCCTCAGTGTCCCCCCGGGGACCACGGGGGCAGGTCGGTGGGTCCTCACACTCGCTATTGCATATTTCTGTGGAGAAACCTTGTATACAAAGCGCATCCACACAGGTGTTGATAGATACACAGATGATCTATATTGGGCTGCACTTCTCACTAAGTACATTTTACATTCATAAATACCGTGTGTGTTATTTTTTGTGTATAAGCAAGCAGGGTGTAATCTTTTATTCTATTCATCCTTCTTCTTTCTCTCCTCCACTCTCTCCTCCTTTTTTCCCCTTTTTCCCTTTTGCCCCATCTCTCTCTTTGTCAAGCTTCTGTTTTCCTTTTCATTTCAGTCTCCGTGTCCGTAACAATTGAAATATTCCCAAAGAAGTTTATAATAAAGTTTCTTTTATAAATATCAAGCAGAGCTTTAAAGCAATAGCTGTGATGCTCCGCTTGTGAAAGTAAATCTGTTGGGCAATTTCTTGGCACTCAGACAACAATTCGAAAAAAAAAAAAAAAAATTGAGCTTCTCCTTGAAAAAACCCATGGGCTGTTAATTTCTGATTTTGCCAATCACT
Source organism: Crenichthys baileyi (assembly GCA_036173005.1). Taxonomy (NCBI): domain Eukaryota; kingdom Metazoa; phylum Chordata; class Actinopteri; order Cyprinodontiformes; family Goodeidae; genus Crenichthys; species Crenichthys baileyi. The sequence goes on from JAHHUM010001738.1 coordinate 243,200, forward strand.
TTAAGTTGGGAAAGGCAGTTATTTTATTTCTTAAGCCACTCTGTTAATTTCCTGCAAAGCAAAAATATTTAGATGTACTTAACTTGTCAGGTGACCATGCGTGAAACTTCCCATGTGTTGCAATTGTGTCGGTAAAACCAAATTCGACAAAAAAAACAATCAGTACTTGGTAATGCTTTGTGGGCACTGATGTTCTAGAACCAGAGTTTGGTTTTTTAACTGCTGTCAATGTCAGGCTCCAAAGTATGGTCAAAACATTTATCTGCAGCTGCATTTTTATGTTGTTTCAATGACTCATTTCATGTAAAAACACCTTTAATGTAAATACAATCCTTATTAAACTCTTTTACACAGCGTTTTTCCACAAAAAAAGCATCAAAGCCGTTGCAGAGACTTACTCTTTAAGTATGAGCCAAATCCTTTAACTCTCCTTATGGTCCACTTAATGGTGCTTTTAGTGCATGTCAGCTCTACATTACATCCAATTTTGTTCAAAGTATTGGGCAGTGAAACAATGTCAGTGCAGTAAAATTTTTGGAAGATTAAACCCCTTTAGATGAGCTTTCCTTCTTCACACTTGGGTCTTGCAAGCTCCAAGTTACATGCTGTTCAAAGATTTCAAATGGAAGTCTCCTGCTTAAGATAATATTTAACTGAATCCTGCCAAGACAGGCACATTTTGAGGACTGAGCTTGCTTTTATAATTTACTTTGCCAAAATCAGCTGAAGCTCTGTATAATGAAGTGCTCGAAATGAAAAGTATAATGTATAAATCTCCCAGCCATGTAGATGCTCAAGGCTCAATGCTAAGTGAAAGGTTTAAGGAGAACATATTTTAGCTGACAAAGGCCCTTGTGAAAGATGGTAACGGACAAAAGGGCACAATGGGCCAAATCTGGACTGCAGAAAAAATTTTGAAACTAGCACTCAAAGGTTGGTATTAAAGTGGTCCAGTGAGAGGTTTGAACTGAACTGTGGATCAAGTTCTGTCAGATTTTAACCAAACCCCCCACATGTTTGCGAAGTCTGATCTATCTGATTTGACATGTGCTGGAATGATGGCAGTGCATTTATGTCACACACCATGACTTGACAGAAGTGCACTGAACATCACCTTGTTTTTAGGTCAGTCCTCCACACATGGCTATATGAAATCCTCTTCTCAGCAAGAAACTTCATGAAGGATTGGAAGACGTTGTCCTGTAGAAGATGGTTTAATATGACATGCAAAAAGTGTTTCTAAATGTTTAGCTTGGTTCTGTAGTGGCATAGTCACCATCACCTTTGTCCCTTTAGATATGAAGTCATGACCCTGTTGTGGGGTTTGTTTATATCTGACAGAACTATCCTAAGTTACAGCAAACCCTCTCTGGACGCTGCTCTTAATTACCACAACCTTTGAGTGTACTTTATCAAGTGTTGTTATTTCTCAGCCAGCTTCTGTTTGTTTCTAATTAATAAAAAATCATTTAAATCTTGTTTCCAAGGGCCTTGTGCAGCTAATTGACTCTTAAACCTTTACTTAGTGCAAAGAGCCTTGAGACAAACTACTCTGTTGGGAGATACTACTCTTGGGCTGTTTATGCCGTCGAGAACACTTTACCTTTGCTGCTTTTTTAACATAAATTATAAAGCAGCCAGCCTCAAAATGTGCACAGTGGAAGATTTTCTTAATATTATCTTAAAAGGAGACGACATTCACAGGAAATATTGTGATAGAGTTGTAGCTTGGAGCAAAAACACCCACTTAAGTGAATTTCTGTAAGGGGTTTTCTTTTTTGGAAAAACTGCCGCACTGACATCATACTTTCAACAAAAGTGGATGTCCTTATTCAGCTGCAGCACTAAAGCACCACACAGTGGACCATAAGGAGAGTACTACTGATGTCTGACTATAATAAGAGAGTCTTCTCTACGGCTTTGTTTGTTTTTTTTTACAGGAAACTGAAAGGTTAATAACTTTTATTCAGTTAAAGGTGCTGCATTAATCTCACTGAAATAATTCCAAAACTAAATAATTACCCAGTTACTTATGTTTGTAATTGCTGTCAGTCCAAGCTCTTGTTTTTTACTGTCTGAGTGCCAAGAAATTGCCCAACAGATTTACTTTCACAAGCGGAGCATCACAGCTATTGCTTTAAGGCTCTGCTTGATATTTATAAAAGAAACTTTATTATAAACTTCTTTGGGAATATTTCAATTGTTACGGACACGGAGACTGAAATGAAAAGGAAAACAGAAGCTTGACAAAGAGAGAGATGGGGCAAAAGGGAAAAAGGGGAAAAAAGGAGGAGAGAGTGGAGGAGAGAAAGAAGGATGAATAGAATAAAAGATTACACCCTGCTTGCTTATACACAAAATAACACACGGTATTTATGAATGTAAAATGTACTTAGTGAGAAGTGCAGCCCAATATAGATCATCTGTGTATCTATCAACACCTGTGTGGATGCGCTTTGTATACAAGGTTTCTCCACAGAAATATGCAATAGCGAGTGTGAGGACCCACCGACCTGCCCCGTGGTCCCCGGGCGGACACTGAGGAGATCCGAGCAACAGACATCCAAAGGCCCCCCAAAGCACAGGAACCCCAGGAGAACCACCGCCGGGGACTACCGCAACCCCCCCAGAGAAGAGCAGTGGAGAGTCCCAGGGGAGCCACCCAGCAGCGACAGTGCAGAAGCCCCAGGGAACCGCAGCGACGAGCCCACAGGCCCCGCGGCAGCCGTCCACTCCCGAGCAGATCCAGCCATGGACCCAGAGACCCAAGACCCCGGGGACACCACGCCCCCCAAGACAGAGGCCCGACAGAGCCCAGGGGTCCAGGCCCCGGCAGGCAGCCACCGGGAGTGAGCCAGCACACACCAAAGCATCCAGCCCCGGACACCGAGAACCACAAGTACACCAGCGGGCAGAGACTCCAACCACCGGCAGGCAGGGTGGCGGGGAGGAAATAGGCCCCCCATAATATGGGGGGGCCTAAGCTGATCCCAGAGAGAGGGAGCAGTCCAAGACCCAACCTGTCAAAAAAAAAAAAAAACAGGCACTCACAGTCACAGTCACCCACTCCCACCCTCATCCACACACATAAAATCACTCGCTCCCAACGTAAAGACAAACAACAATGGACGTCCTACACTCACTCACACTCCCCATGCATACTCTATACTCCAAGGTCCGGGCGCCGGCAGCCCCTAGGGGCAACCAGCCCCCGGACCAAGGAGGTGGTCCCCTTCCCTCCCGGGGCAGAGACAGGCAGACAGGCCCAGACCCGGGTGGTCTCGGCCCGCCCCCCCGCCCAGAACCCAGTCCCCCACCACCCAAACCCCCCCCATCCACCTCCGGAGAGGGGGCTATGTACAAAAAGAGGGGTCCACAGGGGGTCCACATGGCCCAAACCAGCCCGCCAACCAGAGCCGCCCCCGGAGGAGCAGTCCCGACCCCCAACGAGCTCCGATCCCGACCCCATGAGTCTCCCCCCCCCAGTGAACCCCAAACCCCAACATGAACCTCGCCACAGGGCCACCCCCAACAGGGACACCGATATCGAACACGTCCCCGAACCCAAACCCAAACCCCCCCCCCCCCCCACAGGGGGCACACCCCCACAGGTGAACTCTATAGCCGAGAGGCCGATGAGGTCACACCCACCCAGCGCAAGCTCTACATACAGCCCCGCTCTGAGCACCCCCGCCGCACCCCCGCTCCCCCACCACACAGTGCGCCGCAACAGCAAGGCAAGGGCCCCCGCGCAACACCACCCCCCCCCCCTGGCAACAGGGCAGACCCCGCCGAGCACCGCACCCACAACAACAGGACCCCGACCCCGCAGCATGACGGGACAGACTCACCCACCCGATCCCCGGGGTCAGTGCCCCCCCACCACGCCCCCACAATGCCCCACTCAGCCACAAAAAAAAAAAAAAAAAAAAAAAACATTCCTGCCACTGCAACTGCCCAGGGAGAAACACTATCCAGCTCAGCTCCACCATCGCCACCCAGCCGATCCAAAACGCCGGCGACTCCATATCCCAGAAGTGGATACAACCCCTCCACCCCACCGGCTGCAGCCCCTCCACGACACCCCCCCCCCCCCCACCACCAGGGCCCCCCCCCCCCCCTCACACATGACAGCCAGCAGAGCAGCCCACCACCAAGCCCCCCAATCCCCCCAGACAGCGCCAGCAGCCCCAGCCCACCAGTCCACGAGAGGGATACATGCACTAGCCGGGTACCTGGGCCATGCAGGCCAACCGCTCCAAGCCAAGCACAGCCCACCAGCCGCCCCGGTGCAGTCACAAGACGCGCTCCGCCCCCCACACCCCCCCGACCCGGCAACTGCAGCCCGGCGCCCCAACCATGGGCCAGAACCACAGAAGCAGTGGAAGAAGGCCACAGCAGCACCAGTTTCCGGGCACCCGGCCACCCCCACCCCCAAACCCGGGAGTGCCCCAGCCCGCCGGCCACCCGCACCCCCGCATGGCGCACAACGGCCACCAAGTAGTCCAGCCGGCCAGCCCCTCCATCCAGCGGGGCCACATCCCAATCAATGCCGGCTAAGTCCCCCCTACCGGAGCCCGGCCGGCACCCCCCCACAGCCGGCAGACCAGGCCCAAAGCCAGGGGCAGAGATCCAAAGGGAACCCAAGCGAGCCGAGAGAGAAGCCCGACAAACGCGCAGAGCACCAGCAGACAGTCCCAAGACCTGCCCCAAACCCACCCAGACCCGGAGGTCAGAGCCCCCACGCACAGGACCACCGCCCCAACACCACAGCACGCAATACAGCGGAGGACGGAATGCAGCAAAGAGCACCCAGAGCAAAAGCTACACAAAACTCACACTGCGCAAGTGCACCCCCACCAGCCCCCCAAAAACAAAGCCCCCCGTGAAAGTGCACCCCCCCACGAAAAGAAGATCCGCAGCATCCAGGTCCCAGAACATGCCCGACACCCATACCCCTGCCAGAAGCCCCCCGCAAGGAGGCCCACCCCGAGGCCCACAAAAGGCAAGAGAGCCCACAGAGCCAAAACCAAAAACCCATCCGGAAGCCAAGACCGGTCCACCCCGAGACCAACCCCGGCCCGCCCGCCCCTGAACCATGCAGACCCCTCCAGCGAACCCCTCCCCCCCCCTCCCCCAGACAGAAAAGGGACCGGCATCAGTAACCGGAACCAAGACAAGGAACCAGAAATCGAGCCGGAAACCCCAGGACCAAACAACGCCGACACCCATCCAAGGCCAACCACCCATCCCCACCCCAGAAGGAAACCTACACCCACCCCAACATTCAAAAACTCCCAGAGCACGTAAGACGTTTGGACACCCAGGTTGACCCCCCCGCCCCACCCCCTCCCCGCAGATCCTCCCCCGCCAGCAGAATGTGCTCCTTGAAGGAAAGAGCACCTGCCATGATGAGATGGGACCTACCCGCCAGTTTCGGAGGCCCTTATGCCCGCCGATGCACCAAAGGCCCCAAGCCAGGGCCGGGCTCCCGGCCCGGCCCCAAAAAAAAATGCACCAGCCCAAAACCCCGGCGACATACCCGCCAGGACCCCAAGACCCCCAAGGCCCAGCCAGACCCCTGCCCAGGGGGCGACACGCCCCGGGAACCCCGAGCCCCCAAGCCCACCCAGGAGGAGAACGACCACCAGGCCAGTGACCTATGTCCGTCGGCGCAGGCACCCCGAGAGCACTGCATGCAGCTACCAGATGTCTCCCCCGAGAGACACCAAAACCCCCCCCCGGCCGGGACCACAGCCCCCAGCGCCAGACCCCCCAGCAATCCCCCCCCAGGGACACCCAAAATGCCCCAACCCAGACACCCCCCTGAATCCGGGGGATGACGTGGAGGCAGAGGCTGTCTCAAGGCTTATATAATTTAATAGAAAATTTCTATACTGATTGATATTAAGAAGGTTTTTATTTTTCCAGTTCATGAGGATAGTTTTCTTAGCGATGCATAAGGCAGTGAAGACCAAGTGAACTGAATTTGTCTCTATGGTGACATCATCTAAGTTGCCCAACAAGCAAATTGAAGGGGAAGGTGAAATATTACATTTCAGACACTTTGATAAGTCTTCACATATCAGGCACCAGAACCTCTGGACGGGTGTACATAACCATAGTGCATGGATGTAATTGTCTGGTATATTACTTGTGCAGTGTAAGCAAGTATTAGAAGGTGCCAAGCCCATCCGGAACATCCGTTGACCTGTATAGTATACTCTATGAAGGATTTTATATTGTATTAATTGCAAACTGGGGTTACTAGTCAGTTTAAAGGTTCTGGAACATATCTGAGACCAGAATGTTTGGTCAAAGTTAACTGCTAAGTCCACCTCCCATTTTGAAATAGGAAGGGAAATTGATTCATCTATATTAGACAGTGTCCTGTATATTTTAGACATTAATTTGGGGGGGGTTGAGTTTTAGGAACTCTAGTACACTTGATGGCAGTTGTAACCCAATGTTTTTAAGACTGAACTTATTTTTTATTATAGATTTAATTTGTTGATATTCTAAAAATGTATTCTTGTCCATCCCGTATTGTATAATTAATCTGTTAAATGGGATAAACTGAATTCCTTCAAATATATGTTCCAGGTATTCAATTCCTTTACTCCTCCAATATGGAAAATTTATCATATTATTTTTTTGTAGGATGTCAGGATTGTTCCAGATGGGTGTACGTCTGCATGGGATTAGTGAAGACCCTGTCATTTTTAGATATTCCCACCATGCTGTCAGAGAGGTGCTGACGTTGAGGCTTTTGAAGCATACATGCCGTTTTATATTTGAGCTAATAAATGGTAGATCGGAAATCCTTATATTATTGCATAATGTCTGTTCTACGTCTAGCCAGGGTTCATCTAGAGGACTGTATTTAAACCATTTTGAGATGTAATGTAGCCTGTTAGCTAAGAAGTAAAGATGAAAGTTAGGCAGATCTAGTCCTCCTTTATCTTTGGTCTTTTGTAGTGTTTTTAGGCTAATACGTGGGGGCTTATCTTTCCAGAGAAATTTAGTGATGGAGGAGTCCAAAGATCTAAACCAGTCAGATGACGGTTTATTCGGAATCATTGAGAATAAGTAATTGATTTTTGGCAAGACCATCATTTTAATTGAGGCAACCCTGCCCATGAGTGATATGGGTAGAGATTTCCATCTAGCAAGATCATCTTCCACTTTTTTTAAGAGTGGGATGTGGTTCAGTTTTGTTAAATCTGCCAATCTAGGAGACACCTTGATGCCCAAATATGTAATATTCCCAGACTGTAGTTGTATATTAGGAAAATTGTGAAAAAGAACAATTAATTGGAAGAACAGTCGATTTTAACCAATTTATAGAATAGTCTGAAATTCTTGAGAAAGAATTTATCAATTCAATTACCTGAGCGACAGAGGTTTGCGAATGCTGGAGAAAAAGAGTAATCATCTGCATAAAGACATATTTTATGTTCAATATTCCTGCATTTTATGCCTTTAATACCTTTAGATTGTCTGATTGCTGCTGCTAGTGGTTCAATAAAAATAGCAAATAGTGAAGGGGAAAGTGGGCATCCCTGCCTGGTGCCCCTCTGAAGACAGAAGCGGGAAGATGTTTGGTTATTTGTTCTGATACATGCCGCTGGGGAACTGTATAATATTTTTATCCAGTTTTTATGAAAGAGCTTCCAAAACCAAATTTAGTCAAGGTTGCAAACAAGAATTTCCAGTTAACTCTATCAAATGCTTTTTCTGCATCTAGAGATAATATATTGGTCTCAATATTTTTACTGTAGGTAGGAATAGTCTATTAAATTAAGTAATCTGCGTGTGAATTAGTGGATGAATGCCTACCTTTAATAAAACCAGTTTGGTCGGGATGTATTATGAGGGGAGTAACCTTTTCTAGTCTTTTTGCGAGGGCTTTACAGATTATTTTGAGGTCGACGTTAATAAGGGATATGGGTCGGTAGCTGGAAGGGAGTACTGGGTCTTTTCCTGGTTTTAACAAGAGAGTGATGTTGGCAGAATTTATATTTGGCGGAAGTCTGCCATTTTTTTTCGATTTCCTGCACCATTCTTTGGAATATTGGGGCCAAAATATTCCAGAATTCTTTGTAAAACTCTGTTGGGAATCCATCTGGGCCTGGAGCCTTTTTATTGGGCATGCTTTTTAGAGCTTCTTGGATTTCGGCTGAAGTCAGTGGTACATCCAGGGCCATCGCTTGATTATCTGATAGTTTAGGAATTGTTACTTTGTCCAGAAATTGATCAATGTCATTTTCTGACGGGTCTATCTGTGGTGAGTATAAAGCTTTGTAGAAATCTCTGAAAGTGCTGTTTATTCTTTCAGGATCATAAATTGTATTCCCTGTCGAGCCTTTACTGCAAATATCCTTGTTCTCTCTTTATTTATTTTTAGTTGGTTAGCTAAAAAGCTACCTGATTTATTGCCATGTTCAAAGTTTTGTACACGAAGTCTTTGTACTAAGAATTGGGTTTTTTTGTCGTTGATTTCATTTAATTCAAGTTTTGCTTTACGTAGTTTGCCCAGCTTTTCCTCTTCCTGGGAAGCATCTAACAGTTTAATGGTTTCTTCTAATTCTTGTATACGTTTGTTTTCTTTTTTCTTCTTATGTGATGAGAATGAGATTATTTTACCTCTCATCACTGCTTTCCCTGCCTCCCAGAGAACAGATGTTGATGTCCGGAATATCATTAAAAATTCCAAATATGAAGTCCCACTCTTTTTTAAAATATTTAATAAATTCTTCGTCCTTAAGCAATGATGTATTAAACCTCCAGTTTTTGCTTTGTGGGTTTTCTTTCTTATTTACAAGAGTTAAGGAGACAGGAGCATGATCGCTGGCAGCTATAGGGTGTATCTCAGTGTCTGAAATGTCAGTCAACAACGAGCTGCTGACTAAGAAATAATCCAGACGAGAGTAAGATTGATGGACTTGTGAGAAGAATGTATATTCTCTGTGATTAGGGTGAAGAGATCGCCATGCATCGCAAAGTCCGTAATCGCTCATGTACTGTTTAACTATGTTTATTGATTGCAAACTGCGCTGAGTCCCTGTTGTACTCCGCCTGTCTATTGGGTGGCTGGGGACGTTGATCCCGGTTTTCAGTTGGTTCTCGGGGCCTGTAACCTGTCCCTAGTCTTTTGCCCGGTGGATGCGCCTATGCCTCCGTCCTTTGTTGGGACTTGGCAAACGGGGGTGCCTATTGGGGTCAGCCGGGGAGCTGGCTCCCTGGGAGAGCATTTTGCCCCCCAGTCCTTCCCTCCCCATCCCCGGACACCTCCCTCCGCCAGCTCCATCACATTACCACTCATGGAGGGCCTTGGGGTGCAGGTGCACCATTGGAGTGCCACAATGGTTCACGACATTCACATGTAGGGCCTTGTGGGTGGCCGCACTCCATGGCATCAAGAGGGAGGATATCCTCGTATCCTAACCTCTGGTGCCTGCGCTCACCTCTGAGGGTTTAATTGCATTTAGGGTTCAGAGTACGGGGGGGGGGGGGGGGGTGGGGGGGGGGGGGGGTGGGGGGGTGGCAGACCCTCTTCCCCACCGTTCTTTTTAAACGCACACTACAACAACACGCATCAACACCACATTTGAGCTGGCGGAGGCAGGCTTGAGGTCCTTTCACACCCCGTTCGCTACTTCCCATCTGTGGTCGGAGGCCGGGGAGGGGAGTGGGCCCTCTAGTCGGGTCTGGGCTGGGTTTGGGTGGTTCAGGTCTTGGGGACTGCTGCTGCTCGGGGCTGGCGTTTCGGCTATCTCTCTCGGATCGCTTGGGTTCCCTGGATCTCGGCCCCTGGCTTTGGGCCCTGGTTCTGCCGGCTGGGGGGGGTGCCGGGCTCCGGTAGGGGGGAACTTAGCCGGCATTGATTGGGATGTGGCCCCGCTCAGATGGAGGGGCTGGCCGGCTGGACTACTTGGTGGCCGTGGTGCACCATGCGGGGGTGCGGGTGGCCGGCGAGCTGGAGCACTCCCGGGGTTTGGGGGTGGGGTTTGGCGGGTGCCCGGAAACTGGTGCGGCCGTGGCCTTCTTCCACTGCTTCTGTGGTTCTGGCCCATGGTTGGGGCGCCGGGCTGCAGTTGCCGGTCGGGTGGGTGGGGCGGCGGAGCGCGTTCTTGTGACTGCACCGGGGCGCTGGTGGGCTGTGTTTGGTTTGGAGGTGTTGGCCTGCATGGCCCAGGTACCCGGCTAGTGCATGTATCCCTCTCGTGGACTCGTGGGTGGGCGGTGCTGGCGCTGTCTGGGGGGATTGGGCGGGTTTGGTGGTGGGCTGCTCTGCTGGCTGACATGTGTGAGGGGGGGGGCATCGGGGCGGTGGGTGGGGGGGTGTTGTGGAGGGGCTGCAGCCGGTGGGGTGGAGGGGTTGTATCCACTTCTGGGATATGGAGTCGCCGGCGTTTGGATCGGCTGGGTGGCGATGGTGGAGCTGAGCTGGATAGTGTTTCTCCCTGGGCAGTTGCAGTGGCAGGAATGTTGGCAGGAATGTTTTTTTTGTGGCTGAGTGGGGCATTGTGGGGGCGTAGTGGGGACACTGACACCGGGGATCGGGTGGGTGAGTCTGTCCCGTCATGCTGCGGGGTCGGGGGTCCTGTTGTGGGTGCGGTGCTCGGCGGGGTCTGCCCAGTTGCGCCAGTGGGCGGGGGTGGTGTTGCGCGGGGCCCTTGCCTTGCTGTTGCGGCGCACTGTGTGGTGGGGGAGCGGGATGCGGCGGGGGGTGCTCAGGGCGAGGCTGTATGTAGAGCTTGCGCTGGGTGGGTGTGACCTCATCGGCCTCTCGGCTATAGAGTTCACCTGTGGGGGTGTGCCCCTGTGTGTGTGTGGGGGGGGATTCTTGGCGTTTGGGTTCGGGGACATGTGTTCGATATCGGTGTCCCTGTTGGGGGTGGCCCTGTGGCGAGGTTCATGTTGGGGTTCACTGGGGGTGGGAGACTCATGGGGTCGGGATCGGAGCTCGTTGGGGGGTCGGGACTGCTCCGTCCTGGGGCGGCTCTGGTTGGCGGGCTGGCTTGGGCCATGTGGACCCCTCTTTTGTACATAGCCCCCTCTCCAGAGGTGGATGGGGGTTGGTGGGGACTGGGTTCTGGGTGGGGGCCGGGCCGAGACCACCCGGGTCTGGGCCTGTCTGCTTGTCTCTGCCCCGGGAGGAAAGGGGACCACCTCCTTGGTCCGTGGGCTTGTTGCTCCTAGGGGCTGCCGGCGCCCGGACCTTGGAGTATAAAGTATGCATGGGGAGTGTGAGTGAGTGTAGGACGTCCATTGTTGTTTGTCTTTATGTTGGGAGCGAGTGATTTTATGTGTGTGGATGAGGGTGGGAGTGGGTGACTGTGACTGTGAGTGCCTGTTTTTTTTGTGACAGGTTGGGTCCTTGGACTGCTCCCTCTCCTGGATCAGCTTAGCCCCCCCAATATTATGGGGGGCCTATTTCCTCCCCGCCACCCTGCCTGCCGGTGGTTGGAGTCTCTGCCCGCTGGTGTACTTGTGGTTCTCGGTGTCCGGGGCTGGATGCTTGGGTGTGTGCTGGCTCACTCCCGGTGGCTGCCTGCCGGGGCCTGGACCCCTGGGCTCTGTCGGGCCTCTGTCTTGGGGGTGGCGTGTCCCGGGGTCTTGGGTCTCTGGGTCCATGGCTCCTCAGTGTCCGCCCGGGGACCACGGGGCAGGTCGGTGGGTCCTCACACTCGCTATTGCATATTTCTGTGGAGAAACCTTGTATACAAAGCGCATCCACACAGGTGTTGATAGATACACAGATGATCTATATTGGGCTGCACTTCTCACCAAGTACATTTTACATTCATAAATACCGTGTGTTATTTTGCGTATAAGCAAGCAGGGTGTTTTATTCTTTTATTCTATTCATCCTTCTTTCTCTCCTCCACTCTCTCCTCCTTTTTCCCCTCTTTCCCTTTTGCCCCATCTCTCTCTTTGTCAAGCTTCTGTTTTCCTTTTCATTTGGGTCTCCGTGTCCGTAACAATTGAAATATTCCCAAAGAAGTTCATAATAAAGTTTCTTTTATAAATATTAAGCAGAGCCTTAAAGCAATAGCTGTGATGCTCCGCTTGTGAAAGTAAATCTGTTGGGCAATTTCTTGGCACTCAGACAACAATTCTGAGCACTACTCTGCTGGCCAAAAAAAAAAAAAAACTTGAGTAACTAAAGTAGTTTTACTGTACTGTACTTTTGACTTGTGCTTGAGTAATATCGTGAAGTACCACCATTCTTCCCACCTCTGGTGTTTAGAATCTGGACTAGATGGTTGTGTAGCATCTGATGTAGAACCTGGGATTCACAGTGCCACATCTGTCTTCCTTTTGTTTTCCAGGAGTCTGCAGTAAATGATGCAAGAGCGCCATCTAGTGGAGGCCACATGGACACAGCTCAACAACCTGTAACTCATTAAATGTGCTGCTGAGCAACAGTCTTCTCATTGAGTTGTCTCAACGTCTTCTGTCCAATAGTTCCCCAATCTGCATACTAAACCCAGAGTACCGTTTTCTTGTTGCCTTTGAATCAATAGGACTATTAGAAATGCAGCATCAGGATTAAGAGAAAAAAAGACCTAAGATTTGCTCATATTTTTTTATTTAGAACAAATATTGCATAAAATGTTACTAAATGTTGTTAATTGTTACATTGGGACACATTGGTCACAATCAGAACACGTGGATCCTCTGGTTGATCAGATTCCCAGAACGACTCATGGAAAAGACAAAGTGACTCAAGTCCTCTGTTTATTTGAATCATTAAAAGGTTGTCGGGTTACAAACTGAAGAAAAAAGGTGAAGGAGGGGCCTGTTAAACAACATTACTACTTACACCTAAAAAAACATGAGTAAATAGGAGATAAAACAGAAAAAGAAGCTCCACAGAAGGATTTGTCTGATCTGGCACAGAGTCATCTACAACAGACCCTGTCTCTTCAGATCTTCATATGTCTTCTTGTTGACCACATTACCAATAGAGTCCTCGTACTCCTCCTGAGAGGGACACAAGTAATGAGATGAGCGAATGTGTCCGATTTGGACTAATTCTGTTCAGAAACACTTACCTCTGTGTCTGGCTGCCACCGCTCTGACGCCTTCTGGGACTTTAACTTTGCCCACACTGAAGAAAACACACACAGAGCACTTCTTAACACCGGCCTCAGAAAGACACAAACCTGCTACTTGCTGTTCGAAAGCACTTACAAGAGACAGCGTCCTCTATCTGTGTGACGTTGGCAAAATGAGCTGTGTTGGGGATTCCTAGACAACGCATACCATGGGCATGCCGCCACTCCTGAAGAGGCAGAAATATTTACAGAAAACCTGTTTTATTTTTTTTATGGTAACATTTATAAAGCTGTTTTTCACAGAAAAAAAAAAAAAACACATACTGCAAAGTGCCTCTGGAAGGCCTTGGGTCCCCTGTAGGTGTAGTTTCCACAGATCTCACAGTTGTAGTTGATGTTCAGGCCGTGGAGTTTGTAGAGCCAGTAAGGAATGGGCTGCAGGGAAAAAGCACACACAACTTCAGACTGCTCAGAGAAACACATGCCACCAACTATTCATAAAACCTAAACTAGTTTACATGTGGTCACCACACAAAGATTTATCTAGCACATAACCAATGTAGAAGGAAAATAATACATGGTTTTCAAATATTTTAACAACACAAAATCTGAAAAGTATGGCATGCATTTGTACTCTGCACGTCTTGACATGGTAACCCTGGAGGAGCTGCACATATCCATGACTCAGGTGGGAACATGTATTCATTCACAAGACCGCTATTATTCATGCATTTCACAGATCTGGCCTGTATGGAAGAGTGGCAAGAAGAAAGCCAGAAGAACTCATGTTTGCATTTTGACACAAACCGCAAGCTGTGGAGATGCTTCAGTGGCAACAGGGAAGTTGCTCAGAGTTGGTGGAAGATTGATGGAGCAAATCCAGAAAAATCCTAGATGAAAACCTGTTAGAGGCTGCAGAAGACCTAATACTGGGGTGGAAGTTCACCTTCCAGCACGACAACCACCCTAAACATACAGCTTTGATCTAAACCATCCCATAGTAGCCAGAGCTACTATGGGATGGTTTAGATCAAAGCATATTCATGTGTTGGAATGGCCTAGTCAAAGTCCAGACCTAAATCTACAGGGGTTGGACAATGAAACTGAAACACCTGTCATTTTAGTGTGGGAGGTTTCATGGCTAAATTGGACCAGCCTGGTACCCAAATCACGGCAAAATTAAATGTGCACCTCAACTCTCCTGTTTCCACCAGAACTGTCAGTCGGGAGCTCTACAGGGTCAATATACACGGCCGGGCTGCTAGAGCCAAACCTTTGGTCACTCATGCCAATGCCAAACGTCGGTTTCAATGGTGCAAGGAGCGCAAATCTTGGGCTGTGGACAATGTGAAACATGTATTGTTCTCTGATGAGTCCACCTTTACTGTTTTCCCCACATCCGGGAGAGTTACGGTGTGGAGAAGCCCCAAAGAAGCGTACCACCCAGACTGTTGCATGCCCAGAGTGAAGCATGGGGGTGGATCAGTGATGGTTTAGGCTGCCATATCATGGCATTCACTTGGCCCAATACTTGTGCTAGATGGGCGCGTCACTGCCAAGGACTACCGAACCATTCTTGAGGACCATGTGCATCCAATGGTTCAAACATTGTATCCTGAAGGCGGTGCCGTGTATCAGGATGACAATGCACCAATACACACAGCAAGACTGGTGAAAGATTGGTTTGATGAACATGAAAGTGAAGTTGAACATCTTCCATGGCCTGCAGAGTCACCAGATCTAAATATTATTGAGCCACTTTGGGGTGTTTTGGAGGAGCGAGTCAGGAAACGTTTTCCTCCACCAGTATCACGTAGTGACCTGGCCACTATCCTGCAAGAAGAATGGCTTAAAATCCCTCTGACCACTGTGCAGGACTTGTATATGTCATTCCCAAGACGAATTGATGCTGTATTGGCCTCAAAAGGAGGCCCTTCACCATACTAATAAATGATTGTGGTCTAAAACCAAGTGTTTCAGTTTCATTGTCCAACCCCTGTATATGAGAATCTGTTGCAAGACTTGATGTTCTGATACTTTTCATGCAATCTATCTGAGCCGGAGTCATACAATGACTCTCTAATAAGGAAGAGGGGTAGTGGATGATTGGCTGATAAACTGAAACAAGTACAGTATAGCTCCAAAATTTAGGATATTATGAAAAACTTTGGTGTCACTCATTTCAGAGAGTGAAACTTGTGTATTATATAGATTTATTACACAGAGTGAAATATTACAAGCCTTTATTTCTTGTAATTTTGATGATCATGGCTTACAGATAATATAAACTGAAAAGTCAGCATTAGTCTCAGAATATTAAAAAAATCAATGAAAAATGATATTTTAAACAGAAATGTCAGGCTTCTGAAAAATATGTTCACTTCTATGCAATGCATATTTTTTAGAGCCTCCTTTGGCTTGAATTACAGCATGAGTGCGGTGTGGCATACAGGTGATCAGCCTGTGGTTCTGCTGAGGTGTAATGGAAGCCCAGCTGGCTTTGAAAGCTGCCTTCAGATCATCTCCACTGTTGGGTCTGGTGTCTCTCATCTTCCCTTGACAAGACTCCACAGATTCTTTATGGGGTTCAGGTCAGACCAGTCAGTAACACCATGGTCATTGGACCAGCTTTTGGTACATTTGGCAGTGTGAGCCGGTATAAAGTCCTGCTGGTAAATAAAATCGGGATCTCAATAGAGTAAAATTTCTTGGTAGATGGCTGCATTGACTGTGGACTTCAGAAAACCCAGTGGACCAGAACCAGCAGATGACATGACACCCCAAATCATCACTGACTGGGGAAACTTCACACTGGATCTCAAGCAACATGGATTCTGAGTCTCTCGACTCTTGTTCCAGACTCTGGGACTTTGTTTTCCAAATCAAACATAACTTTTTCATCTGAAAAGAGGACTCTGGACCACTGAGCACCAGTCCAGTTCCTTTTCTTCTTAGCCCAGGTAAGATGCTTCTGACGTCTCTGGTTCAGGAGTCACTTGATAGGAGGAATATGACATTTGTATCCCATGTGTAGGATTGGCCTGCAGTTAAGTCGCTTTTGAAGTGCGGACTCCAGCCTATGTCCACTCCTTCTGAAGCTCCCCCAAGACTGCAGTTATCTCTGTTCCTGGTGCACCTTCTCCTACCACACTTCGTCCTTCCACTCAATTTTCTGTTAATATACTTGGATGCAGAGCTCTGAAAACCACCAGCTTCTTCGATAATGACCTGTTGTGGATTCCCCTCCTTGTGGAGGGTGTCCATGAATGTCTTCTGGACAGCTGTCCAGTCAGCAGTCTTCCTGTAACCTACAGACTAAGAGACCACTTGGAGGCTCAGGAGACGTTTGCAGGAGTCTTGAGTTAATTAGCTAATCAGGGTGTTAGATCATGAGTTTACGATACTGAATTTTTTCAAAATGTTCTAATTTTCTGAAAGGCTGAATTTGTGAGCCATTAGCATCAATAATACAAGAAATAAAGGCAGGAAATATTTCACTCTATGTGTAATGAATCTACATAAAAGACATGGGTTTCACTTTCTGAGATGAGTGAGACAAAACATTGATGTACATAAAGCTTCTGATTTGACTGGCTCTGCAGCAGTTTGACTCAGCTTTACTAGACACCCGTCTTTTCCCAGTGCTGCCTCACCTTCCCATCCCAACCCAGCGGCAGGTTCTTGGGGTTGTAAATGATCTCATTGTCTTCATCTTCACTCTCGCTCTCACTGAGCTGCTCTTCCTCCTCCTCTTCACGCTCCTCCCCTGTTCTTGCCTGCTTCCTCTGGACGTTCTCATGAGTGAGCTGCCTCTGCTCCTGGATACAACCACAAAACCCCCAGCTGTCAGTGAGACTGTCACACCTGAGCGGGACTAAGCCCAACACTGACCACTAAACAGTGTGCAGCTGATGAAGAAGACTCACCCCCAGGATCTCCACGTACTCATAGACATGAGCTTCTAGGAAGGCGATTTCTCTGTTCCTCTCCGTGTCTCTGAGGTAGTGACACATGGACAGGTTTACATTATGCACCGTCACAGAACTTCATCAGAAACAAGATTTATTTAATAAGCTCACATACTTTTTAGGACCTTTGGTTTTGGGATTCTTGGCAAACAGAGATGGGTCAAGTGATTCCAGGGATTTGCCTTTGGTGCTGAACAATCTCTGAGCTCTCTCCTCCAGAGTCCTGAAACAAACACAGCATCATCTAATAATCCAAACCATGCTATGAACTGATCAGAGGTCCTGTGCCTTGTAGAAGTATTCACAGCTCCTTGACCTCCTCAGTTTAGATGACAGACCAATACAACGCAGTGCATATTTGGAGAAGTGGAAGGAAAATAGGGCCAAATCAAAATCAGACACGTGTGGTGTTCATCGTTTGTGCTCTGACACTTCCAAATAAAACCCAGTGAAATAATTTACCTTCACAACAGTTTATGCATTCATGGCCGTCCACCTAAACTGACTCAGACGGACAAGAAGAGCAATAGAGAAGCAGCTACTAGACTTGTGGTACCTCTGGAGGAGCTGCAGACATCCACAGCTCAGGTGCAAGAATCTGCTGACACGACAGCTATTAGTCATGAGCTCCACAAATCTGGCCTTTAGGATAAGTGACAAAAAGAAGGTCACTGTTGAAAGAACGCCATGTAGGGGGGACAGCAAACGTGGAAGAAGGTGATCTGCACAGATCTTTAGTCTATATGTGGAGGAAAAGAAATGCTGCACATCACCCTGAACACACTAATCCCAGGATAAAACATGGGGGTGGCAGTATTATGATGTGGGAATGCTTTTCTTCACAGGGAAGCTGATCAGAGTTGATAGGAAGACGGATGGAGCTAAATCCAGGATGATCCTGGAAGAGACGCTGATTTTTTTGCAGAAGCTGCAGCTCAAAGTATGGCATACAACCGTTCTCAGATTTATCATGTTCCTTCCACTTTCTATTTAAGCATACTCTGTGTTGGTCTGTCACATTAAATATATTGACGTTTGTGGTTGCAATGCCACAAAATGTGGCACTGGAGCTTTCTTCTCCCCTTACCCTCCACACTTCAGCCCCAAAGCCATTAGAGCAGACTTCAATCTGTCCAGACCTAAAGAGGCCAGCTCCTGCAGAAAACGGGAGACCAATGAGTTCAATCAGTAAAGGACAACCTCTCTGGTTAATATGAAACACTCGAGCAGAAAGGCTTCATTTTACCTCCCAAGAGGAAAACGCAGAGAGGTCCAGATGAGCTCCAGCATGTGTCAGAGCACTGCTCGCCTCTTTCTGTAACAGTATCATAAACATGGAGGAGAAACATGAGCTACCAAGACTTAATGAATTATCACATCTCCTGGACCCATGGGGAGGACTTACAGGCCAGCCTGGAAAGGTCCCGTTCTCCCATTTCTTCTCAAAGTCTAACAGCACTTTCCCATAGAGCTCGTTCTGGTCCAGCAGAGGTTTGACCCTGTCGGTGTAGTCCTGCAGGTACTCCAGTAGCATCTCCAGGTACCTGCACAAGCCACATGTCTCCCAAGTCATACAGGCTGGAAATCTGGCCTGCCAGTTCAGATCCAACAACAACAGGATCATGGACCTACTTTTTATATTCAGCGTTTTTCCTGTCCTTGGAGATGTCAAAAAGTTGGTCAAATGAAGACAGGTAAGTGATGTAGTCCAGTTTCTGTAAGGATGCAGGAAGCAGTTAGAAAACATGGCTCCTCTTTTAAAGGAGCCGATAATTAAGGCAGAAATAGCGTATTGTTACCTCAGCTCCCTTTAGATTGATGTACTTAAGGTAGCAGTCATGGAGATCCAGATAGCGGCCGTATCCCTCTTCATCAGTGAAATCCACCATGTCTGAGGAAGGAACACAGCTTTTAAGGCCATGTGTTAACCAGCTAATGCTGAGGAGCTAAACACCAGCTCTGCCTTAAGACTGATCAAAAACACACAGACTGACAGGAAACTAATCTAAACCAGCAGTATCATGAATCGACTGAGCATTTGGTTCAAATCCCAACAAAAATCAAAGTTCAGAGTTAAAAATCACAGACAGATGCAAAGCTGGGGTTTTCATGATGACCTGAAAACAGGCCTCCAATCTGAGGCCTACAGATTTCATTACAACCTGAAAGGTGGCGATAAAAGGTTTGAGAGGTTTTTCAACCGGGACTCTCACACAGTTTTTGTCCTGTTATGTTAACTTCATCAAATTATTATTTTGATTTTGGTTCCAAGCAATCATGAAAACAATGGAATTAACCATTAAAATGATTGTTATTAAAATGATTCCTGTAAGATTCCTGTGATGGTGCAAATGGAAGACGGAGGAATCCATTGTAAACCGGAAAACATGGTAAAATTAGTTCAGTATGGATGTGATCAAATGAATGTAGCTTTAAACCAACACGGACTTTTACAACGATGGAGCAACTGGCTGCTCCAGCCTCCTGTCTCTCCCTGTGAGGAACCGACCAGAGCAGAGAGCAGCTGAAACACTAGTCCTGAAAATTAGGATGGTCAGAGCTAAGCAGTGAAAGTATGAAGCAGAAGAAATGCTGTCCTGTAAGCTTTTAGAAAGGGTGCTGCTGGGACTGTAAGAACATCCACAGAACTTCGGAGGGCCTTGGTGGAGGGGCTCGCCCAGGGCGCTTTTCATTTAAGGACCAGGCCAGCTAGGAGGCACGAATTCCCCTTACTGGTCTTGAGAGACTGCACAGCTTCAAAGAATATCTAAATCAAATATAAAGGTTTGTGTTTGTCATCCTGGCAGCGCTAACCAGCTGGCTGAGGTATTCTCTAAGATATTCTACCTGTGTCTGAAGCACCACACCATCCCTCCTTGCATGAAGTCTGCAACCATTATCCTTGCTGTGACCCACCTAAATGACTGCAGACCAGGGGCCCTGATGTCTGCAGTCATGAAGTGCTTTGAGATGCTCATTGTCCATAAAACCAAGACCAGCGTCCCTCCAACCATAAGCCTGCATCAGTTTGCTCATAGAGCAAACAGAAGAACAGACGATGCCATCAACTCTGCCCTGCACCACCCACTCAGCCACCTAGAACACCCAGGGAAACTACATCAGTCGAGAGGAACTGGAAACCCTTTACGTTAATGGAGTCCTGGTGGAGAGGGTCACCACTGCCAAGCTGCTGGGGATTCATATCAACAATCTGACCTGGATGGTCAACACCCCGGCTAGAATCAGAACATCCCAGCAGAGACTCCACTTTCTGAGACAGCTGAAGAAAGTGGAGTTAAAGAAGAAGCTGCTGGTTCCTTTCTACCAGTCCACTATTGAAAGTGTTCTGTCATACTGCTGAACAGCTTGGTGACCGGAAAGCCCTACAGAGGGTGGTGACCAAGGCAAACAGATCATTGGTTGCTCCCTGCCCTCCCTGGATCACCTCTCCCATTGCCAGTGTATTCGCAGAACCAATAAGGTTCTTCAGGACTCCTCCCACCCTGATCTGTATGTTCTCCTTACTGCCCTGAGGGAAGCTCTTCAGAAGCCTGAAGAGCAGAACAAAAAGGCTGACCACCAGCTTCTCTCCTTGGACCAAACGAACTGTAAACACCTCTTACCATAGCCTGTCACCTTCACTGCATCTTTATTTATGTGACCTTCAGGCAAAGAGGTTCTGTGTTTGCTGCCTGGCTCACTGCAAGCGAGGGCTTGATGCACAATGAGCTTTCATCTATAGTTTAGAGATTTATTTACTGTGTTTTTAGTCAGATGTTAACAGCATCAGAGTGCACCACTAATGCCGATTGAATTTTGTTGTATTTTTGTATACAATGACAAAAAAGTATTTTATTCATTGCTGCTCTTCCACAAACTTGTACTTGTTGTCTCCTTAGTAGAGACGCCCAGACTTCCCTCTCAGCCAGACACCTCCTCCAGCTCCTCCAGAGGGAACCCAAGGTGGTAAATTGAGAGCTTTGCTTTTCGGCTCAGCTCTCTCTTCACCAGAACGGACCGGCACAGCGTCCTCATTACTGTGGCGATCCGTCTACGATATCCCGCTCCATTGTCCCCTCACTCGTGAATAAAACCCCAGAATACCTGAACTCCTCCATTTGAGGCAGGACCCCTTTCCGGTTAAGAACCATGGCCTCGGACTTGTAGGAAGTGATCCCCATCATAACCGCTTCACACCTGGCTGCGAACCGCCCCAGCGCATGCTGTAGGTCTTGGCTAGAGGGGGCCAGTAGGACCACGTCATCTGCAAAAAGAAGAGATGAAATCCACTGGTCCCCAAACCAGACCCCCTCTGGCCCTTGGCTGCGTCTAGAAATCCTGTCCATAAAGGTTATGAACATGACCGGTGACAAAAGGCAGCCCTGCCGGAGTCCAACATGCAGGTCCGACTTAGCGCCAGCAATGCGGACCAAACTCCTGCTCCGCTTGTACAGGGACCGGATGGCCCCTAATAAAGGGCCCCCGACTCCGTACTTCTGGAGCACCCCCCACAGGGCACCACAAGGGACACAGTCGGATGCCTTCTCCAGGTCCACAAAACACATGTGGACCAGTTGGGCAAACTCCCATGAGCCCTCGAGTACCCTGTAGAGGGTATAGAGCTGGTCCAGTGTTCCACGGCCGGGACGAAAACCACACTGGTCCTCCTGAAGCCGAGGTTCGACTATCGGCCGGACTCTCCTCTCCAATACCCTGGCGTAGGCCTTACCAGGGAGGCTGAGGAGTGTGATCCCCCTGTAGTTGGAACACACCCTCCGGTCCCCCTTCATGTGAAGGGGGACCACCACCTCGGTCTGCCAGTCCAGAGGCACTGTCCCCGACCGCCACGCGATGTTGAAGAAGCGTGTCAACCACGACTGCCCCACAACATCCAGAGACTTGAAGTACTGAGGGCGGATCTCATCAACCCCCGAAGCCTTGCCACCCTGGAGCTTTTTGACCACCTCGGTGCCTTTAGCCTGGGTGATGAACGAGTCCGTGCCACAGACTTTCTTTAAAGACTAAGACTATTACACCATTTTTTCAGCTGCCTGATGCGAGCTGTCAGTCAGCTGTGAATGGCTGAAGAAGGTGTTTCCATTCTCTGCAGATTTGTCTCCAATGCTCCTCCTATAGAAGATTAAAGTCATTCCCAAACGTATCTGATGGAGCAACTTCAAACCAGCCTGAAGTCATTAGATGAACTGTTCAATTCACCATCACAGTCAACACTAGAGTTCCCTGATTATTCAGTTCAGAACACCAATAGTTACGGAGCAACGGCTAGACAAGCACTTCGAACCGGGCTCAGCCTTACTCTGAGCCTCCTCGCTGGGGTTGTCCCTGGCCTTCATCAGCTCTTCAAACTCTGCTGACATGGGAATGGAAATCTACACACACAAAGAGAGACAAAAACCAGCATAGAGACAATTTTACATGTAGTGTCAACAGAACCTTATCTGATGAGACCGTGTGAGCTCTCCTACCTCATTAGGGTGCTTTCGGTGAAACTCTTTTATGTGTTTCAGTCTGTTGTAGAACTCAGCAAACTCATTTGGTCCCGAGATGGCAGCAAGCTCATCCCTTCTCATCCTACCAAAGAAAATAATTCACTCAAGTGTTTTTTAAAACTGACAGGGTCAAACCTCTGCCTCGAAGCCTGGGCTCAGGACAAGATAATCTTAGATGTGGGCCCACCCATGGCATTCGGTAACTAGTAGAATGTTAATCAATACTTACTCCTACTACCCTGCCTCATCTCTTCCCTTCTTCCCCCTGTGTTTTTAAGTTTTCTTCCTGAGAACAGGTTCTAGATGATATGCCTGCTGTGGAGGGCTAAGCGGCCCAAATCCCATAAATATGTTATTCAATGGTTTTATATTGTAATAAAAAAAAGCTCAGCTATAAACATCTTGTCACTTTAAAACAATTAAAAAAACAAACATCAAACTCACCCGTCTTTGTCTTCATAGGAGTCTCTCAGGTTTGCGCTCACTTCCATGTACCTCTGTCAGGAGACATGCAACAGTCAGGCTCTTCACTGCATGCTTTAAACAATGACACTGGCCCTACAGCCTACAATCAGGCCTGACTCACTGTGTTTCACTACACAAAGCAGCTGCATCACCACTCTTTTCTGATTTGACAGCGAAGGGTTTAGATGTTACCTCGTTGGAAAGAGCTTTATTAGCTTAAAATAACAATTATTTTGACTGGCTTTCTCCGCAGTCATATCATCACCAACCAGAACAGATCTTTTACTAGTGCAGAGCTTGTTGAACACTGGCAGCAGGTGGGTGTGAGGACATCTGGACACATAACAGTGGCCTTGTGACAAGTAGGACAGTAGAGAAGGAGTTGGTGTCCAAGACAAACTTCAAAGACAGACTGAAAACGTCCTGAAGAACCAAGATGGGCAGCAGAACAGTGCTCCAAAGCTAATTTCTGGGTTAAATCATCCCTGTTAAGAACCTATGGTGAGTTCATGACTAGCACCTGGAGAAATAAAAACTAACTGATAAAATCTATGCACTAAGACGAGGATGGAGCACCATCAGACAAGATGTGACAAATTCTCTATGTACAACATGTCAGAGAAAAAGGATCAAAATTGAAAATATATTGACTTTACACAGGTTGGCTTTGTTTGCCCCATAGAAGTCACAGTTTGATGCCAGATATTTACTATCCACCATAGCAAACTTCATACTTACATCCAACATGGCTCTTATGCGATGATCGGAATTAATTTGTTCCCTCAACTGAAACAAGAATCAAAACAAAAATGAAAACAATGACTTTGGTTGTCGTATAGGTTTCTCTCAAGCGAGGGTTAGCCTCATGCTAACGCTAAGCTTTTAGCGCCACAGCTTACCGTGGACTTTTTGTGCAACATTTCTTTAGTCTTGGCGTCCATCAGCCGCTCTTTTTCTTCGTGGTAGCGACGCTGCTGTTCTAACATCGTCTCCATGGTTCACAAATACACCGTGTATCTATTAGAGGCTGTATGAGAGCTCCGAGTTAGCAGAGAGCGATAGCCACCGTAGCTGCTACGTTTGTTTTCAATGACGCATGTTAGGGTCCTTCCGTCCGTCGTTTTTATCAACAGGTGAGAAACATCGGCTAACGCACAGTTCCGTTGTAATGACGAGGTCAGCATAAAGGAACAAACGATGAAAACGTCAGTATCACAGCCATATTAGTAAAAAAAAAGACGCATTACATTTTTCTTTTTGTTTTTTTATTTGTTATTGGTTTGAAATGTCCTGAAACATAATTGAAACATTTCTATTATTGCCCACTACTACCGGCGTGCTTCGGCGAATCTGGAAATCTAAGATTTTATAAACAACTCAGCTGCTACAGTTGACTCTACATATGGTTGAAGAAACACAGGAAGTGTTTAAATGTACTAAAGGAGCATTACATTAAATAAGATGGGCTTGGAACGCAATGGGTTCTCCTCTTCCTTTGTAGTCTGCAAAAACGTCACAGCCTGCTACATCGCATCAGGGCGCGCGCGCGTCCTCGCGACACAGCAAGCGCTTGTGGAAGCGGTCTGTTTTGTCAAGAAAAAGACCGGAAGTGTTGATTGCTATCCACTAAAGAAATACTTCACGATAAAGGTGCGACATCATTTACAGTTAAGTCGAAAATGATTTGTACCCCTGGCACATAGGTTTAAAACTATCTTCATTCTACCGAGAAGTTTGTTTCTGATAGGAAATCATTTTATTGACATTTTATTTAAAAAAACGACATGTTAAAAATTATTTATCCACTTCTCAATGATCATTGGAAAACTTTATTGGCATTACAGGAATTAAACCCTTTTGTAATAGCTGAGCAGGTTTTTTTCATGTTTTCCTCTGATAGTTTGATGATGTATTTTTGGTGATGAGTTCTTTGTCTTTGAGGTTGGAAGGCCTCCTTACCATCACCCTAATCTTGAGCTTCCTCCATAGATTATCTTTCAGATTCAAGTCATGGCTCGATAATATTATTAATTTTAGTCAGAAAATTCAATCACTACTTTAAACCTAAATCTTCACAGTTATGAATATTTTTGGGCTAGTTACAGTAACATTTAAGATTCAGTTTATGTTTTTTGATGATATTCTAGATCTCCATTAAAATTAATCAACTATAAAAAAAAATTGTTTTGTAAGAGAGCAAATTTACACAATCAGCTGTGGGTCCAATAATTATTTCCCCTGCTGAAGCACTGTTAGAGGTACTGAAGGTGGCTGAGTTTAAATACTTGGGGTCAACCGTACAAATCAACAGGCTGTGCATAAGAGTACTGATTGGACTGGATTGTTCTGATTGTTTGGTTCTATATTTGTGCATAGCTGGATATGAAATGGACCTCTTAACAAAACTTTTTCTGAAAAGTTATACTACTATCAGAATGATGATTATATTAATGGGAGCGGGCATTTTTCTGCACCTGCACAGCTCATTGCCAGTTGGGACTCTGTGCTGCAAGAAACGCTCCACAGCCTGTTGTAGCCGGTTGATGTGTGTAAAAAACAGATTCAGCTCAGTCACGTAGCAACTTTCTACCTCAGAAAGTTGCTGTCAGTTTACCAAAACATGCTAGATTTGGTGCCAGGCATTTTTTTAAATAAAAGTTGATTAGGGGTCTGAAAAGGTGCTAAATGTAGTAACAAAAGAACTAATTTGGCAACGCTGCAAACCTCGCTGCAAACTCTATGTACAAACTAATTTACATGTCTGGTTGGGGTGGCTAAGTGCCGTGGCAATTTAGATTCCGGAGTTAGCCAGTGCCACCCTCAGGCCCCCCTGTGGGCACGCCCCTGCTAGTGAGACCTGAAGTGATGGAGGTGATGGAGATGATGGCAGTAACAAAAAGAGAAGTGGTGGAGCCGGAGGGGGGAGGGTTAAGGATGCTTAGATATTTAATTAAGTGTCCAAAATGGACAGGATTAAAAATGTTGTACCAGATGGACAGTTTAGGTTACACTGTTTGGAGACAAAGTAGGAGAGGCAAGGCTGAGATGGTCTGGACATGTGCAGAACCGAGACAGTGGAATTTCAGACAAGGAAGGTTGAATAGGGAGGAGAAAAAGAGGTGGTTTTTGTCTTGTTGTATTTTAGTATGTTTATAACATATATGTATTTGGTACAACCTGATTATAAAAACTTTGCTCCATACATGAAGAAACAGTAGCCTGCACTGTTCAAAACTAACGCTTTTCCTTCTCAGAAAACTTGATAGTCACTTGATAGCACAGTGATTCAAAATTTATCTTTAGTTCATTTTGACTTTCAAACTTTTACTCTGTATGTCTAGTTGATGTTAACTAAGTTTTACAGTAATCTGATGGAAGGTCTGGTGGATGATTTTGTGATTTTTTTTATGTAATGTTTGAAAAAAACCTAAAAAAAAAACTCTTGTTTAAACTCTGTATGCTACCTTAGTGTGAATCTTTGAAAGTCTACGATGTTCTTGAGGAACTCATGTAACTGACCCTTTTTCAACAAAGTGGAATTCACTGCCCACCTTCAAACACTGACAATGAATCCTCAGATCTGGTCAAAAACAACCATTTCTCTCCCAGTCCAGACTTTAGTTCATGCTTTCATAACTTTTAGAACAGATTTTTGTAATGTTCTGCTTTCTGGTCCTCCTAAAAGAACCTTAGTTCCACTACAGCTACTTCAGACCTCAGCTGCAGGAATGCTGACGAAGACCAGAAAATAAACTCACATCACACCATCTTTAACGTCTACTCGCTGGCTCCCTTTCCATTAGCTACAATGTGGCTTACCACTGTCAGTGTGTGAATGTGTGTATGAAGGAGTGGGTGACTGATTGTAGTATAAAGTCCTCGGACTTGATAAAGCGCTTTACAAGTATAGGCCATTTACATTAGGAAAATTATCTTTAGTGCTTCAGTTGACAGTTTGACCTCAATGGCTAATGTATTTATATATGACTTTCTGGCTATTTTATCTTTTTCTATATTCCTTTCTGAATATAAGAAAACAGTAATAGAAACAAAAACAAAGCAGAAGCAAATCCTGCTTGGCCAGGCTTTTATTTTAGTGGGTCAAAGCGGAACCTCTGCCTCTAAGGGTCTCCGCCATGACAGTCGCATTTTGGCACATTCTCTAGCACCAGTCCGTCAAAGCAAAGTGACGCGGAGCAGCGGACGGCGAGGGTTTTGGATTTACGGAAGATAAAGTGGGCTTTGGGAACCGTTTTCACGGCCGCTGTGCTTCCAGCCTGCTTGAAAAGGTGAGGAGTCCGTTTCCTCAGTCACAAACCATCTCTTCAGAATATTTGGGGGTGTATTATTGTGGAAGGGGGCGGCGGCGTTGTTGGTGGTTGTCGTGGAGAACACGGAGGGTGGGGTGGGGTGGGATGGGATGGGGGGGGGGTCTTTTGTGTGGGGCATCTATCTGGCAAAGGTCAGCGCGAGCCCCGCTTCTGGAGGTGCTCGCTTTTGTGCGCGTGCATTCTGGAACTTAATCCTTTGATATTTAATTGCGCGGCTGCCTCGCGGCCAACTCTTGATCTGCGGCTAACAAAAGCAGAGGACCCGGGCGGCACCAGCTCGTGGGGCTTGTACCCCTCCACCACGCGACCTGTTTGTTCCGTCCAACGGAACAATGTGATGCACTTTAGACGCCCTGCACTTGAACTGCGCTGTGATGAGCAGCTAGCGTCTCTCACAGCAATGCATTAAATCACAACTGCACTTACTGCACCGAACAGTATTCAAGCGTCACTGGTTCCGACACGGAGCTAAACTGAAACATCTGTTAGCTGATGCAGCATTTAGCTAAAAGTTTGTTTTTGCTTTTCCCGCCACGTCACAAGACAACAGGGCAGTGTTTTAACTGTGGCTTGACCTCGCCTGGCTGGCAGCTGGAAACACTTCCACACCATGGACATTCTGCCCCGAGAAGGTGGTGTCAAAGAAGAAAAAGTTTCAGCGCCACGATGAAGCGATTGAGCTACGTGTCCCTTTGACCCTCATAACCCCCACAGGCAGCTGCAGGTACGGTTGGTTTGGCTGATGTCAGTTTGGAGGCTCCGTCCATCCGGGGCATTCATACCAGTCAGCAGCAGAGGTGCCATCACCTCCATCTGACTGGATCCTACATTCACACAGGGGCTGGGCATGTAAATAGAGGCATTCACCTTGACTCACTATGAGATGGGATCATTGGATCTAGTGAATGTCACCTTGTACGTGTTTTACATGCTGAAGTTTCAACTTGACTAGGTCTGCGGCTCTGAATGGAAATATTCAACCTTTTGGCTCTAGCAGGTTTCTTTCAGTAAACTTTAAAACATGTACCTTTGAAGGAACCCATGGCAAAAAGTAGCAGGTTATTTATTATTAAAAAAATGCACCTCTGAGATGATAAAGCTATTAAAAAAAGTGTACAGTTCCTGCATGGTCTGGAAAAGCCTGGAAAATACAGAATTTGGTAGTATTCTCCAGGTCTGAAGATGAATAAAAAATGAATAAAATAAATATTTTTTGATGGTTATCATCTCTAAAAACAGAGCGCCCTATTTAGACAGCTTTTTATATTGATTTAGATATAAAAGATGTACATCCATCCATCGAATGGGGAAAAAAATGGAAAAATGTGGGAACCCTGCATACTAAGCAGTCTGTTATCTTTTACAGAGATTCCTTATCAGCTAATGAATAAACTGGTATCCTCCATCCATCTGAATGCCAGTAAAAATATGTATACTTGCTTCACTTCAGTGGTCATAATGATTAGGCTGATTGGTACACCGGTTTTCCTGGCGCTGTATATCTCTGGTTTGTAGTGACCTTTGTGCATTCATGACCTCTCTTGAACCAGTTCAGCTCTCGTTGACCTTCTGAAGCCCTCCATGACCACTTGTAAGTCCTCACAGCGACACTGCTTGAGTGTCTGTCACTGTTAGGTCTGTCACAGCAAACCGCGGTGATCCAGATATTTGTGATCACATTCTCCAGATGCCTGCAAGGAAGTGGGAAGAACTATATTTTTGTAAAAGTATTCATACCCCTTGACATTTTTCGCGTTGTGTTTCGTAACAAGCACAAACTTCAGCATCTTTTATTGGATTTTTTTTTGACAGTCCAAGACACTGCAGTCTAATATTGTGAGATCACAGGAAAACGTTATTATGTATTTTAAAAATACAAATCTAATAAGAATAGCATAGATTTCTATTCAGCCCCTCTAATGATAAACCTAAATAAGATCCAGCGTTTTTTCCGCTGGGGCAGTGAAAGCTGGTTAGAGTTGATGAGAAGACGGATGGAGCTATCCTGGAAACATATCTGTTAGAAGACTTGAGATTGGGTTGGAAGTTCACCTTTCAGCCGAGCATCGATTTTTATTTATGTGTTAGAATGGTCTAGTCAAAGTATAGACCTAGTTTCAACTGAGAATATGTGGCAAAACTGGAAAGACTTTAGCTTGCCAACAACATAATAATAAACTCAGTAACTGATGGGTAACATATGACTGTAACAGAAGTTGGAGTATTAAGAACCCTAGAGTGGCTTAAGCCAATTTGGTTTAATAACTGCAATATCAGCCATGCTGCAGTCATTCTCTCCTAATTGGTGATGAACCAGTCATTGAGCTAAAGATCGGAATCAGCCAATTTTCCTTTGGGTTGTGATCATTTATTAAATGCATCGAATCAAAGAACTCCCTGAATCTTCTGTCTATAAGTGGATAAAATGGGAGAATCCTGTAATTCTGAAATGTTTTGGATTTAAAACTGCTACCTCTGTCAAGGAACCTGCAGTACATTTCTGATCGTGGTATGATCGCTGAAAGATGACGGAGGGAAGCTTCATCATCAACAGCAGCAGTGTTGGTAGTTGGTGAACAATCTGAGCGCGCATCGTGGTGCTTTTTCTGATTGTTGACTCTGGACAAATAACAGGAAATGAGGGGAAAGAGAGCGCCGGGGAAAGACATAATGGTCCTCAACGGGAATCAAAGCAGGGCACAGACAGTTCATGGTTGGTGAAGTACCCCCTCAGCCTCTAGATCAATAATTTTACTCTCTTTTTAAAGAAACCTCAGAGTTCTGGAGGGGAATGAGCAAATCTGCTTTTGTTAAATGATCAATGGACAAAGCATTTTAAAGGTTAGACAACAGGAAAACTGTCTGTGGAAGTCTTCGTCAGTATTCATAGATCTCACTGTCTCCTAAATTCAGTGTGTGTGCATGCTCCACAGGGTCAGCATGTCCAGCGAGGTGCAGCCGAGGCCGGACGACAGCCCCAACACCAGTGGGGGGAGCTCGGATGCCGAGCAGAGGGAGGCGGCCCCTCCGGAGCAGCCCGGCCCCGAGCAGCGGGACCAGTCTCAGCCTAAAAAGAAGGAGGCCAAAATCTCCAGCAAGACCGCTGCCAAGCTGTCCACCAGTGCCAAGAGGTAGATCCGCCGCACTCTTCTTTCCTTTGTTTCCTCTGCTGGCTGCGTGCCTGCTCTGCCCCCATGGTTGTGTTCAGCCTCTCGACTGGTCATCTGTCACCCACTTGTTGTGCAGTTTTCTCTATGCTGCTGCTAACTGCTCCCTGTTAAAAAAAACCTGAAACAGGCGCGGCGCTGGTGGTGTAGGGGTTTAGCGCGCGACCACACATAGAGGCTATAGTCCTCAAAGCAGCCGTCCCGGGGACGAGTCCCGGACCCGGCGACCTTTGCCGAATGTCTCCCCCTCTCTTTGCCCCTCCTTCCTGTCTACCTACTATCAAAAATAAAGGCCTCTAGTGCCGAAAAAATTCTTAAAAAAAACAAAAACCTGAAACGATGGTTGAACGAGCCGCTGGGACTCTAAGCCCTTTGAGGATGTTGCCTGAGAAAAAAAGAAGGGAAGTCCGTTCCAAGAAAGTCGATAACAGACAGACTGAAATAAAAAGCTTCTCAGACATCAGCAGAGGCATTTGTCAAACCTGGGCAGGGCTTTAGATTTCAGAATATTTCTCTAGAAGGCCTTGAAGAAGAAACCTGCAGGGACATTTTGAGCCTCACCTTTGGACATACAATGTACTGAAAAAGTAATCACACCCTTGTAGCTTTTGCACATTTTGTGCTGTTACAACCAGAAACTTTGATGACAAATGCAAATTTGAAAGTGTGGTACGCGTTTGTAGTCAACATTTTTCTTTTACTCTTATACTCCTAAATAAAATCTGAGACTAACCGCAGATGTTCTGTTTCTGGCCTCAGAGGTTTGTTAGAGAACTACCAGCATCATGAAGACCAAGGAACCCAGCAGACAGGTGTGGAGAAGTTTAAAGCAGAGTTAGGTTCTAGAACAATTTCCCGGGCTTTGAACATCTCACAGAGCTCTGATCATCCATCATCTGAACATAGAGAGAGGATGGACCAACTGCAGACCTGCCAAGACATGGACAACCACCTTAACTGACAGGCTGGCCAAGGAGAGCTTTAATCAGAGAAGCAGCCAAGAGGACCATGGTAACACTGGAGGAGCTGCAGAGCCCCACAGCTCAGGTGGGAGAGTCTGTTGACAGGACAAGGACGTCATGCTGTTCAAAAGTTATATTAATTAACTACATTACTGTCATACAAATGGAGCATATGTCCGCTCCAAGTTCCTTGGAGCCCGAAGAAAACATGCGCGAGAGGTGCATTGGTTGACCCGTCCAGAGAAAGACGGACCGGAATGGAACAGAAAATTGGAGTCGTTCCGTAATTTGACGGAGAGCGATGGAGAGCGGGTCCGTCGACGGTGATGTTTGGAGCAGTCACGGAGAATGTGGAACCGTTCTCATTAATGAACATAACAATGGAGTTGCCCCGTCGGTCGGAACGGATCAGAGCAGGAACTGAGGATGTGGAATTCTTTCGCCTTCCTCTACGAACAACTGTAGCAGCTTCGCAGGCAGGAAGGAGATGGTGGTGTTGGTTTTGTGAAATAAAGTAAATTTTAAGATTTTATGATATTTAAATGTCAAACTCTCTGATTATGATTAGTGTAAGTGCATAAATAAAAATTAACATAACGCATATGTATATGTATTTAAACAAAACTTTATTCTGAAGGTGTGGCGGCTTTTATTTTGCCGTGGCGGTGCACCACGATCAATTACCTGTAGCGGAAACTCTGGACCTTATGATTACCTGATGGTGTCAGTTATAAAGAAAATCTGTATCTGGCAAAATCAGAATTGGCAGGTCGGGCTTTTTAAAGATCGGTGATCGGACAGAAAACTGCAGTTGGTGCACCCCTAGTTTCAATTCAAGGGAACTGAAAAGAAATGAGCACTTTTTAGATTTTTACTCGTAAAAAATGTTAAAACCATCCTTTTTTCCTCCACATCACAATCATGCAATACTTTGTGTTGATCTGTCCCAAAATCCTAAGAAAACAGATTGAAGTTTGTGGTTTGCACCACTGTGTTGCACCAGACTGAGATTTAGGATGCCTTTGCCCACTATGCAGGGATCAGAGGTTTGTCGGGGGTGGAGGGGTGGTTTTCTTTTCTTGAATTGTGGCTGCATAACCGCTTCTCTGACCAGACTTGTCTGACCCATTTAAGCCCCTATCTGGAGGCTTTTTGTGCTACAGTGTGGATTTGGGAGCAGCCGTAGCCCTAAATGTGAATTTCAGAAGTTCTGTCACACACCGTGTAGCTTCCTGGCTGCTAAACAACTAAAAGAACTGTACAGTTAATTTAACATACAGGAGCTGCATCAAGTTAAAGCAAAGAATGCTTCAGGAAATGCAAATCTCAGAGGAATGATTGGGCTCATTATGTGTCCATGAAGGTGGCTGTATTTGTGTTCAGAGGCGAAGGCCAAGAGTAACAGATGAGGAGCATACTGTTATCAACAGGAACAGTAACTCGCCAGGAATTCTCCTGAAAATGACCGCCTGCCTTCACCCATGGGATCATTGGAGGCTGTCCAGATTCTGCAGCAGAGAACTGCAGGAATACGTCCCACAGCAGAGCTCGCCACATTAAATGAGGAACATCTGCATTTTCACCAGCGGAAGAGGAACAATGTTAATGTTATAACATCCACATCGTCAATCTGTTTCCAAACAAAAGCACACTTGGGTTTCAGTTTGTTTACAAATAAACAGCTGAAAGATGGGGCATGCACCCTTTACTCTGATACCCGTAAATAAAACCCAGTGCAACCAGTTACCTCCTGACACTGTTCTGTTTCTGACCTCTGAGGTTTGTTAGACAACATTAGAGAGCAAACAGCATCATGAAGACCAAGGACCCCAGCAGACAGGTCAGGGAGAAAGAAGTGGATCAATATAAAACAGAGTTAGGCTCTACAACAATATCCCAAATTGAACATCTAACAGAGCTCTGATCATTCCTCATCTGAACATGGAGAGAGGATGGACCAAATGTAGACCTACCAAGACATGGATGTTCACCTAAACTGACAGGATGGACAAAGAGAGCTTTAATCAGCGAGGCAGGCTGGAGCTGGTGCTCATATGAGAGCAAAGTTGAACTTGAAGCATGGTGGTGGCAGCATCATGCAAGGAAGATGGATTGAGCTAGATCTGCTCAATATTATGCAAACCAGAAACTGCAGTATTATAAAATATTAAATTGGCTGATTAATCCAAAACGTTCTAACTGTTTGACATCATCACGGTGACCCTATCATTGACCTTTGAGCTTTAGCATTGTGGTTATTAGGATCTGTTTCAGGTCTGGGCATGAGAGACAATCAAGGTCCATCCAGTTAGACTAATATATTATTGGTGGCTCGAGTTTCTTGGCCTGGCACATGAAATATAATGGCATACCACATTTTGCATCGAACCAGTTCTTTTTGTGATATTACACACATTTAAATTAGGATTAAAAACCTTGATTCAATATATTAAATCCAGGACAATCCTGGTTGAAAACCTGTTGGCTGGAGGCTGGAGAAGACCTGAGGCTGGGGTGAAAGTTCACCTTCCAGCAGGACAACCAGCCTTAACACACAGCCAGAGATACTATGGGATGGTTTAGATGAAAACATAGTCATGTATCAGAATGGCCTAGTCAAAGGCCTCAAAATCTGTGACCATGGATGCTGAATACAAATGTTTGCCTCAAAAAGAAATCATTTTTCTTTTCATCACCAATGATCAACTGCTTTGTACTAGTTTGTCACATATACTAATCAAACCCTTGAAGTTTGTGGTTTAAGGTGTATGAATACTTGTGCAATGGTCAGAATATTATATATAAGGGACTTCTTTAAACAAAAAGCTTCTGGCATAAAAACAAAGATGCTGTCATGGCTTCACCAGCAGCAGGCAGTAAATCCCTGTTATCAGCAGTAATGTTGCATAAGAACAACAGAACCTGGAAGGTTCACCAGCACGGTGATATTTAGTTGCTCCTTGGAGCGGATTGTTGTAATAAGTCATCGGCTGCATCATCCACTAATGACAGCGTGTGCTTCACATTATAACGTCTCTGCATGCAGACAGCTAGCTCTGGAACATGTTCGGTTAAGGAATCCGAGCTCAATCTGGAAGATCTTTGTTTCACCTTTTGATCAGCTTGGCCTGGCTCACTGCTTCCCTAATTATTCCTTTGCTTCCGTCGTGTAAATGACCAGGAAATAGTAGAGCTAAAATTACACATTTTGCACTCAGGCTGAAAGCAACTAACCATGGAGATTGGGTTACAGACTGCTTCTCTTCATGTGCTGGCACTTCTCTGGGGAATAGGAAAAGACACATTTTAGAACATGTAAATTCCATATTGTCCAGGCTGTAGTTGACTTGTTTGTTCCCAGCACCCCTCTTACTGGTCAGATTCACAGCAGAGTGCCAGCAATGTTGTCATGTATGTAAATACATGAAATCCAACACACTCCAGTCATGTCAGTCCAGTCAGCACTGTTCTGCTGTGTCCTTGCATTCGGTCAGTCTCTCCAAAATCAGCTCTTCTAACCTGGAAACTCAGAGCAATAGAGCAGAGTTAATTCCATTCAACCTTCTAATAATACTACGCCTTAAACTGGTCTGATACTGATCCCAGCAACACCTTAGGTTGATGAACATCACACAGTGTTTGTGTGTGTTTTAGTAATTAACACCTTACTAGTACCTCTTTCTGCCTTCAGAACTGCATCTGTTCTCCATAGCAGAGATTAAACAAGGTGTCAGAAACATTCCTCAAAGATCTCGGACCACCTGAATGAAATCCAGACTCATTGCACCAGATGACGTTGTTCTAACCTGTTATTGGCCGGTTCTGGTGAGTCTGTTTGAATTATAGCCTCAGTTTCCTGTTCACCTGGTGTGGTCTTCTGGTGCTGTAGCCCAACTGCTTCATGGTTCCGCACGTGCATTCAGAGAAGG
Source organism: Crenichthys baileyi (assembly GCA_036173005.1). NCBI lineage: Eukaryota > Metazoa > Chordata > Actinopteri > Cyprinodontiformes > Goodeidae > Crenichthys > Crenichthys baileyi. The sequence continues at coordinate 278,599 of JAHHUM010001738.1, forward strand.
TGTTCTGCATACGTTGGTAGGAATCAATTAATATTTAAGCAACTGTTGCCTTTCTGTCATCTGGGATCAGTCGGCCCATTCTTCTCTGACCTCTAACCTTAACTATACATTTTCATTCTCACAGCTGCCGCTCACTGGATAGTTTCTGTTTGCAGACCATTCTTTGTAAACCTGAGAGATGGTTGTTGGTCCAAATCCCTGAAGCTCAGTAAGTTCTGAAATACTCAGACCAGCAGCTTTGGCACCAATATCCATGCTACCTTCAAAGTCACTTTAATCCTCTTTTTATCCCCATTCTGAGCTCTCTACACCATGTTTAGATGCCTAAATACACAGTGTTTCTGCCGTCTGATTGCCTAAATCCTCCTTGTGTTTATTTACACAGCAAAAATGTAATTTCCATGTAGCATTCATAGACAGATCTTTAATTTGGTTCTTCTTCACTGGTTTAATGTTTGAAAACAGTCTATAAATGTGATTCAATGATCTCTACGTAGAGCAGCTGCCTGTTCAGTTACCACAGCATGAAGAAAAGCACATCAAACTCTTTCATTCTCTTTGAACAACTGTTTTGTTAGCTGTGTTGGTCTTATAATGGAATTTTCTTATCAAAGTGGGAGAGAAATTAACTCACAATAGGAGAAAATCCGGACTTTGTCTTTATTAGTTTTATTCAAAGGCATTTCTGCGTTTGAAGACCCTGTCACTGACAAGTCAGTGAAGCAGAGCCCAGAGCACAGTTTACAGACAGTATTTAAACAGTATGTTGGTGTTACGTCAACTTAAGAGTTTGGAGACATGGTCCTCTAGACCCCACCTGGGGTCAGAGGTAACAATATTATTTATGAGGACAGCCATCTGCTCTTCCTCAGACACAACCCTCCAGGATGTGTTTTACAGACCAACTCCTCTATGGTAACAAAACACAGAGGTCAGAGGAGAGAGGTAAATGGAAGTTCAGAGCATGAAAAAGAATTTTCCCACAACAGTCTTAATAGAACTTATTTCGGATACTGTTGGTAAAATGTGCTGCATTTTAGATGAATACAACCTGTGCAATATCATGATGGAGTCAGCTGTGTTGACTCCATCAACACAGACGCATTGCTGCTGCTCCTCCTCACTCTGACTGAAGATGTTATGTTGAGGATATGTTGTAGAGGACATGTTGTAGAGGACATGTTGTAGAGGACATGTTGTAGAGGACTTGTTGATGAGGACATGTTGATGAGGACATGTTGATGAGGACATGTTGTAGAGGACATGTTGCAGAGGACATGTTGTAGAGGACATGTTGATGAGGACATGTTGATGAGGACATGTTGTAGAGGACATGTTGCAGAGGACATGTTGATGAGGACATGTTGATGAGGACATGTTGATGAGGACATGTTGTAGAGGACATGTTGTAGAGGACATGTTGATGAGGACATGTTGATGAGGACATGTTGATGAGGACATGTTGTAGAGGACATGTTGCAGAGGACATGTTGATGAGGACATGTTGATGAGGACATGTTGTAGAGGACATGTTGTAGAGGACATGTTGATGAGGACATGTTGATGAGGACATGTTGTAGAGGACATGTTGTAGAGGACATGTTGTAGAGGACATGTTGATGAGGACATGTTGATGAGGACATGTTGATGAGGACATGTTGTAGAGGACATGTTGATGAGGACATGTTGATGAGGACATGTTGATGAGGACATGTTGTAGAGGACATGTTGTAGAGGACATGTTGATGAGGACATGTTGATGAGGACATGTTGATGAGGACATGTTGATGAGGACATGTTGAAGAGGACATGTTGATGAGGACATGTTGAAGAGGACATGTTGATGAGGACATGTTGATGAGGACATGTTGATGAGGACATGTTGATGAGGACATGTTGATGAGGACATGTTGCAGAGGACATGTTGACGAGGACATGTTGACGAGGACATGTTGACGAGGACATGTTGACGAGGACATGTTTGCCGTAGAAGCTGTGGATGCATCTTGGATTAAATATCGCATAGTGGCGTTTAGGAGAGAGATGTATGTGAAATTATATCAAAATATTTTGTGGTATATGTTGCAAAGAAAATAAAAGTAACATTCATCAGTCTTATTGAAAATCGTCTGTCCCTGCATACAGTCAGAGCCCCACAAACAGGTCCTAATAAAATAAAAGAACAACTTGCCCATTATCATAGTATACGTTAGTACACCAATTTAAAAGCCTGTTTATTCTTTTTTAAACTGTGCCACATTAAGAACAATAAATAAGAATGCATTTTATTAAAATTTTATGTGATAGAACGACAACAATTACAGGGGTTGGACAATGAAACTGAAACACCTGTCATTTTAGTGTGGGAGGTTTCATGGCTAAATTGGACCAGCCTGGTAGCCAGTCTTCATTGATTGCACATTGCACCAGTAAGAGCAGAGTGTGAAGGTTCAATTAGCAGGGTAAGAGCACAGTTTTGCTCAAAATATTGAAATGCACACAACATTATGGGTGACATACCAGAGTTCAAAAGAGGAAAAATTGTTGGTACACGTCTTGCTGGCGCATCTGTGACCAAGACAGCAAGTCTTTGTGATGTATCAAGAGCCACGGTATCCAGGGTAATGTCCGCATACCACCAAGAAGGACGAACCACATCCAACAGGATTAACTGTGGACGCAAGAGGAAGCTGTCTGAAAGGGATGTTCCGGTGCTAACCCGGATTGTATCCAAAAAACATAAAACCACGGCTGCCCAAATCACGGCAGAATTAAATGTGCACCTCAACTCTCCTGTTTCCACCAGAACTGTCCGTCGGGAGCTCCACAGGGTCAATATACACGTCCGGGCTGCTATAGCCAAACCTTTGGTCACTCATGCCAATGCCAAACGTCGGTTTCAATGGTGCAAGGACCGTAACTCTTGGGCTGTGAACAATGTGAAACATGTATTGTTCTCTGATGAGTCCACCTTTACTGTTTTCCCCACATCTGGGAGAGTTACGGTGTGGAGAAGCCCCAAAGAAGCGTACCACCCAGACTGTTGCATGCCCAGAGTGAAGCATGGGGGTGGATCAGTGATGGTTTGGGCTGCCATATCATGGCATTCCCTTGGCCCAATAATTGTGCTAGATGGGCGCGTCACTGCCAAGGACTACCGAACCATTCTTGAGGACCATGTGCATCCAATGGTTCAAACATTGTATCCTGAAGGCGGTGCCGTGTATCAGGATGACAATGCACCAATACACACAGCAAGACTGGTGAAAGATTGGTTTGATGAACATGAAAGTGAAGTTGAACATCTCCCATGGCCTGCACAGTCACCAGATCTAAATATTATTGAGCCACTTTGGGGTGTTTTGGAGGAGCGAGTCAGGAAACGTTTTCCTCCACCAGTATCACGTAGTGACCTGGCCACTATCCTGCAAGAAGAATGGCTTAAAATCCCTCTGACCACTGTGCAGGACTTGTAGATGTAATTCCCAAAACGACTTGACGCTGTATTGGCTGCAAAAGGAGGCCCTACACCATACTAATAAATGATTGTGGTCTAAAACCAGGTGTTTCAGTTTCATTGTCCAACCCCTGTAGCACCTTGTGGTTTGCAAATGCCACCATTGTCTGGAGGATAAGCTTTTGGTGTGTCTTTAGGAGCTTTGAGCATGACTGAAACGTATTCCTGTTTTTCTCTGTAAAACAGCTCAAGCTCAGTCAGATTGGATAGAGATCTGTGAACATCAACTTTAAAGCCTTGTCACAGATTATCAGTGGGATTTAGGTCTGGACTTTGACTAGGTCATTCTGATACATTACTGTGTTGTGATGTAAACCATCCATTGTATCTGTGTGTGTGTATGTTTAGGGTGGTTGTCCTGCTGGAAGGTGAACCTCCACCCTAGTCTTAGGTCTTCTGCAGCCTCTAGCAGCTTTTCTTCCAGGATTGTCCTGGATTTAGTTCCATTCATCTTCCCATCAACTCTTGATGGGAAGATGGATGGAGCAGAACAGCTTCTCTCTCCCTGCTGAAGAATAGCATCCCCACAGTATGATGTTTCCACCACCATGTGTCACAGTTCAGAATCAGTTTTAGTTTTCTGCCATCTATAGTATTTTGAATTTAGGCTAAAAACATACATTTTGATCTAATGTGAGGAGATCACCTTGTTTGCTTAGTTTCCTACATCACCGCCAACAGACTTTCCTTTTGTCACTTTTTCATAATAACTTGTGGAATGCATTACTAATTGTCTAGTTGTCCTGCCAGCAGAGATTTATTTTTTTATGGATATGTGCAGCTCCTCCAGTGTTACCATGGTCCTCTTGGCTGCTTCTCTGATTAAAGCTCTCCTTGGCCAGCCTGTCAGTTTAGGTGGACATCCATGTCTTGGTAGGTCTGCAGTTGGTCCATCCTCTCTCCATGTTCAGATGATAGATGATCAGAGCTCTGTTAGATGTTCAAAGCTTGGGAAATTGTTGTAGAACCTAACTCTGCTTTAAACCTCTCCAGAACTTTCTCCCTGACCTGTCTGCTGTGTTCTTTGGTCTTCATGATGCAGGTTGTTCTCTGTTGTGGCATGGTGTAAAAACAATCATCTCATCTTGAACGTGACTAAAATAAAGGAGATGATTGTAGATTTTAAGAGAAACAGGAATAGGACAGACACTATTTCCATCATGGGAGAAGAGGTGGAGATGGTGGAGGAGTATAAATATCTTGGTGTTCACCTGGGCAACAGACTGGAGTGGAGATGCAACTGTGAAGCCGTCTACAAGAAGGGACAGAGCAGACTGTACTTCTTGAGGAAGCTTAGGACCTTCAGTGTTTCCAGCAAGATGCTGCATATCTTCTATAAGTCTGTTGTGGAGAGTGTGATCTCTTCTGCCATCATCTGCTGGGGAAGCAGCCTCAGAGCCAGGGACTTAAAAAGCTCAACAAGCTGATAAAGAAAGCTGGCTCTGTTCTGGGGACTCCTCTGGAACCTCTGGAGATCATTGTGCAAAGGAGGATTCTTCATAAAATGAGGAACATTATGGAGAATCCTGAGCATCCTCTTCATCCTCTGTCATACAACAAAGTGTCTTCAGTCAGAGGCTTCTACAGATCTGCTGTCTTACAGACCGCTGCAGGAGATCCTTCCTGCCCACAGCTATCACCATCTACAACGGTTCTTTGAAGAAACCTTCATAATATGAGCTACAACAACATTTCATTTCCCTTCATGATTAATAAAGAATTTTCGAAATGAATTTGTTTTGAGGTTCTGATTACAGGAGAGAGGAGCAGCTTTCATGATGGAACGACTGTTAAATGGCTCCTTTCTTCTCCATGCATGTAGGTTAATTCCTGGCATGTCATAAATACTTCATCAGGGAGAAATGTGAGCCTTATTCAGTGCATCCAGTAAACCTTTCTCTGTGTTGAGGTTGAGACACAAGTGGGATCAGCAGCATCATTTATTTAGGCTTTTCTGATTTATGTGACACCAGGATCAGTTATTGCACACATGCTTTAAAAGATGACCAGCATGCAGCTGTGCACCACCATGCTGATCTGGTGTGACAAGACTTATTCCTGTTGCTTAGGAGCTCATTGGAAAATCAATGAGGTGTTCATTGTGCACTCTTCCAGATTGATTTCACAGGCAGGATTTGTGTGTCTGTCTGTTTGTGAGAGTGTGATTATAACCCAGATATTCGTCTTGTTTCAGGATCCAGAAGGAGCTGGCAGAGATCACTCTGGACCCGCCGCCAAACTGCAGGTAGGAGCCTGTTGATTGTGGGTTTTTTTTTTTAAAGGATGCTCTTGCTGGAACACTTGAGGCGCTTTGATGTGTGAAGTGTGAGGGACTGAATTGGTTTATACAGCGTGGTTTTTATGCTTCTGTTTGTTCTGGATGAAGCTGAATGCATGAGCATGGAGAGCAATCTGAGGCCTGAAGCTGACATTAAGTAAAAGGTGAGAGAAATAAACAGCAGGGCCTTCCTTATTGTGTGTTTATCCCTCATGTAGCAACAGTACTGTTTTCTTCCACTACCTTAGGGTGGGAAATGGACCCCACTGTAGCTTGATGGGTTTGCATGGTTCCTCTGCCTGCTGAGTTACTCTGGTTACCATCCTTCATATAGCTGGTGTTGAAGTTGGTGGTTGTGAGCGAGTTGAAAGGTGGACATGCTGGCTTTGGTTACTTCACATCGTTTTATTAAACACAAAACATTTATGTCCCAAACCAAGTTCCCAGAGACATCACGCTGGAGGTCTTTTCTTTCCCTGGAGAAATACTAGGTCACTTAGACTGCCCATAAACGCTCTGCAGCTAAGTCTGTAACATCAGCAAGGCACCTTTATTCTGCAGCCATGATCTCAGCCACATGTTCTTATTCAGCTTTCCACAACATACTGAATGTAGCACAAGTTAAAAAACTGTTAATGAGTGACCTACAAACAGTTTGTGATTTTGTCTTCTGTAGGATTTTTGTTGATGCGATATACAGACAGTAGGAAATGTGCAGTATAGTCACGTTAAACACATTTCTACCCAGAATGCAAATGTATGTCTGGTATAACTGGGGCCTTCCTGTTATCTCCTGAGGTCCACGCTGTTTGAGCAGACATGTCTCTGTAGACATCACTGTGCTTTCTCTGACATTGCTGAAAGTGTGGTTTCTACAACCTGCTCATTGTTTGCTTCTTACGCTGACAGTGTCCAATCTGCTGATCCCCAGTGAGGCGGGTCAAACTGAAAACGGTCTGTTTCTGGTCATCGGCTGATTTCCTGGTGCATCTCTAATAGGTGCTGATGTGAAACACAGACCCTCCACCCATGTGTGAAGTCATGGTACATGAACATGAACTAGTTGTTGGACTGTAAGCTCAGACTGAGCAGGCGACCGTTTGGGTTTTTACTCTACTTCTGCTTGTCTCCATGGACTGGATGACACCATCGTGTTGTGCATTGTGTGAAATAGAGTAAGTAAGTAAGAACCCTGTTCATTATTGTTGGCATAGAGCTGTTTCTTCTTCTCAATTTGTCCTGCTGTAGTTCTCCAGATCTATTCTGTGTCACAGTAGATATTTAAAAATAAAAGTTCCAGAACAATGAAGTCGGAGAGTTTGTGTCTGCTCTATAAATTCTTCTGTTTGGTCACAGAAGATCTGTTCTTACTAACAGCCATTAGAGCTGAGGCCATGCACTGTAGAGCAGCATGGTAAGATGCTGGTTGATGTGAGAACTCCATTAAATGATTTAGGTCTATAGCTGCCTACATAATGAAGGTAAGGTCAGAGTGTTCTGCAGAGTTTCATCTGCTTCCAGCTTAAGGAAGACCTTCTTTGTCAGGCTGGTCAGGGAATGCTGCCTTATCTGAAGGGACTTCTCTATCAGGCTAATTCCACCATACCAATGTGCATGTGTACTTTTCTGATGGTGGGGCCTAAAGCTGTTAGGAATAACCTTTATTAATATGACTCATAGCTGGTTTTCACATTTATACCATAGTGATATAAAGTATAAGTTCTAATGTTTCCCTTTTGTTAGAATAGGATAAGAATGCTCATAGACATACAGTACAATGATAAATGACCCAAGGATTGTCATAAATGACCTGAAGCTGGGGCACTGGGGTAGATAGTGGAGCAGCTGATATTACTGGTTTGATTAGAAAGCTACAGCACACTTAGATTAAGTATGGACACCCGCTACCACACAATCTAACAGATAGACACCACAATGGTGACCCATAGTCTACTGATAATCACTGAGGGAGAGCACATCCATTGCATTGGATTGCCAGATATAAAAACTATATGTGACCTTCTATCGGGGCTCTTCTTCATGCTCTAACAGACGGCGACGGTCCGAGACGGGAGCCTCAGCGCTGATCTCTGTAATCATTCCTCTGCCTTAACTTAGATTAAAAAGAGCTAAAAGTTAGAAACTGGTTGAGAGTCGTTCCTTTAAGAGTCTTTAGATAGAGTGTGTGATCGCTTCATGGGGACCAAGGACCGGAGGAGCTCCGAGGCGTCTGACCGCCAGCAGGGGGCGGTAGCTCGGACAAAGCCAAACAGAGAGGGAGGGTTCAGAGAAACTAGAGATGCAGCGATCAAGCCTTTAATGCCCAAGTCCCATTTCCAGTTTCCTCTTTCTCTAAGACCTTCAGGCACACATTTACATACACTCAAAAGACCCAGAATCTGTCTTCTCACTGTGTGACATTAGATCAAGTTTTCCTGTTTCAATGTCAGTTTCAATTAAATTCTTCTATTTGCTAAACATCAGAATATTGAAGGCTGTAGAAGTTTCCATACATTTCCTTAGCATTTGCATTGCATTTAACCAGGTTGGAGTCCTTCCACAACATGGTCCCCAATAGTTTGCTGGAATTTTGACAAGAAGGAATAATAGTAATCTGATCTAACCCTAGTGTGTTAGATAGGGTTAGTCGGATTGTTTTTATACAGCATATGTAAACTTCTGGTTTCAACTGTTCAAACCTGGTTGTGTAAACAGAGTTTTACCTCAGCCAACTAAATGTTAAAATATGTAGCATAAAAGAATGAACACAACAAGGCTATGAATAGATTAGAAGATTATCCCTATACCTGCCTCAGAGAAAAAGCTCTTAACCTGTATCAGAATGTATCTAACAGTGCATGTTAATGCATTTACCAGCCAAAGGTTTTTCAGTTTCCATGTATTTAATATTTTGGAAGAAAATCAGTTTTTTTAGTCTGTGGCCTGCAGTAATCATTCAGGGCTGATCAAAGGAAATGCGGCTGATCAACTGATTGGATCATCACTAAGAAAAGTCCTTGTGGTAGAAAATGACAAACACTAACATGAGAATGAAGTGATAGGACATAAAATTCAGGGTGGTAGAAAGACCCTCTATGTATTAAGACTTCAGGCTTTTTAAGCTCTGGCCTAGACTAAGATCAGTTGGGGATTTCATCCAAAACAACCACATGTACTTTAAAGCTTTAAAGTGATTTTACTCTTTGTCAGGGCTTGAAGGAAGCTCCTGCTGCTCACCAAATAAGGGACAATTTCTCTGCCCACAAGCCACGGAGGTGGGAGTTTGGAGAACAGCTTTAGATTTCCACAGCTGACCTGTTGGGCAGTACCTGAGCTGTTTCTAGTCTGCTGCAAATGTTCTTATCAGCAGAAGAAGAACTAACCCTGTGAAACGAGGCGTTTTAGGTTTTTCAGTGAACATACCTATGGCTGTACTGTCAATCACTGCCACAGTCATTGTGTAGACTTGCAGGTTTCATTGACTGAAGTCTCCTATTATGTGTCATGTCGGATGAGCAATCAGCAGAGCAGGGAGGCTCAATTTCACAGACAAACATTGGCATCAAAAACTGACATGAGGGGAGACCATTTGAAGAACGTTCATGCTGAGTGCCGCACTTGTGACGAATGGATTGAGCTCGGCTGCAGTCACAAGTCCACAGTCATAAGTGGCATTTCAGTGGCAGTAAGATATAATCCGACAGGGACGCGACACTTCTTGAAATGTAGATTTCAGCATTCACTGGGCCTCTGCGGTGTCCGACTCACTTTTAAAAGCTCCCAATTCCCCAAAAGGTTGTAAAATCCTCAATTGTTTGATTTTACTGGCCCGTTCCAGCACAACAATCCAGTTTGAGCTCGTCCCTTTGTGTTACAAAGCGAAGGACAATCACACAATGTGAACACTGGACCCGTTTCACATGAACCTGGGAGCAATGGTGCTCATCCTCCCACATGGTGTCCTGCTTCACGTGCTAATCAGTCTGACGCTGTTAAATCAGCTACACTCCACATAAAAGCCTCCATGTAAGAGTGCGATGAACGAATGTTGTGATGCATCCCATTAACCTACAGGTTTCACACCATCCTCTGTTAGAGCATAGCATGGTCACAGGAGCTGCTGTAAACATCTCGGACTTATTATTTTTGGCCTTCTTTTTCTTACACATTTAACTTTTACAATGGCAACATTTTTGTTTCAGGGATCATCTGCCGTCTTCGCAAAAGGTGTGTGGAAATATTTTTAATCATCTTTGTCACCCCTCCACAGAGTAATTAATTAAATGTGACAAGCGCACTGGAAGGGTATGTAAATAGCCCCACACCCGACAATCTGTATTAGCGTAGTGCTTGCTAGGCCTTCCTTGCTCTGCTTGGGTGTGTGTGTATTTGGGTGGTAATTATCATATCCTTTCATGATAGTCTGGGTAAAAAATCTGCCCCCCATCAGTTGAGGGGAAACTGTGCGTGGATTCCAGCGGGGGAGCTGGTCATGGTCTCACACAACATCTTCTCTCCACCTCTCTTTTTTGATCGCAGCAAGATGATACTTATCTACTTATTAAATATTAGCTTAGATGTTCAGAAACGAAAGCAGTAAGAGGAAGAGAAAGTCTTATAACAACGTGAAAGTTATTTCCCCCCAACAGATCTCTTCTGGTTTAGCTTTTTATCAAATTCAAATGGTTCAGCTTATTAGAAAAGTATTAATATCAGACAAAGGTAACCTGAGTAAATACCAAAATGGAGATATATATGTTTTCTTCAAGAAAAAATTAAACTAGTCACTTCACAATTAAGTAGCAGATGGAGCTTTCTACTGAGGGACAATTTTCTGTGTTAATTCATACCCACAGTAGAAAGGAGCTCTGCACTCCTTTCTACTGTGGGTACTGCTGCGCTTTGTGCGGATTCCACATCTGGGAAACACATCTCAACAAGGGAGTACAGATTGAAACCTGATGTAAAAACATAACCCCGTCCCAAACAAATTTAGAAAAATGCCACCAAAATGGGCGGTGGCAAGAGACCCTGAGGGGCACGGCCAAATGTGGGGATTAGTGGAGGGGATTAAGAGGCGGTGTGGTCAGGAGGACGAGGGAAAGTGGCAGCTAGCTTAATTTGACATGTTGAAACATGGAGAGTGAGCCGACGGAAGCTGGTAGTTTGACCACGAATAGGTCTTTTGGGGTGGAGGATTTTTCAGCTCTGTCGTCACCTGAGGTTGAGGGAGGCTTTATGGCGCGCGGCAGGCCTGAGCCTTATCAGTTTGAGCAGCTGGCTCAAGGCGCTGACTCGGTGATGTCCGAAACTTATGCTGCCAAGGTAGCCGAGGACAGAATGGGTCCATGGTGGTAAAGTGATGTTTGCAGCATGATTGCTAACATGGGCTAATGTTCAAAGCAGTAACAAACTTTCAGAAAGTTTACATTTACATGTAGATTTATACACTGCTCAAAAAAATTAAGGGAACACTCAAATAACACATCCTAGATCTGAATGAATGAAATATTCTCAATGAATACTTTGTTCTGTACACAAAAATCATCAATGGAAATCAAATTTATTAACCAATAGAGGCCTGGATTTGGAGTCACACACAAAATTAAAGGGGAAAAACACACTACAGGCTGATCCAACTTTGATGTAATGTCCTTAAAACAAGTCACAATGAGGCTCAGTATTGCGTGTGGCCTCCACCTGCCTCTATGACCTCCCTACAACGCCTGGGCATGCTCCTGATGAGACGGTGGATGGTCTCCTGAGGGATCTCCTCCCAGACCTGGACTAAAGCATCCGCCAACTCCTGGACAGTCTGTGGTGCAACGTGACGTTGGTGGATGGAGCGAGACATGATGTCCCAGATGTGCTCAATCGGATTCATGTCTGGGGAACGGGTGGGCCAGTCCATAGCTTCAATGTCTTCATCTTGCAGGAACTGCTGACACACTCCAGCCACATGAGGTCTAGCATTGTCCTGCATTAGGAGGAACCCAGGGCCAACCGCACCAGCATATGGTCTCACAAGGGGTCTGAGGATCTCATCTCGGTACCTAATGGCAGTCAGGCTACCTCTGGCGAGCACATGGAGGACCGTGTGGCCCTCCAAAGAAATGCCACCCCACACCATTACCGACCCACTGCCAAACCGGTCATGCTGAAGGATGTTGCAGGCAGCAGATCGCTCTCCACGGTTCTCCAGACTCTGTCACATGTGCTCAGTGTGAACCTGCTTTCATCTGTGAAGAGCTCAGGGCGCCAGTGGCAAATTTGCGGATCCTGGTGTTCTCTGCCAAATGCCAAGCGTCCTGCACGGTGTTGGGCTGTGAGCACAACCCCCATTTGTGGACGTCGGGCCCTCATACCATCCTCATGGAGTCGGTTTCTAACCGTTTGTGCAGACACATGCACATTTGTGGCCTGCTGGAGGTCATCTTGCAGGGCTCTGGCAGTGCTCCTCCTGTTCCTCCTTGCACAAAGGCGGAGGTAGCGGTCCTGCTGCTGGGTTGTTGCCCTCCTACGGCCTCCTCCACGTTTCCTGGTGTACTGGCCTGTCTCCTGGTAGCGCCTCCAGGCTCTGGACACTACGCTGACAGACACAGCAAACCTTCTTGCCACAGCTTGCATTGATGTGCCATCCTGGATGAGCTGCACTACCTGAGCCACTTGTGTGGGTTGTAGAGTCCGTCTCATGCTACCATGAGTGTGAAAGCACCACCAACATTCAAAAGTGACCAAAACATCAGCCAGAAAGCAAAGGTACTGAGAAGTGGTCTGTGGTCCCCACCTGCAGAACCACTCCTTTATTGAGTGTGTCTTGCTAATCGTCAAAGATTTCCCCCTGTTGTCTATTCCATTTGCACAACAGCATGTGAAATTGATTGTCAATCAGTGTTGCTTCCTAAGTGGACAGTTTGATTTCACAGAAGTTTGATTTACTTGGAATTATATTGTGTTGTTTAAGTGTTCCCTTTATTTTTTTGAGCAGTGTATTATCTCCAGTAAAGTATATGATTGAAGGGAGAAGGCATAAAACACTATGATCAATGCTCGCAGTGCCAACTCCTGACTCGCTACTGGAGCGTGTGTCTGAGTGAGATGGTTTTATACCAAAACTGACAAGCTGTGACGTAGACATGTACTGAGATATACCGTTTGAACCAATAGGAAAATTGAACTGCAGTAGCCACCGATCAACCCAAAGAGGACAGCAATAAGATGTTTTTAGGACAAATATTGCAGAAATAAACAGGTTTACATGAAAATGTAAGAAATTGCACAGTAACATAAAGATAGCACACTTAAGACACAGTTTATTACAGTTTATCTGCAAAAAAAAGTTGATTTGGGGTTAAGCTCCACTGTAAACAGAAAACGTTAGCTTGTGACGTCCAAGAGGTTTACTTCTTTACCTGCTGCAGATACATGAGCTTTACTGACCGTCTTAAGTTGATCTCAAACAGCATGAGTTTTTTGTTAGCTTTAGCACAGCTAGCAACTAGCATGCTTGGGCATTTCAGCATTTCCTGTTTCCTCATGGGTCAAAGTACCTCTGGACAACACTTGAGTTTGCCTTGTCGGGTAACGAGACGCTCTTTTCTGGAGGTACTTTCCAGTTAGCAGACTTTTAAACTACCAGCAGCTGCTCACTGTTTTATTCTCCGCCATAAATGTTCAGGGAAGGAGGGGCTGAGTGTCTGTGTTATTGCAGCGCTGCTGTCTGAAAAAGGGGGACAGCTTGGAGGCATGAAAATGGGTCCATTTCTATCGTTTGTGACCCAAAATTGTATCTCTGAGTAATTCGTCTTTTATTGATAATTATATCTAATTATCGATTGTTCTGACAATCGTTGCTGGCATAAACAGTTTGATTTCTCATTGTAAAAGTTTGTCCACCTCCAGCAGCCATACAGCTGAGTCTTACCAACCGGCTAGCTCATACACAGTAACATTATTTTGCCTTGTGTTTAAGAAGCCTTGTCTACTTAATGTACTGTGACAAATGGATCACATAGGGGCACTGGGAAAATGTAGTTGCTGTTTATACTGTAGAGTATTTTTACTTTTCAAAGATTCACAAATATGATAAAATATAGAAAAACAGCCACATCCTCCCACAGGTCCTATGTCTTCACGTCTCTGAGTCTGGGCAGTTGTCCTACAAGCACAAATGTGGAAGATTCTGTTTTTAAGCAGCCATTTGCTCAAATGTACTTTACATGTCCAGCTGTCCTGCTTTGATGCACAAATAGAAATGCTTTTTATAATTCCTTCGTTTGTTTTGTTGGATTCAAAGCAGCGACCTTTCTTCTTTGATTTGTTATAGTCCTTGGAGAGTTATTGGTGCATTTCTGGTAAGACCACTTCAGGTTGTGTATACCATACCCGAGGAGAGGGAGGTTTAGAATTGACTTTTCTTTCTTCGATGCAGAAAAACATGGGTGGATAATAACAGTTTGATGCTTGTTGGATCTGCTCGGCTGCTTCTTTCTTTCTGTTCAGGATTGAGCCTAACAGGCTGAGTTTGTATTCCTAGCAGTGGCTCCCCTCAGGATATATCTCCCATAAGTCTGTGCTTTGTGAGAGTTACATGGGTCTCAGCAGCTCCCTCACTTCAAAGAATAGCCCTTTATCAGCATCATCAAAGCATTCAGTTCTGCTCAGTGTTTGAATGTTTCCACCAAACAAGACTTAAGGACAGCGGTAAAATGTGGTTGCCCTCAATCTGCAGTAGTTTACCAGGAGTAAAGGTTAGTGCAGGAATTTCTTAGCTTGATTTTATTGATTGATTTACACTGCTTGTCTACTCCTGTAAACTATTATAAATAAAGGTTTTCCTCCAGAGCTGATAAATCCTTCACACAACATAAAGAGCCTCTAACGTGCAAATTTTTAGATTTAAGCAGCGTGGCACACTATTAGTTAGCAAAGCAGCAATTTATTAGCTCTTGGTTTTCACTTTAAATGAACAATGATGGCTTTCCTCGCTCTGTGGTCTCTCCATCATTATAAAAGCCGTTTATATTACAGTTACAGAATAGGGCTGGTACATTTTCATTCCCTTTTACATGTTATAATCTAATAAAAGACAATATTTAAATTCTTGTAACTCTTGTGAAGGAAATGATAAGGCCATGTCAAAGGTTTGATGCACACAGAATTTAAGCTGATAACCACAGTGAAACCATCAGCTGATCAGCCATCCTGCTCCTCAGGCATAAGTTAGACGTAGGTAGCTTTAGTAGCTGCAGCAGTCACACTTCTCCAGTGGCTTCAGGGGTTTCAAACTAATATTAAACAAAGGGAACCAACTTAGTACTGTCAGTTATGCCTCTTTTCCACTCACAGTTCTACTTGGCTCTGTCTCACTCTACTCCAAGCTAAACCTGCCGCTGTTAACCCTTACTGTCTACTGGTTTGGTGTTAGCCTACCACGCATGAAAATACACTGCTCAAAAAAATAAAGGGAACACTTAAACAACACAATATAACTCCAAGTAAATCAAACTTCTGTGAAATCAAACAGTCACTTAGGAAGCAACACTGATTGACAATCAATTTCACATGCTGTTGTGCAAATGGAAAAGACAACAGGGGGAAATCTTTGGCGATTAGCAAGACACACTCAATAAAGGAGTGGTTCTGCAGGTGGGGACCACAGACCACTTCTCAGTACCTTTGCTTTCTGGCTGATGTTTTGGTCACTTTTGAATGTTGGTGGTGCTTTCACACTCGTGGTAGCATGAGACGGACTCTACAACCCACACAAGTGGCTCAGGTGGTGCAGCTCATCCAGGATGGCACATCAATGCGAGCTGTGACAGAAGGTTTGCTGTGTCTGTCAGCGTAGTGTCCAGAGCCTGAAGGCGCTACCAGGAGACAGGCCAGTACACCAGGAGATGTGGAGGAGGCCGTAGGAGGGCAACAACCCAGCAGCAGGACCGCTACCTCCACCTTTGTGCAAGGAGGAACAGGAGGAGCACTGCCAGAGCCCTGCAAAATGACCTCCAGCAGACCACAAATGTGCATGTGTCTGCACAAACGGTTAGAAACTGACTCCATGAGGACGGTATGAGGGCCCGACGTCCACAAATGGGGGTTGTGCTCACAGTCCAACAGCGTGCAGGACGCTTGGCATTTGCCAGAGAACACCAGGATCCGCAAATTTGCCACTGGCGCCCTGTGGTCTTCACAGATGAAAGCAGGTTCACACTGAGCACATGTGACAGACGTGACAGAGTCTGGAGACACCGTGGAGAGCGATCTGCTGCCTGCAACATCGTTTAGCATGACCAGTTTGGCAGTGGGTCAGTAATGGTGTGGGGTGGCATTTCTTTGGAGGGCCGCACGGTCCTCCATGTGCTCGCCAGAGGTAGCCTGACTGCCATTAGGTACCGAGATGAGATCCTCAGACCCCTTGTGAGACCATATGCTGGTGCGGTTGGCCCTGGGTTCCTCCTAATGCAGGACAATGCTAGACCTCATGTGGCTGGAGTGTGTCAGCAGTTCCTGCAAGATGAAGACATTGAAGCTATGGACTGGCCCGCCCGTTCCCCAGACATGAATCCGATTGAGCACAAAGTTGGATCAGCCTGTAGTGTGTTTTTCCACTTTAATTTTGTGTGTGACTCCAAATCCAGGCCTCCATTGGTTAATAAATTTGATTTCCATTGATGATTTTTGTGTGATTTTGTCAGCACATTCAACTTTGTACAGAACAAAGTATTCAATGAGAATATTTCATTCATTCAGATCTAGGATGTGTTATTTGAGTGTTCCCTTAATTTTTTTGAGCAGTGTATTTTCAGATACAACATACAAAGTAAATTAAACACTCACTGTTGCACATGTTTTCCAACAGTGATTTTGAACCACGGCCACGGCTTTCAGCTTGACCCACTCCAGCTATTATGGTCCTTAATATTTCTGTGGTCACGCTTTTGGAGCTTTTCCCGGCACAGTGGTATGCGTTAAAATCCGTAGCTTGTCATTTTTGCTGCTACCACAGCGAATACTTTCTCATGCCACTGACATAGCCAATCAGTGAAAAGCAGTCTTTTCAGGTCATATTTTGGCCCTGCTTAGCCCTGATGGGACCTGCTGATGAGCAGATACCAAGAAAGCCAATACGGGCCGGAAGAGCCAGTAATGGAAACGGTCGCAAAACGGGATGAGTGGAGTGGAGCCCATGGTAAAGGGGCAGTATTTTCCTATCATTCAGCTAAAATGTTCAAGTATCAATAATAGATGATTAGTTTGAAAGATAAACAGGCACTTTAAGGCCAGATAATGATTATTAAAGAGGATTTCAGTTTAATATTTGAAGTCATCACAGTGTGATACCAGGAGAATCAACAGAAAGTCATTTAAAATTGACTGGACTAAAGTGGACTTTCATTTCAGTCCAGTCAAACACTCATGTTCTTTCATGTCTGTTTCACAGGGTTCCTACAGCTGTTTAAAATCCCAGGAAATTCTTGAACGTTAATGAGGTGTTTCCGGGTCTTGCTGGAAACTAAAACCGGTATGGTTTCCTGTTTTAGTCGCAGAAACACATTTTGACTTTGAAATGTGTTAGTCCACTGGACTGTGCAAACACACACATGCTGGCAGATTCCCATAAGTATGCACAGTACTTTTTAGCAGTGCACAGGTCAGGGTTGGGATATTCTCTGGCCTGCATATCGTAGCATTTTAAAGGATTGTCACAGTGAGAGGCAGAGTTCTTGTATGGTAAGAACCACCAATAACCTCAGTAATTATGAGGATAATATAATCAGAACAATAAAATATAATCAGAACTATAGGAGAACTCTAGTAGTGGATACGTTGGGGCTTTTCCATTCCATTTCACCATCAGTAAAGAAGTACCGTATTTTCCCGACTATAGAGCGCACCTCAATATAAGCCGCACCCAAGTTTTAAAAAAAAAATGGAAATGCACACATATAAGCCGCACCGGGGTAAAAGCCACTGATATCGACTGAACTGATTACATAGTTTAACTGAACATAACTGAACTGATTAGTTTCGGCATGGTGCCTGTAGCATAAAAGTGAAAGTGCTGATCAAACAAATCAGAAAAGTTATTGATTGGTTTATTCATCGTCCTCCTGGTCACTGAAACCACTGAAGTCATCTTTATCAGCGTCAGAGTTGAAGAGCTTCAGAAAAAATCGCCATCGTGCCTGCTGCTTGCATTTGCTAAATGAAAATTAGCGCTTTCTTCTTCTTTGATTTCCAATTTTGACTTCCCACATGTCTCGTTTTTTTTCACTTTCTGCTAAAGCGCCCCCTGGCGGGTGAAAAAAAATCCACAGAAAAGCCGCACCTCATTATAAGCTACATGGTTCAAAGCATGGGAAAAAAGTAGGGGCTTAAAGTCGGGAAAATACGGTAATTATGTTTTTGTATTTTGGTGGCATTAGAGATTAACCTTATCTCTTTTTGATCCAACGGTTATGGTGATGATACTGATGCCTGTGTTTACATGCACTGTTAAACCAGAAAGTGCTAAACCTGAAATCCCAGCACGGCTGCAGCTGGATCCCAGTTAAAGTGGCTATGTGAAGAGGTCTATTCTGTTCGCTGATGTTTTGCTACCATTTCCATTTAACCTCCCAGCGACACACTGTAGCTGTACTCATGCTTTTGTCAGATAAATGGGATCAGGGCCAGTTGATCTGTAAACATCGTGCAGTGAAACAGCCAGCAGTGGATGCACCAGTCGTTCAGCCAGAAAATCCCATTTCATGTTAAAAATGCATTTCCTCATAAAACTGTATATGGTCCTAATGCATGGTCTAGATGTGATTCTCAGATAAAGTCAGTTTCAGTTCAGTTTTCAATTGAGTTGATTTACACAGCACCAATTCACAACACGTCATCTCAAGGTACTAACAAAAAAGTCAATTCAGTCCAATTATAAAGACGGATCCAAAATCAGTTACATCCATTGCTATTTGATCCTAGTCTGTGTCTGGGTCACTGTTAGGAGTCCGTAGGAACATTGCTGATGACATTCTTTTCATGCTGAGAAAAAGCTCTTGTGAGTAAGGTAGTGTTGCAGGGGGATCATGGACAACTCCAGCAGGCTGAAATGATGACAGATTACTACTGTCTTCTTCATTGTTGATGTTTAACCTGCCTTCCATCTCCCATGGAGTTAACCTCATGTTTCTCAGCTTTTTGGTGGTTTTTTGCTCTAAAGGTCTTACATTTTCATCGGGACACACATTCCCTCTGGCCATATTTTTAATAAATATGATCTGTAAGGTCTGTTTGTGATGGGTGGAATGTTGAGCAAGAAAGCTTGGTACTTGAAGGGAGAACGGAGATAAAGTGAGAAATTAAGCTGAGAGTGGCAGAAACAGGCATACCCATCTGCTGCATAAGGGATCTGAGGGGGACTTAAAGACTTCTGCAGCCCCCCTGCAGGTGGCAAACGCTGTGGAGCAGCTAATTATTCACCATGCCTTTATGCAGTCATGCTGCTGAGAAGTGTGTCGTGATTAATGCTTCTTCTACAAGTTGAAATCAGCTTTCACTCATTTGCAAATCTGTCAGAATGTTATTTAGGCCTCTTATGTTTAATTTTACATGTTTATGCATTTTTAGACATTATCCTTTTTTTCTTTCTTTTTTTTTTGCTGTTGTTTCGCCAAGGTCAAAATTAGGTTTGCAAGTTTAAATTTAATTTCTGCATAAGGACCCCGCTCCATGGTAAACCTGGAACATTTGTGATCTTGGATTCTAGTTGTTTGAGAAGCACCTATTTTATTTGCTCTGTTTGTCTTATTGAAACTATGTGGTAATAGAATCTGCTGTCACACCGTTTTTTATCTTGTTATATCTAAAAAATAGTATGTGGTTTTAAGCATATAGGAATTAAGCACATTTTATACTGTGTCAGTACAGACTTAGTAACGTTTTGACATTATGTCTTTCCTATTTCTTTTTTTTTTCTATCCTAAGTGATTTCCTAACCATCTTGGACGTAAAGCTAAATGCTCTCTACTTAGTCTGTGAGCGTCCCAAAGAGGTCATATAAAATTACCGCCGTGTCCAGATTGTCCGGGACCTGGCTACAAAACAAGCCTGAACTATCACTGAGCTGACACATAATGTATCCCTCATTTTCAGGTTAGGGACAAATAAATATGGCATTTTATTTTATCACTAAGTAAAATCGTATCTTCTCTTATCTGGAGGACACCCGTCACATCTTTTGATACCGAAACGGCTGGAAGAAACCACAACTCCTTTATCAGTAATGTCTGTCCAACAGCTGTAACCTTTTTCCATGGTAACCACCTGTTGTACTGGTTGATTGGTGACAGTCTCTATGAGTTGCTTCAGCTTCTAGCTCCGATAAGCACACACTGCTGTGGACCTGGAAGGATGATTATCATGTTGTAAGAAGCTGTTTATTTTCTGTCTGAGAGTTAAAGTTCATTCATTTTGTCCAGAAGCCCACCGACAGTCAGTTCAGTGATGCTCACAGAGTGGAACATTGCTGGTTTAGTAATTTTTTTTAATGAACCCTACAAATGCAGGCAGCTTATACACTTAGCATTCAAAGCCAATTTATTGTCCTAGCTAATGCCAGCAGAATATTGTAGAAAAGCATTGTGTTTATGAGTTACTCATAAAAAGAGAGCGTGTCTGTGGGAACATAAAGAATATGATTCTACCCTGTATCAGCGTCCTCTCTGTTGTCCTCCTAATAATCCAGCCTTAAAGGGGACATAACATGTTTTTAAATCATTCCATGTCACACTTAAATCATTCAGTTGTGGTCTATATAAAATGCAACTACAATGCTTTGGTCTGAACTCATTGTTATTGTAGCTCCACAGGTTCCTATTCTACCCCTGTTGTGTGGTGCATCTGAGAGCAACTTGTTTTGGTACCGTCTCTTTAAATGCTAATGAGGCACTTCATACCCCGTCCCCCTCCAGGTCCAAGAACGCTGCACTTTGACCCGTTCTGCCATTTTTGTAGTTTGATAACAATTATCTAGTGCCGCAGAAACAAAACAGAAACAGCAAAAACAATGCAAAACTGTTTATGTAATAATAATATTCAAAACGCGCAGTATGGTTCTGTCCTCAAGGAGCTAAAAGCAGCACACAGCCCTAATATAGGCAGAAGGCTATCAAAACAATGGCCAGGACGTCATATCAACACACAATAAATTCATGTTTAAAATAAAGTTTGTTGACATTTTAGTGTTATTTTCAGCTACCACTTTGCTGTGTCCGTAGTTTCCATAGACAGAAGGAACTGACCCCTTATTCAGATGAAGTCTTTCAGTAAATCCTTCTTGATACTGGAGGAGGTTGATGAGGAACTCGTACTTGAAGTGGAGAAATAGGAATTTCTTCACTGATGTGGGAAGATTTCCATGAAAATAAAATTTAACCAGGCACTTCGAAAAAGTTCTTATGCTGAGGGACGATGAATTTAATTGTATGGGTTAATACACTCAACAACTGAGCCGAATCCTCTTTCAGGGTAGGCATACTTGAGCTTAGACTACAAAACTGGAGTGAAAAATAAATATGCCGGATACGCGAAATTGATCAGCTGGAAGTCCATGACCGTATTTAGCTGATCCGCAGCAAATACTGTGACATCACAGTTGGAAAAACATAACAGATGATAGAGAACACTGAACGGACTGAAAGATATGACCCAAACAGAATATATAGATATCTCTGCAACACCTGGAGACCTACAGACTCCAAGTACACAACTAAATATATCTAAGGGCTAAAAGGGTGGCTTTTGCATGATATGTCCCCTTTAGTCTCGGTCTTAGAACTTTTTTAAAGTCTTAAAGTAGAGATGTTTAATGCTTTATTGTAAGAAATGTGTGAAACTGATTCTACTTGTCTTTCTTCTCTATCTTCTCTCATCTGCAGTTAGCCAAGCTAACATGCATGTTTGAGCCATGGAGGCTGGATGTGTGAGTAAGGTCATTAGTGTGCATTAATTATCCCTGCACACAGTGTCTGTGCATAGGATGAATGATTAGCCTCTTAATACGTTTCCCCTGCAGAGAGAACTGCTACATCTTCCTACAGTGCTTTCCGAAAGAACTCTCAGGCAGTCATATATTCTGTTATAAACTAAAGAGATTCATTTGAGTCAAGTAATAATAATAAAAACAGCAACATAAAGTCAAACCCTTTGTGGTCATGACGTGTCAACACTGAGTGAAGAAACAGGTTAATTAGAGGTGCTTGAAGATATTGAGGCGTGATGTTATAACACAACCACTCTCACTTCCAGTGTGGGTATCACTTCCTCCTGCAGTTATACACAGAGATTCATTCAAGTTGAAAACACGTCTGAATTCCAGACTTCTTACTAATACAGACTGAAATATTCCAACCTAACTGGCTATTTATTTCTCTGTAACATGTCGCCTAGCTCTGCTTCTCCACAGTGAGGACTGTTTAAAGACCCAGGTCAATGGAACACTTATGGCCCTTTTCCACAAGAACCCTCTCAGTGTGGCTCAGCTCAGCTCTAATGGGTTATTAGGGTTTTCCATCCATAGTAGTTACATGTACCAGCCCCTTTTTTAGGACCTACTTGGCCATGGTACCAAGCGAGCCGCTGATTGGCTAGGACAAGCAGTCTCTGGTTGCATCACTAGAGTGACTCAGTTGAGGGCTGCTCACTGGTATCACCAAACACCAAAGCAATGTCGTAAGAAGAAAAACGCTGTTGTAAAATGCTGTCAAGCGATTACCAGACCATCAGAACATTATCTACAAGTACCACGGTAGGGATGGGTACCGAATTCGATACTTTTATAGGTACCGACCGAATTCCATCAGTACTACTGAGTTCAGATTTACGTAACATCAAACCTTACCATGTTTCGGTACTTAAAGGCATCATTGTGACACCGAGGAAGGGTGATTTTCCATGCCGGACTTGAACACAGCTTTGCACGCTAAAGAGCATAATGACGTCAACCATCAATTCAGACACTGAAGAACAGGACTTTGATGGTTTCAGTGCGCAGGAAGAAGATGAAGAAGGCGATCAATGACTTTTGACCTGGTAGGCTGCAGTGTATATCAGTTAGGAGATATTGGAATGTTGTTCGTGCACTGCTCAGTAAAAAAGCATTAGCAACGTAATTTGTGCGTTACTGATAACGTACGTATATTTAAAGGTAGCCGTGTTACAGGCACTGTTAAAAAAATGCATTTGCAATATGGATTTGTTTATATTACCATACGGATTAAATTAAAAGTTAAAAATCCTCACGTGTAATATCTTTCTGTGTAAATATCTCATATTACAAAGTGGGACAACCCGCGGCTTAAAATCCGGTGCGGCCTGTACAAGTACAAAATTGGTTTTCTTTCTAAAATTAGAGCATGCGGCTTTTAATCAGGTGCGCTCTGTAGTCTGGAATTTACGGTGTGTGTGTATGTATATATATATAAAAAATGAAACCATTTTCTGATGCATAACTTTACATCTTCAGTTTCCGTCTTTTCTTTTGAACACAAAAGTAATTGTTCTCTGCATTGTGGTCAAGTTTTGATTTCATTTACATTAAAAATTTGACAGTTTGGTTGTTTTTGCGGTTTTTATTTAAAATTCTGTAGATGGTAAGTGATTTATTGTTTGTCCTGTCCTAATGCAAGCGGCGATTTTTTATGTCTGTGCAACACCTGTGTAAAATCTCCCAGTCCATTAAATTGAACGCATCGATCTCCATGGCAACCGTTCTGTTTAGGAGGTAAGCGCACATGCGCTCTTGTGTAGTGTATGTGAAATCTCTGGTCGTAAGCGGTGTTTTCGAGCTGTACTGTGTTGTTGTAATTCAGCAAAATAACATGAAATAGAACTAGTTACTCCCCCTTTGCTTTTAACTGGGGTATTTAGCAGCGAGCAGACAGACATTAAACATAGCGCTGCTCGTTTTAAAGACTGTCCGTTCACAAAAGCCTCGAGCTCCAAGGGGAGAGAAGCAAAGCAAGAGCATTGAGGCTCCAGCATAGCAGAACAGTTCAGAAACAATGTGGAATGAGGGGAAAATAGCTACATTTATAACAGGTTAAGTCGTGTTTTACCCTATTGGTAGCGGATCTGATCTTCTTTGTGTGCTTGTGAATTTTTGCAGCCTGACTGGTTCTGGATGATGGCTTCATAACAAACAGCTGTTCCTTCCTCTTCCCGGTACTGCTTACTTGTCCAGAATCTTTTGGTGGTACGCAGTACCGGAGCGTACCGGCTCACTTTCACCCCTGGTAATAGAATGTTTTAACATTTAATGTCATTCATTTTAATAGATCCCGTCGTGGAGGATTGCTGTCCCTGCGTCGTCGCTTCTCTACTTTCTATGGCCAAACTTGACAAAAACTGGACCAAAACATACTCTGTGTCACCAACGCTGACACACTGAGTTACGTGCGCTCGTACGCAGGTGAACACAAGCTCCTGACAGCGGACAGAAAAACATGCCGCTAAAACCTAGAAAGCAGGCAAGGATATCTGCGGTTTTAAAAAGCGGAAATTTAGTTTTGATGGCAGCACTTCCTCTCCTGCGAACAGCAGCAGAGCTAACTCTCCTACTCCTGGTACATATGGCAAAGGTAGAGGTACGCAAAATAGCCCAAGTGTTTTATGCCCTGCCTGACGTGCAGCTAAAGTCCACTCACCACCCAATAAAACTTTTTGACCTGGATTGGCTGTCAGAGGTGAAATTATCCCCCTGGATCTGTAAGACTGAGCTTGGTAATTGAAAACATGAAAGAAAGAACGAAAGAAAGAAAGAAAGAGATAAAAGATGTGATAAAGAGAAAGAAAGATGGAGAGACAGTTAAAGATAGAGTAAAAAAGATAGATATAGACATAATATATAAATACAGTAGGTAGAAGATAAATAAACATTTCAGAGTGTTTTATCCGTAAGAATGTTCTGTTGAATATGTTAGACACCTTAAACAGGCTGCAGTCAGAGGAAACCATGGGCCCAGCCATTTATATAGTCTTCTGAGTGTGTGTGTACATACACTGACCTGGTTAAGCACTAGATTTTTGTCAAGGCTGAAGAGAATTTTCTTCAGCCTCAGATCTACAGCTACAACTCCTGTATTCAGCACCGTTAGCAGGCCTGCATCCGTTAGCAACTAGTCTGCAACCAGCAACATGACTGGGTTTTAATTTGTGCATTATATCTCAGCCTCTGTCCTGACCAGATATTATGTCTCCTCTGTTGGTCAGGTGCGCATGGTGCCTATGAGTGCAAAGGCCGAGGTTGAAGTTGTTCTGTGAGAGCAGATGCTTTATGTGTGTGGTCAGGACAGAACCAGTGAGGCATAGATAATTTCCTGCTTTCCCCTTAATCCACTAGTGATTGCCTACACTAAAAAAAAGCTGGTTTCATACTGTAATCTGTGATTGTATGAGTATAGGTGCAGCCCTTTAAGCTCTGCGCCTCACTGGTTCCCAAACAGCTGAAGAAAAAAATCCTATTTGGGAGCAGATTGTCCAGTCACCAAATAATTTATACTCAGTGAGACCGGGGTGGGGCCCACTCAGCAGGAGGGCATGGACTAAATCACAAATCTTTTAGGATGACTGAGATATGACTTCTTTTAATTTATCTATTTAGACTTGCACTGTGTGTGCCTGTTAGAATTAGTCTCGCTAATTGTGATAAATAAAAATCAGGGCAGTTATTCCTCACAAATATTTTTTTATTACATTTGTCTAATATAGTTTCTTTCTATCAAGGTGTTTTTTGTTACCAGATGTCAGACTTTCTGCCAGTTAATTGGAAATCACATATTTCTGAACCTTTTAGGTGTAAAGAAGTAGCAGTCTCTTTCTCCTTCTCTGCCTCTATAGATTTGGTGGTGGAGATATTTTGGTTACATGCATGTATCATTTTTATAAATCTGCTATCTCCAGTTTGCAGAGAACCTTCAATGGAGAGCATTTGCCAGTACAGATCAAAACTTCAGATATACTTGTTCTTAGAGCTTCTGCTGATTAGAGTAGGTGATAATGGAAAAGGGGCATTAGCTACAGCTATTAATCCAGCTCTGCAGTGAGACTGTTGCTCCACCGACCATCATTTGGGGTCTGATTGTAGCTGTTTGTCAAATTGTTGCGTCATATGTTTACTTTCTACATTGCCACAGTAACAATGTGATGCTAGCAAACAAAGCTCCTCTGTTATCAGTTGTGTATATTTAAGTGAACCTGATGGCAAATATTTTAAAAACATTGTAAATATTAGCTTAATTATCAGCCGACCTGCCTTTAGTTATAAACTAACTAAATACCCATTTTCTAAGTTACTCAATGATTGCAGTGTAATTTCACAGTGTATGTTGTAACATGTTTATTATATACCATTAGATTATCATTAAATAAATTCTTTGTTGGCAAGATGTGACAGGAAAACAAAACTAGTGCTTGATTTGATTCGTGTATAAAAGCAGCAGCCTTCTGGGTGGGAACTCTAACCTGCAACAATGTCTCTATGTTGACACACACTTGCTAAATCCCAAGTGTACAAGCAGGATGCAGAAGTTCTCCTACAACAGCTACCAGTAGATCATTCGTATGTGTTAAGTACTGTTATTGAGGTGTTGAAAGAAATGAAAGAAATCAGAAATTATTTAGGACCAACCCTGGGTGGAGTAGAGAGGTGAACCTCATGCTTTAGGGGTTGTCTTTAACCATGAAGTTGTTGTGAACCAATTCAAGCTGGAAATCTGACCAGTATACTCTGCAAGGTTGCACTGGAGCATTGTAGAAATTCGCAGAAGCAATGTGCAGATAGGAAAACAGAAGCAATTCAAAGTAAAGAGAAAACTGCCATTACCAATGAGGAACTGTAGAAAGCAAATGCAGCTGACTGAATCAGCAAATGATTTACTAAAGAAATACAGAAAGCAAAAGGAATAGAAGAAAAAAACTTCTTTTATAAAAATTTAAGAGAAGTTTGTAATCTATTACTCACAGAACAATATTGCAGCCTTTTTCAAAATGGCTGCCGTATTGCTTTTATCCCACCGTGCTCAGTTCCTTCCTTAGCTACCCCATTATCAAGAAACAGAATTATAAAACCTTTCTGATCTAAGTCTTGGAAATTCATTTTAAGGATGGAGAGTAAATTAAGAGTCTGCAATACAGACAGTAAAAGTGAAACATATGACATTAAAGCCTCCTGTCAGTCAGATAGCTACAGCACTTGAGGGGCAGTCTAGGAGAGGATATCATCTGTACTGGTAAATCTGTCTTCTTTTGAGGCTGTGTGAGGCGGAGACCAGCTGTAACGATGTGTTGAGAGCTGCTTTTTCTCCTTCACGCCATCAGTGAGAGAGAATTCTTTCCTGCAGCATGGAGAAACTGCTGCAGTGTATACAGGAGGTGCAAAGCCTCTCACGCTTTCTGTTATGGACGCAATCTCAGATGCGTGTTCTGGGTCACACTGCACCAGCAGTGGCCTCACAGACTTTCTGAGAAACGATGGGCTTCAAAAGCTTAAAGATGCAGACGGGTGTTGACGACAACAAGCAAGACCATTAGAGGCTTTAAATCTTTGTACAATGCTGACATGTTTATTTAATACATGAGAGTATTAAATAATGTGGGAGTCCACCTTTATGACATCATTGCATGTAGGGCAATATGAGAAACAGACTGTAATATTACTATCATAACAGAGAAGAAATTCACTGATAAAAACTTATTCATATCTGTTTGTATGGTTAACCAGAACCAGAGCCTGATGCTGTCTGTCTCCTCGTGTGTAATGGACATGCTGAATAATCTGGCTGGTTTGCCTTGCAGAGATAAAACACTCCTGTTTATCTGACTTTGTAGATCAGGTTAACTTCAGATCATGGCTTCGAAAAGAAATGACAGCATGCGCGTACGGCTAAATCAGTGACACAGTTGTGTAATCTAAGAAGCTGCATAGAT
Source organism: Crenichthys baileyi (assembly GCA_036173005.1). NCBI lineage: Eukaryota > Metazoa > Chordata > Actinopteri > Cyprinodontiformes > Goodeidae > Crenichthys > Crenichthys baileyi. The sequence continues at coordinate 306,366 of JAHHUM010001738.1, forward strand.
AGGTTTTCTTTCTTTTTAGGTCAAGGCTCTAGAACTGATGACTGTAGAACATTCACACTGCATCGACATAACTAATTTTATTGTTTAATCCTCAGATAACCAGTAACATGTTTAATTCTAGGCAAGCAGAGTTAAGGCAGATGTGAACTGTCGTCAGAATGGTGCCTCATTATTTTAAAACTGCAACATTAGGCTCTGTGAGGGAAGTTCATGGGAAGAACATCATGGAAACCCTGTCGTTATGTTTGCAATGAGCAGGTATGACTGATTTATTGTAGCCGAGTGCAAACCAGGCTGTATCCGGTAATTTTGACCTGTCAGTCTACTAACAAAAATAGACATTTGGGACCTGAGTGCAGAGATTTAAGAGTTTTGTAAAAAGAAAGACAAGCACATCCCAGAGCTATGGCATGCACCCTGGATGGCAGATCTGGCCTTTGTTGTTAGTGTGACTGCACTAATGCACTAAAAGAAGTCAGAAGTAGTTTTCATGTTTCCATCAATAACAGCAATCAATTTATTTGAGATAAAATCAATATAACCACACCAGAATTTACGAGTTATTGAACAAACACTCATTTATGTATCTGTCCATGTATATGTATATATCTATATATTTACATTTCTTTCCATTTTTGTTTCTCACCTTCTGTCCTCATCCATTTGTTCATCTCCACCTTTCTAGCTTCATTTATCTGCAGTTAATCAAATTCTTAATCAACATTAATTGTATTTTTATGTTTAACTTACTTTAAAAGTACTTCTATATCAACAAAAGTGTAGCAACATTTGGTTTGCAAACAATTCCAGTAAATAATATGCCGGTTAACGGCAATATTCTAAAGTAATACACATTAATTATGGTTTAAAAGTTGGTCAGATATACAGCTGAATAAGGAACCACAGCAAATGAATAAAGGACATGTCTGAACCTTTACAGTCTCTGATATTTTGTTCATTTGTTCAGTTTCTCCTGATGCACATGTGTTTAGCATGTAAATGACAGAGAGAGAGGTAGATGGATCGTATTTAGAAGTCCTGCCTCTGTGTTTGTCAGGATCATTTAAAAGAATGGCTCCTTCATACATTTTTTACTGAAATAAAGGTGACTTTATTTGAAGTGTGCTCATAAAACGCCTCCTACAGCACCAGGTAAATCAGAGCTTTGGTCCGTACGCGCTTCCATACAAGGACATAAACTACTACAGCTGATTTCTGGTACTGTTTATAAGATAGGTACCATCCATCTCTCTCTATCTCTAAATAGATGGATAGATACGATGCATATGTATGGAAGCTGTTGCTGCAAAGGGTGGAACGACCTGTTTTTGGGTTTAGGGGACAATTACTGTACCTTTTCACACATTAACAGGTTGCTTTGATTATTTTTTTTCTTTAATAAATAAAATCCTTATTGGACAACTTCTTTTTGCATCAACTCAGGTTGACTTGATGGTGATTCTAAATCGTCTTTGATCTATATTTTGCAACACGTGACAACAAAGCAAAAGCTGGAGAAATCTGTAAGGATTCACTGTATATGTTCCTGTAGCCCTTAATGAGAATTGGAAATATGCTGCTTTCACTAAGTCAAAGTTTTAGAGAAAACAAATCAAATGTTGGTGCACCTCTAGCAATAGAAGTTATGTTACAGTCTCAAATAAAGATGACTTCAATCATTTAGATGATTTTCGGAGAACTGGTGAAGCTTAGTCCTCCAAAGTGCATTACTGCAGTATCAGGTGGCAAATTAGCACAAATACAGAGACTTGAAGCTTGTTTCTGGTTGTCTGTCAGATCCAGTTGGTAGATGTTTTACGGTTGTTAAAATGTATCAGAGACTCTGCAAACTTTTTGGTAAACGTTTCTCCTGTTTATGACGTAGGCTAAACTGGTTAATTTGTACTCTGCAGCTAATTTTCAGTGTTTTCTGAGGAAGCTCCAACTCTATTTCCCATTCCTCTTATCCTGCAAGTATCTCTCCAAACTGCAGGGCTGCTGAATCAATAGTGCAGTGAGATGCAGGCTCTAAACAGCCCATGATAAAATCAGAGCAGGATGCGTTTGAGCCAGCAGGCCATGCCTATGCAGCTGTAGGAATCATGCTTTGCTTTTATCCACTCATGGGTTGTGTTGCCTCTTATTCCTCCTATTTACATCCTGGACTCTGGTCTTTCATTGCTGCCTGTTTTAAAGCTGTTTGAAGGCCGATCATCCAGAGCAACTTTTATATTCAGTCTCCTCAGTTTTCCTGATCACGTCCTTGATAATATTAATTAACTGCTCAGTGCAGCAATAGCTCAGAAATAACTATGTTATGGTCAGCCAGCTGTAGACCACCTGTGCCCCAGATGGAGCCTGTGGGAGCCATTCCCTTGCCTGGCTTTCCTATTCTGACATCGCTTTGTCTGCTGGCAGGACCCTGAGCTCCCATTTATTAAAGGGGGTGTCTTTTAAGACCCAATAAGGGAAAGTGACAGATTCCTGCAGGATTGTCTGGCCCACTGTGCATCTCTGCTAAATTGTCTCCCTGCATGCGTCAGTAGATTTTCTATCAGATGTATCTGCCCTGCCTGTTAAATTCGTAATGTTTCCTTTTGTGGTCCACTTTCAGCAGCTATCACCTTCAAGCTTGGGTCTATGGAGGGGGGGGTGTCATGGGAGTTCTGCAGGGACGGAAGCTAGCATGCAGTTGAAAGATGGACTAATGGATCCCAGGAAATCATCTCTAAATGGATGTTTTCTTCCTCTCCTAAGTCACTGTAGAGTTGGACAGAGGGATGGTTGGATTATGAACTACCCAGACAGAGATGTTTGGTGAAATATTGGCACCTGGACTAACAGGTCCAGTGCTGGGTTGGGTTTCTTGAAGTTTCCATTGCACAGACACACACACACACACACACACTGCCCTCCCCCTTCCTGCCTCAGCAACCATCTCCCACAGTGAAGATTCTACCCTCATGGCAGAGCTGTGATTTCACTTAGTGGTGAATGCCCAGCAGCAGCTGGTCCTGAAACAGAAGACAGGACGGGTTCCGTTTAGAGGAAAAAGTGAAGTAATAAAATGCATGAGGTCTGTTGCTTCATGTGCTGACCCATGCCCACTAAGGCATTGACTATTAGGTGACCTCTACATTCTCATTCTGCCCATGCAGGATGGGGTCGTGAACCGTTCAGGCTAAAGTCCGATGACAGTCGCATTTAATTAATAGTGAAGCACTTAGGCTGTTTTATATAGCTGAAGACGGAGTAGCAGATTTATCACTGCTATCGTCTCAGCTCTGGGGCGTTTAGAAACACAGATATTTTAGCTTGTCTTGCAGGTGGTTGGGACATCTACCAGCACGGTCTGTATGAGATCACCTGTGTGTGCTCTAGTGTCGTAGTCAGAAGATTTTTACTGTGGTGGCCAAGACAGGAAGAACCTTTTATGAATGATATACAATACACAAGCCAATCCCTTTCTGCTCCATAACCCTGGACAGGTATGAGCAGGTACAGTGGCTTGTGAAAGTATTCATACCCCTTAAACTTTTCCACATATTGACACATTAAAACCACAAACTAAATAAATATATTTTATTGGAATTTTATGTTAAGACCAACACAAAGTGGTATACAATTGTGAAGGGGAACAGAACTTATACCATGATTTCAAACATGTTTTACAAATAAAAAACTGAAAAGTGCAGTGTGCAAAGGTATTTAGCCCCCTTTACTCTGAGTGCAACCAATTGCCTTCACAAGTTTCCTGATGATTGCTAATGACTAAATAGAGTCTGTGTTTAATCTAATCTCAGTACAAATGCAGCTGTTAAGAGAATATTGGGGAGCAAACAGCATCATGAAGTCCAAGGAACACACCAGACGGGCCAGGGAGAAGGTTGTGGAAAAGTTTAAAGCAGGTTTAGGCTATAAAAAGATTTCCCAAGCTTGGAACATCTCAGGGAGCCCCGTTAAATCCATCATCCGGGAATGGAAAGAGTATGGCACAACTGTAAACCTACCAAAACAAGGCCGTCCACCTAAACTTACAGGCTGAACAAGGAGAGCACTGATCAGAGATGCAGCCAAGAGGCCCATGGTGACTTTGGATGAACTGCAGAGATCCACATCTCAGGTGGGGTAATCTGTCCACAGAACAAATATTATTCGTGCACTGCACAAACGTGGTCTTTATGGAAGAGTGGCAAGAAGAAAGCTATTGTTAAAAGAAAACCATAAGAAGTCCCGTTTCCAGTTTGCCAGAAGCCATGTTGGAGACACAGACCTAAACCCAATCAAGAATCTGTGACAAGATCTGAAATCTGCTGTTCACAAACACTCTCCATCTAATCTGACTGAGCTTGAGCTGTTTTGCAAAGAAGAATGGGCAAAAATTTCAGTCACTAGATGTGCAAAGCTGATAGAGACATACTCTAATAGACATGCAGCTGTAATTTCAGCAAAAAAGGTGGTTCCACAAACTATTGACTCAGGGGGGCTGAATACTTTTGCACAATGCCCCTTTCAGTTTTTTATTTGTAAAAAGAAAAAAAAATCCTGTATAGTTTTTGTTCCACTTCACAATTGTATACCACTGTGTTGGTCTTTTACTTAAAATTCCCAAAAAATATATTTGTTTGTGGTTTGAATGTGACAATATGTAGAAAGGTTCAAGGGGTATGAATACTTCTACAGGCCCCTGTATATATCTTTACTCTTGCAGTAACCAAAATGTTTCTCCTGCTACAGTGCTTTCATATGAACAATTATAACAGGTTATGAATGTATATATCTTAAAACAGATTAATTCTTCTGTTTTGGCGAATACTTAAACAAATGGTATGAACCGTATGAGTGCATGTCAGGTGACTTTGCTCTTCTAGCTTTAATGCTAGGGAGACCCAGGATCCTCAGACACACTGGTTCACAAATGGGTCTTAATTATTTTAAGAGCTGAAAAGCTTCTCTCACAGGATGCTGTATCTTGACAAGGATGTGAAAACAGATTCTTGTATTTGGGAGAGAGAAATGTCTACAAGCAAAACAGTAAGAGGAATCTTGTTTTTCCAAGTACTCAGGCCAAAGATACTGTTTGTAGCAGTCACTTTCGAAGCATCTTTTCATGTCGCCTTGCGTCATGTGAGGAAAGTCTTTCAACCGTGGCTGAGATGGACCAGCTGCAACAGACTGAAATATCTGGAAATGACACAAAATGAATGTCTGTTAAAAGACTTGACAGTGTCACAATAACAGTATTTTAACATATACATTTTATATACAAATTTTGATTAATAAATTATTAATACTGAGCGAAAAAGTCCTCATTTTGCTGTGTTGTGTATATAAAGAAGATGAAATAGTCCTATTTGGTGGTGCAGATGGTGCAGCAGAAAGAACCTCAGTCATAACGTGTCCATTTACCTTCAGAATCATTCTCCTCACTAGATGGGCGGGGGGCTGAAGATGATCAGATGTATAGTCATTAGTATAATAAATGGCTACTGCTGTTGTACACGTTCCTTTATCTTAAAAATTACGTTTATATTCTTTTCACCCGTTTTTAATTATTAGTGAACATTTTATTTATTAGTTACATTTTGGCCATCATAGAAATTGGATTCTGTGACCTATAATGGCCAAACAGATGTATAGCTGACCAGAAATGAGTTTTGTTAGCTTCATATGTACTATTTCTGTGACTGCTTGTAATTCATATCTGATCCTAGATTCAAAAATGAGGTGAGCTGTCACCTTTTGAATTGGTAGGTAAAAGGAAGTCATTAAAAACCAGTAACAGTGCTGTTTCAGTGATAGAGAAATGTTTAAAACCACGCTGTGAAACCTAAAAAATACCATTCTTTCCCAAAAGATTCAAAAATATAAACACTGTTTCCTCCAATATTTTTGGAAGCAATGGGAGTTTGGAGGTCTGTCTAAAGTTTGAACAAACTAAGGGGTCATGGTTAGTTTTTTGATCAATGGGTTTATAATTGCATGTTTAAAAACATCAGGGACCACTGTGGAAGTAATACTGCTATTTATAATAGCAAGAACTGAGTTTCCAATTGAAGGAAAACCTTTTTAAAGAGGCATGCAGGGATGACATCAGCAGGGAAAACTGAAGGTTTCATTTGACTAACTACCTCTTTAAGGAATGTAAATGAAACGGACTCAAACTGGTTAAAGAAAGCCATGCAGGACACAAAAAGGGATGGGTCATATGTAGAAAATGATGTTGCTGACTTGGTGGACTCAACCTTGTCAACAAAGAAATAGAGAAAATTATTTTAAATGTCAGCAGAGTCTTTCTCATTTAGAATGAACCTTTTACTTACTAAGGACCACACATTTACAAGAGCTATCGTCGTAGGAACCACAGCCTGGGTAGAAGGTGTCTGTGAAGCCCAGGCTAGCAGCTCAAGTTCAAAAAGTTGATTCCGTGACTCCTGAGATGCGAAAAACAGAAGCAATGAAAGTTACTATGGACACAGGAGCTCATTACAGGAACCAAGCATGAGATGATAGGATCCAGGAGACGCCTGCGGATGCCATGGAAAGGTCTACAACCAGCTGGAGCAGTTGCTGGCTTTAAGTTCCACCACCTAACCAGCACGTTTGCCTCGCAGTCTGTGACGACGCTGCTGGGCAAGTGGAGGCGTTCTGCGTAGGAGGTAACTATGGCACATCAGCCAGGGGCGGAAGATATTCTGTTCTTTGCTCCTCAAGATTAGGACTTTTAAAACTGAAGGGAGAAAATTGAAGATCTAAACGTTTCTGGCATTCATACACCAACAGTGAGTTGATTTCAGTGACAAAAAGTGTCAGAAGCAGAACCAACACAGTTGACAGAGGTATACAGCAAGTCACAAACACCTGTACCATCATGCCATGTCTACTTGAAGTTTTTGTTTCTAAAGTACAAAAGCTTCTGATGTACCTATGCATGTAATTTGTAGAACTTGCTCGATATGATATTTCTACTTTGTATATCCTGCTCTCTTTCTTTGTTATCAGTGTTATTAAAATGCATCTAAATTGTACTGTTTCCTGCACATTTTCTCACCTTTTTAGTGTGATGACTCTTTAACGGCTATTCTGTCTTGCATGCATCTCTCCCCGTCCGGTTTGTGTGCGTGTGTGTGTGTGTGTGTGTGTGTGTGTGTGTTCCTGTCTTGGCATCACAGTGAGAACCATTTTCCCGATTTCACCATCAAATTGAGGACCGTTGGTACCAAAGTGAGGACATTTTGCTGGTCCTCACGACCTATTTTGCTAACGGTCAGGTTTAGGACTAAGGTGTGAATTGAGTTTAGGTTAAGGTTAGGGTTAGGCATGCACTGGTAATGGTTAGGTTTAGGGTTATTGTCAGGGTTAGGGCATAGAAAGGGTTGAAAATGACTGAAAATCAATGGAAGTCAATGGGAGTCAACACATGGTCCTCACTACCTATAGCAAAACAAGAGTGTGTGTGTGTGTGTGTTGTATTTATGTCCTGCCGTTCCTCTTCCTGCTTAGTGCAGACACACACAGGCATCTACTAACAGAAAAAAACGTTTGTCACTAAGACTTCATTCAGATAAATGCCAAGTATATGAGAGTAATAAGCTTAAAGTGCATACACTACACTTGTTCAGATTACTTGGTCTACAATAAGGCTGCTCAAAAAAATCATGTATTTGTAAAATACTTTGTAAATATAGTGATAAATCTACAATATTCTCCACCCTGTCTTTCTCATCTGTGCTTCCAACACTTTCTGTCCCTTTGTGTCTTGGCCACAATAATCCTTGTCAGGTCCAAGGCCGTATTCTACTTACGTATTGTGTTGGTGTCCTACCTAACTCACTCACCGATGATGTCCAGTAGTCCGGACGGAACTTCTGTATCTGTATATATTTTGTCCCAACCAGAGTTTCTGCCGTACAGCCATCAAATGTGTTCGGACACTGGTAAATTCTGTCTGGAAGACCATTGTAATATTCTAAAGCTCATCCAGTGAAACACAAACAGCTTTAGAATCAGAATGAGCTTAATTAGCCAATTACACATCCGTTCCAAATTGGTCTCAATGTACAGACATTTTAAATATGAATATGTGAATTTAGTTGGAAGTTAGAAAAAAACATTTTTAATGCAGATATGTACCGTATTTCCCTGACTATAGAGCGCACCTCAATATAAGCCACACCCACAAAGGTTTTTTTTTTTATGGAAATGTACACACATAAGCCACACCGGGCTAAAAGGTGCTGATATCGACTGAACTGATTACATAGTTTAAGTGAACATAACTGAACTGATTAGTTTCCGAATGGTGCCTGTAGCATAAGATTGAAAGTGCTGATCAAACAAATCAGCTCTACTTCCTTCCTGTACTGCCAGACTGATGGCCTTCAACTTAAAGGCGGCATCATATGAACTTCTTCGTGTGGTTTCCATGATGAGTGGGTACGGGTTTGAAAAAAAATCTCCGTCGTGCCTGCTGCTTGCATGTGCTAAATGAAAATTAGCGCTTTCTTCTTCTTTGATTTCCAATTTTGACTTCCCACATGTCTCGTTTTTTTCACTTTCTGCAAAAACGCCCCCTGGCAGGTGAAGAAAAATCCACAGAAAAGCCGCACCTCATTATAAGCCGCATGGTTCAAAGCATGGGAAAAAAGTAGCGGCTTATAGTCCGGGACATACGGTATATATACATTGTTATTACAGAAGAAGAAGACCAAGGTGAATTAGTGCAAATATGCATGTTATCAATCGGTGCACTCCGACTTTCCAGTGTTCATCAGAGAAACAGCCTGGTGGAAGAAACTTTGTGAAACTTTGTCTTTGTGGCGACTGGTTTTTGCAAAAGGTGCTCTGTAGCGCCGACCTGGAGGTAAAAGTCTAAACAGTTTGTGACAAGGATGTGTGGGATCTGCATAGATATTAGTTGCCATTTTCATGACCTGTACAAGTCCTGGATAGAGGGAAAGTCAGCCCAGATGATTCTCTCTGCAGACCTGAGGTTGATGGTTTTGAAGCCTGAGTTGAAGTACCGGATCCTGGCGTATGTCCCCGGGAGGTCGAAGTGGTGCAGGATGAAGTATAGTCCCAAGTTGACTCCATCCTCTGCCAACCTGTTTGCCAACTAAGCAAACTGCAGGGGGTCCAGCAGGGGGCCTGTGATGTCCTTCAGATGTATCAGCACCTGATACTCAAAAGATTTCATGAGCACATATGTCAGGGCCAACAGGCCTGTAGTAATTTAATCCGGTGATGGTGCGTTTCTTGGGGACCGGTGTGATGATTGAGCGTTTAAAGCTGGAGGGAACTTAACACAGCTCCAGAGACTTGTGAAATTTCTGAGTAGAAATCGGGGTAAGTTGACCAACACAGGTTTTTAGGCAGAGAGGGGAGATGCCATCAGGACCTGGAGCTTTCTTCCCACTTAGACACTGAAAGACCCTGTTAACATTTTCCTCTCTTTAGTGCAGGCAGGGGGAAGAGAAAGGGGGTTGCAGAGTTCTTGGAGGAGATTGTAGGTCGACCCTTTGTGTGTGGGAGTGAGGTGTGAATGGCTGGCAATCACACCTACTGAAGAAGCGGTTTAGATCCTCAGCCAGGCGGGGTGTGTTCACTGCAGGGGGGGTAGGGCTCCTGTAACTGGTGATATACTGCAGGCTCTTCCACCCTGAAGCAGAGTCGTTAGTTCAGAAGTTGTTTTTTTTATTTTCTCACTGTAACGTCTTTTTGCCAGTTTGATCTCCTTCCTTTCGATGGAAAATGTTTCTAAACTTGGCACTTTGAACATTCTAAATTAAGTTTACGAAACAGCTTCTTGCCTCACCTGGGTTGTGGCTAATATGAAATCTCAGACTGTCCATCACCAGGTATCAGGAGTTGGCTTTTTGTCAGTGAATCCTACACCATTTACATGATTACAAGCTGATTTTTATTGGATCAAAACATTCACACTTCTGTTTCACGCCCATTCAAAGAATAAGCTCACTGTACTGGAGTATTATAAAAGTAATGTTCTATTTTGTATAGGCTTCGCCCTTTAAGGCTATCGCTAGTGGGTTTATCCCTTCGCGCGCAGCGCAGCACTGAAAACTTTAGTCCACGCCCACCTGCGTTTCGCTTATCAGGGGATCTCATATCAGTACAACCGCCTGCCGTTCGGTTACTCTCTCGCCCCACCCACGTTCTCCAAATGTGTGGAGACGGCGTTGCAGCCGCTGCGCTCGGCAGGAATGAGAATCCTTTTTTATCTGGACGACCTGCTTTTGCTGGCACGGTCCAGAGAGGAAGCGGCGGCACAGAAACTGGCCGCACATTTGACAGTCCTGGGGTTTTCAATAAACTGGCAAAAAAGTTCTGTTTTGCCATCCCGGATGATCGTTTATCTGGGGGTGGAGCTAAACTCAGCCACAATGAGAGCATGGCTCTCTCAGCTGAGAACAGACGCGCTGTCAGCGCTTCTCCTCCGTGTCAAACCTCACAGCGTAGTGACAGCTCTGTCACTTATGCGATTACTGGGAATGATGTCAGCGGCTAACGTGGTTGTTCCGCTGGGTCTGCTTCATATGAGACGTCTTCAGAGATGGTTCATCCGCCTGCGCATAGATCCTGTGCGTCAGAAGAGGCAGATGATCTCAGTCCGTCCTTCAGTGGGACCCGACCTGACCCACTGGGGAAATCCCCGCATCCTGTCAGAGGGAGTTCCCCTCATCAGACCTGCATCACACGTCTCAGTGTTCACAGACGCATCCCTGTCGCTATGGGGAGGAACGTGTCAGTCTCAGGTGGTTGGAGCATAGTGGCCAGACCATGTCTCTCCACATAAACGTGCTGGAGCTTCTCACAGTGTGGAAGGTGACACAGCATTTTACTCCTCTGCTGCGGGATCAGCATGTTCTGATCCACACAGACAACAGAGTGGCGGCAGCCTACATAAATCGCCAGGGAGGTGTGCGCTCGGCTCAGCTGCTGAACATTTCCAGGCGGCTGCTGTGCTGGGCGCGCATCAACCTGCTCTCCATCAGAGCAGTGTACATCCCCGGCGTCTTGAACAGAGGAGCGGACATCATGTCCAGAGGTGGTCCTCGTCCCGGGGACTGGAGTCTCCACCCCAAACTGGTTGTTCAGATCTGGAGCAGATTTGGGAAAGCAGCAGTGGATCTTTTCGCCACACGGGAGAACGCACAATGCCAGTTGTGGTTCTCACTGAGCCCACGAGAGGATCCACCGTCATGAGTGGACGCCTTTGCTCACAGCCCGTGGCCGAAAACACTCCTTTATGCTTTTCCACCAGTTCCACTGATTCCGCGGCTCCCGGTCCGAATCCGAGAGGAACAGCTCTCAGTGATTCTCGTAGCCCCCGAGCGCAAAAGCGCGCCATGGTTTCCGAGCCTGCAGCAGCTGGTGTCAGGTCGCCCATGGCAACTGCCGTGGAGAGAGGATGTGCTCCTCCAGGCGGGAGGGGCGATCAAGAGCGTCCCAGAGTTAGGTCAGCGTCTCTGGGTCTGGCCGCTGAACGGGAGCGCTTAGAAAGGCTGGGTCTCCCGCAAGATGTTGTGCGCACGATTCAGGGCGTATGAGCCCCTTCTACCACAGCGTCATACGCATCAAAGTGGGCAGCTTTTCAGCGCTGGTGCGCAGAGAAAGACGTGGAGCCCTTTTCATGTCCATTAGGCTGCGTGCTGTCATTCCTCCAGCAGCTGATGAACAGGAATTTAGCTTTCAGCACCATTAAAACTTATGCTGCAGCTGTTTCCTCTTGTCATGAGGGTTTTGGTGACAGAACGGTCTTTAACCACCCGCTGAAGCGTTTTCTGCGGGGAGTACGTAGACACAGACCTGTGTCACGCCCTCTAGTCCCTCAGTGGGATTTAGCGCTGGTCCTACGCGCACTGGTTAAAGCTCCATTTAAGCCCTTAGATCAGGCTCCACTTAAAATTCTGCCTTTTAAAACAGCCCTGCTGTTAGCTCTGACATCTGCGAAGAGAGTGAGCGATTTATCTGCGCTCTCTGTCGCCCCCTCATGTCTCAGAATACGAGCTGATGGCAGCTCAGCTGTGCTGCGTCCTAACCCTGCTTTTACACCTAAAAGCATCACGAGTTCGTTCAGATCGAGAGTGATAACTCTGGATGGTTTTTATAACTCTGAAGAGGAGGCCACCTCTCATCTCCTCTGTCCCGTATGCGCGCTTTCATCTTACGTGGCGCACACGGCTGCACTACGCCGCTTCCAGCGTCTGTTCGTCCATTACAGAGAAAACTCTGCAGGACGTCCTCTATCTGTCCAGCGCCTCTCACATTGGCTGTGTGAGGCTATTTCACAGGCTTATTTTTCCTCTGGATTGGATCCTCCAGAGAATCTCAGACCTCATTCAATCAGGGGGATTTCATCCTCCACAGCTCTGCATGGAGGAATGACAGTGGAGGACATCTGCACAGCAGCCTCATGGTCATCTCCATGCTCATTTATTCGTTTCTACCTGCGAGATGTGTCAGGTTTCTCCATGACTCATTCTGTTCTCAGGGTTCTGACAGAATGATTATTATTTCGTTGCGTTTATTATTGAGTCACCCTTCCTGCATGCAGACGCAGGGTCCCATAATATTATTATCAGCCACGGTTCGTGACTTCTGCTGTTATTGTCACTGCGGCTGTAATTTATTAAGCCTCCGTGTGAACAGAGGTTACTCTCCTCTGTTGTGTTGTCTGTGGCACACGAGGTTTGTTATGCTGCATCTTTACGCATGATCCAGCTGCTGATCTGTCTCCACGTTCCCTCCTGGAGATTTTTGACCTGCTCTGTTCATTGTTACACAGTTACAGTTCATAACCTTCGTTTTCCTATTACAGCAGCAGGTCTGTTATCTCAGCCTTTTCACTGACCAGAGAAATTCTCTGTTCTTTGTGATGCGCAGGACGCTTGGAGTACGTAATTACACATTCAGAAGGCTGAGTTTTGGTGTCATAATGGGAGCAGATGTTTCAGTTGTGGTCTGAATGGACCCAGTGAGGCATAGACTACATCCTGCTTCGGCTTTAACCCACTAGCGATAGCCTTAAAGGGCTGCGCCTATACTCATAGAATCTGGGGTTACAGTACGTAACCTACGTTTCTCAAAGAGTTATATGCATTTTGCAGAATGTAGAAAAAATATCAGGAGGTCCTTCTGACCTGAATTAATCTCATGCAGTTTTAGCTAAGATCAGTGCTTTTAATCTTAAAAAAATTTGAAAATTTAACATCTGATAAATTTAAAGCTCAAAGCAGATTCTAAACACTGTCATTATGTTGTGTAGACACAGCTAATTTATAGTTTTGCTGAGTTACTGTACATTCTTTGCCACATTTAGAGAATATGTTTTTCTTACCATGGTTTAGGTCTCAGATTTTGGATTGGCTGAAGGGTTAGACTAGCATTAACTAAAGCAGAAAAATGACTGTAATTCTCATCTATTAATCATCCTTTGTCATTCACATAGAAAATTAGTTAAAAACATGAGATGAACGTGTCTGAATGGAGCCCTTGAGGACGTTTAGAGTGAAAGGTCCAAACAATGCCTTGTCACTCCAAAACTCAGCAGTCTTCTTCATGAATGCAACCATTTTTGGGCAAAGGCTACGATAGCCAATATGGACCCTGATTGGTCGTTGTTCAGGGGACTTATGCCCTTTTTCCACTGGCTCTACTTAGGTCAGCTCCACTCTACCCAGCCTGCTTTGCGTGTGTTTCTATAACTGTTTTCTTCAGCACAAGAAGCTACTATTCTTGTACCTGCTCCTAAGCAGGCTGAAGGAATGGAAAAGGACACTTTCTGAATTACATGCATGCAAGGCTTCAAGCCAGAACGCCATTCGTCAGTGAATCATTGGAAACACAACAGGTTCTGTGCAGAGTAGAGAGAGACCGAGTGGAGTGGAGCTGTACAGCCCAAGTAGAACATGTGGAAAAGGGGCATTAGAAATGCATTTACTACAAAACTAAAAAACCCAACGCAGACTATTTCCTTTCCCAAACCTCTAATAATCTAAACAATCCCACAAACTTTTGGAAAGCAATTAAATCTTTCTCTGACAACAACACAAACCTGGAACTTCTATGTAGTAAATGGGTTTCAAGAAATTATAGACAAAACAGAAATGCTTAATTGTTTCAACAAACATTTTATAGCTTCTGGCTCTTTATTTGAGTCCCTTAACCCTAACAGTCATTGTGCTTTTTCAGTTCAGTCAGCCATGATTTGTTAAGACCATCTTTTAATTTTAACACTGTTTTAACTTCAGAGGTTCACAAATACCTGAAGTTTTATATACTACAAAATTTGCTGTTGCAGATAAATTAGAGCCATTCCTTCAGCAGACTTTGCCCAGCCCCTACCAAACTTTTTTAACCTTTGCCTGGAAATAAATTGTGCATGGCAGTCAGCTTATGTATTTGCTATCTGAAAAGGGGGGAGACTCATCTGTTCTTAGCAATTATAGGCCCATTGCCAAGCTATGTGTCCTGGCCAAACTTCTCAAGCCCCTTAAACCCCCAGCAGCTCTTAAAGTCTTTTATGATTTTAATCAATTGTATTGACACTAAACAACACTCAACTGCCCTCCTTATTGACCTCTACAAGCCATTTGTCTTAGTAGAACACTCATTGCTAATGCATAGTTTAGCTAGAGCAGGTCAGTTCACTGACACTACTGATGACACTGTGATGTATTGTACAGCGCCTATCCCAGGCACTCAGCCATTTACAATTGGGTTTTAAGTTCAGCTCATTTCAGCTAAATTTGTATGATCTAAAACATTTAATGGATACAGACAAAACCAAAGTCATAAGGTTTTCAGATGCCAAGGATAAAACTCCGAATCTGCCCTCAATCACCACAGATGGACTTTGTGTCATGCTACAGATACCTGGGTATTTTAATTGATGATTCTCTCTTCTTTACCCTACATGTTCATCAATTGTTCGAAAGGCTGAAGCTAGGTTTTTTTTGAAGATTAAATCTTGTTTTTCATTTGAATCCAAAACAGTTATTGTTTGCTGTTTCCTTTGTGTCTTTCTTGGACTATGGTGTTGTATATGCATATCTTGGCTCAGTTTCTACCTGCTCTTAAAGCTTTATATCACCGATGCTTAGAGGTTCATTACTAACTTTACATCACTCACCCTTTATTTTTCATTCTGTCAACGAATTGGCTGGGGGTCTTTATCAATGGGCAGGCTAAGACACTGTTTACAATAATGTCCTTGACTTCCATCTTACCTCCATCTAAAGACCCCAGGGCCTTACAGCTTTTGTTCACAGAGTTATCCTTTATTCTTAGTTCCACGAGTACGAACTGAGAAAAAGGCTTTCATATATGCCGCTCCATTGACATGGAAAAAAATGCAAAGCCCTTGAAACTTCATGGCTTGGTCTCATTGGAGGCTTTTAAGAAAATGCTGGATGACTTGGAGTCGGACGTTTTATTGGATTTTCAGAGCTAAATTTCATATATCTGTCAGTTTCAGAGTAAAACTGAAATGTTTTACTGCTGTCTTGGCCAGGACACTCCTGTAAAAGAAAATTTTAATCTCAATTTGGCTTGACCTGCTTAAATAAAGGTCAAATAAATATCCAAAAATGGTCCAATGTGTAGCTGAAGCTCTCTGTGACACAGGTAGAGTAAATTACACACGGACTGGCTTTGACTGCTCGCAGTCTATTGGAGCCCATCTGGATAGAAGAGGGACATTAAATCAATGCTCAGAGTGCAACCTAATCAATGATACCATGATGACTGTGGGGACAGCAGTAAAAGATCATTAAGTGATTGCCTGGAAGGTCACAGTGTGCTTCCTTTGATTTGTCCACACCCTTTCTCTACATATTTAGCATGGCACTTTGTATGCCACGCTAAACAGGCTAAATAAGCTTCATTGTCGGTACAAGCTTTATGCAATCTCTAGTGGATAAATTTAGTGTATAATTATTTAAATGATAACATTTATTGCAGTCCAAGCAGTTCCCCGCCATATGCATATTGTGTTTAGTGATACTGTGATAATGCTGTATCAGTGATAAATTGTGCAGCCCTTGTCCATTTGCTGCTTCTCTCCAGTTCAAACTCAGATTTTGTCCCAACCTACCTCTATACTAACACAAACAGAGCATTTCATACCTAGGTACCTAGGAACTGGATATCAGTGTTTCTTTAAGTGTTTTGATGAATTATTGAGATAGAAAAGCTCAAATGTGAGGTATTTAGTTTAATTAGTATGTTATTTTTTAAAGATTTAATTTTACTCCTGGTTTCCATGATTGCGGTTCTGATCCTGGATTGGCCCAATCATCTATAATATATACACTGCTCAAAAAAATAAAGGGAACACTCGAATAAAAAACACACTACAGCCTGATCCAACTTTGATGTAATGTCCTTAAAACAAGTCACAATGAGGCTCAGTATTGTATGTGGCCTCCACGTGCCTGTATGACCTCCCTACAACGCCTGGGCATGCTCCTGATGAGACGGAGGATGGTCTCCTGAGGGATCTCCTCCCAGACCTGGACTAAAGCATCCGCCAACTCCTGGACAGTCTGTGGTGCAGCGTGATGTTGGTGGATGGAGCGAGACATGATGTCCCAGATGTGCTCAATCGGATTCATGTCTGGGGAACGGGCGGACCAGTCCATAGCTTCAATGTCTTCATCTTGCAGGAACTGCTGACACACTCCAGCCACATGAGGTCTAGCACTGTCCTGCATTAGGAGGAACCCAGGGCCAACCGCACCAGCATATGGTCTCACAAGGGGTCTGAGGATCTCATCTCGGTACCTAATGGCAGTCAGGCTACCTCTGGCGAGCACATGGAGGACCGTGTGGCCCTCCAAAGAAATGCCACCCCACACCATTACTGACCCACTGCCAAACCGGTCATGCTGAAGGATGTTGCAGGCAGCAGATCGCTCTCCACGGTGTCTCCAGACTCTGTCACGTCTGTCACATGTGCTCAGTGTGAACCTGCTTTCATCTGTGAAGAGCTCAGGGCGCCAGTGGCGAATTTGCCGATCCTGGTGTCCTCTGGAAAATGCCAAGCGTCCTGCACGGTGTTGGGCTGTGAGCACAACCCCCATTTGTGGACGTCAGGCCCTCATACCGTCCTCATGGAGTCAGTTTCTAACTGTTTGTGCAGACACATGCACATTTGTGGCCTCCTGGAGGTCATTTTGCAGGGCTCTGGCAGTGCTCCTCCTGTTCCTCCTTGCACAAAGGTGGAGGTAGCGGTCCTGCTCCTGGTGTACTGGCCTATCTCCTGGTAGCGCCTCCAGGCTCTGGACACTACGCTGACAGACACAGCAAACCTTCTTGCCACAGCTCGCATTGATGTGCCATCCTGGATGAGCTGCACTACCTGAGCCACTTGTGTGGGTTGTAGAGTCCGTCTCATGCTACCACGAGTGTGAAAGCACCACCAACATTCAAAAGTGACCAAAACATCAGCCAGAAAGCATAAGTACTGAGAAGTGGTCTGTGGTCCCCACCTGCAGAACCACTCCTTTATTGAGTGTGTCTTGCTAATCGCCAAAGATTTCCCCCTGTTGTCTATTTCATTTGCACAACAGCATGTGAAATTGATTGTCAATCAGTGTTGCTTCCTAAGTGGACAGTTTGATTTCACAGAAGTTTGATTTACTTGGAGTTATATTGTGTTGTTTAAGTGCTCCCTTTATTTTTTTGAGCAGTGTAGGTTAAAATAACTTTAAATCATAGTCTATCAAAGCAGACATGAAATGTTCCTTAGGTAAGCTGTAATTAAAATAGTTACCCTAACAACACGTCTGTGATAGACGGATAATTTTTCTGTACCAGAGTTGCAAAAGGACAAAATGAGCAAAACCTTCTCTATGGTTCTCCCGCCAATCAGTAAGCACCGTCACTGACAAATGAATGCTGCATCGCTGCAGGCATGGCAACCGAAAAAGGGTTGGACAGCAAATATATCCATACCCACAGTTTCAACCTATGTGCTTTGTTTAAGTAGAAAAGACACTTTCTTGTTGACTATTTTATTTAATATTTGAATGGATCAGATTTCACTGAAACAGACATGTAAAAATGTTACATCTGCAATCCACTAGAGCTATAAACATTTACTCTGGTTGTCATACAAAAAATAACCATATTTGCTGTATATTGGGGAGAACAAGTATTTACTACGCTGCTGATTTTGCATGTTTTCCCACTTGCAAAGCATGTAGAAGTCTTTAACTTTTATCATAGGTACTCTTCAGCTTTGAGTGATGGAATCTAAAACAAAAATGCATTTTATTGCATGACATCAGTATTTGATACCACAGAAAAACAAAGCTTAATATTTGGTACAGAAACCTTCATTTGCAATTACAGATATCAGATGTTTTCTGTAGTTCTTGACGAGGTATGCAGACACTGCAGCAGGGATTTTGGACCACTCCTCCATACAGATCTTCTCCAGATCCTTCAGGTTTCAAAGCTGTCGCTGGGCAACATGGACTTTCATCTCCTTCCAAGATTTTCAATTGGGTTCAGGTCTTGAGACTGGCTAGGCCACTCCAGGACCTTGAGGGGAAGGAGGTTGATGGTTAAGATCTCCTGATACATGACCCCATCCATCCTCCCCTCAATACGGTGCAGTCGTCCTGTCCCCTTTGCAGAAAAGCATCCCCACAGAATGATGTTTCCACCTCCATGCTTCATGGTAGGGATAGTGTTCTTGGGGTTGTACTCATCCTTCTTCTTCCTCCAAACACGGTCAGTGGACTTTAGACCAAAGAGCTCTATTTTGGTCTCATCAGACCACATGACGTTCTTCCATTCCTCCTCTGAATCATCCAGATGGTCACTGGCTAACTTCAGATGGGCCTGGACATGCGCTGGCTTGAGCAGAGGGACCTTGCGTGCACTGCAGGATTTTAATCCATGGTGGCGTAGTGTGTTACTAATGGTCTTCTTTTAGACTGTGGTCCCAGCTCTCTTCAGGTCTTTGACTAGGTCCTGCTGTGTAGTTCTGAGCTGATCCCTCATCTTCCTCATGATCATTGATGCCCCACGAGGTGAGATCTTGCATGGAGCCCCAGACTGAGGGGGATTGACCTTCATATTGAACTTCTTCAATTTTCTTATAATTGCGCCAACAGTTGTTACCTTCTCACCAAGCTGCTTGGCTGTTTTCCTGTAGCCCATCCCAGCCTTGTGCAGGTCTACTATTTTATCCCTGATGTCCTTCCACAGCTCTCTGGTCTTGGCCATTATGGAGAGGTTGGAGTTTGTTTGATTGAGTGTGTGGACAGGTGTCTTTTATACAGATAACGAGTTCAAACAGGTACAGTTAATACAGGTAATGAGTGGAGAACAGGTGGGCTTCATAAAGAAGAACTAACAGGTCTGTGAGAGCTGGGATTCTTACTGGTTGTTAGGTAATCAAATAACTCATGCCATACAATAAAATGCTAAATAATTACTTAAAAATCACATAATGTGATTTTTCTGGATTTTTGTTTTTGATTCAGTCACTCACAGCTGAAGAGTACCTATGATAATAAAAGTCTTGTACATGCTTTGCAAGTGGAAAATCCTGCAAAATCGGTAGTGTATCAAATACTTGTTCTCCCCAATATACAGCAAATATGGTTATTTTTGTATGACAACCAGAGTGCATGTTTATAGCTCTCCCCACTGTATGGGTAGTTTTTTTTTTTTGGAGCTTTATGTTTAATGGCAGAGATTGTACACGCTTATTATAGTTTAAGAGAAGAAATCACTTTCTCCCTAAGGGGCCCATGGAGAAGATTCCCTGGCAAATTGATTCAGATTTTACTGAAGACAGTCAAAGAAGTGTTTTATGATACAAAAGATGAAAGACAACCTGTAGATGAGTGTTTTTCTCAGGAGGGATGCTACACTGGCATAGGATTTTATTTTTCAGAGCACCACAGCTGAAGTTATGACAAATGAAATGAAACAGACTTTCTATCAACCTTCTACATTAGATGATTTCCATTCATTTCGGATATTACCAGAAATATATCAAGATCTTACCAGTCAAAGGCATCCTGACTGCTCAGACCCTTGGTCTTCCTGCGCACTTTCATATGTCACTTTGTGTTTAAAAATATGTTTGGCTTTGTAGCAAATGTAAAAGGTTCTTTAAAAGTCTTAGATCTGGTAGTTTATACATACATACAGTCTGTGCAAAACATTTAGTAAGGAAAAAACCCTTCTTCTTCCTGCTGCTCTTAGTTTTGTCCAACATGATGTCAGCTCTGAATCAGCCCTGCTAATGTTATTGTATTTTTCTGCCCAAACACTTGTTTCTTTGCACAATACTGGCTATAAATGTCACATAAAAAGCTAAACTGTCAACTCAGCATTGCTTGTGTCCCCGGGCCCCCTGGAATGTGATGTGGATATATTTTACTTTTGATTGTGTTTTTTTTTTTATTACCACCACTAAACAGTAAAGCACATTTTTGCAAAATTCACACTATTCGCATGTTCAGCTTGGTTTTGTCTAGTGATGCCATAAATGAGTCACAGTGAACAATTACTGAGAAGAAAAATGTAATCCTTTTTTTGGTCAGGCTGTTAGCAGTGTTGTTTACTTTACAGTTGCTTGGTAAACGTTTAGTTGACCCAGAATAAAAGTGCATTCCTTCATATTTCTGCATCTAAACTAGCTGATACTGAACTAAAGTCATACTCCTAATATGAACTAATGCATCTCCATGTTTGTCAGTCAGCTATGCAACATTTACAATGTTTTTCAAAAACAACCAGGACCTAAATATGGCCAAATTCCCTATTAGGCATGGGTGCCTATAGGTTCTCCCAGTTTAATAATACTGAGTGTAATTTCCACTGTTTTGATGGTGCTAAACAATGTGCATATTAATCATTACAGTTAGAATAATAGGTATAATGTATGTTTATTTTGATATCTAAACTTGTGAAATTAGGACCCACTAAAATCAGTGTTAAGGGCAAAACATAGTCAGGCATACTTGAGTCAAAGCAGACGTCCGCCGGACATGTCCGCGCTAAGCTCAGTTTGTACGACCGATGTCACACAATAAACTGCTCAGCAGGAAAAAGTCTCCACATCGAACTGTTTCATATGTGACACTTTGCTCCGAGCAACCGGTTGTGAGTATGCGCAGCACTTCGGCCAAAATCTGCGCCGCACTGAAAGGTTTAATTCCCCTGTTTCACCCCTAGTGCGGTTAATTGGCCTTTAACATCACCTTCTTTTCTTTCTGTTTTTCCAAAGCTATATGGCAAATTACCTCTGCCACCCTGTCCGATGGCGCCATGGCAGAAAGTGTGGGAAATGTAGGAAATTGGTATGTTCCACTATGAAGCCTCAAATATCTGCAGACAGTTTGCACAAATAGCTGAGTTTGTTTTTCTAGTAAGGGAAAAGTGTAGTAGCCTTCTTTCAACCAGCTAAACAGCAGTGAGCAGCAACAAGTGGGGAAGGGGCACTTACATATTTTCAGAATGAAGGTTACTTACTTTTAGGTTTTCATGTAAAGTGGTTGGACATAAAGTTAGAAATGACTGTCTTGTTTTCTTCTACCTTCTCCTCTCTGCTGCCGCTGCTTTTCATTGATTGGCTGTGCTCCACTACTGTTGCATTCATGCATAATCAGGCATGCAGGAACAACAAAAACATGCGATTTCAACTTTTATACAGGTAAGACATTGGCCTTTAGTTTGTAAACTTAGATTAAAAGCAAGTGAAAAAGGCGAGTCTTTAATCAATAACTGGTCCCTAGACAGAAGAGGAGGCTACCTACACTGTGGGTGTAGCCTCCTACACCCAGCAAGCAGATCTTGCCTTCAGGACAATAGTTTTGGCTCTTTACGGTTCAAGAATCGATGGTTTGTTCAGTGATTTGTTCTGAAAAACCAAACCTTCAATGTCGCTACAGTAAGTTGCTTTGAAGGAACTGTGCCTAAAGACTCATTAAGATCCAAAATGTAACGACAGTCATGAACAAGCTAATTTTAACATGTTTGTGCACCCCTAGGATTAAAATATTGAATTACAAATGAAATGTGATCAGTCACACCTACAGATTTGCTAGGGACTGGGTGGTGGGATTTGATCTGTTTTTAATTACTTTTACTGGTTTCAAAATGACCATGTCCATGTTTGTGTTAACTTCCCTTTGAAGGTCTTAATCGTCTCTCAGTATAACATCAAACATTTCTGCTCTCCTTTGATTTCTATTCCTCTTTTCCAAGGTTTTACTGCCTGGACCTCTTGCCATCCAGTAGTTGACAGTTAATGAATGTCCCTTTCTGTTTGATAGCAGCAACATTTCAGATTCTTAGAAACGTTCTTTCCTCAAAAGCAAAAAAACAATGAGTCACCTCTGACTAGATTATCTTCAGGAGTTCTCCCAGGAATTGTAGTGAACTGGGCTACAGAGATGATATGCTGTATGCCATATAGTTATTAGGACTAAATAAAACTTTTAGCAACAATTAAGGCTTCTTGGAGAATCCGGTCCTGTTTTTTTAGTACTTTTTAAAGTATTATTTATGGCACAATGATGTCCAAAGCTTATTTTCTGATTTTTGATGTCACCTGATGCTACAAGAGATCACCTGTAATTAATACAATTTAAAATATTTCTATCTGGCCTTCCTGTTAATTGTTTGTAAGAGGAGCAGAGGGGATATCTTACTGTGTGTGAGAGAAACGGCAGTTGCTCTAAACTCTTTAGCGTCTCAATAAATCTGTAGTTTCTATAGCTGTAACACAAGGAGGCTGAGTCCCATACAAATGTCATGTAAGCACTGTTCAGTTAGGACAAAGTGTCAGTGTCTGATACCCAATCCCAGTCAGGAGGGATCACAGGGGTTCTGTCCCTTTCACCTTGCAAACCAAAGCTTCAACACTTTGAAGGCACAGGCTATGTTTAAGGTAAAGTGTGACGCTTTAGAAAACACTTTAGCAGCACCATCGTATTTTTAAACAACCAGGACTAAAAAACTAAAGGTAAGGCTGTTGCTGGATCTCGTGTTGCCAAAACTGTGGTTTAGAAGAAAAATGTTGAATTCTGTTTGCTATAGGACAGACATGACATGGGTCAATGGCCGGCACAATGCAGATGTTTACTTTTCTATTAAGGTAGTCTATTAAATAAAAAAACAAAACGGATCAAATAGACCTGTAATTGTTGTAAGATACTCATTGTCCTGAGCCATGTCACTATTTCAGGGTTAATATGTTTGGGTAAGCAAAATTGTGACACCCATAATCAGAATACCTTTGACCCTTCCCTCGCCTTCCACCAACTCTAACTATACCCGACCAAATCTGTACCGACACGCAGAGAGGATCATGGGATTTTGGATCTCCGGTTTACATTTGTTGTGTGGAGAGGGCTTCTGACTGTGTTCCCACAGGCATTTTGTGCCAAGTTCTATTGGGATGACTTTAAGGGCTGTACGGTCTTTGTGTAACCAAAGCCAGAGCTATATCTGCAGTTTCAGCACAAAGTAGATCTTGTTCCCGGTAGAGGTTGGACTTGCCATGGCTGCTCCTTCTCCCCCGATCTTGCATGTGGTGTGCATGGACAGAATCTGGTTTGGGAATCTCAGGGTCTCAGATTTTCCTTTTGCAGATGATATGGTTCTTTTGGCATCTTTAGCGTGTACTGGAACGGTTTGCAGTGTGAAATGGCCAGGATGAGAGTTAGCTCCTCTAAGCCTCTTTCCATGGTTCTTGAACAGAAAAGAATGAAGAGGCAACAGGGGTGTGTAGGTTTCCCTCTAGGTGTCCCCCGCAACCCGAGCAGAAGACGGATGGACGTTTTGGTAAACTAATCCACACTTAAACATGCCAAACCATAGTTTGTTACATAGAACTGCCCAGACGTTCTTTATTGGGAACATTTTTAAACAGATAGTTTGTTCAAAAAATGTTAGAAGTTGGTTGGATTGTTGCAAGTTACATCAATGATCTTGAATAAATCAGATCAACAATGTTTATCCTGTTACTCAGATTAAATTCTTACCAAAGTGAAACAGGAGACAAGTGTTTTTGGTATTATAGACACTTCAGCCTTAAATGAGATGACCTGGCAGTTCATTGGACGCTCATTAGCTGCAATGAGAGAACATATCAAAGAAGGACTTTATGAGGTAAAAAAACCTGTTGGTTTCCACTGAAGATCCAGAATGCTGTAGATTGGACAGCAGGTAGAGACAGAGTTCTGGAGGGAGACGTCAGTTTAAACTGTGACCTTTAATCAGTCAAGCAACAGGTTTCTTCCGGCTGGAGTGGTTATTGCAGAATCATATAATCATTATTTAGCTGTCTTAAACAGATTAAGCCCTACACTGCACCATCTGAACCCGGTATGATGGAGACGTCAGAGGAACATTGTCTCCTAGAATGTGAGGTCATGGAGTCATTCCAATTCATTTTAAACAGCTTCATGTTTATACAGATTTCCATCTTCTTGTAGACATCATGAGAACATGCATCCAGGAAACTTGTTAGACTTGATGCCTGCCTATGAGCAGTGTCCTCTAGTCCTTTTACATAATCTTGTTGACAAGTTTAGTTTAGTTTATTGATCTGTCCCTAAAGGAGCAGTACAGGCATTATGAACCATAGACATTTATGTCTGTGAGCGTTGCTGGTGTTGGCTTGTTGCCCTGTTGGCATTGCTTTCTCCTTGGAAATATCCTCTCATAACACAAGATGTACACAGACATGCATGGAGTCACTGCTGGCGTGTAATGTTTGTAGGCAACAGACTCAAGACACTGATACAGGTGCAATTGGTTTAGTGCGGATTCAGAGGATGGAGGGTGTTGGAGTAGCACCATGCTTGACCCTCCTCTAACCAGCCCTCTGGTTGTCACCTCAGCTGTCACTGAACTGAGCCTTGTCAACACAAGGCTGAAGCTAATGTCGAGACACGAAGGTCTGCTTAGGTCATCACAACCCACTGTCAGCTGAAGCAACAAAGGAATCCAACAGGCTTTCATCTTCAGCAACCGCACAAGTAGATTCCAGTAGACAATTCCCTTGAAGACCTTCAGCTTACCTTTCATTAAATGAACTGACAGGACAGTAATGATCACATTCTTCTACACAACTTCATGAAACTGGCTAAAACGGGTTCAGTAATGGCAACCCAACAACTTTAAGGTTTGTTTTAGATACACACAGTGACGGAAGCCTAAAGTATAATATAAGTTAAACAGCAACTGAATTTAGTAGAAGTTTTTAAGTAGACGTGCTTATTTCACAGAGTATTAGCTGGTTTATTAGCTGGGCTATTTAGCTGGGTTAGCTAGCCTGCTATGTCCTGCCTATTAATATTCTAACGGTACTTTTTTTTCCACTTTTATTTTTTATTCTCATTTTCTGTGGACATATACATATAGATCAGACATTTTCCAGAATATTAAGGGCTACTAAAGGTCCCTCACCTTATCCATGGAAATAACATACAGGTGAATATACATCCGGGATATGTATGTATATAAGAACAGTAATACAAAAAGAAGGAGAAAAACAAACAAAAACATCTGGGTTGCAGGTGTCTAGGATCTATAAGAATCTTTAAAAAATAATATTGAAGTTCCTTAAGTCTCTTCTTGGGTGTCATACCGTGTCCATTTTTCCTATTTATCCATACAAATATCTTCTTGTAATCTGAGAATGAAGGTCATTCGCTCCATCACATAAATTTCCCTAACAATATTCAGCCACTGTTTTAGCGATGGAGCTGATATCTGACACCAATTCCTTGGTATGGCATTTTTGCAGCAATTAACAGAATCTTAACCAAATACACATCTTCTGTCGCAACACATTTTTCCAGGTTTCCAAGATACATTGTCTTAAAATCCTTTGGTATTGAGTAGCCACATATTCTTTCAACTATAACCTTCACATTTCTCCAAAACATGGTTCATTTTGGACCCGCCCAGAATATATGTGTATGATTTGCTTCTATATTTCCACACATTCTCCTGCATGGAAGGTGAGACCTGGTTTGCTTACTCTTTATCTTTGGTGTAATGAAAAATCTAGTGAGATTTTTCCATCCAAACTCTCTCCAGAGTGTGGAGTTTGTTGTTGTCCCCTGATTTATACACATATCTCACCATTCTTCAGATGATATTTTCATTTTTATTTCTTTTTCCAGTTATTTTTTATATATATGGTAGATGCTGGTGTATTTTCTCTTAATGTTTTATATAATGACGTTATTTCCCTAAAATTGATTCCTTTATAGGTTTTAATCACACAGCTAACTAAACCATCTAATGTCTGAAAGTTTTGTATTTCTCTAAGGTAATAATCTCGGAGCTGCAAGTATTGAAAGAAGTCAGTGTTCTCCATTTGATATGTATCTTTTAATTCTTCAAAACTCAGAATTTTACCATCTTTAATTATAGTACAAATAGCAGTTATTCCTCTGTTTTCCCAGATTCTAAATCTGTGATCATTCCTTCCTGGTTCAAAACTATTATCATATGTGACCCAGCGTAACAGCCTAACCCCTTTTCCCAGTCCATTTTGTTTTATCCTTTCAAACCAGATGTCCAGGGTATGAGAAGTTATTGGATCTAATTGGTGTTGTTGTGCCTTTCTAAGTCTATCATCTCCCAAAAATGTTTGGAGTGGAATACTGTCAACTATCATTTCAATGTCTTTCCACTTGGCATCATAACATTGGTCACACCATTTAATCACAGGTCGTAGTTGTGCTGCGTAGTAGTAGTCCCTCAGATGAGGAAGTGCCACCCCACCCTGTTCCCTGGGCAACTGTAGTGTTGAGTATTTTAGTCTTGGTCTCTTGCCATTCCAGATAAATCTGGAGATAATCTTGTCCCAGAATTTAAATCTTTCTGATGGAATCTTGACTGGAAGAGCCTGAAAGAAATATAATAATCGGGGAAAGATGTTCATTTTTATAACTGAAATTCTTGAATTAAAATCTAATCTAAGAGCTGTCCATCTGTTTAGGTCCTGATGAATGTGAGAGTTAAAAGTGTCATAATTAACCTTATAAAGATTATTTAGGTTTTTAATTATTGTTACTCCAAGATATTTAATGGATTTTAGTTCCCAATTTATTGCTAATTTAGTTCTAATCTCTTCGGACGGAGCATAATTAAAAGACGACACTTGAGTTTTGGTAACATTTATTTTATACCCAGAATGTTGCGAAAAAGAATTGATAAGATTAAACAGAGAGATAAGATTTTGATCTGGGTTATTTAGATACATTATAATGTCATCTGCGAATAAGCTTATGACGTGGTCTTTTCCGTTAATGTTAACTCCTCTCACCTCGTCACTCTCCCGCACGAATTGTGCTAGAGGTTCAATGTATAAAGCAAAGAGCAGAGGTGAAAGGCAACATCCCTGTCGAGTACCTCGCTCTAGCTTTATTTGCTTTGTTAGCTTGCCATTTATTTTTATTCTCGCTATAGGGTTTTGATAAATGGATTTTATGGTCTTAATTGTATTTTCACTAAAGCCAAATCTTTTAAGGACCGCACACAAGAAGTTCCAATTTACACTATCAAATGCTTTTTCAGCGTCTAAGCTGACTAAAACGGCTCTATTTTTTTGGGTTTGTATTGAATTTACTACATGGAGAGTTCTCCTGATGCTGTCCTGAGTTGTACGACCTAAAATAAAACCTGTTTGATCTTCAATCAGGTGTGTCATGATTTCCCCGTGTCGTTCAGCAATTACAGAAGTGTATATTTTGTAATCCATATTAAGTACCGATATTGGCCTATAGTTACTGCAGTCCTCGATATCTTTCCCTTCCTTCGGGATTACCGAAATGATTGCCTCCCTCCAGGAAATTGGGGCCTGACCCACCTCAAGTGTATAGTTGAGTGCTGGCTGTAATATGGGTATCAGGTCTTCTTTAGGGGTCCTGTACCATTCTACGGGGAACCCATCGCTTCCAGGGGATTTTTTTAGCTTTAAGTCTCGATATAGCTCTTGAAATCTCTTCGTATGTTATTGGGGCTGTCACTCTCCTACTTTGTTCAACTCCAATTTTAGGTAAGTCCAGGGAGTCAAGAAATATGCTTTTTTCAATTTTGTTTGAGGAAGATGTTTATATAGGTTTTCATAGTACTTTCTGAAGGTTCCTTCTATTTCTTTGTGGTTATACTGTAAATGATTTGTGAAGGGATTTCTAATCTTGTGTATAGTATTTACTGCTTGTTGTTTCCTGATTCTTCTTTCTAAGTTTTTTTTCCACCTCCAAGGTCAAAAGACTATCTAATCTTTTTTAATATTTTTAATTTCTTTAAGAAGCTGGGTATTGTGAGTTGTTTGATATCTTATCTCAAAGGTGTTTAATTTTTCCACCAAATTGAGATACGAGGCTCTTTTTATCTTATTCTGTTTTGAAGTTATAGCTATCAATTTCCCCCTGATCACTGCTTTACATGCATCCCATAGGACAATTGGACTGATTCCTTCAGTGTCATTTTCTTCTAGGTATTGTTTTAGTTCTTTTTTAATTTGTTCTTTTACTACTGTTTTGTTCAGAATACCCACATTTAATTTCCAAACAGTGTTTTTCCTCCTACTGTTTATATCTATTTTTACCAGAATGGTGCAGTGGTCTGAAATATCTCCTGCTCCAATTTCACACTTAGCTACTTTATGAAGGTCCCACTTGTTCATAATCACATAATCAATTCTTGAGTGTGTGTTATGTATCACTGAGTAATGTGTATATTCTTTATCGGTTGGATGGTGTTCTCTCCAGACAACAGCCAGTCCCTGCTCCCTCATATATGTATTAATCATTTTGGCCAAATTGGTCTTACTTCTGTTAGTGCTTGTTGTATCAATCCGATGGTCAAAACATATATTAAAATCCCCTGCACATATCACGACCCCCTCAGATTCTGATGCTATAGTTGTTAACAAGGTCTTAAGATATTGGCACTCTCAGGTGGGATATAGATCTTAATCAGTGAAACTGTTTCATTTTCTAATTTCCCTTTTACAATTACATATCCCTCATTATCTCTAGTTTCCTTGGTACATTCAAAGTTCACAGTATTTTAATGAGTATTTCTACCCCTCTTTTCCGGCTTTTCTTATACGTACTGTAATATGTATTTCTGTAACCGAATTTCCTACGTTTCTCGTGTTCTTCTTGGGATAAATGTGTCTCTTGTAGATATATAATGTTGGCATTCATTTTTCTCATTTTAAATATTACTTTACTCCTTTTAGCTAGGTTATTTATGACACTCACATTCATGGACACCAAAGTTACACTATACATCGATTACGTTGAGCATCAATCCCTTCTTTTGACATCTTGCAACCATAACAATGAACGGTATCGTAAACTCTAATAACATTAAGCAACTCAGTATAAAACTCAAATGGGCCTATATGGAAAAACTTACTTCCCACCTCCCTCTGCTGGGTGGGGGGGTATGTCCCTTGAAACGTTGGGGCCCCTGTGAAATCCAGTCTGGCCAGTTCCCTATAGGCAGATCTATACATGCTCCGATCCGACCTTAAACCTGAAGGCAATCTTTAAAACAAAAATATTTTGTGACTTTATCTTCATTCTTTATCGTCATTCTTCTACAGTAGTCATTTATTATGGCTTAAATCTTCTGGATTTATTTCTACCTCTTTTCCCGCCGCTGCCAGGATAGTGCTCCTCGCAGTCGCTCCTCCAACTGCTGCGGGTCATCGCTCCTCGCCGTCACCTCCACCTGCATTCCTCTCCGCTCAGCTCCTCCGCGGCCGCCCGCGCACTCTTGTAGATCCTGATGCCACTTTCCCAGTGGATGCGGATTCTAGTTAAAGGGGTCTGGAACCGGATCCCTCGTTGCGTCAGGATTTTTTAATGCAGATATATTCTTTCCTCTTCTGGACTATGTTGGTAGCATAATCATGGTCGAAGAACAGCTGCTTATCTTGATACATCACTTTTGTCTTCTTCCACGCCTCTTTTAGCACCATCTCTTTAGTCGTGTAATCAAGAAAGTTTATCACCACAGATCGCGGGGGTTTATCAGTTGCTGGTCTAGGTAGCAAAGCTCTGTGCGCTCTTTGGATATTTAGAGCAAAATCCGGCGGAAGAGATAACTCTTCTTTCAAAAGGTGTTCAATAAACTGCGCAATCGAGCCCCCCTCTGCTCCCTCTTTCAGGCCGAAGATGTTATTCCGCCGGCTTCTACCCTCCTGGTCATCTAGCTTTTTCCGAAGCAACTGTTGTTGCTTAAGAGACTGAGTTAAAGCATCTTTCGCTGCCACATTCCATTCGTCCAATTCAGCGATTCTCTGCTCTGATTCTTCGAGTCTTTCTGCATTATTCACTACCTCGTTCTTTATTTCTGTAAGTTTAAGGTTGATGCTTTCTTTAATGCTTTCGATTTCTTCTTTCACTTCCTTCTTTATATCGCGACTAAATGAGGTAAAGTCCGTTTTAAATTCAGTCTTAAATGATTTGATTTCTTTAAGAATATCCTGGAGGCCTCTACCTGAGCAGCTTGCCATTTCCTCCTCTGCATGGCCTCGCTGGCTACTCTCGGTCTCAGACATGTCAGCACCGCGGTCCGACGTCCAAAATCTTTGATATTACTCTGTCTTCTTGCTCTTCTCCCACCTTTCATTGCACCTCTGTTATGCCTTACTCTTACATTAACTTTTTTGTGGGGTTTTTATCGAGTGTTGATCGGGAGCAGTTGACTTAAGCAGCCATCTTGTTTGCATCCCAAACCGGAAGCCCTAACTGTACTTTTATTGTAAACTATGTCTAGTATGTATTTTAATTAGCAAGCTCAATCTTATAAAGCAAGGACTATTATTTTACGTCATATACGTATACGTGGCCATATGTACCAGGAGTAGGAGAGTTAGCTCTGCTGCTGCTTGCAGGAGAGGAAGTGCTGCCATCAAACCTAAATTTGGCCCTTTTTAAAACCGCAGATATCCTTGCCTGCTTTCTAGGTTTTTGCAGCATGTTTTTCTGTCCGCTGTCGGCAGCGTTTTCGCCTGTGTGTGAGCGCACGTAACTTGGCACATTTAAAGTGACACATGTATGGGGAGTGTGTTTTCGTCCAGCTTTTGTCAAGTTTGGCCATAGAAAGTAGAGTAGCGACGACGCAGGGATGGAAATCACTCACGACGTGATCTAATAGAATGAATGACATGAACTGTGAAAACATGCTATTACTACTTGCTGTGATCCTCTTGGGGGGGCAGGCGGTCTTGTTGGTGGGGCAGAGCTCCCCCTTGGATAATGGCAGTGGAAACGCTGACTTGTATCGGAGTATAAATTCAGCTGTTCTGTTTCTGGCCTCAGAGGTTTGTTAGAGAACATTAGACAATAAACAGGAAGACCAAGGAACACAGCCGACAGGTCAGGGAGAAAGTTCTGGAGAAGTTTAATGCAGGGTTAGGTTCTAAAATAATATCCCAAGCTTGGAACATCTCACAGAGCTCTAATCATCCATCATCGAAACATGGAGAGATAGACGGATAGACGGAAGAGTGGAAAAACTAAAGCCATTGTTAAAAGACAGCCAAAAGAAGTCATATTTGCACTTTACCACAAGCCACGTAGGAGACACAACAAACAGGTGGAACATGGTGATGTGCTCAGATGAGACCAAAGTTGAACTTGAAGTATAGTGGTGGCAGCATCAGAATATGGGGGCAGCCCCTTTCTTCAGCAGGGACAGGGAAACAGAGTCGAATGGAAGATAGATGGAGCTAAATCCAGGACAGTCCAGGAAGAACACATGTTAGAGGCTGCAGAAGACCTTAGACTGGGGTGGACGTTCACCTTCCAGCAGGACAACCACCTTAAACATACAGCCTGAGATACTATG
Organism: Crenichthys baileyi; assembly: GCA_036173005.1. Lineage (NCBI taxonomy): Eukaryota > Metazoa > Chordata > Actinopteri > Cyprinodontiformes > Goodeidae > Crenichthys > Crenichthys baileyi. Next base: position 338,250 of record JAHHUM010001738.1, read on the forward strand.
GGTTGGTTTAGATCAAAGCAGATTGGGGTGTTAGAATGTTCCAGTCAAAGTCCAGACCCAGATGCTCTCAATCCAGTCTGACAGAGTTATTTTGCTAAGAAAAAGGTGCAAAAATGTTAGTTTGTAGAAAGCTCACACATAGCTCCCTAAAGACTTGTTGTTTTAACTGCAGTGAAAGATTGTTGAACAAAGTATTGATTCAGGGGGGCTGAATACTTTTTAGATTTTTATTTGAAGAAAATGCTTGAAAACGTTTTATAATTTTCTTTTCACTTTAAACGTATGCACTGCTTTGTGTTGCTCTATCAACAGTGATGCACACTAACGTTTGTGGTTGTAATGTGACAAGTAGGGGAAAGGTTCAAGGGCTATAAATACTTTTGCAAGGGTGTTGTGCAAGAATGACTGAACTTAAACTACCTTTGCAAGGGAGGAGCAGAGCGCTAGTGCTGGGGGTGGCCTTTAGCTGGAAACTGAGCCTGCTGCTGCTGCTGCTGCTGCTGCTGCTGCTGCTGCAAATATCTGCTTGTACTGCCCTGCTGCTTGCCTGAATGTGGCTGCATACTATTAGTCTCAGGCTTTGAAAACATCATGAGTTTATTTTCTTCACGATAGACCATAATTGTTACTATGCTAAAAAAACATTTTCTGATACACAATACGAATAATTCCCATCCCTAGTTGGGAGACTCGAGTTTTCCAAGAACACATACAGGCCACGATTTCAACAGGCACAAACACCCACAATGAAACACTGTGGTGTCAGTATCATGCTGTATGATTATTTTTCTGCAGATTTCTTTTTCTTGCTAAGTGTAGATGGAGCCAGCTGACAGAATTTCACCTTGGACTGAATGCTGAAATGTTAGAGCAAGTTCAACAAAAGTGTTAGATTGTTTTAGAATAATTTTTAGGGGGTTAAACTGTACAGGCGATATGTTACAATAAAGGAGGAAAAATGATTGAACACGCTCTCATTTTTTCCCAGCCCAGAAGCCGGGCATACTTCCAAAGGTTTGGATACTCATGGTTTTCCTGACAGATCATTAAAATCTCTCACCGCGGCATCTGACACCATTTAAAGTGGTTGTTCTGGTTTGTTGTGGAGAAGTTCTAAAGACCACTTGTCCACGTTTGAACATAATTGATAGGTTCTCTTAGATAAATAAGAGAACATCCCCTGAGGTGAATGGTGAGATCTGTTTCCTCCATCAGCCTGACAGGCCTGGGTGACTGATAAAAAAGTCAGTCTGCCAGCCCTGGCTTCCTGTCAGTGAGTAGGAACAAACTGCACAGGGGAAAATAAGGCAGTCTTGTCAGAGCTCTAAATATTTCCAGATGCTGCAAAGCAAACTGTGGGAATATAGCTGAGAAAAATGAGTGGCTGGCTAGCTGTGGGACCCCTAATGGACTATTTTTAAAATCTACCTTGCAGTAGGATTTGAATAATTAATGTTTTCCAGGCCAGTAATTGTCATTTTTGGCCTGAGCCTCCAAACATGGACTCTCTTGTGTTCGTTTTTATGAACATTTAGCAGAATAATGATAAAACAAAGATGGTGATAACAGAGATTAAAACTAATGGAGGAAATGGGTAATTTGCCTGGTTGTTTAAGGTTGTGTGTTTCATCCACTGATTTAATCTTTCTGTGTAGTTTTTGTGGGTCGCTGAAACTCTAGACAGAACTTTCTTCTTCAATATCATTCAGTGATAGATACCAGTTGAAGGACAGGTTGAAGATAAGGCAGCAATCCTGTTATACAGGCACACATTAAAGGCTAGTAAAATCTGTGTTGCACCGACTACGCCAAAACAAATTCCTTGTATGTCCAAAAACGTACTTGGCAATAAAGCTTTTCTGATTCTGATTCTGATCAGTAGAACAAAATGGAAAGAAATCCCATTAAATGTTCAATTCTTTCAAAGTAAAAGTTCACAAGTTGAGTCTTATGTTTTTCTTATTTATCTATCTTAAAAATAATTCCATTACAAGTAAACAACAAATATGAATCTTGTTTTACTGCTTAAGCAAATAGAAAACACATTGTTGCCCATATAACAGAAAAAGTACTAATAACTAGCCTTATAACCAGCCTTATAACTAGCCTTATAACCAGCCTTATAACCAGCCTTATAACTAGCCTTATAACCAGCCTTATAACTAGCCTTATAACTAGCCTTATAACCAGCCTTATAACTAGCCTTATAACTAGCCTTATAACTAGCCTTATAACTAGCCTTATAACTAGCCTTATAACCAGCCTTATAACTAGCCTTATAACTAGCCTTATAACCAGCCTTATAACCAGCCTTATAACCAGCCTTATAACCAGCCTTATAACCAGCCTTATAACCAGCCTTTAAACTAGCCTTATAACTAGCCTTATAACCAGCCTTATAACCAGCCTTATAACCAGCCTTATAACCAGCCTTATAACTAGCCTTATAACTAGCCTTATAACTAGCCTTATAACTAGCCTTATAACTAGCCTTATAACCAGCCTTATAACCAGCCTTATAACCAGCCTTATAACCAGCCTTATAACCAGCCTTATAACTAGCCTTATAACCAGCCTTATAACCAGCCTTATAACTAGCCTTATAACTAGCCTTATAACCAGCCTTATAACCAGCCTTATAACTAGCCTTATAACTAGCCTTATAACCAGCCTTATAACTAGCCTTATAACTAGCCTTATAACCAGCCTTATAACCAGCCTTATAACCAGCCTTATAACTAGCCTTATAACTAACCTTATAACTAGCCTTATAACTAGCCTTATAACCAGCCTTATAACTAGCCTTATAACCAGCCTTATAACTAGCCTTATAACCAGCCTTATAACTAGCCTTATAACTAGCCTTATAACCAGCCTTATAACCAGCCTTATAACTAGCCTTATAACTAGCCTTATAACCAGCCTTATAACTAGCCTTATAACCAGCCTTATAACCAGCCTTATAACTAGCCTTATAACCAGCCTTATAACTAGCCTTATAACTAGCCTTATAACCAGCCTTATAACTAGCCTTATAACTAGCCTTATAACTAGCCTTATAACTAGCCTTATAACTAGCCTTATAACCAGCCTTATAACTAGCCTTATAACTAGCCTTATAACCAGCCTTATAACCAGCCTTATAACCAGCCTTATAACCAGCCTTATAACCAGCCTTATAACCAGCCTTATAACTAGCCTTATAACTAGCCTTATAACCAGCCTTATAACCAGCCTTATAACCAGCCTTATAACCAGCCTTATAACCAGCCTTATAACTAGCCTTATAACTAGCCTTATAACTAGCCTTATAACTAGCCTTATAACCAGCCTTATAACCAGCCTTATAACCAGCCTTATAACCAGCCTTATAACTAGCCTTATAACCAGCCTTATAACTAGCCTTATAACTAGCCTTATAACTAGCCTTATAACCAGCCTTATAACCAGCCTTATAACTAGCCTTATAACTAGCCTTATAACCAGCCTTATAACTAGCCTTATAACTAGCCTTATAACCAGCCTTATAACCAGCCTTATAACTAGCCTTATAACTAACCTTATAACTAGCCTTATAACTAGCCTTATAACCAGCCTTATAACTAGCCTTATAACCAGCCTTATAACTAGCCTTATAACCAGCCTTATAACTAGCCTTATAACTAGCCTTATAACCAGCCTTATAACCAGCCTTATAACTAGCCTTATAACTAGCCTTATAACCAGCCTTATAACCAGCCTTATAACTAGCCTTATAACTAGCCTTATAACCAGCCTTATAACTAGCCTTATAACTAGCCTTATAACCAGCCTTATAACTAGCCTTATAACTAGCCTTATAACTAGCCTTATAACCAGCCTTATAACTAGCCTTATAACTAGCCTTATAACCAGCCTCATAACTAGCCTCATAACTAGCCTTATAACTAGCCTTATAACTAGCCTTATAACCAGCCTTATAACTAGCCTTATAACTAGCCTTATAACCAGCCTCATAACTAGCCTCATAACTAGCCTTATAACTAGCCTTATAACTAGCCTTATAACCAGCCTTATAACCAGCCTTATAACTAGCCTTATAACCAGCCTTATAACCAGCCTTATAACTAGCCTTATAACTAGCCTTATAACTAGCCTTATAACCAGCCTTATAACTAGCCTTATAACTAGCCTTATAACCAGCCTTATAACCAGCCTCATAACTAGCCTCATAACTAGCCTTATAACTAGCCTTATAACTAGCCTTATAACTAGCCTTATAACTAGCCTTATAACCAGCCTCATAACTAGCCTCATAACTAGCCTTATAACTAGCCTTATAACCAGCCTCATAACTAGCCTCATAACTAGCCTTATAACTAGCCTTATAACCAGCCTTATAACCAGCCTTATAACTAGCCTTATAACTAGCCTTATAACTAGCCTTATAACCAGCCTTATAACTAGCCTTATAACTAGCCTTATAACCAGCCTCATAACTAGCCTCATAACTAGCCTTATAACTAGCCTTATAACCAGCCTTATAACCAGACTTATAACTAGCCTTATAACCAGCCTTATAACTAGCCTTATAACTAGCCTTATAACTAGCCTTATAACCAGCCTTATAACTAGCCTTATAACTAGCCTTATAACCAGCCTCATAACTAGCCTCATAACCAGCCTCATAACTAGCCTCATAACTAGCCTTATAACTAGCCTTATAACCAGCCTCATAACTAGCCTTATAACTAGCCTTATAACCAGCCTTATAACCAGCCTTATAACCAGCCTTATAACTAGCCTTATAACCAGCCTTATAACTAGCCTTACCCCATTTGGCTAAAATAACTTCAGTGAGACTCTTCTTGTCTCCATCTACCATCTCTGACATCAGCCTGGGGACAGTTTGTCCAACTCCTCACTTTGAGCTGGGAGATTTTTGTAGAGTTTCTTGCATCTTTAGCTAGTTTCAATTCACCCAACAGCATCTCAATGAAGTCCTGATCAGGGCTTTGACTAGGCCCAGGACTTTCCATTACATCATTCTCAGCCAGTCCTTGGTGGATTTACTGGTATGATTTGGGCCATTGTTATGCTGCAGTGTCCAATTCTGCTTCAGTTTTCATATTTTTACAGATGGTCTCATATTTTCCTCAAGCACCCTCTGATATGTAGAAGAATGCAGCAGTTCCTGGAATAATGTTATGTCATAAATGACCTCTGTTCTGGTGTCTAAATAATTCAGTTTTAGGGTCATCTGTCAAAAGAACATTATTCCAGAAGTTCTGGTCTTTGTCTGTCTGGTAAACTTCAGTCTGTCCTTTATGTTTTTAGAGAGCAAAGCTTTTCTCCATCCACACCTTCAATTAAAGTTAAACTTCTTTAGTCTCTCTCTGGTTGGACATTTGCACTTTCAGATCAACAGTAGCAAGAACCTGCTGTAGGTCCCATGATGATATTAGAAGGTTCTTCTTTCAGCATCTTACGGTCTCCTTTCAGGGTGAACTTCCCTGTAAAGTCAGACCTGGGCAGGTTGGCAGTAGTTCTGAATGTCCTCTGTTTGTAGACTATTGTCCTTAAAGAGAAACCACTGATTTCAGATTCTTCTGAGACTTCTTTAAATCCCTTACTAAACTTATAAGCTGCTACAACCCACAGGCAGCTCTTTGGATCTCACCATGGTGTTGATTCCCACTTTAACAGTCCGGAGCACCAAACTAAATGTCTGAGGTTTAAACAGGGAAAAACTTCCATTAAACTGCTGGGTCATGATGCTCTCATCATGTTCTCCTGATGTAATCAACCTGTGTGTGATTTTAGTTGTTTTATGAGGGAAAATGTCCTCCTTTATTCATCACACAACATATTTTTAATCACATTTTAAATAGAAAAGAGAAACAGTTGCATAAAACAGAACAATGTCTGTATTTGATCAGCTTTTTGGAAATTTTTGGAAGTTTTATGATATAAAAATCCAGTATTTGTGACGAGATGATTTCTAAGCAATGAGAGAATCCAGTGACTGGTTAGCTACTGCTGACAAAGTTGGCGTTGATCTTAAAGCACCATTTAACAGCTTCTTAAGCTTGAGCCCAGACAACATTTGATCACCTCTAGTTCATGTTCTACAGTAATTAGACTGATTAAACCTCAGCTTAGTTATAATCTAGTCTGAACAGAGCTTCTTTAACACAGATGTTTCTTGTTCTTCTGCCATGCAGTGAGCTTTATGTTTGGTTCCACTGTAGCTGGCGCATGTGGTCATCTACCAACATTTTATTGGATATCTTAGCAAACCTTTTCTCTTGACCAGTTGAATGAAAACTGGATAATTGATCATCAAGTGAGTTTCTGTTGTGAACCATGAACATGAATCATTCAGATTGAACTTAATCAGATGCGGTTCTTGTGAAGGTTGATCTTAAACAAAGCTGGTCATATCTGGCTAAAATAAATCCACTGAGTAAAGTAAAGCTGCTGGTGAGCCCTAAGTATCACCAGATTAGATCTGAACTGAAGCCAGCATTACTTCTCTAAAACCAAAAGCACAGTCTGAAATCACACCAGGCTGTCTCCTTGTGGTCAGGGGAGACACACACACACACACACACCATCCTCTCTGGGTTTTCTCAAGCTGTGTAAATGATGACAATAAAAGTAATACATGGAACCAACAGGGGCATCTGGCCTAATTCCAGTACAGAATGTAATCTGATTAGTACCTCTCTTATTGCAAGTGTTTGTGTTTGTGTGTGTGTGCGTTCCTGTTTTTGCATCTGAGCAAGGACCATTTTTCATATTTCACCATCAAAGTGAGGACCGTTTGTTGTAAAGTGACATTTTCATGGTCCTCACTGCCATTTTGCTAGGAGTTAGGTGTAGGACTAAGGTGTGAATTGAGGGTTAGGCCATAGAAAGGTTTGAAAATGAATGAAAATCAATAGAAGTCAATGAGAGTCAATGCAAGATCCTCATAACATATAGTAAGGCAAGAGTTTGTCTGTGTGTGTGTGTTTAACACTGGCCTACACTTGGCAGACATAGCAGTGTCTGCAGGGACACTTCTCAGACCTTTTAACAACATGTTATTTTCTGTTTCTGGACCTACAGCGCAGGACCCAAAGGAGACAACATCTATGAGTGGAGGTCCACCATCCTGGGCCCCCCAGGCTCTGTGTACGAGGGGGGGGTGTTCTTCCTGGACATCACCTTCACACCAGACTACCCCTTTAAACCACCCAAGGTAAGTGATTCCCTACAGCTCTGCAGAGCGCCCCCTATGTGTAAGATACAGCTTTGAACAATGTCACGTTTGTTCCAGCTGCCTGTTGGCTTTTCACATTCTTTTCCAGCTGTTTGAAGCTTCCCTGTTAACAGATTGCTGGTTCTATGGGTTGTCTTATGTAAGTCAGTCACATCTAATACAGTTGATGTCAGAGGTTTAGGCATTAATGTCACTTTTAGGATTTATTTGGTTGATTTTACATCAAACATCATATCTGTAAGAACAATAACAGGGAGCAGATGTCTAGTTTCAGTTTAACTAATTCACACTTGGTCAAAATTATACATACAGACTCAAACATATACCTATACTCCCACTAATAATTGGGAAATGGACACCAAGTAGCTAGTTTCTGTATAATTCTAGCTGAATTGAAGAGCACTCTAAGATCCACACAGACTTTCCCATTTCTTGGAAGTATTTATCATTCTACTGAGTTCTCTAAAAGGAATCATTGTAATGCTGGCAAGAAAACGGGATCATCACTAAACAAACAAGCGAACTGTTTTGGATCCACTCTTAGAACCTTCAGCACCTCTCGTTAAATGGTTTAGGTGATGGCATGTCTATATATTTGAGTCTGTGTTGACTGAAGGAAACCAACAATGAATTTAGACCTGCTCACCCATTTCTAGTTCACGTCCTGTTTGACGGTTTACTTTGACTTGAGTGATTTATTTAATACTTTCAGTTAAATATTTCTACCTCTGAAAGTAAAACCAAAAGCCTTGCAGTTTGTTGCCTCTGCAGTTTTTTTATTTCATTGTTTCAGTTTCAGACTTCCAGGTTTTTAAGGAAGCGTTTGAGTGTTGGAGCTTTTGGTTATAAAGCTCTGATGGGTTTTGTCAGAATCAGAACCAGCTTTATTGGGCTAGATTGTGTGCACAAACTAGGAATTTGACTGCGGTTTCAAGCGCTCACAGCTTACACACATTAAGTATAAAGAAATAAATAAAAGGAGCAGAATGTACATGTACAGCAGAAGCTCAAAGGATTTTATGACTGCAGGCTTCAGGGCGACATGTCATCTAACCGTGTGACGGTGTGTTTCTTGGCTCTGAAGCTCTGATAGGTTGAATGGCCTTGTTGTTATCTTGTTGTTATCTCTGATAATACTGTGTATTTATGATGACATTTGACTTTCATGTCGAATAAATTCACCCAGAGACCTAAATTAGACATGTTGGTAATTATCACGCATCATGATTGAATGCTGGGAATCACAGGGCTTTTAAAGAATTAATATTTACACTGTTCACCTTGTCAGTGAGGCTTATTACATGACATCTTTTATTTTCTCTCCTACCATTGTCTATCTGTGCTGTATGTAACACAGTCAGTGTTTTACACTTGCACATTTTTAGGTCTGGTGTTGAATCAAACATAAATAAATTCACACATTAAAATCAACAAATTGTCTCTTTGTCAGAATCTGATCTAAAGCTCTTTCCTTTGACCGGCTGTTCAGAAACTCAAAAATCAGATTATTTTCCATTCAGTGAACACACCATACCAAAGCCAGGTTCCAGTAAACACATACATCTTCAGGGTAGAAAGACTTACTAAAGGAAGACTTAAAAATAGGTGCTTTCAAAACAAGTGAGGTGTTAAAAAAAATGAAGCCTAAATGCAGTAAGAGGCTCTTTAAAAGGAAACATTGTTTTTACTGAGGCTGTGACTACAGAGAGCTGCTGGTCATTTCACTCCTTCACCATTTCATATGTTTGAGTTTTTGGACTTTTTGTACCCGACTTTTTGCCAAATGAAAAGGAGAAGTTCTCTGGACATTAGATCATGTCCACCTTGAGGACAAGGCTCTTTACAGTGACTCCTCAAACACATACCATGGCACGTCACCTCTACTCCAAATATTAATAATTACTTGACCGCACATGACAGAAAGGCAAAGAAGAAAACAAATTCATAAAGCTTTTGATTTCTATCTTTTTAAAAAGAGGAAATTGGGTAAAATCATCATTACAAAAAGTCTGTGGAACTCCAACAGTTAACTAGTGATGGAACAATATTTCATAATATCTAAACCCCCCCCAATATTTCTTGTCTTGTGAAAATCATTTTAAATTACTTATGCAGCAGCATTTTGGGTACTAGGTTGTTTATTTAATTACTGTGATTGGTGAGAAAAGGTTTTTAAGTAAAATATGGCTTACACCTTGGCTGGCTAATGACGGTGAAGTTGGCATATGATTCACAGGTTCCTGTTTGTTGGACATCTGAATCAATTCAATTTACTTTATTTATGTAGCGCCATTTCACAACACATCTGTTTCAATTCAATTCAAAATTTATTTATATAGCACATTTAAAACAACCTCAGCTGACCAGAGTGCTTAACAATAGTTACTGCATCATGGATAAAAATAGGTAAAAATGAAAAAAGCAATAAAAATGAAATTAATAATAGTAGCAATAAAAGTAACAGTAGAAGAAACAAATATTTCATTTAAATTGCAATAATTTCCCAATTCTGGGATCAAAAAAATACATCATTCTTATCTTATTTCAGCTAGTGTTGAAGGCCATGGAAAAGAGATACATTTTCAGCCTGGACTTAAACTGACCTAAGGACTGAGAATACTTGACAAAGGGAAACTGTTCCACTGTCTGGGTGCTGCCACAAAGAAGGCTGTATAACCTCTGGGCTTTAGCCTGGCTTTAGGAACAGCCAACAGAAGCTGGTCAGCTGACCTCAGGGCTTTGGGTGGAATGTAAGGCTGCAACAGCGCACTTAAATAAGACGGGCCCATAGAGTTTGAACCCTTAAAGACAATCAATAAAACCTTAAATTTCACCCGAATGTCGACAGGAAGCCAGTGAAGGGTGCACAAAACAGATGTGATAGATTCATGGCTCTTTGTTCTGGTCAGCAGTCGGGCTGCAGTGTTTTAGAGTCTGTGTAAGCGCTGCAGGGAACCCTGGTCCAAACCTATGGCATACAAAGAATTACAGTAATTCAGATGTGATGTTATAAATACATGGATTGATTTTTCAAAGTCAGCCCGAAGAAGATAAGGTTTTATCTTCGCAAGGGTCTTCAGCTGGAAAAAACTGACCCTGATGACACTGATATGCTTTTCAAATTTAAACAGGGGACAAGGGACCAATCACACTGCCATGTCCGTGCAGGGGACATGGCAGTGGCCCTTTCATTTAGGTTAAAAAAAGTCTCACAACCATGCCTGTACCTCCCTAAGACAATCCTGAAGCTTTGTTACAGCGGAATGGCTGTCATTGGTTGTTACAGGCAGATTAATTTGAGTGTTGTCTGCAAAGCAGTGAAAAGAGACTTTGTGCATTTTAAAAACAAAACCCAGGTGGAGCATGTACAGGGCAAATAGAACAGGTGGCAATATCGACCCCTGGGGCATACCGTAATTCAGAGTAGACGAAGAAAACAATTACTGTCCTAGATTTACAGAAAAAACTTGTCAGAGAGATAGGACCAAAACCAATTAAGTGCTGTATCTTTAATACCAACAAATGTCTCCAGGCGAGTCAGAGGGATGCTGTGATACACAGTGTCAAAGGCTGCGAACAAATCTGATGGCAAAAGAACCGCTGATTTCCCTGTGTGAACAGTTAAAAGAATGTCATTAAAAACTTTTAAAAGGACCGTTTCAGTGCTGTGATGCAATTTAAAACCAGACTGAAACTTTTCACCAATTTCATTTAAATCAAGGTAAGTCTGCAGTAGGACATAAGCAACTTTTTCTAAAAGCTTAGACACAAATGGCAGTTTAGAGATGGGTCTAAATTTAGACAGAACACTTGAATCAAGGTTGCTCTTTTTGATGCGCGGATGGACCACAGCATGTTTCAAAACAGTAGAACAACAGCCAGAACTCAGAGAAGCATTCACCATTTGCAAAATACATGGACCAATACAATCAAAAACATCTACAAACAAATGACTAGGAATAATGTCCAATTGGTACGATGAAGGCCTTGACTTTTAAACAGTTTTTGTCAATTCACTAAGGGACACAGGCTCAAAACACTCAAAGGCAGCATGGCAGACTAATGGAGCCACTGGATCCATAGTAGATAAATGAGGCAATCTAACATCAAAATCTAAGATTTTGTCTTTAAGAAATGTCAGGAAGCCTTCACAGAGGTTAGATGAAACACAGCAGCTTTCATCTACATTTTTGTCTGGACTTAAAAGAGATTTCAGTGTTCGTTTAACCAAGGTTGTGCAATGTGTCTTATGCGTTTCAGCTTAAATAGAGCTGCTAAGTCCAAAACCACAAGTTCCATTAAAATAAAGAAAGAGTTCATCCACCAAACAAAGTGAATTCAATCAAATCATATAGTTTCAAAGTTAGTTGCATACATTCCAGTTGATCCTAGTTATTAAACAGTCAAGATTAGTTTTTATTCAAATTGGTTAAAGAGAAAGAAACCTCCAGCAGAACCAGAACCAGGCTCGGTATGAGCAGCCATCTGCCCTGACCGACTGGGGATTTGAGAGAACAGAGCATACACACAAAAGAACACAGCAGCACTGATCTAGGAGTACGTTCTATTTTAAAGAAAAGCAAATAGTTAATGGCGGTAGAAGCTCCTTTATATTATGAAACAGAGCACATTCAATTTGTCACAGTAAAAGCTTAGCCAATAGCTGTGTTTAGAGAGGGTTTAACACTGAGGAACAGGGCCAAGTAACTCAGGCCACCCTAACTGTAAGCTTTATCGAAAAGGAAAGTTGTAAGCCTAGCCTTAAGAGTAGACAGGGTGTCTGCCTCTTGGCAAGCCTGCAGTCTGAGAATTAAGTGCTCTGTTAGGATTATAGGGAGCAATCAGATCTCTGATCAGGGGCGGGGCTTCGGGGGGTGCTGGGAGGACAGCACGCCCCCAACCCCGGCCTACAGGGGGCCCGTATGGGAGGGAGGATAAAATTTCAAGCAACCAGACCTCTATCATGTCCGACAACGTTGGAGAAGGAGGGCCCTCTCCTGGTTGTATCCAGATGACCACAGTATATGCCCAAAGGAATAATGTACTTTAAAACGTTCAAGTCTACATGGGGGTTTTAAAGGGTGCCACAGTCAGGACTGAGTGATGGTTTCTAAAAGCTTTACAAGACCGACTGACTTTAGCGATGTAGTAGGTGTAAAATATTGAATAAAACCTTGTTCTGCATGACTGGCTTTATTTTCACTCTTACATTTAACTTTATGACACACAAATTTTCAAGTGGTTCACCGATATTTTCTCCAAGTGTATTTTGGGTAAAACTCTTCACCAACTGTCCACCAACGTCATCATCGGTCACTAGGCAATAGATTGTAAACTAAGTGGAGAATTTTGACATGAGTGGCACTTCATACAAGCATAAAAGTGGAGCAGCAAAGCGAAAAGAAAAGGAAAAAAGAGAGCAAGGAAAAGCCAAGTTACAAAAACTGGACACATATTTTGCCCGTTGTCCTGGAGATGAAGCCGACCTTTTTGTTGGCAGCGATTTAGGCCCGCCCAAAACGGCCAGCACAGCCAGGGAGCCAGGTTAATTACAGGTAGCCATTCTAACAATCACTTTCACAATGTGTGAGTTAGTTGTAGACTGGCTCACATGAGGACCGCCCCAGGAAAGGAAGACCAAGAGTCACCTCTGCTGCGGACGATAAGTTCATCTGAGTCACCAGCCTCAGAAATCGCAGGTTAACAGCAGCTCAGATTAGAGAACAGGTCAATGCCACACACTGTGGAGGCCAGGTCATCTGGTGCAGCACCCCATCACTCTCCTTCTTGGTCAAATAGCCCATACACAGCCTGGAGGTGTGTTTGGGGTCATTGTGCTGTTGAAAAATAAATGATGGTCCAACTAAACGCAAACCGGATGGAATAGCATGCCGCTTCAAGATGCTGTGGTAGCCATGCTGGTTCAGTATGCCTTCAATTTTGAATTAATCCCCAACAGTGTCATCAGCAAAGCACTCCCACACCATCACACCTCCTCCTCCATGCTTCACGGTGGGAACCAGGCATGTAGAGTCCATCCATTCACCTCTTCTGCATCGCACAAAGACACGGTGGTTGGAACCAAAGATCTCAAACTTGGACTCATCAGACCAAAGCACAGATTTCCACTGGTCTAGTGTCCATTCCTTGTGTTCTTTAGCCCAAACAAGTCTCTTCTGCTTGTTGCCTGTCCTCAGCAGTGGTTTCCTAGCAGCTATTTTGCCATGAAGGCCTGATTCACAGAGTCTCCTCTTAACACCTGTTCTAGAAATGTGTCTGCTGCTAGAACTCTGTGTGGCATTGACCTGTTCTCTAATCTGAGCTGCTGTTAGCCTGCGATTTCTGAGGCTGGTGACTCGGATGAACTTATCGTCCGCAGCAGAGGTGACTCTTGGTCTTCCTTTCCTGGGGCGGTCCTCATGTGAGCCAGTTTCTTTTTAGCGCTTAAAGGTTTTTGCGACTGTACTTGGGGACACTTTCAATGTTTTCCCAATTGTTCGGACTGACTGACCTTCATTTCTTAAAGTAATGATGGCCACTCGTTTTTCTTTACTTAGTCCTACTGAATAGACTGTTAGAATTTGTATTATGGCAAGAAAAAAGCAGCTATCAGCTGTGTACTGTATCCACCTCCTGCACAAGGCTTGAAATCCCACTCAGTAAACCTGACAGGGCACACCTGTGAAGTGAAAACCATTTCAGGTGACTACCTCTTGAAGCTCATCAACAGAATGCCAAGAGTGTGCGGAGCAGTAATCAAAGCAAAAGGTGGCTACTTTGAAGAACCTAGAATGTAAGACATATTTTCAGTTGTTTCACACTTTTTTGTTCAGTATATAATTCCACATGTTTTAATTCATAGTTTTGATGCCTTCAGTGTGAAGCTACAATATTCATAGTCATGAAAATAAGGACAACTCTTCGAATGAGAAGTTGCGTCCAAACTTTTGGTCTGTACTGTATCTAGGATATACATCTCTGGGATGTGGTGGAACTGGAGAGTCTCAACATCGATGTTCAGCTGACAAAAATCTACAACTCTGTTATGCTGTTCTATAGGAAAAGGTAGGCCAACTCGGTATTAGCCAGGTGTACCTAATTAAGTGTCTGGTGAGTGTACACTCTTTCCAAAAATTCAAGACAGATGGCTAACATGTGTCCCCAGCCGGAGCTCTGTGTTTTCCAGTATGAGAAGCAGCAAGTGGGTTCTGGGTAGATTCTGCCAGAAGAAAAAACTTCCAACATGTGTTGAGTGAGCTTCAGAGCAGGATGGGTCAGAATAAACTATTGTGTGTTCATGGTGTTAAAGCACTAACATTAATGTGTTTTGGTCAACCAACTCAACAGAATCAGATACATTATTTATGGCATTTTATGTTTTGGTACCTCCCCCTGTTACACTGGCTGCAACATTCAGCAACATTTGACTTCCTTCCATTCAGTCTGTGAGTGTCATGTGTGTCTTCTGCTGATGCAATTTTGTCAGTGTTTGCACAGTAAATACTGGCTGACAGGGGTTGCCAAAACTCCTTTGTTTTGAATTTGTTTTTTTTGTCCAAGGTTTTATATTCTGATGATCAGAAATCCTTAATTACAATTGTTGGTTTTCATTTATATATCATAACAATGCTAAATGGTCATTCATGTGATGTTTTCAAGATATCTGCCCATGGTCTATATAACACACTTCCATCTCACTCATGGTGCCACCGAAGATACAAAACATGCCACTAAGCATCCTGGGAAAAAAATAGGAAGTCCACTCCCATTAACTGTTACATTATGCAAGAAGGACCTGCAGCTTTTCACGATGGGAGAGTCAGCACCAGTGTTGGCAGGTGTACGATAATCGTGCTTTTCTAAATGTGACCTACGAGTGACGTGTATGCGTTGGCCTCAGAACAACGGCCACGATTGGCTGAATAGTTCAGTGCGCCCGCCCATGATTGAGGAAAAGAAAACAGAAAAGAAGAAGAAGCAGTGCCCGGCACTGTGGGGCTGCGGCTGTTGATAAATCCATTCCGTACAGACGCCACAAAGCTGCGAGTGCCTGTTAGATGCTATTCAACACATCAGCAGACTTGCTATTTTGGTTATGACAAGTGTACGATAATTTCCCTCAAAATACGATAATTTTACGTCTCTAGTACGATAATCCTACATTTCTCACCTGGCAACACTGGTCAGCGCTCTCCGCGGTAAGCCATAGTCGTGGGAGAGAAACTTAAATTTCAGCTAGCTTACAACTTTGCAGGTAAATTGCAAATTAATTGTTTAAAGGATGGCTTGAGCTACAGTTTTATGACATCAACTGTACTTTTGCAACAGCAAAACATTTTTATGGAAAACGCTAGTAAAGGTGGTTAGCTAATGGTTTAATTTTGCAAAAAGTGTCTGGTTTGGACAATGTTACGTAATGCGTGCTGTGTCTCTGATGCCTTTTGGCTTCGTTCCGTCTATATATTAGGGTGACCAGACGTCCCCGAATTGCGGGGGCAAGCCCTGTTTTAGACGACCTGTTCCCACTTAAAGCTGTCCCTAGAATGTCTCTGATTTTAGCGTTTTGTCAATGACAAAAAAAATGTTGCATGTAGACTGTTTAAGACTCCGGGACAGGCAACTACAGGCTCTGTAAATAAATTTTAGCTCAGTAGAAAAACAGCCAAATTGTACTGTCTACGTCTTCTAAATATGAAAAACATTTTTATGCCTAAACATATGGACGAGGACAACCAAAATGCACCAGGCAAGAGCTGATTCGACAACAGAATGTAGCATGGTAGCCATAAGTATTTAATAATTATGTAGTTTAAATAACTGCTAATTGGCGACTTAGAAATCAGGCTTGCTGACAAATGCATCTGAAAATTTATACTTATGAATAAAATATAATTTCATACAAGTACCCTGAGCAACTGCTGTGAGTTTCATACTTGTATGACAACTTTTGTGCTGAATAGAGGGCTAATGACACGATGCGAAGAACAGTTCACATTTTCCACTCCAGGGAAATTCGCTTCACATCCATCGCGGGTTTCACTTCGCTCTCGCTTCCCTCTGTTCACCCTATCGCACCGCTCACATCGCTAGAAACGCATCCTTCCCATCGCCTCTAGATAGGGCCTCTACATAGGGATAACATATAAATCACTTGCTCCAGTCGCGTCTTTTGTATTCGGTTTGAACGCACCATTACAGTAGCTGTTCACACTGCTATTAACTTCACAGACAGTAAATTTATTGTTATGATTTGTGAACACAGACTTTTAGGCTGAGGTGTGTTTGTCTACTCAGTTTGGAAATAATATTAACGTTACTCAAAAAATAAAGCAGTCAGTAACAGGGAAAGTGAATAAGGTAAGAACTGCATGAACCGAGAATAATGAGGAGGGAGAAAATCACATGGTTAAATGTGCATTTCTTCTGTTGTTAGCTTGTAGCTCTCATTAAAAGTAGTTTGCTTTTTTGCTAAATATAGCAATTCTGCCGTTTTATCAACTGAGGAAACTGGTCGAATAATTAAAGAAACGTTTTTTTAGAGAAATCTTTATAAGATTATATTAGGATTATCAACTTCTAAAGCATATCTAAAAACAAAAATCTTAAATAAAAAAAAATAAATTTAACAATTTGTTGAATTGTAATTTTCAGTACATTAACATTCTAAGGTTTTTAAAGAGGATTGTGATTATATTATGTCTCTGTTTTAGAACAGTGAAAGACTGATAGAAGAGGAGAGAGGAGGAAAATAGATTGTTAGGAAAAAAGACAGAAAACAGAGGAAAACAGACTGATAGAGTAGTAAAGCTAAGTGGAAGGAAAGGAGTATTAAAAAGAAGAAGGAAGACAGACATTATTACTACTATTACTTTATGCATTTTATTACTCTTAGGAAATGCTAACAACAGTGTGGATAGATACTTTCCTGCTCTTAAGCTTGATTATTATTGTTCAATTCTGAATACTTTAAAATAAATGAAACACTAACTTTACCAATGTTTTCGTTATATCTTGATAACATTTAATTATTTTAATCTCCAAGCTGGAAATGTCCCCAGATTTGATTTCAGTAATCTGTTCACCTTACTATATGTCCATTTCATATTAATACTGTAACTTGCAGAATTTTAATCGGTTGCACAGTTTTTTAGATTGTTTATATACTCTCTTCACTTAGGGAATGCTGTATGTGTCGTGGTTATAAAGCTCAATCAAAAAGGACACAGAGATAAAGACTACCTTGAAAATGCTTGAAAAGTGCTTGAATTTTACTGTGGGAAAAGGGTACGAACACTGGTGTTTGTACCCTGTTGTAGAAAAATTTGCATCCAGAGACTGATGATTGTCACTCAGAATCAGCTCTATTAGAATCTTGCAAGAGAGAAGGATTTTACAGCATTGGAGATGTGCTCAGTAGTGCTGCCAAATCATTCTGACTAGACAAAGTAAAAGTTCTCCTATAAGCTACAACAGTTTTCAAGGTGACTCTCATGAGACCTGTTGTCCTAGACATAATCTTAACAGTGTGGCAGACATATTATCTCACACAGCTGCAAGAGACTAAACAGAGAAGAATGGAACAACACAGAGGGGTTCTAATACTTTTGTCAGTTCCTGTAGAGTTTGAAGGAGCAAATCAAGGAAGGCACTAAAATTTCCATAACAATCTACCCTCTTCGATTATAATGAAACTAGTTTCATATGTTATCGAACACCTAAGAAAATGTTATGTTCGTAAATGTTCGTTTCTGATGGGTCGGTAAACATATGAGTCCAGATCGTGGTCCACCACAGCCGCCAGAGTCGTCAAAGCTCGTAGATCAGGGTATAGAGAGTGAGAAACAAGAGAAGAATTAACAGAAGTGTCAGACTTGACAGCTGGATTATAAGGGGGTGGGGTTATTTTGTGTATGTTTGGTAAGTTGGTAAGAACAGGTGGGGTTGATTGGTGCCAGGGCGCAGCTGACGCGTGGTCACATCCAGTTTCATGGTGTGCGGTTGATGTGGTGCATGGTTTGTGGCGCACTGTGGCCTTCCTCTGCTGCTACTTCCTGCGGCTCTGGCCCCTGGCCTGGCGGCGTGCTGTGATCACAGTTGAGTTGGTGGGGCCCAGGTGCAAGTACCTGGTTGGTTTGTGTGCATATTTGTTTTTTTCTCTCGTGGATGGGTAGGCTGGGGCTGCTGGTGTATGGTGCAGCAGGTTGGGGGTGCCACGGAGCGGTTGCAAGGTGCTACCACTAAATATTAAGGGTGTTGTGATTGTGAATAAAATTGTGATTGTGAATTTAATATTAATACTTTAATATTTTACTAAATAATATTTCGGTCTGTTAAGGGTTGTCATGTGAATACCAGGCCAATAAGGTGGTGGTATTAGGAGAAAATTGAAAGGGATGACCTAAGCTCTGACATTATCGAAAAGTAAAACTCTGTACACGCACAGTATTAATTCACACAATTTCTTAAAAATACAAGAATTTATTTACAAAAATAAGTAAACTCAAAGTCAAACATATTTCAATCAACAAACTCTTGGCTATGCTAAAACAATCCAACTAAATACCAAGCAGAATGAAAGAATATAAAAAAGTGAATCAAAGATGGTTGAAAACCATGAACGAAAGAGTGATGCAACATTACCATGCAATATTTATGTTGAGAATCTGGAAATGAAGTTACGTTAGTTTTAGAACCAACTTAGGCAATAATTGGTATACCTTTAAACAACCATTCACAATGCAAGATCAGATAAAACATTATTTTGATAAAACATTTTAAAGAATGATTTGCAGAATAAAATCAACCTTCTCGATGACAAACTCTCAACTGTGTTTAATTAGCTTCCTTTATTTATTAAAATAATATTTAAAGAAATATTAAAGAAATAGAAAAATAATATTTAAGGAAATATTATTTTGAATAAGAACCAAACCTTTCTGGATAAATGGGTCTTAATGGTGTTTAATTAGTTATCAAGTTTAGTAAAATAATATATAGGGAAATATTATTTCCTAGATTGGAAACTTAACAACTTTCTGCGTAAATGATCTTCAGCTGACTCATACAGTGGGCAAGCACGTGTTCTTAGCCGTTAGCGGTTGGAGCTAACAAAAGAAGCTTATAGCTTGTCAACAGAATGAAACACATACCTTTAAAATACCACTAATAAAAGGGTTGAAATGCACAAGCGTGGACGACGTGTTATGGCCGATCTTCTGTGCTTAAAAACTACCCTTTAAATAAAGTTTTTTAGCAACAAAAACAAACGTCATTAATTAAACATTATTTAGCTTAAACTGATCTCTAATCGCCTCGCTGGGGCAGCAGCCTAAGCAGAGAGACCCAGACTTCCCTCTCCCCAGCCACTCTGCCCAAACACTACCTCTTACACAAGCTGTGCTGAGGAGAAGTTGTCTGGGGCGACAGAGTTGAGGAAAGCATCCATGGTGAACAAAGGGTTAACTTGCAGCTAACCTCCGTAGCTGTGGGGTGGGCAGCTAGTTCTGCCGGCCCAGGCCGAACTGCACGCAGAGCAGCGTGCTGTGTTGCCGGTACCTTTGTCCTTCCTTCAGACTGGGAAAAACTGCTCCACTCGGCGTCGTAGAGACAGGGTCTCTGCTGGGAACTCTCTGGAACACAGTTTGCTTCTGTAGGCCTCAGAAAGAAAAGTCAAGTGACGCTTGCACCTTAATTACCCCCGTTTGTGAATGAAATACCGGATACACAAACAGCAATTAATTTCAACTTAATTTAGTGCATATGATCGCCTGATCGTATGACACTCTTGGATCCACTTTGAAGAGTTATGCCTGCCATCAAAGAGACATTAGTGCGCTGTGTCTCTCCTTTGAGTTCCGCTGGGGACCTGCATGAAAGAGGTCTGTTTTTTTTTTTTTTTTTTGTAATTTTCTTTTTATTTCTTTTGCTGGTAGTTTAACATATCAAAGCAAATAGCCCATTCCGACAAACGGAAAAACTTTATTTTTTACACCAATAGGAAAATTTTTTACACCAATGGGAAAAGAAACTAAAATAAAAAAGTATATAGAAATGGAACAGAAAGCAATAGAGGCTAAGTTGACAAACGGATATCTTGGTGAGAACACCTTGCCGTGTCCTAAAATAAGGGCATAGGTGAGAGGATGTTGTTTTCACATGAAGTCCGACCTTACAGCCTTTTTCATATTCCGACCATTTTGACCAAATCCTATAAAACGTATCTTTTTGTATCCTGAGAGAAAATGTAATCTTTTCCATGATATAATTTTCATGCACAATAGCAATCCATTCCTCAATGGTAGGTGGTTCCGTTTTCAGCCATCTTCGTGTGATAGCCTTTTTGCTTGCTGCCATAAGTAAACCAAATAATTTTTTATCTTCTCTATCCAACTTTTTTTGTACATCACCCATAAACACAGTGATACATTTAAAAGGAATCTTAATTCCAAAAACATGTTCTACGTGACAGTGTACCTCCTTCCAGAAGTGTCTAATGAACTGGCAGCCCCAAAACATGTGTTCATGTGTGGCTCCCCCAGTCCCACACAGTCTCCAACATGAATCTCTACTGCCCAGATGTCTTTTCTGGATTGGTGTGATGAAAAACCTCATAATGTTCTTCCAGCAAAACTCCCGCCATACATTTGATGCTGCGAAGGTCCACTGAAGTTGGCATATGTTTTCCCAAGTGTCAGTTGAGATCGGTTCATTTAATTCAGCCTCCCACTTCTTCTTGATGTAGTCAGTACTCCCTTGTTTTGAATGAATTCCATTGTACAACCTGGAAATCACTTTATTACATTGTCCCAGACTCATTAATGATCGGACGACCTCCAGAAATCTAACATTGCTATCATTCAAGGGTTGTTTTAGAATTTGGTTAAAATAATGTCTGACTTGAAGGTATCTATAGAAATCAGCCTTTTCTAAACCATACTCAATTTGTAAAGCTTCAAAACTTTAAAATGACCCTTTGTGAAGAAATGAATTGTAGCATGTGAGGCCCTTAAAATACCACCTTTTAAATCTGTCATCATTTTTGTTGGGTTCAAAATCTGAATCGTAGCCGCACCATCTCAACATTCTGGATGCGACTTCTAATTTACATATTTTAATTACGCTTTTTAGGGGGTAAAATAAACAGTCCAATAGAGGGTCCTCTGAAGCCATCAGTTCACTCTGGAGTTTATCATCTGTCAAGAGGGCCATTATTGGAATACCTCTCACAGTGGTACCTTCCAATTCCATCCAACCTAATGTGTAGGATGCTGAACCAATACAAACATTACTAGCGTAATAGTAATCCCGTAGACATGGGAGGCCCATTCCCCCCTTTTCTTTCCTCAAATGTAGTGTTTTGTATTTGATCCTAGCTCTTTTCCCTTTCCATAGATATCTAGAAATTAACCTATCCCAATCCTGAAATTGTTTGGGAGGTATTTTCAGTGGAAGGCATTGAAAATAAGAGCATGCGTGGGAGAACATTCTTTCGAATTTACTCTATCCTAGAGCTCAAGTTCAGAAAGGGAATTATACTCCACCTTTGGAGGTCAGATTTTATGCTTGACATTAGTGGCCGATAATTAACCTCAAACATCTGAGAATTATCTTTGTGTAGTTTAATCCCCAAATACCTAATATAGTCACTACTCCATTTCCATTTATATTCATTTTCCAGTTCTTTTGTTGGGTTAAAATTAAATGTTAGTGCCTGAGTTTTATTCACATTAATCTTATACCCAGAATACTGACCATACTCTTCCAACATATTCATTAGTTTTGGGAGTGTTTGAGCAGGTTGTGTTAAGGCTATCAAAAGATCATCTGCGAACAAGGCAAATTTTTGCTCTCCATTTAAAGTCATTACTCCCTTTAGGTCAGGTCTCTGTTGAATCCATTGGGTCAAAGGTTCAATGAATAGGGCGAAGATGAGTGGCGAAGCACAGCATCCTTGTCTTGTACCTCTATGCAGACAAAAGGAGTCTGTCAAGTCCCCATTAATTTTAATTCGGGCTTCTGGTTTATCATATAGTGCTTCTAGCGTATTAATAATGGTATTATGGAAGTTACATTTTTGAGAACTTTATACAGAAAAAAACATCTTTCTGAATCAAACTCCTTTTCTGCGTCCAAACTGATTATCAAAGAATTGTTTTTTTGCGTTTTTATCTCTTTCATGATAAGCATTGTTTTCCTATTATTATCTTGGGCTTGTCTTTGTTTAACGAAACCTGTTTGATTATTGTGTATTAACTTCGGTTATATTTACTCTAGTCTCAGATAAAATAGATGTGAATAATTTGTAATCAATGTTTAGAACACTTACAGGTCTGTAGTTTCCACATTCTGATTTATCCTTTCCCTCTTTAGGAATAACAGAAATTATTGCCTCTCTCCATGAGGGGGGAATTTCATTCTTTTCCATCACCCAATTGAACACCCTGACCAGAGTTGGGATTAAGAGGTCTTGCATGGATTTATACCACTCAGGGGTGAAGCCGTCCGGTCCTGGAGATTTCCCCCCTTCAATCTCTTGATTGCTTCTTTTACCTCCTCATAAGTTATCTTGCCTGTTAATTGACTATTCTGGTTATCTGTGACCTCAGGCAGGTATATTGAGTCTAAGAACTTACAGATTTGTCGATCGTCTGCTACTTGAGGTTGAGTGTATAGGTGTTCATAAAACTTTTGGAAACATTGTTTAATTCCTTCAGGGCTTGTTTCTAACTGTTCTGTTGAGGGGTTTCGTATTTTATGAATATTTCTGTCTGCCTGTTGCTTTCTTAATTTGTATGTAAGGAGCCTTAATGATTTCCCACTTGTCTCGTAATAACGTTGCTTAGCCAAAAGAAGCTTTTTCTGTGTTTCGACATTATTTATTTAATCTATTTCTCTCTTTACATCTAAAATTTTTGTCTTCATTTCTTTTTTCAATGTTAATGAGTGTTCGTTTTGTAGTTTTTTCAATTCTTCTTCCAGTGCTCTGAACCTCTTCTGTCTAGATTTTTTCTCATAAGAACAAATTGATATTATCCTGCCTCTTGTCACAGCTTTTAACGCATCCCACAGTATTGGTGGTGTCACTTCCCCATTATCGTTAAGATCTAAGTAGGATCCAATTTCAAATTGTAGTTTTTCTTTAATTGTACCGTTATTTAGAAAATTTGAGTTACTCTTCCAGGAAGTGAATTTCCTTTTGCTCTCTAGGGTAACTGTCATAATCAAAAGGAAATGGTCTGACAATGTGTTAGAACCTACTTCGCATTTTACTAGTCTATGTAAATCTTTCCCAAAGATAAAAAAATTGTCTATCCGAGAATAAACATTGTGGCTTGGTGAATAATGCACTTTGCGGACCTCTGCATGTTCTCTCCTCTGAAGGATCGGTTGAGGGTAGTCATGGTCCATCTTAATTAGGTTTTCATTCCATCTAAATCCTTTACTCTGCCAAGCCTTACGGAGGATCGCTTCTTTCGTTTTAAAACTCAGAAACTTTACTATAATGGAGCGAGGTGGCGCGTCTTCCGGTGGGTGAGGCCCTAGTGAGCGATGCGCTCGTTCAATGTGGAGGTCAGTCATATCGCCGGTGAGCTTTAGCCCATCGCGGAGGAGGCTTTCTATGAACGCTGCCACCGTAGCGCAATCATTCTCAGCTCCCTCTGGGACGCCGTAAATCCTTACGTTTTCCCGCCTTGATCGGCTCTCTAACTCGGTTAGCTTATCTTCTAGCTGTATGTTTATCTTTAACATGTCAGTCAGAACCTCTTCTGTATTCAGAGTTCTGTCTTCTAGCTTTCCAATACGCTCTTCTGCCTCACTCAGTCTATTGTTTACCTTGGCGATTTCTTCTTTTATCATTCCCAGTTGTTCTCTGTTTTCTTTTCGAAATCCTTTCAGCCTCCAGGATCAATTCCAGGTCGCCCATTGCTGCTGCTCTGCTTTGTGTTAGCTCCCCTGCTAGTTGTTGGCTTTAGCCTAACTTTCACGACAGTTCCCTCCTGCCTCGTTGGCAAAAACAAACGGATATCCAACCAAATGTCTCACCCCTTGTCTTTGTCGCTTACAGCTTAAATAAATTGCTCCATTTTGAGGGGTATTCACATGAAATTACTCGGGTTCTGTCGGGAGCTCTCTCACCACGCAGCCATCACCATGATGTTCCGTCCAGAAGTCCCAGAGTTCCTTTTTTAACTCACAAACAGAGTTAAATTAATAGCATGGGATGAGATAGTTAGCACTGCCCAGAGTCACTTAAAACAAAAACGATCAATTTTAAAGATTTATTTTTATGTTTGCAGCTGCTGTTTCAACAGTCTTGGAACAATGTACAAACATTCATTAGCAACTCCAAATGAGTACAGAAAATCAAACATCGCTTTGAATAACTTTGAAAGCATAAAATCAAAAGTCCCAGTGAAAAGCTGTTTGGTTAACCATAAAATGATTGGTGACTAAAAGTATATCACTTATCTGACAAAACACTAGCATTTCCTCTTGCATTGCACTACAAACAAGTCCAGTATTGTATTCAAATACCATCAACTCTAACCTAGCTAGTTGAACCCATCTTCTGACAAGATCATTTGAAGCATTTTCTTTATTGACCACATATTCATTGTTTTTCAGTGATAAACAATGGCCATCTAAATATTTTAGCCAGGTATATTATGTTTTTAAAATACTCTTTAAACAGCTTGTGTTTGGCTTTAAATCTGATGACCAAATATGGAACAATAAATCAGTTTTCTTGATAGAAGGTGGATATTGGATCCTAAAATGATGCTCCGATATCAGGTTCCCATGTGGATACAAGAACTTGGTCTGTGGTGCTCAGCAATCAAATGCTTCAAATGTATTATCATACCATAGTGAGGGAACGAGAAAAGACAATGTTCATTATTTCCAGTACCAGTTTTTGTCTCCTGCTGGAATGATGTCCCCAGACAAAGTGGAATGATTTTAATGAGGCACAATGTCTGAACAAAACAAACCAATGTTATTACCAGTACACAGTTTTTTTTTCTTTCTACGTACCCCTAATCAAAACTGTAAATCCTGCAAAGCAAATCCTGTCTGATTTCAGAAATTAATTTTAGCTCATACTGAGCAACAACCCCAAGAAGATCGGGTATTATAATATGAAGGGAATAGTTATTAGTAACATTAAAATACTTTCTGACACACATAATAGGTTATAATTTCCTAACTCTGGATGATTCCTTCATTTAGCCAACATCACTGTTATACACTGTTGCCTGCAGAAACATATAAAAATCATAATTGCAGCATCATAAGAGACATTTACACAAAATCTGCTTTGAATAGCTCGTCAAATGCTCCTGGCATGGGATGAGGCACGTCTCCATGACGATGTAGAAACTGTCTGTCATACTCTTCTGACGGCCAACAGCAAGGAGGTATGGCTGCTCACCCACTGGCCCAGGAGTGGTTCCTCCAAACTACAGCATAACTAGAGTTAAAAAAATACACACCCAACATTAGGAATAAGATATACAATCCAGACATTATAGAAGATGTAAAGATTCATATCTACTAGTGAAATAAATTGCCTACTAAGACTTCGTTAAAGCTGCCTTTCAGCCACCGTTGTTTATGCATGTCTATGCAAGGAAAGTGACACATTACTGTACATACTTTAATCCAAATCCATTTTATTTTTAAGGTATATTAAAAAACATTGTTAAACCAAAGTTCTATACTGTACTAAAACAGGTCAAACCAAGACACAAATAATAAGAATCAAACAATAAAAGCAAAATAAAATATACTACAAATCATATAAGCAACCATCATAAGCTAATCAGATGATCTAAGGACCTGAAGTGAAACATAAGGTCAGAGAGACCATTGAGGCTTTTAAAATGAATTCCTTGGCACACAGGCTGCCTCATGAAAGACGACAAGTCTCTCGACTGCATCACATGCACTGGTTTTGGGAGACTTCTGTCCTGCTGCTTGTGGTGGAAGGTGATATATGAGCAGATATAATTGAGTTAGACAGTTCAGAAGCAGTAGACCATCCTGAGAACTCAAACAGACAACAAAATTATCAATAGTTTTATCCTACTGGAAAAGCTATAGGATGCTTGATTGAACTGACCTTTATATCTCACCGTCATCGGAGAAGACTTTCAGCACCACACTGCCTGGTCTATCGAGGTCACTGAATATTTCTTCATCAGCTTCAGTCTCTGTTGCATACTTGTATGTAACGTTTACATCAGGTTGCAGGCAAAGTCTTTTAATGACTGGAAAAGTAGGAAGGCAAATTTGTAGCTTAAATCTAGAGTAGAACAACACTGATCTCTAATTAAACAGACATTGTAATTTGCTTTATTTCAGTTTTTAATTAGTATTTTATGTTGACTAAATGGTTAGCATTACAAAACTAAAAATACGATTTATCCCCCCTTTTACTCTTCATGGGATTGTAAATAGAGTTGTAGAGAACCAAGCATACTTTAAGAACACTTTAAAATGAATGTCTATCATTTCCCCCAACACAGGTTAAACAAATGATCACAAACCTTTCTGATGGAACTGATGAAAGTCGAACCTCATTCAACCTCATCCAAAATTCACATACTTGTGCTGGTCACCATGCTTAACCTCGATCAGCATGGAGTAAACCTAGATAAAGTAAAAGAAGACAAGTTACATGTCAAGTTCTCTCTTCAGTGTACGTTTGTCTGCACGTTGGGACGCGATCATTGACACTGACATCTGCTACTTGTTAGCTGGAAAAACGGAGAGAACAAAACCTGCTGTCATAAGATTAATTTGCAGAAAACATAGAAATGCTTTGTTAACACAGTAGAAGAAACTGAAAAGCACTGATGGGTACAAAGATAAACATTTTACAAAAGAATTAAAATTGGGGAGATTGTACAAAAAACAAGGATGTTAAGAAAACAGAAAAAGATATTTTCCACTGGGACCAGAAATAAGTATGTTTGGATAAAAAAGAGGCAATGATAAGAGACCAAAAAAAGTTCAGATCATTTGAGAGGGGTTAATGAAACATGATAGAACCAAATATGGATATGAGGAACGACTCTGAGGTTGTGTTCCTGAAATATGGAAACAGATACAGATATTGACTTGGATTATGAAATATACGGCTATAAAATGTACGATCTAGACAAGGAAACACATATAAATTTACTCTCTGTGAATAAAGATTGTGAGAACTACCCAGAGGAGTAATTTATGGAAAACATCAATATCAATGGGACATTTCCTGTTATTCATTCCAGTGGTAGGAGTTTATTTGCCAGCAAAATAAAAGATTATTTAAAATAGATGGAAAACAGTTTGAACATTAACATGAACATTTTATACCTGAATGCGGTTTTATACCCGCATTCGGGTATAAAACCATGTCACTCAGACACGCCCCCTGTAGCGAGTCAGGAGTTGGAATTGCAAGCATTGATGAAAGCTTTTTATGCTTTATACCTTCGATCATCTGCTTTACTGGAGATAATATAAATCTACATGTAAATGTAAACTTTCTGAAAGTTTTAGTGCTTTGAACGATAGCCCATGTTAGCAATGATGCCGCTAACATCACCACTCAGAAACTGGACCCGTTCTGCCCGGCTTCAGCGCCGGCTTCGGTCATTAGTCAGTCAGTGCCCTGAACCAGTGGCTCCAACTGATAAAGCTCAGGCACGCTGGGCCCCACAAAGCCTCTCTCAACCTCTGGTGATGGAGGGGGGCAAAAAATCCTCCACCTCAAAAAATCTATTCATGGTGAAACTACCAGCGTCGCTCTGCTCATTCTTCATGTTTCAGTATGTCAAATTAAGCTAGCTGTCACTTTTCTTCGTCCTCCTGACCACACCCCCTTTTAATCCCCTCCAATCATCCCCTCAGTGTCTCTTGGCACCGTCCACTTTGGTGGCATTTTCCAAATGGGGATGGGGTTGTGCTTTTACATTGGGTTTAGTTCCACTTTAATGACAAAATATTGGAACAGCAACAGATTTTAACACTTGTTCAGGAAACCTGGCTGGATTGAATTTAATCAGTGATTTCATTAACTCATCGTATAGTCTGGGTCCGTTTCCTCTGATACTACAACCCACAACAATTACATTACAGACTGCAACAGTCATTGATGATATTTTCACCAATGAATGGAAACCTGGTAGGTGGGACCTTCATACCAGATGTTAGTGACCGTTCACCAGGTTTCTCAGTGTGTGGGTACTATTAAGGTAACAGAGGAAACTACAGCAGGGAAGATAATTAGAAACAGATCTAAGAACAGCTTGGAGGCTGAAAAATGATTTAATAAAGAAATATTGGGAAACAGCGTATGTACATGATGTGAATAAGGCATACGATTGATTCATTATTATAGTGCAAACTTTATATGATTTTCATGTTTTACTGAGAAAAGTGCAACAAACCATGGATGACAAACAGACAATGCAATGCCTGAAGGAAGGAAAACTACTAATAAAGATGTTTTCTATTATTAAGAACTAAGAAGAATTTGTTCTCTTTTTATACATGTATAACATGAAATATTTATTTGTGAATAAAGAAAATAAATAAATCAAATATTAGGATGAGCTAATTTCCCTCCATGTCCCTAACCTTAAATAGAGCAACATTCAGTTCAAAGTTCTCAACGATGTTTCTGTCATCAACTTTCTTATACTCAACACAGCGGACAGCGAAACTCTCCTAGCAGTTTCAGTAGCATCTTTACAAGGTCTCGGGTGTTTGTTCTGGGGTTGATTCACACCAGAACCCGTCCGTCTCTCGGACACAGAACCCGTCTCTTTCTTGCGCTGTATCATGGCTGGACATTCCCTTATTGTTTAAACAGATGAACGTGGAACCTTCAGGCATCTGTACAACAGGTGTATTAAGGTGAAGGCTGTTGGGTATTATATTCATGTCTGTAGCCCAGTGGATTTGACCTGCAGTCATAACTTGATGCTTAAACAGAAACAGTTTTCCAGAGGAGCCGGTCTTCTGATTCAAAAGCCACTTTCCTGGCAGTCCAGACGGAGGGGAAACTGGGCTCATCTAAGCTTTGTTGGCCTCCTGCTGCCTCGGTTTCCAGTGAGGCCCGGTGACCAATCAGACAGCAGCAGCTGCTCCCTTCACTGGCTCACTCACTAATGTTAGGATGAAGACAACAGTTAAGACTGACACTGATAGAAGCTGAGGACAAAAAGGACATTACCTCAGTTTTTGTGTTGCAGTCCTACACTGGTTTGATTCAGAACCTCAGTGGCTGAGAGAATATTCTCCTAACATCACATCCTTGGTCTAAACCACAGTGTAAATGTTGTTAAACGCTCCATGGAGCAAGCTTGGTTCATTCTGTTACCTCCTCCTTAACTTAAGGATATGTTATTA
This sequence comes from Crenichthys baileyi, assembly GCA_036173005.1. Taxonomy (NCBI): domain Eukaryota; kingdom Metazoa; phylum Chordata; class Actinopteri; order Cyprinodontiformes; family Goodeidae; genus Crenichthys; species Crenichthys baileyi. Next base: position 367,897 of record JAHHUM010001738.1, read on the forward strand.
GCTGTGATTCACTTTGGTTTCTTTTTATTCCTTTTGTCCAAATGAAAAGTGTGGGGATCGGGTAGGATGAGAACTGAGAAAGTGCCTAGCATGGATCTGCAGGGCATCTCTGGGTTAAAACCAGACACAGGAAGAGGAAGGTTGCTGCTGCGGCTGCATCAGTAGATGTGGCAAAAACTGATACGTTTCTGGATAGTCACAATATTCTTTAATGTTCTGACAAAAAATGCGCCGAACAACATCTTGGTTTATTTCCAACTAGAAAAACAAACTAAAAAATTAAAGCTGCAAGCAGCATTGGGCATCCCTCGCAGTTCAGCGCCGCTCGGCCTATGTAGCGACCGCGGGAGCCTGGCATCGCCTACTCTCCTCTAACAACAATCCCACCGCTCAGTTCCACGCATTACCAGTAGACGGCAATGTGAGCAGGCTGTCATTCAATCTTCGGTCAAGCCGAGTTGTGGTCTGGCGAGAAGCATTCAAAATTTGCCTGAAATCTGACCTTTCTGATGAAAGCTGCACTCAGCTGTTTGTTAGTGGGCGGGGCTAAAGTGATGTCATCAATTGATAGCTCCAACATGTTCAGCATTGATCTACAATGATGCATACTAAATTTGAGGTGCATCCAAAGATGTATAAGGGAGATGGAGCACTTGAAGTATGCTAGGTGGCGCCGTTGATCCAAATTCTATTGTAATCTAATATAGCTGTTTGGGGGCTGACAAAGATCAACCATTTTCAGTTTGAAGTAAATCGGACTATGCATGTGTAATGTAGAGCCAAATGTATGGCCATGGCGTAACATCAGACTTCGCCCCACAGCCACACCCTCCAGCCAAACTAGTCAGTACTGGAGACTGTCTTAGACCATCTTATCTGTCACTTGGGACAGTTTAACACCAATTAGGTGAAGGACATCAAATATGGACCATCAAAAGGAAAACAAGACACTTCCTGTTCTCATGGGGCAGGTCTTCGATGATGTCAGCATCTGATCAGTGAATATTGTTCGGGACCAGAGGCAGATCAATCTCAGAAGGTTTCAGGTCTCTGTGACTTTCCTTGTAGGAGCTATATCAATTTCGTCTTTTATGGGGAGAAGTCATATTTTGAGGCTTGGCCACGCCCACACGCTTTTATGTATCAAAAAGCTTTTAATAACTTTTGATCCCCAATGCCTTTAGAGTATACTAAGTGATTTTCAAGTCTCTAAGTCAAAAGCTGTAGGAGGAGTTCGCTCAGATATGCGGGCTAGAAAGGGCAAAACCGGGGTCAAAATGTCAACTTCAATCCAAAATGGCTGACTTCCTGTTGGGTTTTGAGCAATGCTTCAAGAGACTTTTTTGTAGGTCCTGAGAAGTTACATACGTATACCAAATTTCACAACCCTCGGTCAAAGCATGGCTTGGCGCTGATTTTTAAAAAATTGTCTAGGGGGCGCTGTGGAAGAATTAGGCCACTCCCACCAAATATGTCATAAGATCTCAGTTGGGGACTGGACCAAACTGGACCAAAATAAATACGGTTGATCTTTGTCAGCCCCCAAACACCTCTATTGTATTACATTGGAATGTGGATCAACAGCAGCCCCTAGGACATTTCAAGTGCTCAATCTCCCTCATACATCATCAGATCCACTTCAAATGTAGTATACATCATGATGGATCAATGCTGAACATGTTGGCACAGTCAACTGATGATGTCATTTTAGCCCCGCCCACTAATAAACAAGTGAGTGCAGCTTCCATCTGGAAGGTCAGATTTGCTCCAAACTGAATAAGGTTGGTCTTTGTCAACCCCCAAACAACTCTATTGGATTACATTGGAATTTAGATCAACAGCGCCCCCTAGGACATTTCAAGTGCTCTATCTCCCTCATACATCATCAGATCCACTTCAAATGTAGTATACATCATGATGGATCAATGCTGAACATGTTGGCACAGTCAACTGATGATGTCATTTTAGCCCCACCCACTAACAAACAAGTGAGTGCAGCTTTCATCAGGAAGGTCAGATTTCGGCCAAATTTTGAATGCTGCTCACCAGGCCACAACTCTGCATGACCGACCATCACATGACATGTTGCTCACAATGCCATTTAGTGACAACATGTGGAATTGGGCAGCAGCCTTGTCAGTGGCGTGCAGGTGGCGATCGCAGGCTCCCGCGGTCGCTGCAGAGGCCAAGTTGCGCTGAACTTCGAGGGCCTTTAATGCTGCTTGCAGCTTTAATTTTATTTGTTTCTATTTGTTTATATTAGCTAGAAAACCTTTAACTCTGGTTTCATAACGAGATCTTTGAATAGTGTGTAAAATCCTATAATGATCCACCCTAAAACCTCTGCTGTGCCTTTATTCCCTTAGAGCTGTACAGTGTATAGAAATGCAGTTAGTATCACTATGTGCAATATTGCTGTCACAAACAAGTACTTGGTTGAAGTTAAGTATAGACCAGTTACTAGTAGGAAAAGTGTACCATGGTTTTTAAAACTTGGTGAATGGTGAGTTGTGTTTTTCATGAAGAGAAATTGTTATAAAAATCATGATTTCACTGTAAAAAAAAACTGAGATGATCTTCTTTTCACTAATACCTACAAACACTCAAAGTGATTTTACATTAACAGCTTCCTAATGTTTAATCATTGATTATTTGGACTGGTAAAACCCAGGCTGGATCATTCTACACCAGGGGTTCCCAAATTTATTAGCCTGTAACCTCCAAAATAACAGTCCAAGGGACTGGCGACTCCCTAAAAATACATATAGTTTTTAACACTATTTACAGAACATTGAGTGAAATAATTATATATATTTTTAAATGAATTTATTTTTAAAAAATGACATTCATGGGTGCGGTGCTGGTGGCACGGGCGGGGGTTAAGTGTGCAACCCATGTACGGAAGTCATAGTCCTTGACACAGACCATTGCATCAAAATAACATTCATTATATTTTTTCATATATTATTAAATTATTTTATGGGACATTTCATGGTACATTTATTTATTCATTTTTTCATCATAAATTTATTTACTGAATTTGTCCCTTCTGGCCCTCCATATACCTCAACGGTAATATCATGACCTCACTTGGTGTGTTGTGACCCCCCGCTTTGGGAACCCCTGTTCTACGATGATTACAGGGCTTTTGGTTAAATCTTTATTCAGTTTGTTAAAAGTTCCAGTTTGTCTCAGTTCTCACAGAGATATCTGTAGAACCCAGGATCTTGTGTAGTCCCATCTCTTGAGCTGGATGAATTGGCAGCCCTACTGTAGAGTAATGATCAACGACACAATGCAGTCAGCTGACCTTCCTTAGCTATGATTAGTTTTACCATTCAGCTTGATCAACTGATTTTGACAATATTGTGTTATAATTCCATTCAATAACATTGTACTGTATGCCATATGAATCTGATTCTGTCTGTATGATTGATTGGATTGGTTTTTATTGGAATATGTATTTGTATATAACTGGATGCAAACGGTGCCTTGAGTTGACATTTGTGAATGACACAGACAGACTGAATTAACGCTGTTTGCTGTGGATATTTGTTTTCTATTAGCATGATCTCAGATTTGTTCTTTCTTCAGAATGAGGACTGCTGGGGAGAAAAACAGGCAGCAGCTGTGTGCAGAGGCTTAGGTGCCTCCATATTAGTGAAGGGAAGCAGCATCATAAACTATTAGCATCAGACATGATGGGATTACAGCCTTTTAATGAGACAGCACAGCCAGCCAGGGATGGCTTTCGTGGCTGCCAACGTTGGCAGAACCCATTCAGACATGAGACTTGAACCGCAGCATCAATCAGCTCACCTCCCACCTGCCTGCCTCTCCTTGTCACATCTCTGCAAACGCCTTAATGTTACAGAGAGCATCCAGTTTATTGTCCCGAGTTTCTGTCATCATGAGTCATGAGTCCAACCCTCTCGATACCAGGAGTGTGAAACCCTGGGAGCTGGGTTGGATGTGCACATGAGGGTTATTTTTGTCTCGTAAGGAAGGGATGTGGAGAAAGGAAACGACTGAAACAAGCATATCAGAGCTAGCCTGTCCACATCAGCAGCTTCAACTGTAGGGAAGCAGAGCGGTCAAAGGTGACTCTTTAATGATGCTGTGTTCTGTGTGCTGATGTTAGGTTCTGCTGTGCTCCGTTCACGTCAGATCCACAGGGATCCATTAGCTTCACCTTCACACTGTAAGAGTACAAGGTGTGTGTTACTAACTTGGTGAGAGCAGCAGCTGTGGTTCTCCTTCAGCAGCCTGGTTTTGGTTCAGCAGCTATTTGCTGGAAACAGTTAGGCTTGTATTATTTGTACAGAATGAACCTTTTTGTCCTCATGTCTCTTCTCTCTGTTGCAATGTGTCAGAAATAAAAAGCTCCAGGTTGCTGCCGATACTGCTTACACTGATCAAAGTCTCTCTATGTGCCACCAGGTGACGTTCCGTACGAGGATCTACCACTGCAACATCAACAGTCAGGGGGTGATCTGCCTGGACATCCTGAAGGACAACTGGAGTCCCGCTCTCACCATCTCCAAGGTCCTGCTGTCCATCTGCTCCCTGCTCACTGACTGCAACCCTGGTGAGACTGACAGCCTGACTGACATGTACTCTGTGTTGATAATGTTCAGTGAAGCCTGTCATATTGAAGCTGTAGTCGGGCTCTTTGCAGCTCAGCAGAGTTTGTACAGATTAAAGTCCCTAAAATCTGCTCCACTGTACTGTTACAGTAACCTAATATGCTTGGATGTTCACTCCAGAGGAGATTTAGTAACCCCAGCTCTTCTGTTGCTCTGTTTGACTCTCTTGCCTGCTTTTATAGCTTGATCCTCTAATAATGAGACCTCTGACCCCATTGGTAAGCTCTAACCACAGTTTAAGACATCACTGCTGCATTCCTTTTGTGGTAAAATAATATTTCTCCTCTGAGTCTACAGTGGAGGTAGTGATATGAAACACTGACAGACCTTAGATCCTAAATAGCCACATAAGGCTCAGGTCTTATTTAGATCACCTGTAGGAGGTGCCTCCAGTGGATAAGGAGATGACAGAGAACAGAATACCGCACTGCGAGTGTTTGATTAATCATCACTGTTCATCACCAGCAGTAGACCCAACCAGAGGTCTACACAGAGGTCCTAATCAGTCTGGAATTTGGGATTATCAGATGTGGATGAGTATGGAAAGTCAAAGTAGGAATCTTCCAGAGTTCCCTATCTGTTGTCTAAATGTTGTCTCCTTTCATCCTACCAGTCTTCTTTGTGTGCGTACTTCATTTTTTCCCTTCCCTATGTCCTTCATGCTTTCATTGCCTATATATTTTTATGTTCTCCCTTGCTTTGCTTTAAATCGCCTTTTGGATCTTATATAAGCGACTAGCATCACAGAGTGTTGTTATCATCACCACACAGTAGGTGTCCAGATGTCTGACTTCTCTTCTGCTCCTCAACTTTTTCTTCTATTTCATGTTTTGGACCATATCTTCTTCCTGTTGCTACTCTACAGTCTGGGCTGTCTTTCTTCCATCCCTGCAGCTGCGATATTTAACTGGGACCTGCTGGCTAAACAATCCTGTAAACTGTTAACAGCATTCTGAGGGTTGGGGGTGTTGGTGGATGGTCAGATTTAGTAGTGCTGATTGTAAAGAGAGCTCTGAGTGCTTTTTATCCTCCGTTATGAAATTTAGTAGATAAAGGAGACCTGAGGTTTCTCTCCTTCTTGCTCAGATGAAGTTAGATTATTTCTTCCCAACAAAAGACATGGTTGCACTTCACCCAGTCCCACGCTTTCTCCCTCTTGCTTCATCAAAGTCAGCCTGCTTCCTGCTCTTCTCTCTGCTTGTATTTTTATCCTGACATAAGATTGCTGAATGTTGGCTTTCTACCTGAATAGCTTCCAAGTAGCAATGCATGATATATTGACAATGGTATTGGCCGATGTTAGTCATTTTTTAATATCTTATTGGTCTGATAAGTAAAACTGGGCCAATATTAATAACCGTTATATTTATTACCATCTTGTTGCTGTTTGTGTAATGGTCTCTGGAAGGGGGTGTATTTGTTTAGGCATGTGACAGTGATGCAGTGCAGGACTGTAGGGTGTTTACCTGAAGCAGAGAACCAGTTTTACTGGTGTGGCTGGATTTTATTATTTTTTTCATTTTTTATTTTACTTGATATTATTGCTGTGCTTCATTCTGAAGCTGAAAGGAAGTACTCCATGGTTTTTAACACTGTTGCATGTAAATGTTCTCAGCAGCCCAGATCCAACGCACTGTAGAACCACCTTTGGCTGCAGGTGTCTACAAACTTTGAACATATGTGACTAATGAGCTCCATGACTCAGAGCACCAGTCTAACACAGGTCAGTCAGATAACTCCAAAGGTTTTACCACCAGGAGTTTCGTCCCCAGTGCTGTCGAGGAGCAGTGAAGGAAAAACTAGCAGACTGCCAAAGTTGGTTGGAATGGGAAGGGCTGGTATGTGGAAGGATCCCATCATCCATGATTGTAAGTCTGTAGGGAAAAAGCCCAGCAGAGATTAGTCTGTGCAGCCTGTAGAGCCAGGCTTATCACACAGCTCCATCAGCATGCTGAGCTTCAGCAGCAGACAGAGCCAGAGGTGTCTGCTGAATGAGCGAATCAACAGGCAGCTGTGGGCACATGAATGCCTCCTCTAATACTGGCTTGATGGAAAAGTTCTGATCTGAATAAGCTGCTCCTGATTGTAATGAAATGCTGATGCTTTGTGGAGAACCCAGACTGGATATTTCTCCATCTCTGTGACACACAGACTCCGCTGTAGCTCAACATGCTGGTACAGAAAAATCAACTACAACCACAGGAGAAGTGAAAAGACAGACATTGACTGGACAGCCAGAGTAAATGTGAGGTTCAGGGTCTCTAGAACGGAGGTACAGAGGTCTACCTTCTACTTCTACTCTAGGTAGAGTTTTGATAAACTGGTTGGTTTTTGTGATCCAGAATGCTTTTTGGATCATCTGGTTCACTGCATTTACACTGCAGACTTTGACAGATGAAACATAGTGAGTTTTATTTGTTTCTCCAAAACAGTCGGCACAAAAATCACCATAGGATTTATGGGATAGACCGGAACATAGTAGCATATAAAGGGGTTGGACAATGAAACTGAAACACCTGGTTTTAGACCACAATAATTTATTAGTATGGTGTAAGGCCTCCTTTTGCGGCCAATACAGCGTCAATTCGTCTTGGGAATGACATGTACAAGTCCTGCACAGTGGTCAGAGGGATTTTAAGCCATTCTTCTTACAGGATAGGGGCCAGGTCACTACGTGATCCTGGTGGAGAAAACGTTTCCTGACTCGCTCCCCCAAAAAACCCAAAGTGGCTCAATAATATTTAGATCTGGTGACTGTGCAGGCCATGGGAGATGTTTAACTTCACTTTCATGTTCATCAAAACAATCTTTCACCAGTCTTGCTGTGTGTATTGGTGCATTGTCATCCTGATACACGGCCCCGCCTTCAGGATACAATGTTTTGAACCCCATTGGATGCACATGGTCCTCAAAAATGGTTCGGTAGTCCTTGGCAGTGACCGCCCCACTAGCACAAGTATTGGGGGCAAAGGGAATGCCATGATATGGCAGCCCAAACCATCACTGATCCACCCCCATTTGCACTCTGGGCATGCAACAGTCTGGGTGGTAGTTTTTGGGCTTCTCCACACCGTTAATCCCCGGATGTGGGGAAAACAGTAAAGGGGACTCATCAGAGAACAATACATGTTTCACATTGTCCACAGTCCAAGATTTGCGCTCCTTGCCCATTGAAAAACCGACGTTTGGCATTGGAATGAGTGACAAAGGGGTTTGGCTATAGCAGCCCGGCCGTGTATATTGACCCTGTGGAGCTCCGACGGACAGTTTGGGGGAAAACAGGAGAGTTGAGGTGCACATTTAATTCTGCCGTGATTTGGCAGCCGTGGTTTTTGTTTTTGGATACAATCCGGGTTTGCACCCCAACATCCCTTTCAGACAGCTTCCTCTTTGGTCCCCAGTTAATCCTGTTGGATGTGGTTCGTCCCTTTGGGGGTGGGGCTGACATTACCCTGGATACCGTGGCTCTTGATACATCACAAAGACTTGCTGTCTTGGTCACAGATGCGCCAGCAAGACGTGCACCAACAATTTGTCCTCTTTTGAACTCTGGTATGTCACCCATAATGTTGTGTGCATTTCAATATTTTGAGCAAAACTGTGCTCTTACCCTGCTAAATAACCCTTCCCCAAACTCTGCTCTTACTGGTGCAATGTGCAATCAATGAAGACTGGCTACCAGGCTGGTCCAATTTAGCCATGAAACCTCCCACACTAAAATGACAGGTGTTTCAGTTTCATTGTCCAACCCCTGTAGATGTGAGGTGGAGGAAAGTAGATGTATGTTTCCTAGATTTTACAGAATAAAATGGGTGGTGAACCTACCTTACTCTGATAGCCCTACATTAAAGTCCAGTGCCAACAACTGCCTTCAGAAGTCACCTACCTGTGAGAAAGTATTTGCCCCCCTAACACATTTCTTCTGTTTTTGCTTTTTTGTTAAACTCAAATGTTTCAGATCATCAAACAAATGATAGCATGTTTTTTTTAATTTAGAGCTAAATTTAATTGAAGAAGTCAACAATAATTGTTTTGTATATAGACTTGATAAATGGTGTTTTATCTAATAAGCAGGTGGGTTCACAGCTGTAGACAGTCATGTACTCAGTGATCGTCATTTATTCTTTCCGATTAAAACACAAAATCATTTTATTGTGAGTTTTTTTCTGTTTACCTGCTCAGCAATAAACGATACATGCTATATTTTAATGAAGCAAAGTAGAAAGCTATTATAATAGGTCTGAAAAAGGCTTTCAGACGTTTGCCTTAATAAATTAAACATGGTTTTCCAACCTTTAGGGTTGAATGTTTGCTAAATTGTTTGTCTGGAACATGTTTTAGTCTATTAAACCTTTAAAAACCCTGGTTGTATTTAACCATGTTTAATGAATGGCTGTGTGCAAGGCTGTTTTTCAGTAAAACCAGCTGAAGGTTTGTGGCCTGACTTAATGTGAAATGAATATAAAATCAAAAAAAGGATAGCTGATAAAGAAAGAATCCTTTGTGTGGTACCTAACATTTTCAATTTATAAAGATATAAATTTGTCATTGAAAATCTCTTCCTAAAAGAATCATTCTTGAACTGCAGTCTGGGGCAACATAAAATTATACAAGGGCTACAAATGGCCTCTTAGCCGCACTTTGGGCACCCCTAACTATAGACCAATGATATTTGGTAGTTGCTAATCAAATGTGTGAGCATTTACACAGCAATGACCTGTTTGAAGAGTTTCAGTCAGGTTTCAGAGCTCATCATAGCACTGAAACAGCTCTGCTGAAAAGTCACAATTTAATTATTATTGCCTCAGATAATGGATTTGTGTCTGTACTGGTTCTGTTAGATCTCAGTGCTGCATTTGATAAAAATTTATTTATTAAAATATTCTCTTAGAAAGGCTGGAATATGCTGTAGGGATCAGGGGGAAACAGCGCAGGGCTGGTTTTTAAATCTTATTTTTTGACAGATTCCAGTTTGTTCATGTAAAATGATAAAATCATCTTTAAAAACTCCCGGGGTTTAAATTTTGGAGTACCACAGGGTTCAGTACTTGGGCCCCAATTTCTCTTTACTATATATAGCTTTTCCAAAAAAGGAAAATTATCAGGAAGCATAGAATAAATTTTCCACTGTTACGCTGATGATACTCAGCTTTACTTATCCATAAATCCTGATGAGCCCCAAACCAGTTAGATAGACTTAAAGCATGTCTTGAAGACATAAAAAACTTGGATGACTTTAAAAAATTTTTGGCCCTTTTAAATTTAGAAAAGAAAAAAGTTGTCGTCTTTGGACCGGAGTCTTTTTAAAAAAAAAACTGCTTAGTCAATCACTTAACCGGATGGCATTAAAAAATTGACCCCCGATAATAAAGGGAAAAAACCTTGGGTTATTTTTTTGACCAGGACATGTCATTTAAAATCCCCTATTAAAGCAGGTTTTTTAGGATTTTTCCTTTTTTTCATCTCTGGAACATTTTCCAAAATTAGAAATATCCTGTCCAGGAGTGACGCTGAAAAACTAGTCCATGCATTTGTTACTTCAAGGCTGGACTATTGTAATTCTTTACTATCAGGATTACCACAAAATGCAGTTAAAAGCCTTCAGCTGCTTCAAAATGCTGCAGCAAGAGTTCTGATGAAAATTAAAAAGAGAGATCATATTTCCCTTACTTTAGCTTCCCTTCCATTGGCTCCCTGTTAAATCCAGAATAGAATTAAAATTCTCCTCCTCACATATAAAGCCCTTAATGATCTAGCTCCATCATACATCAGAGATCTGATTGTTCCATACGTTCCTAACAGAGCACTTTGTTCTCAGACTGCAGGTTTACTGGTGGTTCCTAGAGTCTCTAGAAGTAGAATGGGAGGCAGATCTTTTAGTTATCAGGCTCCTCTCCTGTGGAACCAGCTCCCGGTTTTAGTCCGTGAGGCGGACACCCTGTCTACTTTTAAGGCTAGGCTTAAAACTTTCCTTTTTGATAAAGCTTATAGTTAGAGTGGCTTAGGTTATCCTGAGCTATCTTCCTTATTTTAGCTCCGTCTTCTTCTTCCCTTGTTGGATGGAGTAAGGGGGAGTCAGGTTTAGCCTAAACCGGCTCAGTTATGGTTGAGGTGCAAACACACCCGCCATTTCTGCTACCTGTATGACCCCCTCTCTTTTCCAATGGTTATGGTCAATCTGACAGAGAGAGGTATCCCAATCGTTGTGGTTTTTAGTATAATAATGGCCATCAGTGGGCTCTAGATGGACAAACTGTCTACTTTTAAGGCTAGGCTTAAAACTTTCCTTTTTGATAAAGCTTATAGTTAGAGTGGCTTAGGTTATCCTGAGCTATCTCTGTAGTTATGCTGCTATAAGCTTAGACTCAGTTCATCTTCTTAGCTCTCTTTCTCTCCTAGATGAGGTCACTAAAGGAGCTACATCCTTTAACATTTACCTTTTCCTTCCCATAGAAAGTACTCCTAGATCAGTGCTTCTTTGTTCTCTTTGTGTCTCTGCTCTGTTCTCTCTAACCCCCAGTCGGTCGTGGCAGATGGCCGCTCACACTGAGCCTGGTTCTGGTTCTGCTGGAGGTTTCTTCCTGTTAAAAGGGAGTTTTTCCTCTCCACTGTCGCTACATGCATGCTCAGTATGAGGGATTGCTGCAAAGTCAACGCCAGTGACTGTCCACTGTCTCTACATGCTCATCCAGGAGGAGTGAATGCTGCAAGTCACTGACTGGATGCAATCTGCTGGGTTTCCTTAGATAGAAAAACTCTTAACCAATTTTAACAATAAACTGAATCTGACTGCACTGTTTGATAGTTAAGATTAATTGGAATGTATGTATCTGACTTGAAATCTGTATGATTCGATCGAATTGACTTTGCCCATTTTGAATTTGCAAAGTGCTGTGAGACTCGTCCCCGTGTGAATTGGCGCTGTATACATAAAACTGAATTGAACTGAATTGAATTAGGAGAGGTTGCTTACCTCCCTGCAATGAACACACCATCCCCTCAGTGACACATGGTGGTGGCAGTGTCATGCTGTGGGGATGCTTTTCTTCTGCAGGAAGAGGGAAGCTGGTCAGAGGAGCTAAATTCAGGACAATCCTGGAAGCGAAGTTGTTAGAGGCTGCAGAAAACTGGAGACTGGGGTGGCGGTTCACCTTCTGCAAGACAACCACCCTAAACATACAGCCAGAGATAAAATGGATGCTTTAGATCAAAGCAGATTAATGTTTAAAAATGTCAGAGTAGCAGTGTTTCATATTCCCAGCAGCTGCATTGAATGCTGAGAACAACTCTGGCACACCAAAGATTAGCACTCCAACAGACAGTCTGATTTAAATGGTTTCTGTGGTAACTCTATAATGTTTGTGTTGCAGCTGATCCTCTGGTTGGAAGCATCGCCACACAGTACCTGACCAACAGAGCCGAGCACGACAGGATAGCCAAACAGTGGACCAAACGCTACGCCACATAGAGCAGGCCTGGTTCTGTGAGACGTCCCATCAACCACACGTCCAACACTTCCTCTCCTCTGGGTCGAAGGAAGCCAACCCGTCCCTGTCATCCAGCCCGATCCGCTGACATATGAACTGTTATTTGTTCCATGCTGACTTAAAAAGCTTCTTTTTATACAAAGAGTCTTTTGGGATTGTCTTTTCCAATAGACTGAATGTTGATATGGTCATAAAAAGCTTTAATACTGTTCTTGTTCTTGTTGACGTTGCTGTTCTTAATGCATTGTTTATACCATGGTTGGCACTCTGGTCATGTCCTTCATTGAAAAGTGTGTGTGTATTATCCATGGCTCATGTGATGTAAAAATGTTCATAATGAGTGAGTGAGTGTGTGTGTTTGTGTGTGTGTGTGTAGTGTTCTGTTTTAGGCCCAGCTTCTGGTCAGTAATAGTGCATGTCATCCTGATGTATGTTCATGCAGTGTAGTCCCAGTATCGGTTCTGTCCCTGCAGATTTGTGGCATGGAGTGAGCTGATCATCATGTGTGACATTAGGTGTTAGTTTGCTGTACATTTATTGCCTTGTTGGGAATACATACTGAATTAAACACTGGCTGTAATGTGACAGTCTGTCTCTGTCTGCTCTTTCCTTCTGACTGTGTCGTACAGACAGACCCATCTCTGAGCCCATTTTCTGTCAGAGATGAACCACTGCCACAGAGGTGAGAGTGATTTAGTGGTGAAACCTGACGCTGTAGGACCTACCTGGACATCATTGGTTCGTATTTATTTTCTGCCGAACTCGGTGCTCAAGTCAGTGCTGCTGAGTCGTGCTGTACACAAATGTCCTGAATCACTTGGAATTCAGTCACACATTTCTGTGTGACTGAAATCTAAACCATCATGGGGATGACTGTAGACCTGACAGATGTCCAGCAGATGTCAAGGAGCGTAAGAAACTGGCTGTTCACAGACTGCTGTATCAAAGCATTTTAATGGAAAATGGTGTGGAAGAAAAAAATCTGGTAGAAAAACTTGCACAAGTAAGCAAAATGACTGCATCATTGAAATGAATGAAGTTAAGGAAAGCCCTTTCAATAGATTCATTAGACATAGACATAGACGTTCACAAAGTGTGGACTGCAGCTGGAATCAGAGCTTCAAGATCCACCACACACAGATGTATCCAGGACATGGAGCACAACTGTTACATTGCTTGTGTAAGACCACTCCTGCACATCAGAAACATCTTACTGGGTGACGGAAAAAAATGACTGGACTGTTGCTAAGTGGTCCAATGACCTCTTTCAGGATTAAAGTCAATTTAGCATTTTATTTGAAGATCAAGGTCCCAGGGTCTGGAGGAAGAGAGGAGAAGCACCAAATCCAAGCTGTTGAGGTCCAGTGTGAGGTTTCTACAGTCAATAATGATTTGAGGCCATATCATCAGCTGGTGTTGGTCCACTGGGCTTCTAAAGTCCAATGTCAGTGTAACCACCTACTAGGACATTTTGGAGCAGTTCATGCAACCCTCTGCAGACAACCCTAAAGATGAAGATGCTAATTTTCCAGCAGGACTTGGTACTGTTCTGCACTTTCAAAAATGCCAATACCTGCTTTAATCACCATAGTAATGCCACCAAACTGACATGACCTAAACCCCACAGAGAATCTATGTATTACCAAGAGGAAGATCAGAGCTGCCAGAACCAACAATGTAGATGAGCTGAATGCCTCTAGAAAAGCAACCAGGGCTTTCTGAACACCTCAGCAGAACCACAGTTGGATCTCCTCCATCCCCAATGAATCCCACTGAGGCGGGAATTCATGCAAAAGGAGCCCAGACCAAGTACTGAGAGCAGATAATGTACAGAACATAGACATATGGTTCAGTAGGTCCAAAATTCCTTTTCTGAAAATCTGTATTTCAGGTTTTTATTAGCTGTAAGCCAGAATTATAAAAAATGAAAAGAAATAAAAACTCAAATGTTACTTATAAATACAAAGTTATTGATTAAATTGATGTAGATGTGAATACATTTCTGGGTCATGGGCCCAATTCTAGGCACTGAAATGGGGAACCTGCGTGTGCTACTGGCTGGAACAAGAGGAAAAGTAAACAGATCCTCTGCTGTGTTGCTAGAAATATGCAGGGTTGTTACGCTGCATCATTATAAATGACCTTGTTTTTCTGGACTGTTACAGTTAATTAACTTTTGTTGTGCTACTAACAGCAGGCTTGTCATCTGCCCTGACGAGATTATTTCTCTTATCTTGCTCGACGTAACTCACAACAAATTGGCCAATCTATATTAACAATATAAAATACAAATATGTCTGGTAATTTTTCTCGATCATTTAATTCTTTTCAGAGACTCACCGGATTCTGTTGTTTTTTTGAGAGTATATATTTGAAGAGTTCTGAGTTTATCATAAACAGCCACAATATTTAAGCCTCAATGTAATATTAGCAACATAAAAATAGATTGTTGTAGGAGTTGGCAATCGGTATATTATAGCTTTGCTAATTTGAAAACATTGCGTCCATAACTGTCCTGCAAAAAAGTTAAATCGATATAACAAAAACAATTATTTTCCACTGATTTTACTAAATTCGTTTTGTTTGTTTTGCATGTGTTTGGCGTGTTCAGCAAATTATCACTGAAAGCGATGTTACGCTGGAATGATGTTGAATAAAGTGTTGCAAGGAGTTTTACCATAAGAGAAATATCATGGCTTCTGTTTGTGATTGGCTCCAAATCAGAGCTTAGATCATCCTACATAGAATCCTCTATTATCGTCTATTTTTAATATTTTTATTTTTGACAACCCAAATCTGTTGTCACAAGTACAGAAGATTCAATTCAGTTTCAATTCAGTTTATTTATATAGCGCCAATTCACAACACATGTCGTCTCAAGGCACTTCACAAAAGTCAGGTACATACATTCCAATTAATCTTAATCATTGAACAGTGCAGCCAGATTCTGTTATTTATTCAAATTGGATAAAAAGTTTTTTCTATCTAAGGAAACCCAGCAGATTGCATCCAGTCAGTGACTTGCAGCATTCACTCCTCCCGGATGAACATGTAGAGACAGTGGACAGTCACTGGCGTTGACTTTGCAGCAATCCCTCATACTGAGCATGCATGTAGCGACAGTGGAGAGAGAAAAACCCCCCTTTTTACAGGAAAAAACCTCCAGCAGAACAGGCTCAGTGTGAGCGGCCCATCTGCCACGACCGACTGGGGTTAGAGAGAACAAGAGCAGAACAAAGAGAACAAAGAAGCACTGATCCAGGAGTACTTTTCTATGGAAGGAAAAGTAAATGTTAATGGATGTAGCTCCTTTAGTCGTTTCACCTAAAAAGAAAGAAAAAATAAACTCTGAGCCAGTTTTTTTCAAGTTTAGAGTCTGAAGAGAGCACATAGAGTTAGTCACAATAAAAGCTCAGTCAGTAGCTATGTCTAGGAGAGAGAAAGGGTTAAACACTGAAAGACAGGGCCATGTGGATCATCGGTAGGGGTGAGCATTAAGTTTTTTGCCAGCAGAAGCTTGGAGGATTTCCCCTCCCGAAAGGTGTTACAGGTAGACACAGTGTCAGGCCAGGTTTAGCTTCTAGGAAGAGAAAAGAGAGAGAACAAAGTTAAAAAGCTGAAATAACAGCACATAATACAAAATTGAAGAGTAGAGTGAGAAAGTAGCGAAGAGGGTGAAAGTGGTCATTATGTCCTCCAGCAGCCTAAGCCTATAGCAGCATAACTACAGAGATAGCTCAGGATAACCTAAGCCACTCCAACTATAAGTTTTAATCAAAAAGGGAAAGTTTTAAAAAACCTAGCCTTAAAAGTAGACAGTTTGTCCATCTAGAGCCCACTGATGGGCCATTGTTATACTAAAAACCACAACGATTGGATACCTCTCTCTGTCAGATTGACCATAAAACCCTTGGAAAAGAGAGGGGGTCATACAGGTAGCAGAAATGGGGGGGTGCGTTTGCACCTCAACCATAACTGAGCCGGTTTTAGGCTAAACCTGACCCCCTTTACTCCATCCAACAAAGGGGAGAAAAAGACGGAGCTAAAATAAGGAAGATAGCTCAGGATAACCTAAGCCACTCTAACTATAAGCTTTATCAAAAAGGAAAGTTTTAAGCCTAGCCTTAAAAGTAGACAGGGTGTCCGCCTCACGGACTAAAACTGAGAGCTGGTTTTCCACAGGAGAGGAGCCTGATAACTAAAGGATCTGCCTCTCATTCTACTTCTAGAGACTCTAGGAACCACCAGTAAACCTGCAGTCTGAGAACAAAGTGCTCTGTTAGGAAACTATGGAACAATCAGATCTCTGATTTATGATGGAGCTAAATCATTAAGGGCTTTATATGTGAGGAGGAGAATTTTTAAATTCTATTCTGGATTTAACAGGGAGCCAATGAAGGGAAGCTAAAGTAGGGAATATGATCTCTCTTTTTAATTTTCATCAGAACTCTTGCTGCAGCATTTTGAATCAGCTGAAGGCTTTTTAAACCTTTTTGTGGACATCCTGATAGTAAAGAATTACAATAGTCCAGCCTTTAAGAAACATGCATGGACTAGTTTTTCAGCGTCACTCCTGGACAGGATATTTCTAATTTTTGCAATGTTCCGGAGGGAAAGAAAAAAACCCGGAAAACTGTTTAATATGGATTTAAATGAGATGTCCTGGTCAAAAAATAACACCAAGGTTTTTTACTTTATTATCGGAGGTCATTTAATGCCATCCAGGTTAAGTGATTGACTAAGCAGTTTTTTTTTTTAAAGACTCCGGTCCAAAGACGACAATTCTGTCTTGTCAAATTTAGAAGCAGAAAATTTTTAAAATCATCCAATTTTTATGTCTTCAAGACATGCTTGTAGTCTATCTAACTGGTTGGGCTCATCAGGATTTTTGGATAAGTAAAGCTGAGTATCATCAGCGTAACAGTGAAAATTTTTTCTATGCTGCCCTTTAATTTTACCTATTGGAAGATATATAGTAAAAAAATTTGGCCCAAGTACTGAACCCTGTGGTACTCCACAATTAAAACCCTGGATTTAAAGATGATTTATCATTTACATGAACAAACTGGGGAATCTGTCAGACAATAAGATTTAAAACCAGCCTAGCGCTGTTCCCCTGATCCCTACAGCATATTCCAGCCTTTCTAAGAGAATATTATGATCAAACTGTATCAAAGGCAGCACTGAGATTAAAAAAACCAGTACAGACAGTCCATTATCTGAGGCAATAAGAATATCATTTAGTGACTTTCAGCAGAGCTTTTTCAGTGCTATGATGAGCTCAAAACCTGACTGAAACTCTTCAAACAGGTCATTGTGTGTAAATGCTCACACATTTGATTAGCAACTTTTTTTTCTCAAAAATTTTACATAAAGGAAGATTGGATATGGGTCTGTAATTTATAAAGTCATCTCGATCAAGCAAAAGGTTTTTTTAAGCAAAGGGTTTTAATTACAGCTACCTTTAAAAAGCTTGTGGTACATACCCATTTACTAAAGATAAATTTAACATATCAAAAGGGGGGCTGATAATCAGAGGAAACACTTCCTTAAATAATTTGGTTGGGATTGGGTCTAACATACAAGTTGAAGGTTTAGATGAAGCAAAATTTCTGTTACTCGGAAGCTCCACAGGATCAAAAAAGTCCAAAACACAGATCAGGGGTTCTACGTTTACTTCCAAAAGTTGTCTCACTTGTGAGGATGAAGTAATCATCTCTGGGAGTATGTCAAAGTTTTTCTTCTTAAAAAAATAATTTTTATTTTGGGAAGAATCCCCTAAAATAGACTGCTGAGAGCTAAGGGGTGGATGGCTCAACAGAGCTATGACTCTGTGTAAAATTTGCAAATGTACTAAAGAGAAACCTAGGGTTTTTCTTGTTCTCTTCTATTAAGGATGAGAAAAAAGCTGTTCTAGCTTGGTGAATTTTTTTTTACAACAGTAGGCATTTTTCCAGATTAAGTAGGGAAACCTCTAGGTGTGTAGGGCGGCATTTTTTCGCTCCAATTTTTTAACATTGTGCTTTAAAGTATGCAGCTCTGAATTAAAACCAGGGGGCTAGCCTCCTATGAATAATTTCCTTCTTTTTCAAGGAGGCTGCATTGTCTAATGCACCACGCAATGATGAAGTAACACTCTGAACAAAGAGAATCAATTTGTGAAGGGGAAAAAACAAAATTATTGCCCTCCACTCTGTTTTTCTGTGATAATGAGGAAATTTAAAAGTGGAACAGTTTTTAAAGGGTTTTAACAGCATTGTCTGATAATGATCTACTATAAAAGAAATTTCTTTCAGGGGGTTGGAATACTCAGTTTTAAATTAAACTCAAAGGTTTTTAAAAAAGGTCAGACAGCACAGGGTTGTGAGAAAATATTGTTATGTCTTTTACACTCAATGCGACATGTCAGCACAAGGTCCCGAGAATGAAGACAAACGTGGGTAGGTTTTTTTAATTTTTGAGTAAAACCAATTTTCCTAAGATACCATTAAAGGCTATATTTTAAGCTATCACTTTCAGTGTCAACATGAATGTTTAAAATCCCCCCTATAATAAAATTTATCTGTATTTAACACTAAAATCAGATAAAAAAGGTCTGAAAAATGATCTAAAAATTGAGAGTAAGGGCCTGGTGGACGGTACAACAACAACAACAGAAGTAGTTGGATGAGGAAAACTAAGGATTAAATATTCAAAAGAGTTGTAGCAAATGATTGGTCTGGGACTAATCAATAAATCGGACTGAAAGATGGTTGCTACTCCCTCCTCCTCGCCCCGTATTTCGAGGAATGTGAAAATTTAAAATAATTAGTAGGAGTTGACTCATTTATAGTAACATAATCCTCTTGCTGCAGCCAGGTTTCTGTGAGGACAAAATAAATCAATCTGATTGTCACAAATCAGGTCACTAACCAGCAAAGTCTTTGGAAGAGAGAGATCTTATGTTCAGTAAGCCACATTTAATTGTTTTATTTTTATTTTTAGTCTGAGTTGTGTTTTATTTTTATTAGATTTTCTTGATTTCCTCTTTTTTAGATAATTTTTTAATCTATTCAATTTTGGCCGTGGGCGAGACACTGTCTTAATAGGGTAATGGGTGGGTAGCAGTACAGAAGCTGCAGAGAGGAGTGTTAAACTACGACCCTGCTTCCTGGTCGGAACCCTGGGTTGTCAGAGGTTTGGAGAACTAATAAATTCGGCCAGATTCCTACAAAGAAGAGCTGCTCCATCCAAAGTGGGATGGATGCCGTCTCTCCGGATCAGACCAGGTTTTCCCCAAAATGTTTGCCAATTATCAATGTAGCCCACATTGTTTTCTCTCTCCCTGTCATCTCTCATTCTATCTATGCCTCCTTCTGGCCAAAGTGACAGCAGACATTTTTGCGTCTCAGTTAGCACTGGCATTTCAAACATGCTAAATCCACACTCAAAAATTGCGCTCGCAAACTGTTTCAGGCTTTGAAAATCGCATTGCGGGAGGTAAGAGATGATATTTGCATTCCCTACTCCAATGAATTTGCAGGTTTAGATCATTTTCATATGTTTTGCATATTAATGAAGGCAGACACACTTAAAAGTTTGCGCCACAGTTCTGCAGATTTTGCACAGGCAATCCGATTACCACCTCGTTTGTAGATTAGTTTTGCTAACGCAAAGAGGTTTGGTGCGGTTTTGTATACACAAATCTTTTGAAGATCAGGCCCTAAATGTAATATTTAGTCTTCTTAGCTGTATTTAAACTTCTACATGTGATCTACAGTTCCTAAATAGCATTATTTTTTTGTTTTGGTCAAGTTCACATCACTGAATAAATTCTCCAGGTCATCTCCAACAGAAAAAGACATTAATGACATCTGCCAATAATAACATTTTCATATTCTCAAAAACTTTGCATAAGTCATTTATATACATGAATAACTTAGGCCCCAACACTGACCCCTGAGGAACACCAAAAGCAATGTCCATTTAGAATAAATGACACCTCCTTTGTGGAAACAAACATTAGAAAAGACAAAATGATTATTGAGTTCCCCTTTAATCTGTCTTTATCATCTTATATGAGCAATTAGAGCAGTTAGCATGGCTGGCTTTACTCCCTGCAAATATCAGCCTCAGTATTTCCAAGTGAGAGCAGATCCTAAATCCTCTGAGAGTTTTCGAATCCAGAGGTTGAAAGGTCAAAAGGAAAAAAACAGAACAACATCCTGTTAACTGTCTTGAGCTCTCTCGCTTACTCATAGTTTGAATAAACTGCAGACCTATATTGACATGTCATAGAAAACCCAGCTTCCTTTAAAAAAAGCTTCTCACATCTCTTCTGTTCCTCTGACTTTATTTTTATAACGCCTCAAAGATACTAAAAATCGCTTTCAGTCTTCACTTCTGCACTGTTGTCAGCCTGACCTGGCCCTACCTGGTTATGGTACATTCACTGAACTGGAAAGAAAACGGCTGATTCCAGTTACCAGGTGATTTTATTGCATCTCTGTAATTGACTTTCTCTAAGATCTAGAAAATTCACATGTTGAGTTTCACCATCTGACTAGTCAGCCTCATGTAAAACCTACCATATAACATCTATCATTCACTCCACCAGCTGTTTAACGCATTACAACACTACAAGGAAACTTATCCTGTAAAGCTTATTTATGCTACAAAAACATTTCTCAATTCAAAGGAATGTCTTCCTCTTGTGGGGCAAAGAGTGGAAATTGAATTTCATATTAATAGAGATATAGGCAAGTATTCATTTATCTTGAGTCCTAACAAACCCTGGATCACCAAAGACCTAACGGACCTACTTAACAAGAAAAAAAGAGCCTTCAGAGAGGGAGACAGGGAATTATTAAGGAGTATACAGAAGCAGCTTAAAGTCAAGATGAGAGACACCAAGGAGGTGTACAAGAAGAAGCTGGAGAGCAAACTCCAGCATAACAATATCAGAGATGTGTGGTCAGGGATTGTGAAGATCACAGATTTTAAGCAGAAAGATCGGGCCGATGGATGTCTGGAGGGACCCAATGAACTGAACACATTCTTCGGTAGGTTCAGTTCAGAAACAAGCTCAGCATCCTCCTCTCCTACTCACACCCAAACAGGCATCCCAACCTCCTTTGACCCACAGGACCCACAGCTGTCCAGTAACACCTCAAATGTTTTATCTTCCACCTCAGCCATGGACCCTTCTGCTTCTGCATGTTTGTCTTCAACCAAATCAGAAGATACTGATGATTCCTTTGCCTCCAACTTCCACCTGTGTGTCTGAAGAAATCAGGTGAAGAGGCAACTGGAGAGACTGAACCAGAACGAAGCTACAGGTCCAGATCGTGTCAGCCCTAGAGTCCTGAAGGGCTGTGCAGAGCAGCTCTGTGGGATTCTGCAACACCTCTTTAACCTTAGCCTGGCCCAGAAGAAGGTTCCAGTGTTGTGAAAGACCTCCTGTCTTGTTCCGGTACCAAAGAAAACTTACCTATCAGTCCTCAATTATTGACCTGTTGCCCTGACATCCCACATCATGAAGGTCCTAGAGAGACTCCTGTTGGCCCACGTGAATAAGCAAACAATAACCTATCAGGACCCCCTTCAGTTTGTGTATCGCTGTGGAGTTGGAGTTGTTATCATACATTTGCTTCAACAAACCCACTGTCATCTGGACAAAGCCAGCAGCACTGTGAGGATCATGTTCTTTGATTTCTCTAGTGCATTTAACACAATCCAACCTGATTTGCTTTGTCAGAAACTCCAGAAGACTCAAGTGGAGGCCTCAACAATCTCCTGGATCAAAGACTACCTGACAAACAGACCACAGTTTGTCAGATTGAAGGGTTGTGAGTCTAACCAGGTAGTCAGCAGCACAGGAGCACCACAGGGGACTGTACTCTCACCATTCCTCTTCACTCTGTACACATCAGACTTCCAGTACAAGACAGACTCTAGTCATCTGCAGAAATACTCAGATGATTCTGCAGTCATGGGGTGGATCAGAGATGGACAAGAAGCTGAGTACAAGGAGCTGGTGGACCGCTTTGTAGCATGGTGTAGAATGAAATCACCTCATCTTGAATGTGAATAAAACAAAGGAGATGATTGTAGATTTTAAAAGAAACAGGAATAGGACAGACACTATTTCCATCATGGGAGAAGAAGTGGAGATGGTGGAGGAGTATAAATACCTCAGTGTTCACCTGGACAACAGACTGGAGTGGAGATGCAAATGTGAAGCCGTCTACAAGAAGGGACAGAGCAGAATGTACTTCTTGTGAAGGCTTAGGTCCTTCAGTGTTTGCAGCAAGATGCTGCATATCTTCTAGTCTATTGTGGAGAGTGTGATCTCTTCTGCCATCATCTGCTGGAGAAGCAGCATCAGAGCCAAGAAGCTAATAAAGAAGTCTGGCTCTGTTCTGGTGACTCCTCTGGAACCTCTGGAGAACATTGTGCAAAGAAGGATTCTTCATAAAATGAAGAACATTATGGAGAACCCTGAGCATCCTCTTCAAGAGACTGTTGTACAACAACAGAGTGTCTTCAGTCAGAGGCTTCTTCAGATCTGCTGTAAGACAGACCACTACAGGAGATCCTTCCTGCCCACAGCTATCAGCATCTACAACGGCTCTTTGAAGAAACCTTCATAATATGAGCTACAACAACATTCAATTTCCCTTTGGGAATAATAAAGTATTTTTGAATTTGAATTGAATTGAAGAGATCCTCGTCCTACTATTGGCATTTCCATTTCATTCTGTTGTGTCCCATAAATAAATAAAAAGGTCATTTAGAGGATCTTGTCCTCTTCTCCCTTATTCAGAATTCCAACATTTCCCAAAAGGCCTCCTCCATGGGCCAAAACCAATGAGAAGTAATGTATTGAGAAGAACTGCCTGAGGCAACTGTTGAGTGAGCAGGCACACACTGGGGTTTAAGGCAGTCCGACTTGGAGTGTGTGTGGGTGGGTGTGTGTGTGTAGGTGTGTGTGTTGAAACAAAATAAAGCACTAAACAAACTAACACTTGCTGATGACCCTCTTCACAACAGCCACACTCGCCTTGTTCTGAGCAGGAGGCACCACTTAGCTGTGGTTTCAGTCTCTAACCGCCTTGCAAAATCAGCAAAGTGGAGCAACAGTAGCAGAGTTAATTATGGATGACACGTCAGGGGGAAGGGGGGAGGGACAGCCCTCCTCATCCTCCCCGCTCCTTCCTCTGCTGCAGCAGGAAGACTCGAGTAGAAAAGGAGAAGTCAGTCACGCTTGGATGACGGCATTTGTGAAAAAGTCAAAATCAGTCTGAATGGACAGGTGATAGGTCTGCGTGATAAACCATAATAAGTAGGGGAGCTGTTCGCACTGATGGAAACAGATTTCCATGTCAAACAATCTGCAATCTACGTCACATTTAAGATTCAGTCATTTTGAACCTTTTCTTTTAAAGTAAGTCACCACAATGGAGTTTCTGGCTAAAATACAGTGCTGTAAATGTGTAACATGTTTCTTCTGGTTTTGCTTGTCAAACATAGTTGTCACAGATCATCAAACAAATGTTAAAATCAAACAAAGACAACCTGAATAATTACAAAAGTAATTTGAAACTATGGGTTTACTTATTAAAGGAACGAGGTTATCCAAACCAACCTGGTGCTCTGTAAAAAAGTAATCATCCCCTAAACCTGATAACTGCTTGTTCCTCCCTTAGCACCAGGAGCTGCCATCAAGTGTTTGTGAGAACTGGTGATAAGTTTTAATATCAATGTGGAGGAGCTTTGACCCACTCTGCTTGGCATAATTGCTTTAATTCTGAGACCCTGGAGAGTTTTCCAGTATGAACGGCCTATTTAAAGTCATGCCACAGCATCTCATTCTATTTAAGTCAAGTCTGACTAGACCACTCCAAAATCATCTCTTTGTTTAGGCCATTTAGAGGTAGACTTCCTAGTTTTGTTTGGATCATTTTCCTTCTACATGACCCTAGTGTGCTCTAACTTAAAGGTGACCTTTTATACTTCCTTTTAAACATTTGGGATAGGTCTCTGGGTTATACAAAACATGTTCATTACATTTTTCTCACAAAATCATTCTCAGATAATGAGATTTCAACTCCTTGGTTCCCCCTTTGCTGAGCTCCTTTTAGAATGAGCTGTTTTAGGGCTCTGTCACTTTTATGCACATTAGCTGTATCTTGCCACGCCCCCAACCATCAGTTCATACACGTGAAACCGAAACTTATAAGACACAACGAGTCTTTTGTGTCATATTTAATATTTACAAATATTAATTTGTGTCATATGCAGATTTACCACAAACAGCATGGACTGAATTTTTCTTCAGTCTTTCTGCAAATCCTGACGTGTACTGATGTGAGTTATCAAACCAGTCCGTGGTGAAGCGATTCGCGCAAACTACATAAAATTAGGCCACTAATCTCCAAAATATCTGACAGCAGGAGAATGTGCATGGACACGTGGGTCTTTGCAGCCAACAACAGAACATCTGCCTTTGAGGGTAGCCATTGTAAAGCACCTGTAAGGTAAAACCAGGCAGCGAGATGTGATCCTCTATGCCAGAAGAGAGGGAAACGGGCTGGGGTGCTGGTACGTCTTCGCTAGCGTGGACTACGAACACCGTTACCTGGAATATTTCTCTCTAACGTGCGCTCACTTCCCAACAACTGCTTTTCGGGAAAAACAGGGACTTTTATTCATCGGCAGTTTTGTGCTTCACAGAGACGTGGCTGTGTGGATTAATATCGGACTCTGCGCTGCAGCTGGCAGGATTCCAGCTCTACAAAGCGGACAGAAACACGGAACTCTCCGGCAAAGCAAAGGTGGAGGAATCTGTTTCTACCTCAACAGTGGTTGGTGCAACGACGTGACAGTGATTCAGCAGTACTGTTCTCCAGACCTGGAATCCTTCATCATAAACTGTAAGCCTTTCTATTCCCCCCGTGAGTTCACTTCGTTCATCCTGGTCGGTGTTTACATCCCGCCGTAAGCTAACGTGCAGGTCACACAGCGCGTGCTCGCCGAGCAGATACTGAGTGTGGAGCGGACCAACCCGGACTCCTTAGTTATCATCGCTGGTGACTTTAACAAAGGTAATCTCACCTACGAACTTCCCAAATATAGACAGTTTATTAAATGTCCGACCAGAGAGGACAAGATTCTGGATCACTGTTACACCACCATCAGAGACGCTTATCACGCCGTCCCACGTGCTGCACTGGGCCAATCCGACCACATCATGGTCCACCTGATTCCTGCATACAGACCGAAACTAAAGCTCTGCAAACCTGTTGTGAGGACATCAAGGAAGTGACGTTCCTACATCAGTTTCTGTGAGGACAGCTGTGTACCATCATGCACCAGGGTGAGTTACAACAACGACAAACCCTGGTTCACAGCCAAACTCAGAAGGTTAAGACTGGATAAGGAAAAGGCCTTCAGGAGAGGGGACAAAGACATAAACAGAGGCGAAGTACAAGTTTGGCAAGGCAGTGAAAGAGGCCAAACGACTGTACTCTGAGAAGCTCCAAAACCAGTTCTCAGCCAACGAATCTGCGTCTGTCTGGAAAGGGCCCAGGCAGATCACCAACTACAAACCGAAAGCCCCCCACTCCATCAACAACCGACGCCTCACCAACAACCTGAACGAGTTCTACTGCCGCTTTGAAAGACGAAGGGACAGTCTGGCAACCATCCCCCACGACACCCCCCAACAGCTGCAGCCACAATCCACCACCCCCACCTCCCGAACCTCAAGAGGGCCTGGGCACCTCCAACCCCCACCCTGAAGTTCCCCCCCCCCAGCCCCCTACCCACGCCGGGGACAGCTCTTTCTAGCCAGAAGAGGGACGTCAACAAACTCTTCAGAGTCAGAAGCCCCGGAAAGCTGCTGGACCGGATTCTGTCTCACCAGCCAGCCTGAAGCACTGCAGCTGTCTCCAGTCTTCACAGACATTTTTAACACCTCACTGGAGACATGTCATGTGCCAGCTTGCTTCAAGTCCTCCACCATCGTCCCTGTTCCCAAGAAGCCAAGGACCACAGGGCTTAATGACTTCAGACCCGTCGCCCTGACCTCTGTGGTGATGAAGTCCTTTGAGCGCCTTGTGGTCTCACACCTAAAAGACATCACCGACCCCCTCCTGGACCCCCTGCAGTTTGCCTACAGACCCATCAGGTCTGTAGTTGATGCAGTCAACCTAGCACTTCACTCCATCCTCCAGCACCTGGACTCCACAAGAACCTACGCCAGGATCCTGTTTGTGGATTTCAGCTCTGCCTTCAACACCATTGTCCCAGCTCTGCTCCAGGAGAAGCTCTCCCAGCTGAGTGTGCCCGACTCCACCTGCAGGTCTGACAGGAAGCAGCGCGTGAGGCTGGGGAAGCACATCTCTGACTCCCTTACCATCAGCACCGGTTCCCCCCAAGGCTGTGTTCTCTCTCCTCTGCTCTTCTCCCTGTACACCAATAGCTGCACCTCCAGTCACCAGTCTGTCAAGCTTCTGACGTTTGCGGACGACACCACTCTGATCGGACTCATCTCAGATGGGAGGTGGACCATCTGTTGGACTGGTGCAGCCAGAACAACCTTGAGCTCAACGCTCTAAAGACAGTGGAGATGGTTGTGGACTTCAGGCAGAACCCAGCCCCACCTGCCCCCATCACCCTCTGTGACTCAACAATAGACACTGTGGAATCTTTCCGCTTCCTGGGAACCATCATCTCCCGGGACCTCAAGTGGGAGCCAAACATCAGCTCCCTCATCAAGAAAGCCCAGCAGTGGATGTTCTTCCTGCCGCAGCTGAAGAAATTCAACCTGCCAAAGACCATGATAGTGCACTTCCACACAGCCATCATTGAGTCCATCCTCACCTCCTCCATCACCATCTGGTACGCCGCTGCTACAGCCAAGGATAAGGGCAGGCGGCAGCGTGTCATTCGGTCTGCTGAGAAGGTGACTGGCTGCAGTCTACTGTCGCTCCAGGAACTGTACACCTCCAGGACCCTGAAGCGGGCCGGGAAGATTCTGGCTGATCCCTCCCACCCCGGTCACAGACTCTTTGAGACTCTCCCCTCTGGCAGGAGGCTGTGGTCAATCCGGACCAAAACCTCACGCCACAAGAACAGTTTTTTCCCATCTGCCATCAGCCTTGTTAACAAAGCCCGGAAACCACCCTGACACTCTTCCTTTCCCCTACACCCCCCCTTTTTTGCTGCAACTCTATGCGTTACATTAACGCTCAGCTTGGACTTCTGCCTTACTTGCACTGACATACTTGCACTCTGATCACCTGCACTGTTGTACCGCTCTCGCATCTTATACTGCTTTACATTATAGAGCAGTATTTACTCTCACCCACTTAAAACTGTGCACATATATTTATATTTATATTGTAACTATAGATTCAGCTTTGAAGATCAGCTCCTCCAAGTCATAGGCCAAGGTACTCAACCGGAAAAGGGTGGCTTGTCCTCTTCAGGTTGGAGGGGAGTTCCTGCCTCAAGTGGAGGAGTTCAAGTATCTCGGGGTCTTGTTCACGAGTGAGGGAGAAATGGAGCGGGAGATCGACAGACGGATCGGTGCGGCTGCCGCAGTAATGGGGGCGCTTTGCCGGTCCGTTGTGGTGAAGAGAGAGCTGAGCCGAAAAGCGAAGCTCTCAATTTACCGGTCGGTCTTCATTCCTACCCTCACCTATGGCCATGAACTTTGGGTCATGACCGAAAGAACGAGATCCCGGATACAAGCGGCTGAAATAAGCTTCCTCCGTAGGGTGGCCTGGGAACTCCCTTAGAGATAGGTTGAGGAGCTCGGCCATTCGGGAGGGGCTCGGAGTAGAGCCACTGCTCCTCCACATCGAGAGGAGGCAGTTGAGGTGGCTCGGGCATCTATACCGGATGCCTCCTGGACGCCTTCCTCGGGAGGTGTTCCAGGCACGTCCCACCGGGAGGAGGCCCAGGGGACGGCCCAGGATACGCTGGAGGGACTATGTCTCTCGGCTGGCCTGGGAACGCCTTGGGCTCCCCCCGGAGGAGCTGGAGGAGGTGTCTGGGGAGAGGGACGTCTGGCTGTCTCTGCTGAGTCTGCTGCCCCCGCGACCCGGTTCCGGATAAGCGAAAGATGACGAGTACGAGTACGAGATTCAGCTGTGGTTCTTACAGGTGTTAAAGCTACGGTCAAGACCTTAAGGGCAAAGTTGGCAGCTGTAAGAGGAAGAAGAAGATAATTACAAAGAGTAGAATATTTTTCTCATTTCATCATAAAGAAATAAAACTGATCTTCCACCGCCTTCTCTTTTATCCTGACAATCCTCCTCCTGAGAGCCTGCTTTCAGCAGAATTGCCCTAGAGAGTTTGAATAAAACTGGAGCTTCAGAATGAATGTTTATCAAGTCTGCCATAA
This sequence comes from Crenichthys baileyi, assembly GCA_036173005.1. Classification (NCBI taxonomy): domain Eukaryota; kingdom Metazoa; phylum Chordata; class Actinopteri; order Cyprinodontiformes; family Goodeidae; genus Crenichthys; species Crenichthys baileyi. Next base: position 396,423 of record JAHHUM010001738.1, read on the forward strand.
ATTACTCATGTTAATTAAGGCATTTATCAGGCTTTATGATACTGTGTTAAAACTGTCAAACCGTGCAACGGCACTCATGCCCTTCAGCTTTATCACATTTTGGCACGTTCTAACCACAAACTTCAACATATTATATTGAGATTTTTTGAGCGAGACAAACATGCAGTAGCTTTGAAGAGTAAAGAAAATGAACATGGTTTGATCTGTTTTTCAGCGTGCCTGGGGTTGTACATTTGTATTCACCCCCTCTGAGTGATATTTTGTCACTGACACTATTAGAGTTAGTTTTCTGCCACATATAGTGTTTTTGCATGTCTTCTTCCACAGGTTTGCTCTGTCTCCTCCATGGTTTCTGGTGAATTGCAAGCAGGCCATCTTCTGGCTTTCCCTCCACAATGTTTTTTTCTTTCCACTCTTCAATAAAGGTCAGATTTATGGAGCCCACAACTAATAGCTGTCCTTTCAACAGATTTTCCCACCTGAGCTGTGGGTCTCTGCAGCTCCTCCAGAGATACCATGAACCTGTTGGTTATTTATTCTTGGTAGGTCTGTAGTTGGTCCATCCTCTTTCCCTGTCCAGATTGAACAGAGGTCTGTGAGAAGTTCAAAGCTTGTCATATTGTTCTACAACCTAACCCTGCTTTAAACTTCTTCACTAATTCCTCCTAATAAAACACGTTGAAGCTTGTGGTTGTAATGTGACAAAATGTAAAAAAAAATACTTAAGAGATAGGAATAATCATGTAAAGCACTGTATATTCCAGGGAAACAGAAGGTGAAGGTTTAGGAATTTAGTTCTATTAATTTTAGAGGGATTGTTGGGGTACCAACAAATTTACCATCAGTGACTTTGTTAAAATCAATTAGTAACATGGGATTTTTGTTCCCAACCAGATAATCAAATGTACTCAAATGAAATGTTGGATTATTCTGATTCTATTTGTAATCTCACACTAAGATTATGTTGTTGCAATAAATGGGGATTTTTCCCCAAGGCTTTTCACTCATCTTTACCAGGCCTGCCAGTAAATGTGACCAGAACTGTGGGTGAATGTGTGTCTTTCCATGTTGGGGCTGTGAGGACTGGTCCTCCTCCTCCTTCCCCCAGAGACCAGAACCAGCACCTGCCCCCACCTCCTCATCACCACACCGTCCCTCTCTGGAAATTGAGCGGCCTAAATCCTAATTACATCCATTGAGCTACTGGACCGACACTTCCGGTGAGAGTAGGCACGCTGCCATCCAGCGGTGACATTAAGTTTTCGCTCAAAGGCTGTTAACTATAACACCGGAAACAATACTGACTCAACCCACCAGAATAAAAGCATCCACCTAAAACTCAGTCCTGTTGAAAACAACCAGCAGCAAACAAACGTAAAACTTAAAAGACCAAACGGGCTGACAATGATGTAATTTTACCAAATTTTTCAATGCCTCCCAAGTCACAATATTTTACTTAATATGCGAATAGTACAGATAAGTGTTTTATGTTAGTGAGAATGAATATGTCTATAGCAGAAAAACTAAATGTCTAAGTCATCTAAGATAATTTTGCGTCTTTATCACTTCTTTCAGTCGAGGGCTGGACAGAGGTATAAGTAAACTATGGTGGTGGCCCTGCTGGCCTGGGTCCCAACAGAACCAGAAGTTGAAAAGGGTAGGTTGACAAATTCACCACTTGTGCACATCCTATAAAAAAAAACTTCCTAGTTTGAAAGTTAAAGTATAATGTTAAACATAGTTGCTCATTGGTCTTCACCTAGATAACTGTTTGAGTATCAGAACATCTCTGACAGCCTGGTGGGAATATCTCAAAATGAATAGGTCTTCAATTCTCCCATGCAGACGAACACCCATTTGGAACAACCCAGATATCCTGTAAAAAAAAAGGGGCTCTTAACTGTTCAACATGCAAAACTTTAGAGCAAATATTTGATTAAAACTATTTCATGCCCTTCAATGTTTTAGAAGAATCATACGAATCAAATAATACATTTTCTGAATATTACCAACCACTCGAGCTAATACCACCTCTATTATCCAATCGAATTTTAAGATTAAACACATAAACATAGGACTTTCTCCAGTAATAACTATTTTCATTAAACGTCAACCACAAAGTCATTCTTCAAACTTTCAGAAGTAGATTTAGGCTTTAAACTTAAGCATAAGACTCAGGGAATCCCAGGGGAATCCCAGGGAAAAGATCTGCTAATATTACAAGTAACCAAGAAGGTTGGCATGGTAACAAAAATCAGCCAATAGGTTAATGATTGGTTCTATATATAGGGCTGAATAAGAAGAACTATTGGTTATTTCCTCGCAGAAGATCAGCAAGCAAGATCGAGACGGAGAAGGAGACTGCGGATGGTACAGAAGACCCTAGTCACAGAGGAGCTGAGATTCTTCACCACAAAGAGGTTCAACATGTGAGCCTTAAAGGTCTGCAGCTGCTTCACACCCAGACAACTGAGGGAACATGGTTAGTGGATTCAGCAAGCCTGGTTGTGATGAATGTCAGGCTTCAAGACATCCTGAACAAAACATCTTCACACCTTAAGGGTTCCTTCCACTCTCTGCAAGTTTCTGACTATCAAGACTGAAGACATTATAGTTCCTGACAATCGAGACTAAGGATTTCAGTGTTTCTGACTAACAAGACCTGGGACATCAGTGCTCGACTACTCAGAGGAAGGGAACTGCGGTTAGATGAGTCATTTCCCAACACTAGCTTGAATAGTTTCTTCAGTAATCCTGTTCAGTGTAATACTGCAATCCTCTCAGAATTAGGAAGTGGAAGGGAGTGAGGGATGAGCTAGGCATCGAACAACGATACCTAGCTAAAAAGACAAAGAAAGGTAAGAAAGAAGGAGAGCACAACTAATTACAGTGGACTTTTGTGAAGCACTGATTGCTACTTCTGTAGAGAAGTCTGTGTGGATGCCTAGTTGGAGATAGGACAATAATGCAAAAGTCCGATGAAAGACGACATGACCATTCTGACTGCGTACGCTTTGAAAACTATCGGATACATATCTGACTTAGTACCACATTTTCAAAGTGGCACAATTTGGATTTTTTTGAAGGTGAAAAGATTAGAATTGGGCCATTCTGACTGCCATGACAGTCAGATGTGGGTTGCATTTGCCTACGGTTTGAAAATAGCCTTAGACATACACATCTGCATTCATAACACACACAAGCAAACATTTGTGGGGAGGGGTGCTGGGCTTGAAAGACTTTGGCGTGGACCTATTTGTCTCCCGCCCTGGCGCCTTTGCTGGTTCAGCGGGAACTAGAGGTTTGGGGTCTTCCCGGCCTGTTGGAGGCTTGGGGGGGTCTCCCCTGTTTTAGAATCAGAATCAGAATCAGAATTCTTTATTTGTCATTGCTCCACATGGGTGCAACGAAATTTCCAAAAAAAAAACCAGAACAAAACAGTGCAGGCAAGTAGTGCAAATTTAAGAAAATAAATACAAACAAAAGTTTAAAAAAGGGCTGTGCGGGGGAAAACAATATAATATATTATATATATTATATACAGAATATTTTTACAGATTATTGCACGTGAGGTAGCATAATGCAAAAGGAAAATTGCACGGAATGTATTTAGTGTTTGTCATTTAACAATGTACATGAGTACATGAGGCGTTCAGGGCAACAACAGCTCTAGGAAAAGAAGCTGTTTTTCAGTCTGTTTTGTTTTTGGTCCTTATTGCCCTGAAACGCCTCCCAGAGGGGAGCAGTTCAAAAGATGGTGACCTGGGTGTGAGGGGTCCCTGATGATGCTGCGGCTCTCCTGAGGCAGCGGGTGGAGTAAATCTCCTCCAGGGAAGGGAGAGGGCAGCCAGTCAGTCTCTGGCGGTTTTTGATGACCCGTTGGAGCTGCTTCTTCTCTGCTGCAGTGCAGCTGGAAAAACCACAGCGAAAATTGCCGCAGCTCCAGCACCCGACTCCACCGTGCAGCGGTAGAAGGACAGCAGCAGCTCTGGTTGTAGGTTGTTCTTCCTGAGAGAGTCCTCAGGAAGTACAGTCTCTGCTGTGCCTTCTTCAGGATCGCCGTGGAGTTAGAAGTCCACGTCAGATCCTCGCTGATTTTGGGTGCCCAAGAACCTGAAGACTGGCACCATCTCCACCCTGTCCCCCGTTGATTTGGGATGGGCTGTGTGTCCTGTTTTACACCTCCGAAAGTCAACAATGAGTTCCTTTGACTTGAGGTGTTCAGAGTCAGATTATTGTCCATGCACCATGCTGACAGATGCTTCACGTCCGTCCTTAAGCCGTCTCATCCCTCCTGAGATGAGCCCCACCACCGTGGTGTCATCCGCGAACTTGATGATGCTGTTGCTGGGGTAGGGGGGGTGCAGTCGTGGGGGTGTAGAGGGTGTAGAGCAGGGGCTCAGCACACAGCCCTGTGGAGAACCCTTTGTTGGTCCTCAATGGAGAGGGAAAAGGTTGGGTGTCCTACTCTCACCCTCTGGGAGCGGTCTGTCAGAAAGTCCATAATCCCAACTACAGGTGCTGTTGGGGAGACCCAGGTGTCCCAGTTTGCTCACCAGCCGGCTCGGGATTTTTGGTGTTGAACGCCGAGCTGAAGTCCAGGAAGAGCAGCCTCGCGTAGCTCCCTCGCTGCTCCACGTGGGTCAATGTGGGGGTGCAGGGCGGTGGCGATGGCAAACCTCCGTGGACCGGTTGGCCCTCTAGGCAAACTGGTGGGGGTCGAGTGTGGGGGACAGATGTGAAGTGATATGACCCCGTACCAGTTTCTCGAAGCACTTCATGACGATGGGTGTGAGTGCTACTGGCCGGTAGTCATTCAGGCTGGTGATATTTTTCTGTTTAGGCAGAGGGACAATGGTGGAGGACTTCAGGCAAGGTGGGATGGAGCACTGGAGAGGGACTGGGTTGAAGATGGCAGTGAAAATCCCCGCCACTGGTCTGCGCAGTCCCTCAACACCTCCCCGTCACCCCGTCGGGTCCAGCAGCTTTGCGTGGGTTCACTGCTCTCAGGACTCTCCTCACCTCCTGTGTCTTCCACAGCGAAGGTTTTGGTTGTCGAGGGGGTGTAGCTGGCAGTGTGGACCCCCGCTGGTGGTTCAACCTTGAAGCGGGCGAAGAAGTTGTTGGAGCTCTTCCGCCAGTGGAAGCGTCCCCCGAGATCACGGTGGTGTTGCTGGATCTGTAGTTGGTCAGGTGCTGGAGTCCCTGCCACACCTGTCTGCTGTTTTTGCTGCTGAAGTCGGCCTCGATCCTCTGCCTATAGTCGATCTTGGCCTCTCTGATGCCTCTCCTCAGCGCAGCACGAGCACAGCTGTAACGCTCCCCGTCTCCAACCTGAAGGCGCTGTTCCTTTCCCTCAGCAGTGCCTTAACATCCTTGTTCATCCAAGGTTTCTGGTTAGGAAAAAACACCCGGATGCGCTTTCCCACTGTGACAGTGTTGACACAGCGGTGGATGTAGCAAAGCACCGCCGAGGTAAACACCTCCAGGTCCTGGTGGCTGAAAACGTCCCAGTCTGTGCTTTCAAAGCAGTCCTGCAGCTGCAGAGAGGCACCGTCGGGCCAAGTGGTCACAGTCCGGGTTGTGGGGGGGGAACGCTTCCTCAGCGGTGTGTAGGGCCGGAATCAGGAGCAAGGGACATGTTTGTCGGAGGCTCCCAGGTGGGGCAGCTGGATGGCCCTGTAACCATGCTTAATGTTCGAGTAGGCCCTTGTCCGGATCCTGGTTCCCCTGGTGGCACATTTAATGTGCTGGTGGAATTTCGGGAGCACTACTTTTAGTTCAGCATGGTTAAAATCCCCTGCAACCACATGCACTGCTTCCGGGTGTTTGTTTTGTTGCGACTGAGCGCGTTGTGAAGGTGGCTAAGGGCCGAGCTAGCGTTAGCATCCGGTGGTATGTACACAGCTGTTACCAAGACCCACGGTAAACTCCGGGGAAGTAAACAGGCCTGCATCTGACCGTGATGAACTCCAGGTCAGCGGGCAGTGCCTATCGATGTGGACGTGTTTGTGCACCAGCTGTTGTTCACGTACATACACAGTCCTCCTCCCCTGGTCTTACCGGAGTCGCGGCTCCTGTCCTGCCGGTGAGCTGTGCGGCCTGCTAGCTCGATAGCCGTGTCTGGAATGGATGAATGAAGCCAGGTCTCCGTGATCAGCAGGATGCAACAGTCCCGAACAAGCCTGTTTGCTTCCAGCTGGAGCTTCATCTCGTCCATCTTGTTTGCGAGGGATCTGGCGTTGGAGAGGAAAACTCTGGGCAGCGACGGTCGGTGTGGTCGCTTCCGCAGTTGGACGAGGACCCCAGCCCGGCATCCACGCTTTTGCTTCCTCTCCCTACGCCGCCTCCTCCTCCTGCCCGCAGGGATGAGTGCCCAAGGGGGGCCCGGTGTCCGGGCTAACTCCGGTGGTGTGCTGCGTGTAGACTCTTCAGATGTGGACTGTTCGCACCGTAATCCAATACGGAAAAGATCCTGTTGGCTGTAGGTGGTCAGCGCGCGACAGGTTGAGCGGAGAAGAAACGAGATAACTAACAAAAACACTAAAAAGCACTGTTTTGTGTGAGAGCTTTCAGGGATTGGGACGGGCTCTGGGCCACCAGGTCACAAACGCGACTTGACACACAAATTATCCAAATGGCTGAAGGTCATACAAGCAACTATTAACTATTACTAGCAACTGTAAATAGTACATCAATGTGGCCTGCGTACTTCGATGCTGGATCCAGTCTTGATTTAGTCAGTCACACAATTAGGGAACCACCTTGAGCATGGGCGTCGCAACCGTGGGGCATGTGGGTGTTTTGACCAACACACTTCTCCTTGTGAGATGGTTGAATACCCTCACTTTTCACACAGCACTTCCTGTCTCTTTCCTCCATATTGAGCTCGCTGTATTTCCCCCCTCCATCTCTTTCCTCTCCCCCTCCCTCTACTGTTGAAACCTGACACTGGTTGCTGATTGGCTGCTGATTGACTTAAGTCGCCTTAAGTCCCGCCTGTCTTGTGTTTGTGTTACACACTGTCAAGCTTTTAACTTTCTTTTTGTCACTTACCATAATTAAGATGCAGAAAAGACAAAGACAAGAGAAGATTGACAGCTTTTTCAAGAGAAATCCTGTAAGTGATATTACTGTAAAAAGCTAAAAGCCTATTTAAATGAAAAAACATTTTTATTTTGGATTACTCATTTTTGTGTAACCTGAGCCATTTAGTATTCAAATCATTTTGAGCCCAATCTTTACCACTGCACACTTCTGGTTTAGGATAGACAGTTGCAGGAAGCATCAGTTTCAGAGAGAGCACATGAAGGTTCAGAGGTCAGTAACTGAATAAATGTAGGTTTAAACTATACTATGTTTTTGTTACAGTTTGTGAATGAGGTCAATTAAAGCAGACAGTGTGCATGTGATGCTTATTTCTATCCCAGGTGCAGGTGTGTAAGGGTTTATAAAGATCCCAGTTTAGTTTTAAATGTTTTAGGATGTGTCCAGGAGTGATAATGACAAAGAGGCAGAAAAAGTTATGTTAAAATAAAACACATAAAACACACAGCCATTAAGAATCTGAATTCATAGCTGATGCCCCCCACAGACAAACAACCTCCCCCACACTGACCTTGAGATATCCTTTTTGTAGAGCAAATCTGGCCAGGCACATGTAGTCAACCACCTTCTCAATATGGTATGCCTGAAAAGCTTAGACAGGACACAGGGGAAAATATCTGTCTGTCTGTCTGTCTGTATTAATTTCAATTTTTCATTGTCATGTGATGCAGTAATTTAGACTTAAATTAATTAGACCTTTCTGTCAGCTTTATATGGGCGGGGTCAAACGCACTAAGGACAAGGGTCTATTTGGTGACATGTACTAATATCTAGGCGACTGTGGTTCAGTGCGAAGAGTAGTCCTCTTGCAATCCAAAAGTCGTGGGTTCGATTCCAGCTTTCTCCTGCCACATGTTGCTGTTCCGCTGGCCACTGTACTTAACCTCAAATTGCCTCATGATCTGTGTATCGGTGTATAAATGTGTGTGAGTGAGTGTGTCTGGGTGAATGTGGTAAAACACTTTGAGTGGTCAGTATGACTGGAAAGGCGCTATATATATAAAGTTCAGTCCATTTATTTAAGTAATAAATACATCCTAACCCTACACCCTGTCTACTTTTAAGGCTAGGCTTAAAAGCTTAAAGCTTATAGTTGGAGTGGCTTAGGTTATCCTGAGCTATCTCTGTAGTTATGCTGCTTAGGCTGCTGGAGGATAATGACCACTTTCACACTCTTCGCTACATTCTCACACTACTCTCCAATTTTGCATTACTTGCTGTTATTTCAGCTTTTAACTTTGTTCTCTCTTTTCTCTTCCTAGAAGCTACACCTGGCCTGACTCTGTGTCTACCTGTAACACCTCTCTGGAGGGGGCATCTTCCAAGCTTCTGCTGGCAACAACTTAATGCTCACCCTCTACCGATGATCCACATGGCCCGGTCTTTCAGTGTTTAACCCTTTCTCTCTCCTAGACATGGCGATTGACTGAGCTTTTGCTGTGACTAACTCTATGTGCTCTCTTTCAGACTCTAAACTTGAAAACTGGCTCAGAGTTTATCTGTTCTTTCTTTCTAGGTGAAACGACTAAAGGAGCTACATCCATTAACATTTACTTTTCCTTCCCATAGAAAGTACTCCTGGATCAGTGCTTCTTTGTTCTCTTTGTGTCTCTGCTCTGTTCTCTCTAACCCCCAGTCGGTCATGGCAGATGGCTGCTCACACTGAGCCTGGTTCTGCTGGAGGTTTCTTCCTGTTAAAAGGGAGTTTTTCCTCTCCACTGTTGCTACATGCATGCTCAGTATGAGGGATTGCTGCAAAGTCAATGCCAGTGACTGTCCACTGTCTCTACATGCTCATCCGGGAGGAGTGAATGCTGCAAGTCACTGACTGGATGCAATCTGTTACAAATCTCTGACTGGATGCAATCTGCTGGGTTTCCTTAGACAGAAAAACTTTTTATCCAATTTGAATAAATAACTGAATCTGACTGCACTGTTCAATGATTAGGATTAATTGTAATGTATGTACCTGAGTTTGTAAAGTGCCTTGAGACAACATGTGTTGTGAATTGGCGCTATATAAATAAACTGAATTGAATTGAATTGAAAGAAATTTGTTTCAAATCTTGATTTTCATAAAATGAATAAAGAGGCTATGCATTTTAATAAAGTAAGGACAAATTTATTTACAGTTTTATTTATATTATCAAGTTAATATTTAATTAATGACGTTTCTTGGATTGTGGCACTTTTGACCTTCCGTATTGCAAACATTGGGCCGGCTTTGTTTCCATCTTTTATTTTTTAAGCAAACACTTTGCGAACCGTGTTGTTGTTTTCTGTAAAGTGCTACAGATATTCAGTGTTGCTCATACACACATCTCACTGAGGTTCTCAATGAGATCGATAAATGATCTGAATTCATGTCGCCTCTGTGCTTTTATTTGCCAGAACTTGACCGGAAGTTTCCCTTCTTCTCGTTGAAGTACTTTGACAGCAGTGGATCCAGGCGGCGGAGGCACACACAAAGAAAGGTATCTAAAGCCATATATTTATAATGCTGATGTTGTAATATGCTGGGCCGTTTGATCATGGTCTGGCCGAAAACATGTCTGTCTTCGCGGTAGCGGACGGGTTCGGAGCTGGTCCATCCTGTGGCTATCTGCACTCAGATCAGCTGCAGGTCGAGGGCTGTATCCGTTCAAACGCATTTATTTCATTGCGATGAGTTTGGCTCGTGTGTCGTAATGAGGGTCGGAGATGGTTAAAGCTGTTTAATTGGACCGGAATGAGGTCCCGACCCGTCACGGGAGAGAGTTTAATGTACTGAGGTGTGAGTGGCACGGCTCCCTGCCGAAAGCGACGTCGCCCCGTCGAGCTTTCTGTCTTTCCTCCGCCTCGACCCCTTCCACTGAGCAGGCAGCGGAGGGCTGATGTGCGGCCGTAATTCCCTCCGTGGTGTCGCCCAGAACCACCAGGCCCCAAGACCGAACTGCTCCACCTAATGTTTTCCTTTGTCGCAACCCGACACGGCTAAAAATAACAGCCGGACTGCGAGCGTTATCTGGGGTCATGTGGAAGGAGAAAATGTTCTTCAGTACCTTCCGTTCAGGACTGGAACTGGTGGGTCCACTTAACGTTGTTAACGTCCCGTCCTGGCTGCTGGAGTAATCGGCCCAGTCAGATTCCCAGCTGACCTCGTTCATATAAACTCGGTTTGCTTCTGTAGGAACCTAAGGAGGACTGACTGCACTAAAAGCCTTCATGTTTACAGTGGATCTGCGCGGTGCTGTCTGGGAATACCCGAACTGACGCTGGAAACCCAAAGCGCCCATTCAGCAAAACTCAGCTGAAGTCTGAGGTTTCTCACCAACCCAGACCTTAAAATCCAACATGGCTGCCTCCACTTGGCCACAGTGATGAACTATGTACTCTCACACCCAGCCTCAGTTTGACAACATGCTGCTATCCACCTTATTCCTATAACCCATGATGCCTTGCACGAATTGTGTGTGCTACTTCTCTCAGTGAAAGCAAGGATTCAAATGTTTTTACCACTTAGTGCGAAAATATAATCATAGCTGCAACTTTATATGTGGAAAGACTGAGAGGAGGAAGAAATGGCCTCTGAATATGTAAAGCAGCTTATTAAGTGAAGGTATACATATAATTTTATATTGATTTACCCTTTTCTATGCGTTTAAATCTGTGAGAGCTCACCATTTTTAAATGGGAATTCTCTGCTAAGATGGGTATGTGGTCAATGATGGAAAGACTGGAAGAAGATTGACTGATGAATTATTACAGTCCATAAATCCCATATGAAATGTCATAGTCCAAACACAATGTGGAGCAAGGATTGTCCTCCTTGAGCAAATATTCATGGTCTGCAGTGGTCACCTCCAGTGTTGAAGCTCTATTTTATCTTGATTCTAAATCTGTTGGGAGGCGATGGCAAACAATCCACTGATAACAGGAGCAACAGGAACCTGTTTCACTTTGGCTACATGTTTAACACACCAGCTAAAGCAACAAGTTTAGCTTTGTCTGGTTGAAGGTGCAGCCACAAGCGGGGCAGCAAGTTGTCCGGATATGTTCCTGGAGATGTTTGTAAATGTGTTATTAACAAAAAAGACAAAAAATGTGAAATTTAGCTGCAAACTAGTTACTTTAAAAATGCAGCACATGCATTTAACTGTTTTGTAGCAGTTTGTCTGTTTATAGTTCAGTTTTTTTGATTAAGTATGGAGATAAACATCAGTATCCTCAAGCGTCATCTATATTTTCATAGATTTATATATTTTATGAAGCTTTCATATTCCGCCCTTTTCCACTGATTGTGGTTCTGATCTGTTTGGTCCGGTTGACTCTGTTCAATTCTGAGAAATTATGAGCCCTAATTAGATAAACTACAATCAGCTGGCTAGAGATCATAATCTGCCAATTCTTCCTTAACTGGGTCTAATCAATGATTAATTCAGTTCCATTTCAATTCAGTTTATTTATATAGCGCCAATTCACAACACATGTCATCTCAAGGCACTTCACAAAAGTCAGCTACATACATTCCAGTTAATCTTAATCATTGAACAGTGCAGTCAGATTCTGCTATTTATTCAAATTGGATAAAAAGTTTTTCTATCTAAGGAAACCCAGCAGATTGCATCCAGTCAGTGACTTGCAGCATTCACTCCTCCCGGATGAGCATGTAGAGACAGTGGACAGTCACTGGCGTTGACTTTGCAGCAATCCTCATACTGAGCATGCATGGGGGGGGGCGACAGTGGGAAAAATCCCCTTTTACAGGAAGAAACCTCCAGCAGAACCAGGCTCAGTGTGAGTGGCCATCTGCCACGACCGACTGGAGGTTAGAGAGAACATAGCAGAGACACATAGAGAACAAAGAAGCACTGATCCAGGAGTACTTTCTATGGGAAGGAAAAGTGAAACATTAAAGGTTGTAGATCCTTTAGTGGCTTAATCTGTTCAAGTCTATAGGATGAAAGAGAGCACATAGAGTTAGTCACAGTAGAAGCTCAGCCAGTAGCTACTATGTCTAGGAGAGACGGGGTTAAATACTGACAGGTCTGATGCTTTATTCTATTTATTAAATGCATCAAAACTAAGAACTCTAATTGTTTCAGTCTATAAAAACATCAACTAACAGCACACACTTTGATTGACTTTTTGAGTTTAGTAAAAATCCAATAGATTAGGGACTGGTGCCTCTGATGCTTAAATTGGAATTTTTGGATTTGTATAGATTCAAAGCTTCTTCTAAAACTGTTCTGTCTAAGAAGATATTGTATTTTTTTGTCTTCTGTGTCATAGTCCTTAGAATAAAGAAAAATTAGAATTGGCTGGTCAGACTTAAAAGAAAACCAAAGATTTGTATGAACTAGGAAAAGACTTGGAGAATGTCTTCTCTGGTCAAACAAAAGTAGGCCTCAGCAGCCTCCTGCCTGTTGAGAACATCTATAGATGATCTCTACAAGCAGGATGGATGATCTTTATTTCTGCTAGATTAGAGAACGTTATCTTTAATCACTGGGACTGTTTAAACCAGCGTGAAGCGGGTATGAAATGGTCTGAAGGCATAAATGAAAAGATGTGTGGTGTGGATGGAAAGTCCCGAAGCAAACGGCTGATTCTGGTACCAAAAGAGTCGGGTGTTAAAAGTCCAAAACTGCACGTCCGGAATGGTAGCGGCTCTTGTATTGATAATGGTAGTTAGCTGGGTCATTGAGAACATTGACACACCTCACTGGATTTCCCGCTTGCAGCTGGAACAAGGTTAGGTTGGATATGAGATTAATCCGAGATCAAAGTTTCGAGGTCAACAGAACACAGTATAAAGGTGCCTTTTAGTGGGAGAAGTCCAGATTTTCTTTGAATTCTTGCCAAACTAAGTGTTTTTTTACATGGAAACGTGAAAGCTTTACTCTGTGTTCCTGTTGGTTCCCAAGGCCCGGTATGTCGGATGAAGATTCCCGTGCCAGCACAAGCTCTTCCTCCTCTTCATCTTCCACTCATCATAACCATCAGCAGCAGCAGGAAGTAAACCCTCCAAAGAAGCGAGAGAGCAAAGCCAGCATGAGCAAGACCTCCAAACTTCTGTCTACCAGCGCTAAAAGGTGAACCCTGTCCTCTGATTCTACCTGGTCTCTTTGCAACAGTTTTCCTCCTACTTTAGATGACTGAACGTTGTACGTTGTGTCTCCTTTAGGCATACTTCACAGTGACAGTTTGATCTAAACTTGTTGAATTTTCCTGTTCTTTGCAGAATTCAGAAGGAACTGGCTGACATTACACTGGATCCTCCTCCGAACTGCAGGTAAGGGACAGAGTGTGTGTCTCAGCTGCCTTGTGGCTTTTCTTTTCAGCTTTAAAAACAAAGATTTTCTGAGTGTTTGGTGTTTGGAAGCCGTGTTAACAAAAGAATCTAAAGGTTTAGAAAAAGCTGTTCTCTACATCGCTCTCTTTTTGACAAACACATGGAAACTGTTAATGGTGTGAGACAATAAACCATCTGCTTCCCTTTGACCTGTTGGCATTAGATCATCAACCCATTTTGGCAGTTTTGTAACTTGTGGTTTGGTTTGAATTGTCTGAATTGAAGTCTATTTGATTGGATCTGAATTGGACCTGCTTGTCTTGTAGAGTACTTCGGGATGAGACTTGTTGTGAATTGGTGTTTTATATAGATAATCTGAATGGAATTGAACTGAAGGTGCTCATGCAATAAATGTTTGAAGTAAACAACATAAAACCACTAGAGGAACAGCATCCTTTAACTAACTCTAACTGCTTCCAGAAGAACAGCATGGATCTAGATGTGCTCTGCATGCTTCAGTGTGTTTTCTAGAAGCGCTGATACCCACAGGGGTGGAACGCAACCCATCAGTTTCCCACCTCCAACCTGCTGAGGGAGAAAGTCACAGAGCTGAGTTGGAGAGTAGATGTAAGGCTGTGAAAGAAGTTTCATAGTGCGAGTAGGAAGGGTCACTGGGGTGTCCCTGCCTACTGTCCAGGATTTGTTTCAGAGCTGCTGCAGGAGGAGGACTTTGAACATTGTCAGAGACTCCTCTCACACCCTACCCATGAACTGCTGCCTTCAGACAGACTGAACCGCCACATTAAAAGTATAACCACCAGACTGTTAAACAACTGCGGTGGTGGGCACCGTTTCGGTAATTCGCTAATGGCTTTATTTTTTTCGACTGGCATCTTCGCTAACTTCGGAAACCGGTTAGCTTTCACTAAATTAGCGGAAACTAACCGGTTGAGCTGTAGTCTCTGACTTTTTATTCATAGCCAGCGCAGCATCCTTATCTATATTACACCACTAGGGGGTGCTCATGTGACAGATAAACAGCATAATGTGTCTACGCTACAATGGCGTACTTCATATTTTTCTGATTTAATTTAATGATTTCTGATATAATTGTTTTCTTACCTAATGTAATGAAATGCAATTGGAATAAATGTCACAAATCATTTATATGGTATATATTTATTCCACTCATGATTAAGTCTGTACAGCGTCGGTCCCACCAGTCTTTAACTGGAAGGAGACAGTCTCACACTGTTCAAATCCTTCACTGCTTTTAAGATTATACTCTTTATATTTTTGCACTTTGCATTTTATGTTCCATCTTGTTTTGTATCTAACTGTGTTTTTCTGAATTTTTTACACCAATCTGCCGAATGATCCCAGAGAGACACTGTATTGTTCTGTGACGTTGATTTGATTTGATTTGATCTGAGCTGAGGTGGAACCAGCGTGTGACAACAGCTCATACCTGTGAACCCAGTTAGCTCCCCTTGTGGCTTGGAGGCATAACAGCATGTAGTTTTTGTACAACATACGCTAAGCCTTGCAGTACTTTTCTAAAACTCAGCAGCTATAATTCAGCAAGACCTGAAGAGATGCTGGTCATATTAGTTTTAAAACTCGGTCGTCTGAAGGGTGGAATCTCTCCAGTAGTTTTAGTAGTTCTGTTAGATTGGATGTTTTTTTTTAATTATACATGTTTATCAGATTTTTACAAAAAGCATTTCAGTGAAATCTGGTGCTGACTGGGCAGCTGTTTTTATGCTCAGTGGCAGATGTAAATGTTTTCAGTGGGATCCATCTGTTATGAAAATAAGTTTTAACGCATCTTTAACATTATGATGACTGGGTGTTAAGTCTGGGTGTGGATTTTAAATATTACTTCCTGTTTGTGTGGAAGCTGGTTCTGGAGATGCATCATGTTGGTTCTCCTTTGGGGAATCAGGTACTGCGTAG
The DNA here is from genome assembly GCA_036173005.1 of Crenichthys baileyi. Taxonomy (NCBI): domain Eukaryota; kingdom Metazoa; phylum Chordata; class Actinopteri; order Cyprinodontiformes; family Goodeidae; genus Crenichthys; species Crenichthys baileyi. The sequence goes on from JAHHUM010001738.1 coordinate 411,760, forward strand.
AACAACTAGTCACATTTGGCCCAACTGAGGTACTTCCATCTTTCTAGAAGATAATGTTGATGCTGAAAAACTAAAATCAGTCAACTTTTATTTATAGAGCACATTACACACCAGATGCACCAAAGTGCTGTGCATGTCCACAAAACAAAAAAACATAAAAATGATCAATAAGACACAAATAGAAAAACAAAGAAAAGAACAGCTAAAAACAGTAATTAACAGTAAGTAAAATGAAGATTAAAAGACTAATAAGAACAGGCTGATGTTTCTGCTTAACTGTAGTTAAAAGCCAAGTTAAAAAGATGGGTCTTTATAAGGGCCTGAAAATCATTGAAGGTATTGGCCATCAAGGCTGGGCGATTGGACAGATTATTGGACCATCGACGCTGAGCCCTTCAATGGTCGTTTTTTTTAAAGCTGTGTTTTTGGGGGGTTTTTTGGATCCCAAATGGGCGAATTTTTTATTTGGCGACTAGTTCCTCCATTTTTGGACATTTGTGTTGTAAATTGGCAAATCAGGCCGTGCATGTGTACATTGCCCCGGCCACAAAAAAATCCACACTACCTGCACAAATATAACGCCAATCATCATTTGTTGGACTGATGAATACCAGTTGGAAAAATGTTACATCTCGCCCAACCTTACGGGCCGTTCGTACAGTAAGAGGAACATTGCTGTGTCCTCCGGTCACAAGACTAGTCCGAGGAACATCTAGAACCAACGAGAGTTCTGACATCAAACTTCTGGGAGCTTGCTTGTGTAAAAGCTCTGTTAGATAAGGAACATTAAACATTTAATAATAAAATTAGAATCTTAAAAACAATCCTAAAACAAACAGTGCAGGGAGGACGATATGGGAGTGATGTGCTCACATTGCTTGTTACCTGTGAGCAAACGGTTGGCAGCGGTTTGGACCAGTTACAGAAGTCCATTCTGAGGTAATAAAAGCATGAATCACCATTTCAAGACCACTATAAGGTAAATAGGGTTTGATTTTGCTGATTAACCTAAGACAATAAAAACTAGACTGGACCAATGCACTGAGCTGTTATCAAAAACACTAGTACACTTAAAATAACTTTAAGGACCAGTAGCAGTGCTGCACCCAGGTCAGCTTTCCCAGAAACAATCATCTCTGTCTTATTTCATTTAAATGTAAGAAGTTCATCTCAGTTTTAATGTTATTTAAATAGTTTACCAGATTCTGCACCGACTGGTTTCCACTTTCTCTCAACCGGAGATAAATTTACAGATCATCTGCAAAACAATGACAAAGACTTATCATATTTCCTAAAAATGGACCCCAAAGAAAGCAAATACTATGAAAAAATTATAGGTCCCAATATGAAGCCTTGAGATATCCCACAATTGAAAGGGGCTTCAGAGGAGAAAAACTGACCTAACTGGACAGAAAAACTTAAGCCAGACAGGTAGGAGTGAAACCAATTAAGAACTGTGGCCTTAACACTGACAGACTGGTCCAGACGCAGTAATAAAACATCGCGGTCCACCGGGTCAGAAGCAGCGGTCAAATCAAGCAAAATTAAAATCTCTTGAGTCTACTGTTAAAAGCAGATCACTAGGAAGTGCTGTTTGTAGGCTGTGTAAGACAATTCACCAGGATCCAGGAGAGACTTCAGTGAGTTAAAAAGAACTTGGTTTGTTGTTGTTGTCAGACACAAACTTAGAAATAAACTGAGTTTTAGGCTTTGTAACAGCAGCCTGATGCTCAGTTTCTCAGAATCTCTAATGAAATGGGAAGCTTGTCCTTCTTCCTGTTTCTCTCGGCACGCTGGCAGGTGCGTCTGTGTGTGATCATTCAACCATGGCTCTGTAACTGCCGTACAGCGTCTAGATTTAAAAACAGGAGTATCATCCTAAATAATAGTACAGTTAGTGTTAAAATCATTCAGGAGCCGATCAGCATCTCCATCCTGGTGAAACTCCAAAGAGGGAATTTCAGAGTCTATAAATGCAGTCATAAACTGAGAAGCTGTCTGTGAGTTGTTTAGCTGATGGAAGTGTGCAGCGGCGCACCGGGCAAGGGCAGAAGTAGAAAGAAAAAACCTGAATAAAACTGACAGATGATCAGAAACAACTGAGTCACATGTATCATTTAGATGTCCACCCAAGCCGAATATCCAAGCTAAGTACAGGGTGTGTCCCTTTTTATGAGTGGGACCACTCACTGACTGAGTCAAGTTAAAAGAGCTGACCAAGCTTGAAAGTCTCTAGTTGTAGGCTTGGTCTCACAACAGACATGAATGTTAAAATAACCAGCGATTAAAATCCGATCGTAAGTCAACATAATCCCAGACAAAAGGTCTGCAAACTCCTGAAGAAAATCCTTGTTAAGATGTGGGAGCAGATAGATCACCATACACAGTTATTTACCTTTTTACCTGCACAAGTTGGACCTTAAGGCTGCAAAAGTGGTCGGCTGTTGGCTGCTGAGACAGAAATCTGGATCTGAACACCAAGGCAACTCCTCTGCCTTTTCCTGCACTCTGAGGAGAGCTGTTGAAACCACACTCCAGAGAAGGGGGACCTCACCGGGCAGTGGGACACATGTTCCACCGTTACCACCAACTCCTTTTGAACTGGCTGTCCTCCTGGAGCTCCAAACGCCTGTTCATCGGCTCATTTCAAACTAATCCTTCACAGACGTTCTCATCTTTCTGAAGCTTTTTTGGTAAACTAAGTTCAGCCTGAAATTGGTTACATTATTGTCTTGATTGTGACTAAACTAATGTTCTGTTGCCGTCCCTCTGCATTCGCCAGCAACACCAACAGGTAGAAGTAGGAGCCTCACTGTTTAGGTAAATGGCCTAAATATGTCCTTTATTGTCCCTCACTGGGAAAATTCAGGTGCATCAGCAGAAGATAACAAGATGGACTGGAAAGTAAGGTTAAATGTACATCATGAGATATAACTGATCAGTTATTAATAGTATCATACTCAGATTGCTGAAGAAGAGCATGAGAAACATCTGAGAGTCCAGATTGTCTCGTGTTTCTGGCTGCATAGAAAAAGACCGCCTCTTGGGTCTGGATTAGACTTTTTAAAGGGGATTGCCCTGATCGATTTTGGGCCCCAGTTGGGACTTTAAATAATGGGGTAGGGAAATTTGAAAATTGTCATCACGGGTGGGGGACTAGAGTTCCTCCCTTCTTTTAAAACGGGGAACTTGCTCGTAAGCAGTGGCTGGAGATGCACTTAAACTCGCTTCAGATTTCTCAACAAGCCATTTGGGCAGTAACAGAGGGAGATATGTATCAATCATCTTTTTTTAAAAGGGAAAATTAAATTTTTCGGCCCATGGTCCACTGGGCAAAATCCCCACACATCCGGCCCCCTTTGCGCGCCCCCCCTTCACCCACCATGTTAAAGGGTTTTTTCCCTGCTAAAAACAGCATGGAGGAATGATTCCTGGTGTTTCTTCGCAGCGGATAAAACCTGTCAACACTATCTGGAAATATAAAGCACCTGAAAAGCAAACAGAACCTGTTTTGAACCCCAACCCATTTTTATCCCTTACTCCTTTCAGTGATGTTTTTGGAGTGAATGTAAAGTTTAGTTTTGGGCAGCTGATCAGGGGGGCACGGTTAGAAAATTTGTTTTTTAAAGGGCCCCCCCCCCCCTTTTTTTTTTGAAAACCCCCTTTTTTCCGCAGAGGAAGTGGCTTCCCTTTTTCACTGCTTTTCCCTAAAAACAAGAAGTCAAAAGCTGTGCTTCCCAACACACACACACCCCACACCCACACACAGGGTTTTAAAAAAGGTGAAATTTCCTTTCCCAGGGGTTTGGGCCCATTTCCCTCTGGTGCTACAGTAGGGCTGCAAGTGTTTTCTCTCTGTGTGTCATTGTGGTATAATGTGCTTCTGGGGAGACCCGCTGCAGTGGAGCCTGCTACATGGGTTGGTACATTGGGCCAGACATGAAGTCCACATATTACAGATTCTAAAAAATGTCATGTTGTTTTTATCATACGATGCAATGTTTGTTGAAGACAGAAATACATGAGTACATTTAAAGGGGAATTCTGGTTGTATAGCATTTTATCTTTCTAAAACCCCAAAAGGGGTTTGGGGTTTTGGGGGGATTTCCCCCAATTCAATTCAATTCAGTTTATTTTTATAGCGCCAATTTAAGACATGTTTTCTAAAAGGGACTTCACAAAAATCAGGTACATGCATTCCAATAAACCTAACCATTGAAAAAGTGCAGCCCGATTTTGTTATTTAATTTAAATTTGGAAAAAAAAAGTTTTTCTATTAAGGAAAACCCCGCAAAATTTCATCCCGTCAGTGGGTTGGCCAAACATTCCCCTCCCCTGGGTGAGCATGTAGAGAAAAGGGACAGCCCCGGGTTTACTTTGCCCCGAAAACCCCCATCTGGGGGCTGCATTAGCCCCACAGTGGGAGAGGAAAAAAATCCCTTTTAACAGGAAGAAACCTCCAGCAGAACCAGGCCCGTTTTGAGCGGCCCTCTGCCCCCCCGGGCGCCCGGGGGGTTTGAGGAACAGAGCAGAGACCAAAGAGAACAAAGAAGCACTGATCCAGGAGTACTTTTTATGGGAAGGAAAAAGGGAAATGTTAGTTGGTGTAGCTCCTTTAGTCGGGTTTTTTTAGAAAAGAAAGAACAGATAAACTTTTGAGCCGTTTTCAAAATTTAGATCGAAAAGAGCACAAGTTTGTTACAGTAAAAAACTTTAGTCATAGCTATGTCTAGGGGAGAGGGAAAAGGGGTTTAAAAAACTGAAAAAACAGGGGGCCCTGGGAAAAATCGGTAGAGGGTTTTTGGATTTTTTATAAGGTTTTTTGCCAGCAACAACTTAATAATTGTTATGCACCAACAATTGGTGCATAATTGTGAAATAGAAGGAAAAGTGTTTTTCTTTTAAAAATATGTTTTTCGGCGCTAGTGGCCTTTTTTTGTATTTTTTGACAGTAGGTAGACAGGAAAGGGGCAGAGAGAGGGAGACATTCGGTAAATGTCGTCGGGTCCGGGACTCCAACCCGGGACAGCCGCTTCGAGGACTATAGTCTCTGCACATGGTCGCGTGCTTCGCCCCTACACCATCAGCGCCGCGCCCAAGTGTTTTTCTTTTAAAAATGAAAGTAAAAATGTGACTGCAGAGGGTCTTTAGACCAGTGCACGGGATGCCTTTGTCAAACATGTTGAGAACCACGAATCATTTTCCTTTCCTCCAGCTGTGCTGGTAGCTTCCATCATTGAGGCGACAGCAGCAGAATACAGTGTTTATGAGTGGCAAACACTGCAAAAAACAGGAAAATAAATACAATCATACCGGTTCAGGTTCTGAAGAGGAGCATGATCCAGTCACCACTTGTTTCAGCCTCTGCACTCATGTTACCATGATACATGATACATCAGTCACAGTCGGCCTCAAACATATGAGGCTTAACTTCTCGCAGCAGGAACTCTTCCTCAGTCCCAGCTGTAGTATTCATCAAGTAAAACGTCCGTCTGACTGGACGAAAATCCTTCAGAATCTGTTGAAAGGTCCACGTCCGTCAAAGAGTTGAATGAAGCCAACAAATCACCCTGAAAATCAGATCTTAGTATCAGCCCTCCTTTTCTACAGTCATTCTAACCATCCTCTGCCAGACCTTATAACCCCCTCTGATATCAGGTTCTGGTGCTGATGACCCTAAAGTACACCATGCAGAACTATGGTTTTTATGCTAACTATTTAAAATGGAGTATTGATAATTGATCATATTTAGATCCTTTTTTTAATAAGAATTGGACCTCTGGTCACTTCCTTCCACTGAGGACTGAGAGTCTGGGTCAGACATGAAGTCCAGTTCTGGATATGAGATATTTTCCAGGTGTCTGACTCTGTTACAGCAGCTTTATTCTTAAAACAATCTGTCAGCATTATGTTTTTAAATGTCCTGAATCACTTTTAGTTGAAAAAAGTTTTAGTTTTTTAAAAAGTTTTTTAAAACTTAAATCGGGGTTTAAAAAACTGGTTTCCCAAATTCCCTTCCTACCATTTAATTGTTTGTATATTTAAGTCTTAAAAAAAAACCAAAACAAAACGATTTAAAAACGGGTTTTAAATTTTTTATGTTCGGGCCCTTTTCCCGCCAGTAGTATGGGGGGGGTGAGTTTGTTGTTTAAAATATTGACTAAGAAGCAGAAATTTCAGGGTTTTAGTGTTAGTATTTAATTAATAATATTTCTTTGTAATTTTTATTTTTTTACTAAAACTCCAGTGCAACAAAAAGGTGGTTCTTTAAAATATTGACTCAGGGGGCCTTGGGTGAAGTACATTCCCAAAAACGTTTCAGATTTTTTTTTCCCCCATTTTTTACAGTTTCTTTTTTTTACTTCGTGTTGGTTCACATAAACTCCATGGAAAAACTTTTTGTTGTAACCCATTAAAAAATGAGAGGTTTCAAAAAGGGTATTTAGTAGTTTTGGGAAGGCGGGTGTAGGAGGAAAAAACTTGGGGAAATGCTTTAGTTTTTTGGGGCTGATGTTTTTCTGAAATTTTTCAGCATTTTTTCACACCCGATGCCTTTCTGGTTTCTTGTTTTTGAAGAATTTAAAAAGGTCGACAGGGTTTGATGCTACAGCAGCGGCTGAAAAGATTCAGCTGATCCTGAATCCTCCTAGTGCTTTCCTTTTTAAAATGGGTTTCCGGGCCTCATTCTTTCTAATTTGGCCAGATTTTTTTTTTTTAATTTTTTTTTTTTTTTTATTGAGCGTTTTTTCACCAGTTTGATTTTCGATTCCACCGCTGCATGCTGGGGTCTTCCATTTTTGGTTTTTGGGAGCTTTTTCCCGGGGGGGTTTTACTTCAGGGGTGTTTCAGGTTCCTCACAAATATTTTAACCTGTAAACTGCTATATATTTTCAAACTGAAGGAAGATCTTTGTAAAATCGCCACATTTTCCACTGATTTCATCTGATCAACACAGAGACAGAGCTGTCGTGATGTAGGAAGGTCTTGTTTTTCTTTTTTTTTTAAATCAGTTTTCAAAAGGAGCAGAAGAAACACTTTTTCCCAAAACCCTTTTAAAATTTTAATTTTTTTTGTCTTTGGGAAAAACCCAAAACATTAATGTTTTTCCCATGGGGGTTGTTTTTTGATTTTCACCACCAAAAGTTTTAATGATTATCAAGTTTTTTTTTCAAATGTGAAATCTGAAAAAACCTTTAAGGGGCTTTTCCTTTTGGGAAAAAGAAATTCACCCAGTTTCAGGTCTTTTTGCAGCCCCCAGCAGGTTTTTTTCTTGGGTTTAGCCCCCATCCCAACCCTTAAAATCCAAAAATTGAAACCCGCTTCTTTGCCCCCTACAAAAAAAAGAAAACCTTTCAGTATGATGCTGCCACCCCCATGTTTCAGGTTTTCCTTTAACAGACTCTCCCAATGAGCCCGTTGGGGAAATTGCTATCCTCCAGTGTTTCCCTGGCCTCTTGGCTGCCCTTTTTCTGATTAAAGCTTTCCTTGGCCAAACCCCGGGAGTTTTTGGGGACACGGGGGTCTTTGGGAGGTCTTTGGGAGTTTGGGCCCTCCTTCTCCATGTTCAGATGATGGATGATCAGAAACTCTGGAGATTTTTCAAAGCCCGGGGGAAATTTTTCTAGAAAACCCAACTTGCTTTAAAACTTTCCACAAATTTGTCTCTCCACACCTGTCTTTCCTTTTAACAAAACCTCTGAGGGCCCCGGAAAAAGAACTTCTTTCCTTTTTTATGACAAGTAATTTTATACAAAAGCTAGTTTCCCCCCTTGTTTACTTTAAATTTCCCTGGGGGGTTGGGAAAGGGCAGTTTGGGTTTCACGGATTTTTATTTGGAGGTTTTTCAGGGTGAAGGGGCAGAGCACAAATGCTCTTTTCAGATGTTGTTTTCCGTCTGATTTGAAACCTGAACCTTCTGATACTCAGAAGGAAGCTTCCTAAAAGCGTTCCTCTTTGCAGACGTACTGTAGTAACTAGCAGTAGTGGTGGGTGTATGGGCAGAGATCTGTAGCGCAGAGCTGGTTTAGGTTTAGCAGAAGTAAACGGTGACCTGAGTTATGCAGCTATGGCTGCAAATCAGATTGAAACCATTTCAGATTTCACACATTATTAATAAGGTGATTTCCTCCTCTGGTTTTTAAACACGCTGACTGCAACCAGCCTTTCCTTCAGGAGAGGAATATTGTTCCATCATGTCATATTCCTCCTGTGCTGGCCTCAAAGTACAGAGACAGTCTACAGGATGTTGGGGGAGCAGTTATTATAGCAGGCTGTTATTACTTTGTTTCTCCTCATCACTACAGTGTTGATGACTCGCTCTGCTCTGTGCTGAAGAGATGAAGGAGACTCATGGATCCCTTTTAGATGCATTCAGCTTGGTCAGCTCTGTCTGGATGGCTTTTCCACTGCAAGACAAGTCGACTTTAAACATGTGGTGGAGTTGGCAGTTGAACAGAAGGAGCAGTATGAATGAATGAAGTTATGCAAAACCTACACAGAGCTGTAAACAATGAGCTCATGTGTCTGTGTGTTAACAGTTGTTCTCAGAGGTTTTTAGCACGGTTAATGCTGAAAGAGAAACCAACCCAATACTGACTCATTACATTGAGAAAGAAAGCTGACATTTCCTAGGTTACATCTTCTGTCTACATCCCATTTCTTCATTTGGAGACAGTTTGATCTGTGACCAGTGTTAACATTTGTATTATGATGTGCTGCAGGTTCTGGCGCCCCCTGCAGCACGTGTGCACACAGAGGTCATGGAAGCATCTCCCTCTGATATTGAATTGAATGACGGCAGTCAGTGATAGTGTAACATATTGATTGCACACACAGCCTCTATATGCTACTGCTGTGAATGTATCATGAATCTAGGACATGTAAGCAGAAGCATGTAATAGTGGTTTCCTCATCTCAAACAATTTATTGCAACAAAGTCAACAACAGTGGTGGTTAAACTACAATAGAAACTGTCAGTGTCTCAATAACGTATCATGTGCCTTTCAGCATCAATTCCAGCTTGACAACGACGTCTCATGCTGTTCATAAGTCGACTTATTGTCTGCATTGCATCCCACTCTTCTTGAAGGACGGCCCCCCAGGTCAAAATTGAGGTTTTGGGTACAGAGGTATGGGTCTTCTAGACGGTGGGTTTGGCTGATCCCCAGAGGTTTTCTACGGGATTCATGTCTGGAGAAAGTTTAGGGCCCCACTTTTTCAATTTACCCCATACTCCAGCATCCGTTTTCCCAATGATGCGACCTCAATGACCTGGATCATTGTCGTCCCCTGAAGATGAAATTAGGCCCTGTGTTTTTCAAGGCAGGGGAAAAAAATGACTGGTCAAATGATGTTTTTCAGGTAGTATGGGCCTGATAAATGAAACCATGTAGGGAAACAGTTCAGTACTGACTAGACAGACCTGTCCACACTGTAACTCCACCACCAAGGCTTTGTCTGACTCTTCCCCCGTTTCTCTTATCTGTTGCAACCGGGTATGACACTCTGTGACCTTCTAAGGGTCAGTGGCCCCTTTTCCCCTTCCTTTAAAAACGTCCTGTTTAAAGCCTCATAATGGCGAGGTTTCGTTTTATCAAAATGTTAGGTGTCATCTTGATATTTATGATGTCAGAATGTAACAGCATGAGAGGAGGACGTTTAAACCCCCCCCCAGGAAATATATTTATCGATTTATGGTTTTTTAAAAAACCTGTTGTTTAAAAATTTTCGTTAAGCTCCTTGTTAAAAAGAAAGCAAGTTTTGCAAAAACTGCCCAAAATTTAACCCAAATTTGGGCCGGGGCATTCAAAAAGGTTTTTAGAGAAGGTCACATTAAATTCACCCCCGTAAAAGGGTTTTTAAAATACAGCTTTGGTTCAACCCCCGAAATGTCCCCCAGATAGTGAATAAACCCCCACTTTTTCTGAGTTGTTAGATGGGGGCAAAATTTTTAAAAAATTTGTATGTTTGTAAACCCAAGGTTAACCACTCCCGTGTGAAGGAAAATTTTTTCCCGGGTTTCCCGTCTTTAAAGGGTTTTCCTCCCCTGTGTTTGTGTGGTTGTGTGGGGGGGGTGGTGGGGGGAAGGGGGGTGGGTAAATTTAAAAAAGGCCAAAGGGCCCGAGGCCCCCTTTAATAATTTATAAATTAATTTTTGCTCTCTATGAAAATTTTTAAAAAAAATTTGCGGGGGTTAAAAAAACCCCCAAATCCGGGAAAACCCTTTGGTTTGGGTGGGAAAAAGTTCCTTTTTTAAATAAGGGGTTTATTTTAAAAGGTTCTGTGCAAAAAAAAAGTTTTAAAAAGGGCGGGGTTGTTTAAAATCGCTTAAAAACGGATTTGGTACAAAAAATTTAAAAAGAAAGAAATCTGGAAAGAGACCTAAAAAAAAATACAAATTTTTATAAAATAGACCAAGAATTATGCTAAAATGGGCCAAAAGGGTTTTATAACTGATCCGAAAAGAGGGTTTTTAAGGGTAAAAGAATCGGGGCGGGAAATGAGGGCCTTTTTAGGGTTTAGCTTCAAAAACCCCTATTGGGAAAAAGGTTCCAAAAAAGGCCCGAATATTGTTTTTAAAAATGGAAAAATAAAAAGGGGCCAAAAAAATTTTTTTTTGGAGGGGGGACAAAATATGCCAAACTTACTTTTTTTTGGAAAAATAATTTTTTTAAAGAAATAAAGGGAAAAAACCCGGGTAAATTTAAAAACTAAACGAAAAAAAACAAAAAACCAAGGGGGAAAAAAAATTTAAAAAGCCAAAAAATGTTTTAAAAGAAGGGAAGAAAGGGTTTCAAGTTACCCTAAAAAGGGGGGTTTGGTCCACAAAAATTGGTTCCCTGATGCTACCAAATTGTTAGGTAGTGGGTAAACTGGGGGGAGAGGATCAAGGAAAGATTTGGAGGAGGAGGGGGGAAAGGGGAAAGGGCAAGGTCAGAAGAGGAGAAAAAAGGAAAGAGGGGAGGGCGGAGGGAAAAAGAAGGGAAGGAATTTTAGGCCGTTAAATAACCCCGAAGGGAATGAAGGGAAGGAGGTTCCCCCTTTTTGTTTTGGGGCTTTTTGCCAGAAAAGCCCCCACAGGGGTGGGCCTAAAATGGGGCAAAAAGGAAAGCTGCCCCGGGGCCAAAAAGGGCCCCCCACCCCCCCCCCCAAACCCCTTAAAAAAGGTCCCCTGTTTCAAAAAACTCAGGGGGAAAAACCCTTTCCCTTCCACAACCCTAAATTTCTACCTTTGAAAAATTTCCTTATTTTGGGTTTTTGTTTTCTGGAAATATTTTTTTGTGTTTGTGTTTCCCAGAGCCCCGTTGAACATTTGCAACCATTATTGTGTCCTGTTGGGAGTCACTGCTCAATCCTCAGCTTCATCTCTGCAGCCTAATGAATTTCCCCCTTTTTTTAATTTTCCCCCCCCCCGGTCCCCCATAATGAAATTTCAGGGCCCCCTTGCTCCTTTAAATTTGGGGTGAACCCGCCCTTGTGACGTTGATAGAGTTTTGAAGGTTTGTGATGCGGGGGAAAAAATTAGAGTGGATTATAGAGACACACACACCTAACTGCTGCAGCTCTTTTACATCAGAGCTATAAAACCCCAGCAGATCATTTAAAACCCCTGAAGGGCCCATTAAAAAAAGCTTGAATTTGGGGCTGAGGCAAAAACTTGTCCTGATCCAAAATTGGTTTTGGGTTTTATAAAAGATTCTATCAGTGTTGTTCAAGCTGATTGAAATACTTGTTTTTAAATCTAACTGGTTACTAATTTCCTACTTTGATCAGCGGATCGGCTCTGTTAATGGGCTTTAGAAAGCACAGCTTTCATATTTCAAAGGCTTTACTGTGGAGTTTCTAATGCATCACTCCTGCATCAGAGGGCTAAGATGACTTGCACTTTTTCCTTTGGTTTACTCCCACTAAGCTTAGACAGTATAAGGTGAGCCCAGATCTCCTCTTTGAATCTGGATTTCTCTCTCTGGCGCTGATCCGGTGATCACAGCAATGCCCTTGCCGTCAGTGTTAAATATTAAAGTTTTTCCCAAACCCAAACAAAAGTTCTTTAGAGCTAACAGGGGCCTTGCGAAGTAAGACGGGCCCCCATTTCAGCCCAAAATTTTTTTTTTTCATTTTATGTGATAGATGAACACCATGAGGTGCAGATGTGGGAGGTCAAAGGAAAATAATACATGGCTTTCAAAAAGTTTTACAAATAAATGTCTGAAAAATCTGCACCCTGTCCTCTGATCCACCTAAATAAAATCCAGTGCCATGAACTGCCTTCCCGACTAAAACCCGTAACCGAGTCCCGTGTGTGTAATTCTTCCCCCGCCTTTGGGTTAACCCCCCAGCAAAACCAAAAAAATCATTTTTCCCTCCACTTCACTATTATCCCCTACTTTATGTGTGTGTTCTGTGTCGGCCAGCTTTGACCTGTAACAAAAATTCAGGTTGCATTGAAATCTTAGTTATGGTTTTTTGTCCATTCTATCATAACTGATCCACATAATGTTCAGTAATTTATAGGGGTGTATTGGTACTGTATTTTTATACCCGAAATATCCCTAAATTTGGGTTTATAAGGCCCCATTGTACCGAGAAAATGCAAAAAGTTTATGTGTGGAATTGGGGCGTCTGTAACGTTTTTGAGGACAACTTTAAAAAAGTAACACAAGACTCAACAGAGGGGGAAATCCCCGCTACACTGACCCTCTGCTCTGTGGGAAAATTACGATTTTTTCCGCAGCTACAGTAAGAAAAAAAGGGGACCCAAAACCCGAATTTATGTCCCGCGTATGGCATTTTTCAAGAGCAATAAGGTTTTAAAGCTCACCCTGCAAAACTGAAAAAACCTCACCTGAAACAAAATCAAAATGAAAGTAAAAAATCCCCTGGGTTTTTGGAGAAAAATCAGCTGAAGGGCCAAAAAGGCTAAACTGGGAGCAAACAACAGCCCAAAATGATTTTTATTATATGCAAATCCGAGGATTCCCTTTTTAAAGAAGGAAAATCCCTTCCCAAAAGCTAGGCATGTTTCTTCAGGTACCTTGGGGCCCCTAGGTTGATTTCAAACCCCCCAACATTTTACAATTTTTTGGGGTTATATTTTTTTAAATTTTATCGGTTTCCCGGTTCTGGCTGTGTCTGCTTTAGCTACCCTTTTTTCATTTAAAAGAAAAAACCAAATCTCCAGTCATTTTTTGGGCATAAAAAAAAACCAAATTAACTTCGAAAACCCCCTTTAAATACTTTACAAAAAATTAATTAATATATTTTTTATTTACCTGGGTCGGGGAAATGTACAAGAAAACGTCCCCGATCCCGTGACCTTAAAACCCCCCCAAAGTAAAGATTTTTTTTTAAACCAGAAATTTAAAGTCCCCATTAGGATTAAACACATTATGAAATTTAACAAAGCCTAATAGAGATTTTCTGTGGCACCCCCTGTGGCCCAAAAACAAAATCAAAAGCAGAAACATCAGATTTAAACCCCAGTGTCCTAATTTTAGAAAGCATTTTTAAAACACTTGGGCCAAGGCCCCCCACCCCTCAAGGGAATTTTGGGGTTTTAATCAAATTCCCTGGGTGAGGGGTTTTATAAAGGGCTGGGTTTGGGGAAACCCGACTGGCCCGCCCCAGAATCCTGAAATTCCCGCCTTTTTAACAAACCCTTTGGGATGAATTTAAGGCCCGGAAAGGGTGCAGTTCTGGTTTTTTTCTAAAATATAAAAACCACTCCTAAACCCCCTTTTTGGGAAAATGTTTACAAAAATAGGTTTAAAAATTGCCCATTGCTGGGCAGTTTTGGGGGCTCCCTTTTTAAAAAACTGGAACCCTTTTTCGGGGTTAAAAATGGAAGTCTCAAAGTTTTAAAGTACTGTAAAAAGTAGACAGACAAAAAATTTTTTAAACAACATAAGTGTAGTCCCGCCAAACCCAATTAAGTCCGCTTCCCCCCTTTTTCCCCTTTGACCCTTTACAAGGCCTCAAAAAGAACACCGCCCCCACCCCCCTGGGTTTCATTGCCCTTTTTTTTCCTTAAAAAACCCCCCCCCCCCCCTAAAAGTTTATATGAGATTATTTCTAGATAAAAACTCTTTTACTTGTTCACCAAACAGAACTTCAAAAATTTTTTTTTTCATACATACCCCTAATTTTTGTGGGAACCAAATACACCCCCAGTTTAAATTTTAAACTCCCCGTGCAATAAACAACCTTAACGAGGGGGACCAAAAAAGAAATGTTACAAATTAACAAATAGCAGAGGGCCCTTGATTTGTACGTTTTAAAATTTAAAACCCGTAGGGGAAAAGCCTGGGATCCTTTCCCCCAAACCTCTCATCCCCTCTAAGGGAAAATGAAACTCCATACTATAGTTAGGTGGTTTCTTATAACAGTGTCACCTTAAAACGCTTTATTGTCATCGTCTTTCACAAAGGAAAATAAATTGAAAAACCACGAAAGATTTCGTTTGTGTTTTGTTTGCCTGAAAAAATATTCCCCCTGGCCCTTCCAAAACCCCCCCTGTGAAGATAAGTTCTAGAAACCAGGGGGGGGCCCTAAAAACTCTTTCCCTTAAAAAATTTCCCCTTTGACAAAAAATGTAAAAAAAAAATTGAAAAAAGTGCGGTCCCCTCATAAGGGGCACCCAAAAGGGGCTAAAAGTGTGTGGGTTTTGTGTTTGACAAGGGGCCGGGCCCAAAAGGGGAAAAACATCTATGAGGGGGAGGGCCACCATCCTGGGGCCCCCCAGGCCCCCGTGTAAAGGGGGGGGGGGGTTTCCCCCCTGGATAATCCCCCTTCCACCCCGTAATACCCCCTTTTTAAAACCAAAACCAAAATTTAAAAAAAAGGGCAACAGGATTTCTAGACAATACAGTCTGTTCTGTGAAGTATTTCATAGAAGTCATTAACTTCATTTGTTTTTTGGGTGTGTAAATTATGTTTTACCCCCCCAAGGGGAAATTTGCCCCTTTGGGAAAAAAAAATTTTTTAAAAATAGCTGCGGGCTGCAGGCCCAATAAAATGTGTAAAATTACCTGTGAAACAATCAGTCATTTTGGGAATATCAGTCAGTTAAATACCCGGGCTCCCCCAAATTTTTGGTTCTGCTAGAGAAACATAATCAAAGTGTTAGTCTGGCAAGCAACAGACGAAGAATAGGTTTTACAGTTTTAGCATGTGAGCGCTCTCTATGTGCCACCAGGGACGTTTTCCCTACGAGGATTTTACCCTGCCCAACATCACAGTCAGGGGGGGGTACTGCCTGGCCCTCCTGAAGGACAAATGGGGTCCCGCCCCTCCCCCATCTCCCCAAGGGCCTGCTTTCCCTCGCTCCCCGTCATGACTGCCCAAACCCCCGGGGAAAAGCAAACCGCACCCAAACCCCTTTTTAAAGTTGACTTTTAGTTAAATACCCATAGGGGGGTTTCTGGGTGAAAATTTCATCCGGGTTTCAGTTTTGGCCCCAAAAAACACCCAAAAAAGCTTTTTCAACCCTTTTTTTTATCAAGTTAAAAATCGCAAAATTCAATTTTATTTAAAATTTTGGGGGTTTTTATGTGATTGACCAACACAGAAGGATACATGGTTTTCAACATTTAAACAAATAAAAATCAGAAACTGTATTCAACCCCCTTTACTCTGATACCCATAAATAAATACCAGTTTCAGAAGTCACCTAATTAGTAAACAGAGTTCATCTGTGTGCAGTTTAACCTGAGATTAACTGCAGTTGTTCTGTTAAGGCCTCAGAGGTCTGAGCAGTAGAGAGCCAACAGCATCATGAAGACCAAGGAACCCAGCAGGCAGATCAGGGAGAAAGTTGTGGAGAGGTTCAAAGCAGAGTTGGGTTCTACAACAATATCCCAAGCTGTGAACATCTCACAGAGCTCTGTTCAATCCATCATCTGAACATTGAAAGAGGATGGACCAACTGCAGATCTACCAAGACAAAATAATCAGCAGGTCCATGGTAACTCTAGAGGAGCTGAAGAGATCCATAGCTCAGGTGTGAGAGACCAGTGGGGAGAACAAGTATTTAATACACTGCTGATTTTGCAGCTTTTCCCACTTCTAAAGAATGTAGAAGTCTTTCATTTTTATCATAGGTACTCTTCAACTGAGTGATGGAACCTAAAAAAAAAAAAAATCCAGAAAATTACATTGTGTGATTTTTAAATAATTAATTGGCAAAAAAACAAAACTTAACCGAGACAGTCCAGTCAGTTTTTAAAGGCTCTACACACGTGAACAAAATCGTTGGTACCCCTCGGTTAATGAAAGAAAAACCCACAATGGTCACAGAAATAACTTGAATCTGACAAAGGTAATAATGAATACAAATTCTATGAAAATGAACAAATGAAAGTCAGACATTGCTTTTCAAACATGCTTCAACAGAATTATTTAAAAAAATAAACTCATGAAACAGGCCTGGACAAAAATGATGGTACCCTTAACTTAATATTTTTTTGCACAACCTTTTGAGGCAATCACTGCAATCAAATGATTCCTATAACTTCAATGATACTTCTGCACCTCTCAGCAGGTATTGTGGCCCATTTCTCATGAGCAAACAGCTCCAGTAGTCTCAGGTTTGAAGGGTGCCTTTTCCAGACAGCATGTTTCAGCTCCTTCCAAAGATGCTCAGTAGGATTTAGGTCAGCATCTTGCTTAGGTCATGTTTTCCTCTTAGCCATTCTTGGGTGTTTTTAGCTGTGTGTTTGGGGTCATTATCCTGTTGCAAGACCCATGACCTGCGACTGAGACCAAGCTTTCTGACACTGGGCAGCACATTTCTCTCTAGAATCCCTTGATAGTCTTGAGATTTCATTATACCTGCACAGATTCAAGACACCTTGTGCCAGATGCAGAAAAGCAACCCCAGAACATAACAGAGCCTCCTCCATGTTTCACAGTAGGGACAGTGTTCTTTTCTTTCATTTTTCCGTCTGTGAACATAGAGCTGATGTGCCTTCCAAAAAGTTCAGTTTTTGTCTCATCTGTCCATAGGACATTCTCCCAGAAGCTTTGTGGCTTGTCAGCATGTAGTTTGGCCACTTTCAGTCTGGCTTTTTTATGATTCGTTTCCAACAATGGTGTTCTCCTTGGTCGTCTCCCATTAAGTCCACTTTGCCTCAAACACCGTCGGATGGTGCGATCTGACACTGATGTTCCTTGAGCTTGAAGTTCACCTTTAATCTCTTTAGAGGTTTTTCTGGGCTCTTTTGTTACCGTTCGTATTATCCGTCTCTTTGTTTTGTCATCAATCCTTCTGCGGCCACGTCCAGGGAGGTTGGCTACAGTCCCATGGATCTTAAATTTCTGAATAAAATGTGCAACTGTAGTCACAGGAACCTGAAGCTGCTTGGAGATGATCTTATAACCTTTACCTTTAACACGCTTGTCTATAATTTTCTTTCTAATCTCCTGAGACAACTCTTTCCTTCGCTTCCTCTGGTCCATGATGAGTGTGGTACACACAATGTCACCAAACAGCACAGTGACTACCTGTAGCCCTATATATAGGCCCACTGACTGATTACAAGAATGTAGACACCTGTGATGCTAATTAATGGACACACCTTGATTTAACACGTCCCTTTTGGTCACATTATTTTCAGGGGTACCATCATTTTTGTCCAGGCCTGTTTCATTAGTTCATTTTTTTAAATAATTCTGTTGAAGCATGTTTGAAAAGCAATGTCTGACTTTCATTTGTTCATTTTCATAGAATTTTTATTCATTCTTACCTTTGTCAGATTCATGTTATTTCTGTGACCATTGTGGGTTTTTCTTTCATTAACCGAGGGGTACCAACAATTTTTTCCACGTGTGTAAGTGTAGCACCTTATGGTGTAACAGTGAACCTACACAGTCTGGAAAATCTGGGATTTTTCCATGGAAAATGAGAAGAAACCCTGACATGGGATCACGAGGTCAGAAATCAAAACAGAGCGTGTAAAGAAAAACCCGGAGAGCTTCCAGAATAAGAGTTTGTGTTTTATTGAAGAGCAGGAGGTCGAACCAAACGAGGCTTTTCTTCATCTTTAACAGTTGAGCTTTCATGTGTCCCTGACCCAGTTTTCCAGAAACAACGAATACTAAAGGTTAGCTCAAGATCTTTGCACTGTACTGGAACTGGAAGAAACCCGGTAACAGAAGAGCACACACTGATCACTGATGTTCTGCTTGTGTTGTTTGACAGCGGACCCTCTGGTTGGAAGCATCGCCACACAGTACACAACAAACAGACCCGAACATGACAGGATAGCCAAACAGTGGACCAAACGCTACGCCACATAATCGGCAGAGGAGCCGACAACCGGGGCGTGGGGTGGGTGGGTTTGGGGGCTTGATTTGTAGCAAAGGTGGAGCAGGTAAAGGGTGGGTGTAGTGGGGGGATTTGTACCTTGCAGCTTAAGTCTTATCTCCAGGCATTTTGTTGTTTGTTGTATTTTAAGTTATCTGCAGCCAGACTGCCTGTGCTCCAGGACGGCCATTTCTACGAAAGCGTTGGAGCTGGCATGAGTTCCAGTCAGAGATGTTTTACCAGTTCCAGTTGGTGTTTGCTCCTTCTCCAGAAGATGCAGCTGTTCCACTCATGTAGACATGTTTAGATATGGATGGATATTGGTTGTGATTTGTGTTCTGTACTGATGAAAACTGTTCTGTTTCACCCTTTTAAAGAATTAAACAAGACCAAGTCAGGTTGGGTCGACTCATCTCTTTATTGTGGTTCAGTACAGACAGCATCATTGGCCCACTATCTCAGTTCAGCAGCACATTAGATGTTAACACGTTTGGCTCATTAAAGTGACAAAAATAAATTAGTTAGAAAATAAATATTTCATCTTAACACTGATTATTTCTACTGCTGAAGACTAACAGACAGCTTTAAGTAGCAGGCTGTAAAACACAGACACACTCTGCAGTCAAGTATCTGGAGGAAAGGGACAACCAGGAGTATTATTGCTGCCAGGCTACGGTTGGTGGGACATGGGTTGGACTGAGGAGAGGCGAGTCCTACCAGAGGACCAGGAGGAATGCTGCAGTCCTAAAACATCACATGTACTGAATCTAAAAAAATGGTCTGAAGCTTCTTTCTCCACCTTGATGTCCAGCACTGAGTCTATTAAACTCCTGGCCTTACCATGCAGCATGCAGCAGAATAACAGGGTCATTGTTGTTGGGACTGAGCGTGGGCTGGTTCCTAGTATCCAAGGGTTAGCAAGGTGGAAGAGCACTAAATTGTCCCTCATACCGTCCCTGTGCTTGAGGGTGCCTCCGAGATGCCAGAGAAGGTCCCAGATTGACCTGACCTTTCTCTAGCTGTCTGAAGCAGAGTAGAGCTGAATGGCCCCTACCCCACATGTTGCTGCACACTGCTGGCCAGTTAGCTGAAAGCAGGTGGCTAATACTTTCCTTGCTTACAAGACAAAAAGACTAATTTACCAGCAAATAGCGCCACCTATCTCTCTTATGAAGGTAACACTGTTTGAAAACTACAGTTGGTTCAGTAGCTGGCTGAAAGCTGGCTACCTGAGCAGATAGCCTGACTAATTAACCAGCTAATATGAGGCATCTACTTAACTCTGTAAACACAATACTAGCATTGCTGTTTATTCTACATTTGAAGTTTGTCTATTATTTCCATCATTGTATTATATGCTAAAAACAACCAGATTATATTGTATATGTTTGCTTTGAAATCATGTGCTGACACCATGAAAGTCTTCTACTAACTGGTTTTTACCCCATGCTACTGGCACAGCAGTATTCGGACCTTTATCATCAGTTACCCTAACCTCAGTAAGCAACAGTCATCACCTAACACACACATCTAAAACACACTTTTACATGGAGTTTCAGTCCAGTCTTTCTCTCCAGGGTTGCCAGCTCTGCTGAATATCAGCACCTCTGGGCATCTTTTATTTCTTCAGCCCATTGATTCTAACGGAGGACCTGGAAACAGCAGGGGATTTGGATACTGAAGGTTTTAACTGTATACAAAGATTGTGGGAGTGTAAACAAAGCACGGGTCTGACTCATTAAATTGTATATGTATCATATCAAGTAAACTGAGAAAAAAATAAGGATGCCAGTAGTTTCATTTTCTCTACATTTCAGATCTCTGGGATGTAAACGAAGCCTCACACCTTAAAGAGACAGAGGAAATTCATTTGCATCAAAGTTGACAATCAGAAATCTACACACTAATATCATTTTACATATTGCACTGTGATTTTATTGCGGCAACCTCCTTCTAATAAGGGGACACCAGGAAGCTGCTGGAGACTGCTCCATCTAACCAACCATGTCTCTACACTACATCACGTGTGGCTTCTTGCCACCATGTTTAAAAATCCAAAATCACGAATGGAAATATAGAACGCCCTCTGTTCTAACCAACTACAGCGATAGTTAGCACTGTAGAGGGGGCATGAGTAGGTTTAAACTGCTTAAGTGCCGTTCAGGTTGTGTTAGACACAGGAAGGAGTTGGGTGGGGGTCCGTCAGATGTCATTAGATGTGTTGCCTTTGCTTTTGCGTCCAGGCAGAGGGAAGGCAGACTTGCTCTGTGGCTGTGTGAGTCGGCTGGTCAGCTGGATGAAGGGTTCGACGAGTGAATTCCTTTCTGTGACGCTCACCTCCCACAGCTTCACCTTCTCGCACCGCGCCCACAGCTGCGCAGCCTCCTGCTCCACCTGACGGAGCTCGGTCAGGTCGCTTTTATTCCCTAGGACAATGATGGTCACCTGGCAACACAACACAGAGCATTATTCACAGTCCAGAATGGAGAAAACTCATCAGGCTTTGGAGCAAATGTCTTTGCAACACGCTGCCAGCATCGTCATGTCTGACAGCACAGCTTTACACCTGAACGTTAACACATCAACATGGTGAGCTACCTCGATTTGGATGAATGCAGTTACATCTTCTAGTTGCAGTGTCTGAAAATATGGGCCTTTTCACACCTGGACTTAACAAAAACCCTGGGTGATCCTATTAGTCTTGGATGGGCTGATTTCAGGACAGAGGCGGTGAAAGCTCAGACCACATCCAGAGGTGGTCAAGACATGTTTAGTTGTCTAAACACAAACCATCCGGGGTCACATTGATAGATACCTAATAAGTTAAAATGAACGCTGCTTAGTTGTTTGCAGGATGTCTAGGCAGATCACCAACATCAGGCTCAGCTGTAAAAATAATACATACAGGCTTTCCAAATGTATTTAAAAGTAAGAAAAATATTTGTTTTCCATCGCCGAAGTCAGCCAAAGGCGGTTATAGTGCCACCCTTGGCTACAGTTTGGTTTATGTCTCTACCAGCTTTGAACATCTACAGACTAAAGGTTTTGCCCATTGTTCTTTGCAACACACTTTAAACTTGGTCAGACTGGGTGGAGAACATCTGTTAGCAACAACAGATTAACAGGTTTTCTTCCAGGATTGTCCTGGATTTAACTCCATCCATCTTCTCATCAACTCTGACCAGCTTCCATGCCAGAGCACCACAGCATGATGCTGTCACTACCATGTTTTTCCATGGGAATGACATATTAAAGGTGATGTGCAGTCTTAGCTTTCTACCACACATATCGTTTTCCATGTAGTTCAGTTTTGGTTTAATCTGTGCAGAGCTGTGTCTCCTACAGGGGCTGTGGTGAACTGCGAATGGAACTTCTTATGGCTTCCTTTTAACAGTGGCTTGCTTCTTGCCGAAGTACACAACTAATGAGCTGTGAATCTCTGCAGCTCCCCCAGAGTTACCATGGGGCCCCTCCTGCTTACCTGATTAATGCTATCCTTGGACAGCATGTCAGTTTAGGTGGACGACCATGTGTTGGTTGGTTCCTGTCCAGATGATGGATTGAACAGAGCTCTGTGAGATGTCCAAACGCTTGGGATATTGTTGTAGAACCCTGATTTAAACTTCTCAACAACCTTCTCCCTGACCTGTCTGCTGTGTCCCTTGGTCTCCATGATGCCGTTTGTTCTCTAATGTTTTCCCAAGAAAATACATTGAACTTTGCAGTTGCAATGTGACCAAATGTGAGAAAGTACAAAGGATACAACTACTGTTGCAAGGCAATGTGTCCGATGTATTTTTCAAGGTGAAGTGTAAGTGCGCCATACTGTGAACAATCATCACCTCTTTCTTGTCTCTGGACTTGTCAATTTCCTTCTTCAGGAAGTCTAATTTCTTGAAGGACTCCAGGCTGTCGATGCTGTAAACCAGTACAAAGCCATCTGCTACAGAGTAGTAGTGCTTTGGGAGGTCTTGAGTATCTTGAAGCCCTTTGGTGTCATAAAGCCTCAGTTGCTCCTTCACACCTCGGTCAGTTTCCACTGAGGCTACGTACACGTCCTCCTGAGTCTCACTGGACTCTGAGCCTGGACATCAACAGAAAGAGACTTCCAGACACTTAGCAACAATAACCAAACAGTGCTGCTGGTACATCTGAATATCCCGACCGAGGGACAATAGGGGGGATATTTCTGTTCCTTTCGAGGCGTTTAACCATTAAAGAACCAACGTTCAAACACATACAGTTAATATCAGGTCAGCTACTTTGGCAGGTCAATGCTACAGAAACCATCGAGGTTCTCTCCCATGAAAATAAATGGTCAGTGACTGGAATGATCGTGTCAGCGTCAGAGCTCTGTTTACCTACAGAGTGGTTCCCGTACAGCAGCTGCTCCAGGATGGCTGTTTTCCCAACCGCTGCCTGGCCACACACCACCACTTTACAACCTTTTCCCATTTCGAGCCTGGGTCGAGAGAAGACTGTTGATCACAGCTGGCACATGGTTGGCATGTTACACCGGGAAAAACAAGGGAAAAGTTCCTTTTCAAGAAGCGGAAAACCTCTGATCTTTCAGCTAGCAGCTTAGCCGCTTAGCCTCAACGTCTCATTGTCATATATATAAACTGTTAAAAAATTAGCTGCAAATAAACTTTTTGTTCATTACATCTACATTTTGAATAAATGAACCAACCTGAATGAATCCGGAAACTATCCGTCAGTAAACGCAGAATAAAGAGCCGGTGTTTCCATTGTGCAGCTACACTGACAGTATGTCCATGGCGCATGCGCATTCAGTAAACTCGATGTTTTTTGCAGGTGCGTCGCCAGGCTATTTAGTTTTGTTAGACTAAGCAGTTAGAATTTGCCGGGCTAGTAAATAAACTGAAAATAAATAGATAATAACAACAACATTAATAATAATAATAATAATAATACGAATTAAACAAATAATTGAAAAACTACATTTCCCATGAGCACCGGGAAGGAAACGCACTGCATGCGCTCATAAAGCATGCTGGGTAAAATACCTCTCTCTTTCCGGCTGGTACGCCATCAAGTAAGCGAGAATTCTATCCTTCTGAAGAAAACACAATCCATAAAAATCATCGGTTATACAGATTCATCTGTTTGTACAACCTAGGGGATAGAGTCGGAAGGCTTTTATCCTCCGTTCATCTTTGCTAGTTTTGACAAATGTTGTGAATTCACTGATTAAAGTCTTGACTTTTCTTGCGCGTAGATGCATTTGGGTCGCTAGCCATTAGCACTCCTGCTGATAAAGTGTTTGGTCCACGATTCTTTTAAATAACTGATCGTTTGGGTTTTATCTGGAGAGAGTGAATGGCGCTGTGTCATTTACACCTAAATGTTCTTATTACGGTTAGAGGTGATAGTGTTAAGCTAAGCGGCTAACGCTACGGCTTTATTTGTAGCATCTTGTTAAACGTGGATGAGTTGTCCGTTGGAGTGCGCGCTACATTGATTCAGTGATTGCTTTATTCTGGTATTCTGTCATATTTTACATGTTCGTGTATAGTTTGGTGCTTTAAGGGAAATGTAACGAGACTGAATGGAAAGAAGACAGGCTGTATGTAACTAGTCCCAGGTTTCAGATTATTTTAGAAGGTAATTAGCAGGTGGTCTGTTTTGCAGGATCATTTGTGGTTCATTGTACTGTAGTGTGTGGAAAATGCAAACCTCTGAGCTGACTTGGTGTGAAATATTTCTGTTCTCCAGATAAGTCAACATGGGAGCCTACAGGTATATGCAGGAGCTGTGGCGCAAGAAGCAGTCTGATGTGATGCGCTTCCTGCTCCGTGTTCGCTGCTGGCAGTACCGTCAGCTGTCCAACCTCCACCGGGCCCCGAGACCCACCAGGCCTGACAAGGCTCGTAGGCTGGGCTACAAAGCCAAGCAGGGTTAGTGCTGTGCCTGGATTTAATGTTTGCTCCTTATCATCAGCTGTGTTACCTGTAACCATATTTGTTCTCCAGGCTACGCCATTTACCGTGTCAGAGTACGCCGCGGAGGCCGCAAACGCCCCGTCCCTAAGGGAGCCACCTACGGCAAGCCAGTGCATCATGGTGTAAACCAGCTCAAATTCGCCCGCAGTTTGCAGTCCACTGCTGAGGTATGAAAACGTTCCCCATTAAAGCTGCAGTTCAGCCTCGCTTTTTAAATGTTGCACTGTATGAAGTGAAGATCCAATCTGATCCCAGTTATCAGTGCAGCTTCAAATGAAATGCCCCATTTACAGAGAATTGATCATTTCATTTCCCTTGGATAAAACAAAAGCCCATCAGAGGAGACCCAGAAGAAAAAACAGACCTGTCTCAACAGTGTATACCTGTAATTGATCAGTACTCTAATCTTTGGCAATTTCTTTACAAAGAAGTCTATAGGTGTTTAAAACAGCCATAATGGTCCATAGCCCATGAATTCCACTTGATCTAACCATTTGATGCATACTGCAGAGTGAAACATGTGCAGCAGTTCAAACCAGAATAGCCATCTGATGGGGAAGAAGCGAAATTCATGTTTGGTTGAATATTCTTTCGTAACAGTGCTTCTTGGCAACAGATCAGATCATTTTTCTACATTAAACCACATTTGTAAGGAAAATGCATTTGCTATTTGAGGAGCAGATTATGTGAGTTGGACTTGGGATACACGTGTCAAATCTTCTGTTATTTAAACAGGGCTTTTACCTAACATTGAGTCTAAGAGTTATTGACTAGTTATAATCCTTTAGCAGTACCCCACTTATAAAATGTGAATCGTTCTTTTAAGGCTCAGGATGAACAGATTCCCCTTTTCAGACGGCTGGAATAGAAATCCAGCTTTAAAACCTGCTTTGGACCATTCCTGACTGCGAAACCTACAGCTTGAAATATTTCCGTTTAGCTTTGTGTAGTAGAGGTCTTTATTGGACCGCATTAGATTCCTGAAGAGGTTGGTGCACTTGGGTGTGACGTTTGGTTTGGCCACTGTTACTGGTTTGATCTAAATTCTGAGGTTATTGCTAAATAATTCCCAGGAGAAACGCTGCACAATAGATCACAAACCTAGCATTGTTGCACTATCACTGTACGCAATATCAAGAGGAACTGCTAGCACTGCACTACATGCTGCCATGCATTCAGGCTCCATGTCTGACACATTTGGTGACAAGTGGTGTTTAATGTAAGGTGGAAAGGATGTCAAAGACAACAAAGTAACATAACTAAAGTTTAAATGAGTTTAGACAAATGGTAGTACTTTAGAAACACAATCACTTCTTACCATACATGGGAAGTATCTGTTTGCTTGTTTTGTTAGAAATATGCTGAAATGCTGTTCTGCTGAGTTTTTGTAAGAACATTAATAAATGGAGTGAATACACAAACATATCTGCCACATCACCAGATGCTGCAGAAGCAACCCCCATTTCTGTGGTTCATTCATCCCTTCATGTATCCAGACAGCAGCATTAATATCCTCTTAACCTCTCTTAGTCTGTCTCTGCAAACAGTCTTTGCAGTGGCATGGCTGTACTTCTCCTTATTATTTCTAGCAGAAGGCCAATATGCTACCATAGTAACAGCCGACCTTTCTTCATACACACTTTCCTCCGGTGGTGACCTTAGGCAAGTTTTCAGCTACTTCAGTTTTATTGCCATATCTATGTTCATTTAAAAAAAAAAATGACCAAAGGTTTAACTAGTGTCAAAACCTTATTCTTAGATCAAAAATACACAATATTGGAAGAGGTTCACAGGAGTAAGTTGTGAGGTCTTTAAACAGTAGGCTTCGGATTTTCAGTAAAACCTTGTTGCACTCATTTAAAAAAATTTTTTTTTACAAACAGACGGGTTTTATTTATAACAGATCATTCATCTATATTGCACGTTTTTTTTCCTACACACTCTTCAAATGGATCTAAGACCGTGTCAAATGTTTGGTGCTGCTTTGTTCTACATTTTCCAAAGTCATGTTAAAGTTATTTAGTTCAGAGACCAGCGCTCAGCCAGGCCCCTCCCCTCCCGTATTACCCAACTCAACCTAGATTGGTCTCAATCAGTTGGGCTTTGTTTGTCCTGCTAAAATATCTGTGCTACTATAATTTAAATATAGTAAAGTTCAAAGGTCATAAGATGTGTGTGAGCAATAAGTTACATCACTGTTAAAGCCCTGAGTAAGCAAAACAGAAACCTCAGCCAGCACAAATAAGTTTTAGCAGCACAGCTGTAGCACCAATGATTGCACCATTCGGTTTCTTTAGGTAATGCTTGGTGACCTGTGATGACCTCTAAACCTTGATCTTTCAACTAGTAATGGCACGTATAGCAGCACAACCATCCTGACCCTAGCTTTTAGGTTTGGGGAGCCAACTTCACTCAGGTCTGTGCTTTTTTTATATAAAGTACAAATCCAAAGATTACCAATGTGAGGGAGCTTTGTCTCGTTTATCAGACCTAAAGCATTAACATCTCAGGAGACCAAAACGTGGACCAGTCTGTGCTAGAAAGGAGAAAACGGTGAACATCACCAGGCTCTTGAGCTGCATCTCAGCCTCCTTTTGTACAGTGGTGTCTCCTGTATGGAACAGTGTGGATGGTAAATGTCTGTTTTCTCCCCTCAGGAGCGTGCTGGTCGTCACTGTGGAGCCCTGCGAGTGCTCAACTCCTACTGGGTGGGTGAGGACTCCACCTACAAGTTCTTTGAGGTGATTCTGATCGACCCCTTCCACAAGGCTGTCAGACGCAATCCAGATACCCAATGGATCACAATGGCTGTGCACAAGCACAGGGAGATGCGGGGCCTGACTTCTGCAGGAAAGAAGAGCCGTGGTCTGGGCAAGGGTCACAAGTTCCATCTGACCATCGGAGGCTCTCGTCGCGCTGCCTGGAAGAGGCGCAACACCCTGCAGCTGCACCGCTATCGTTAGAACATGTCACACGTCTGTACATTAATACAAATAAAAACAGCCCTTTTTATGGTGACAGTGCTGTGTTGTCTTTGGCTTCTTACAACTGAAATCTTCAATGTTACAATCTGCGCATGTGCAGATGTGACCTGGTGGGTGTATCTGTCAGCCCTTTCAAGGCTGAGACAAAGGGGACAGTGGGAGATTTTTCAGACCTTTGAGGAGGTGGATAAGATTGGTTTCATGTGTATCGGCCTATCACCCAAAGTTAAGGATATCAGGGTTGATCAATTGATGCAACCTTTTTTTTTTTTTGGAATGATACCTATACTTTTGAGTTTTGCTAGGTTTGCTCCTGTCCAACTATGTTCATGTGTGGAAATGTAGAACAAAGCAACCAGCTTGACCTAATTTGTCTGTGTTGAAGCAAGGAGCCTGATGCACCTACTTCATCTGTAGCTACTGGGTCAGTCGAGCTTTGAAGTTAAATCACAAATCTGAGGTTAGCTTTATGGAGATTTGGTTCTAATAATTATGCAAAAAGGTTATTTGTTTGGGTGTAAGCAACAGGTGTAAACCTCAGACAACCATGCTGTGTAATGAGTTCAGGTCAGCTTTAAAACTTCTAGGTGTAGGCTTGTCTTAGTGTTTAACTCATTTCTAGCCTTTGGGGTATTTTGGTCATTTCTCCTAGGATTTAACACTGACACTGATGTCCTACCTCCCTCAGAACCTAATGAAGCTGAATGCTCTAGAGCTTCAAACTGTCAAAGCTCACACTGATGATCAGTAGCACCTAACCGCAATGTGATGTCCTTTTAGAAGCCATGTTTTTGTAGAAGGTGTTTCTGGCGCTCCTCAGAGACTGGGCCATTCTAATGCAGGAATATGCTTTGACCTAAACCAGGGGTCTACAAAGTGGCCTGGCGGCCATTTCCATTGGGCCTGCACAGGTGGTTGTTTCAGATGGAGTCTTTCATTTTTACTTTGGGCTAATTAGAATTTAAAATCTTACATGCTGGTACAATAAGTACTGTAACGTAAGAATAAGATGGAACATAAAACGATACAGTGATGCATTAAGGCCCAGGCTCTGGGCCTGATTCTGTTCCAAATTTACTGTGGGATATTTTTCACTGAATGCATCTACTCAAAGCTTGCATTTTTACCTCCACAAAGCAGGTTATGTTTTTATTTCTTTTGAGTTTGTAAGTGTGTGAGTGTGTGTGTTAGCAACTTTACAGAAAAAGTTATGGATGACTTATGAATTTATTACCAGAGGGTGTCTTAGCCCAAAGAAGAATCAATACAATTTTGGTGGTGACCCCAATCACGATTCAGATCCAGGATTTTGTGAGTGAGCTTACGTTGTTTGGTGGAGATAAGCAGACTGTCTTGTTCTAAATATTTTGATGTGCGATTATAAAACATGGAAAGTGCAGTAAATAAAAGAACACTTATGAATAGTTACCATCACACCTTGGAGAAGTGATGGCTACAGATATCTCATCAGGCACAGCTGAGGTTATTTATAAAGCATACATTAACACATATACATTACAAATGCCTACAAATCCACTCTTACTGTGTGAACAGTAAATGCTCAGTGAAAATGTGTTAATTATAGAGTCCTGTTATTTTTTTTCATCTCTGCCACATATACCCTCAAAAGGCAAAGTATGCACACTGCATGCTACAAGGCAGGTTTTAACAGCATGTTCTGTTCAGTGCTCTGTGTTTATTTATCGAAAGTTTGCCAGAAGTCATCTGAAATCTGAGAACACCTGGTTCCTGAAGCTCCCACCAAACTTGCCTTTTTTCTCTTTTATCTCTCCTTTATTTCTTATGTTTTCTATTTTTGCTATTTTCACATCTGTTACCATGAGTACTTATACAAGCTGCAGATGTTTACACACAGGAACAATTAAGCTTTACAATTAATTATTTCCTAATATTCTTTTGAATATCTGACCCTTTAGTTTTACTCATTGAATTTACAAAGCACTAAAACTGCTTCTGTTTGGGTTATTTTGGTCAGGTCCTTGCTCTCAATTTTTAGATCAGCTCACAGATTTTGTATCGGATTTAGTGTTATGTTTTTTTTAACTGTTTATGTCCAGACTGAAAATATATCTCTTTTCCCTGGCCTTCAACACTAGCTGAAATAAGGAAAGAATGGTGTACTTTATTAATCCCAGAAGTGGGAAATTATTGTAATTTAATTGAAATAGAGTATATATTGGTTTGTTACTTTTACTGTTACGTTTATTATTTAATGGGTAATTTTAGTATTAATTTCATTTTTATTATTTCCTAGTTTTATTTTATACCTCTTTCTATCCCTGATGCATTAACTATTGTGCAGCACCTTGGGCAACTGATGTTTTTTTAAATGTGATATATAAATACATTTTGAATTGAACTGAATAGTGTTAAATACTGATCAGGTCATTATAGAGTCCTGATCAGTACCATTTCTGTTGACACTGAAATTGATAGTCTAAATGTAGCCTTAAATGCCTCCTTAGATTCAACTGGCTTTGCTAAAAATATCTGCAGACCTACTCACTCCTGTCTTCATACTCTGGACCTTGTGCTGACATATGGCATTGAGTGTGAAAAGATAATACTATTTTCTCATATCCCTGTCCTGTCTGACTATTTTAGTAACCTTTAAGTTTGCTCTAACTGAGTATTCCACCCCTGAGAGAAAATGCCATTAGTGTAGATCAATATCAGACATAACTTTTATAATATCCGCTCCATTTTTAATTTCCTCATTAACCTAGAACAACACAGCAGAGTGTAGCAATTTAATTTCTATCCTTTAACAAACTGATGTTCTTGTTCATAGTGTTACTTCCTCATTGCATGTGGCATTACACTGGTGTAATGGTGTAGCCTCCTTGAAAAATAATATAATTAATAATTGAAGGCTGGCTCCCTGGTTTAATTCAGAGCTGCATACCTACAAAATGCTTGGAAAATGGAGAGAAAATTGTGGTCTTAACACCAAGAGGAGTCCTACTTAATCTGGAAAAATAGTCTACTGTATAAAAAGACCCTTAGCCAAGCTAGAACATTGGATTTCGCTGATTCAGTTGAGCTTTCTGAGTTGTTCATATTAACCTTCAACTTGTATGGTAGACCCAATCCAAATCAGGTTTTTTTGAGGAAATTTCCTCTTTGTTTACCACCCCCCCTTGAATTTACTTTTGTTGCGAATTGGCCTTATATAAAG
Organism: Crenichthys baileyi; assembly: GCA_036173005.1. Taxonomy (NCBI): domain Eukaryota; kingdom Metazoa; phylum Chordata; class Actinopteri; order Cyprinodontiformes; family Goodeidae; genus Crenichthys; species Crenichthys baileyi. The sequence goes on from JAHHUM010001738.1 coordinate 442,207, forward strand.
AAACTGAATTGAACTGAATAAAAATCCTAAGTAATACCAGGAATAGGATTCCACTAGGCTTCAACTAGCCTAGCCTTTTTTTAAGGCTAGGCTTAAAACTTTCCTTTTGGTAAAGCTTATAGTTAAGAGTGGCTTAGGCTATCCTGAGCTATCTTCCTTATTTTTACCTCTGTCTTCTTCCCTCCCTGTTGGATGGAGTAAGGGGGAGTCAGGTTTAGCCTAAACCGGCTCAGTTATGGTTGAGGTGCAAAACACACCCTCCTTTTCGCTCCCTGTAGACCCCCCCTTTTCCAAGGGTTTATAATCAATCTGACAGAAGAGGTATCCCAATCGTTGTGGTTTTAGTAAAAACAATGACCATCAGTGGGGTCTAGATGGACAAACTGTCATTTAAGGCTGGGTTTAAAAAAAACTTTCCTTTTGATAAAGTTTTATAGTTAGAGGGTTTGGTTATCCGGAGCTATCCTGTAGTTATGCTGCTATAGGCTTAGGCTGCTGGGAAACACCCACCCTCCATCCCCCTCTTCGCTACTTTCCACATACTCTCCAATTTTGCATTATTGCTGTTTTTTTCAGTTTTTAACTTTGTTCTCCCCTTTTTCTTCCTAGAAGTACCCCGGGGCCTGACTCTGTGTTACCGTAACACCTTTTTTGGGAGGGGCATTCCAAGCTTGCTGCAAAAATTTAAAGCCACCCTCTAGATGATCCACATGGCCCCGTTTTTCAGTGTTTAACCTTTCTCTCTCGACATGGCAATTACTGAGCTTTTTATGAACTAAATTATATGCTTCTTTGACCTAAATTGAAAAAGGCTCAGGTTTATCTGCCCCTTTTTTTCTAGGTGAAATGATAAAGGAGCTACATCCATTAACATTCCTTTTCCCCCATAGAAAGTACTGTGGATCAGTGCTTCTTTGTTTTCTTTTTGTCTCTGCTCTGTTCTTTCTAAACCCCCATGGGTGGGGGCAGAGGGGCCCGCTCCACTAACCCTGGTTCTGGGGTTTCTTCCTGTTAAAGGGATTTTTTTCCTCCCACTTCGTACATGCATCCCAGTATGAGGGATTGCTGCAAAGTCAACGCCAGTGACTGTCCACTGTCTCTAATGCTCACCCGGAGGAGTGAATGTGCAATCACTGACTGGATGCAATTTTTGGGGTTTTTCCTTAGGTAAAAAAAACTTTTTATCCAATTTTGAAAAAAACAAAATTTGGGCTGCACGTTCAATGATTAAGATTAATTGGGAATGTTTTGTACCGATTTTTGTGAAGTGCCTTTGAGACAAGTTTTGGGAAATTTGGCGCTAATAAAAAAAATGAAATTGAAACTGAATTGAACTAAAATAATGTATTCATACCACTTGAACTTTTTCCTGTTTTATCACATCACCATAAACTTCACTGTAAATGTTACTGGAATTTTAAGCAATAGGCCAACAAACAGTAGTGCATTATTGTGAAGTGGAAGAAGGATAATACAGAAGGATTTTTGCATGTTAAATGCTAGATGTGGCAGAAAACTAACACTGCACATCTCTCTGAACACATCATTACTGTGAAACATGGTGGTGGCAGCATAATACTGCAGGGATGCTTTCTTCTGCAGGAACAGGGAAGATGAATCTAAATCCAAGACAACTGTAAAACACACAGCATCTCTACAAAAATAAACTTAGAAATGAAATTAAACAGAAAATCTTGGCCATTTGTGGATGTAGCGTAACAAAATCTGAAAAGGTTTAAGGTGTATAAATACTTTCACACGGGATTATATACCACAGTGCACTGCATATGTTCACCCATTATTACATGTATTTCCCCTTATCTAGATAAGCTGCAGCAAATCCCACTGCAGTACAGTTGACTTTTCCCAGTATTTGCATTTAACCACCAATAAATGAGTTTTTCAGGTCATGACAACAAGATGTTCCAGGTCACAGCAAGAACAGTGTAGCCCTGTAATCTACAGACTGAATAGGTGGACTGGGAATGAAGACAGATGGAATGAGAATAACAGGCATCTCTTCTGTAACTCCCTCGTCATTGTCTGTCCTTTTCTGGATCTCTAGGGCCACAGTGACCCCTGACCTGATCTGTCAAAATCCCCAAAAAAGAAACTAGTGAAACGTGGGACTGATTACTCTCTACTGGTTTCATTGTAATTATTCAGACAGCTTATGCAGCTAAAAGTTCTTTGGAGAAGAGCCCAATGGCTGCAGCCAAGCGCTGCTGATTAGAGAAGAAGGAAAATGAAGCACTTCTATGTCATACTGACCCAGGAGGAAATACATGCATGCGTAGGGGTAACTTGAAAATCTCCAGCACGAGGCGTTAGACTTGGACCAGTAGCATCTCAGGGGAAAAAGTTTGGAGAGATGTTTCTCAGAATAAAAATAAACCAACTCTTACTGTAACCTTTACTTTGACACTGGGAGACAGGTTTACATTTGGAAGATGAACATATTACCATGCATTAGGTTACAAGGGCTGTCGTACTAAATGTGGTAAGCAGTTCAAATATGTTAAATATAACTTCATCATATCAGATCCTATAGTGACAGCTAAGAAATAAAAGTTCACAGATTATATAACTTAGGCACCCTGGAGAAAAGGTTTGATTTGGATAAATAACTGGAACAAATGGAGACCAGAGCCGTGTAATTAAAAGTTAAAGTGAATAGAAACTACATTCATTTATGGATCAGGACATAAAAACACATTTTTACAACCAGAGGCATTTGATGAAATGGGTAAAATCTCAGAATCCTCACATCTAACTCAGCAGGAAAAACATATCGAATTTAATTTGCTTAGTGATCAAAGAGCAATCACTTTGAGTATGTTACTCCTATAATTTTGTTAAAGCAGGCTTGTACTGTTGCAGTTGGTTAGCATGGAAATAACACATTCTTATAGATTCGACAAATCTGCAGCATCTGTGTGATGCTATCATGTCAATATGGACCAAACTCTCTGAGGAATGTTTCCAGTACCTTGTTGAATCTATGCCACCAAGGATTAAGGCAGTTCTGAAGGCAAAAGGGGGACGAACCCGGTACTAGCAAGGTGTACCTAATAAATGGCTGGTGAGTGTAGGCTACAACAATATTTAATTTCCCTTTAGGAATAATAAAGTATTTTATATTTGATTTGAATTTAAATTGGCAAGGAAGATATTCAGGTAAAGGTAAACATAAGGAGACACAGTAAATATCTCAGGATCTTTTGTACTTGTATAAAGTAGATGTGTAAAACAGAGGTAGATTTTGGTTAGCAGTGTCAGTTTGATGCTTTAAATTTAAGTCACAGACAAAAAGAGAAGGAGACCCTTGCTTCCTCAGCTTTAGGTGCTACCATGTAAAAAAAACGTCATTATTTAACAGACTATATACACTCTGAGACTCACAGAGAGGACTGTTTACATTGTTGCTTTAGCACATCAGATGGTAAGGGTGTAAGAACAGTGGACTTAGCTACAGCATGATCTTATCCAATATACAGCACCAATCCAGTCAGAAGAGCTTGCTTGGGTGACAAAATACACGGACTCTAGTTAGGCCCAAAATTATTCACACCCCTGTTAAATTTCTGTTTAAGGTAAAAAATTTTTGTTTCTTCTCACTGGATAAACTATTAATGTTTTGGAGCGGCCCATCCACATAACTTGAATATAATAAGGATAAGGATATGATAAGGCGCTCCAGGATTATGGAGTCGGGGGCCCTTTATTGGGGGCCATCCAGTGTCTGTACAAGCGCAGTAGGAGTTTGGTCCGCATTGGCGGCACTAAGTTGGACCTGTTCCAGGTGCCAGTTGGACACACTGGCAGGGCTGCCCTTTTTCACGATACTGTTCATAATTTTCATGGACAGGATGTTTAGATGCAGCCAAGGGCTGGAGGGGGCCTAGTTTGGGAACCAGTGGATTTTTTTATTGTCTCTTCTTGAATCTGCAGATGACATGGTCCTGCTGGCCCTCTCTAGCCAAGACCTACATTATGGACTGGGGTGGTTTACAGCCATGGCTGAAGCAGAGATGGGATGAGGATCAGCTCCTCCAAGTCTGAGGCCATGGTTCTCGACTGGCTTGCTCTCTTCAGGTTGCAGGGGAGCTCCTGCGTCAAATGGAAGAGTTCAAGTATCTTGGGGTCTCGTTCACGACTGAGGGGAGAATTGAGCGGTAGATCGACAGACAGATCGGTGCGCTGCTGCAGTAATGGGGACGCTGTGCTGTTCCATTATGGTGAAGAGAGAGCTGCTGAGCCAAAAAGCGAACCTCTCGATTCACCAGTCTATGTTCTTACTCTAACCTGTGGGCATGAACTTTTGGTCAAGACCGAAAGAACAAGATCCCAGAAACAAGTAGCTGAAATTCCTCTGCAGGTTGGCAGGGCTCTCCCTTAGAGATAGAGTGAGGAGCTCGGCCATCCGGGAGGATCTAGAGTAGAGCCGCTGCTCCTCCACATGGAGAGGAGTCAGTTGAGGTGGCTTGGGCATCTGTATCGGATGCCTCCTGGACGCCTCCCCCGGGAGATGTTCGATGTATGTCCCACCGGAAGAAGGCCCAGGGGATGGCCCAGGACATGCTGGAGGGACTATGTCTCACGGCTGGCCTGGGAACGCTTGGGCTCCCTCCCGACGTGCAGAATATATTGCACTGCAGCCTCACAGCAAGACAAGGAGTACCAGTCCTTGTCTTGCATCTCCTGGCATGGTTTAGTGATAAAAATATACAAAAAATGTACAGGTAGGCACGAGGAGAACTGAACATATATCACGGACAGAGAACTGGGTTGAACATTGAGGAAAAACAGGCATAGTAATGGAAGGATCCAATGGGAAACAATGAGAACCAGATAGTTTGAAAACAGAGGCAGGGGTGGAGAAATGAAAAGCAAACCAGGAGCGTTATCAGAGGAAATATGGAGCAGCTGTGACAGAAGGAATGCAGAGCAGCTGAAGGAGGGAGGCTAATTAACACAGATGAGCTAAGCAGAGACATAAAGGAAGGAAGACATCTAACAGAGGTCTAACAGAAATTATTCTAAATATACCTGTACAAAGAACACCAGAATAAACTAGAAAGTTAAAAGAATTAACTAATCAGGAAAAAAAACTAACAATAATAAGCATAGGAAAATTAATCATAGAAAGTAAGACCTACAATCACTTAGGAGAAACATCAGTATAGTTCAAAGCCGATGCAGCGGTCAAGTCCCATTGCAATGGTAACTGCATGAAAACTTTAATCAGGCTTATTGAATGTACTCTCTCACAGAACAGCCAGGTAGGCAGACAGATCTCAGCTGATCAGATTCATAATAGATCTTGTAGAGTTTGCCAGCCTCTAGAACCTTGCACACTGCAGACAGAAACACTTATGCTTAGCATGCTTTGTACCAAACCCTATAAAGAGAATCTGTCCTAACTGCTTGCCCTTGGTTGGCAAACATTTCAGTAACAGAAGCCCCAGCATTTAAACTAGCTGGCCTGCAATGGGTGAGGTATGTCTGAGCACAAAAGAAGCCCTCACCAATAATAACATTTTGAAGATAATTAACGACTGTGTCCAGTGGCATTCTTTTTCCAGAATGTGTGCAGCTTACTGACTTGTTGGCAAGCACTTACTGATAGAAAGTGTTCCCGGACACGATCAGGACAGTCAAACTGCAATAGTAACCCACCTTCAAAGACTGAACACTTAGTGTGGAGTAAGCTATCAAATAAAACCCCTATGTCCACTGGAAGCACAGTAATCATAAAACCCACTTCATCAAAAGCAATGCCATGCAATATCATATTTGTTATTGTGGGGTGACAAGTGGGTCTTTGCAAAAGTTGCCAAGCGTCGGACGAGTCTGTCACACTGAAGAGAAAAGCACGTTACCAGAAGTGTCCTCTTGTCTAACAGGAGGAAATCATGAATCTAACTATCAAACAGTGCAGTCGGATTCAGTCTATCAAAGACTGCATCAGGTTTTATCTGAAATAGAAGAATGAACGGTAAGTCAACTGAATGTGCATCTTCTCTTATGTTAGATTGGAAAAATTTTGTTACTTTGAAAATCTGCACACATGAAAATTCCTCAGATCTTGGTGAACGGGGGGCGGTGGGCCGACTCCCTGGGAGAGCATTTTGCCCTCCAGTCCATCCCTCCCCATCCTCGGACACGTCCCGCCACCCGTCATCACACTACCGCTCATGTAGGATTTTGGGTTGCGGGTGCATCGTTGGGGTGAGGGGAGCGTTTACCTTCTAAGCGGTCCAATGGCAGCCTTGGCCCCAATTATTGTAGAACTTAGACACTTTCACTTATAACATTTTCATATAATGCACATGTAGGGCAATGGGGGTGGGCACACTTACTGGCATCCAGAGAGGAATCTATTTAATTAGCTTCACCTCTGGTGCCTGCACCCACCTCTAAATGTTAAGATGCATGCAGGGGCGGAATGGCCATCGGGAGCACCGGGGCATTTCCCCTCTGCCCTGGTGCTCCCGATGGCTGCCCCTCAAAGGTCGCCCCCAATGGTTCGGTTCGGGTCGCGCTTAAAAAACAATCCATGCCGTACGTGCGGCTCACTCGGGAATCTACCTGGCTGAAACTCCCACAGACTGCAGTAGCGATAGGTACAGATACACCCCCCCCCCTTTCATTTTCTGAGGCTGTCTGACACAGCAGGCTGCGCTGTGTTAAAGACAGTGAAAGGAGGTTAGTTCCACTTTGAGGAACCAAGGGGGTCAGAACTGACGTAATAAACATTTTATGGTACTACAAATTTTAAAATATGTTAAACGAAAAGGATCTGGAAAAATATTTGTTTAATGCAAAAATGTCCAGGAATTCAGCTTAACTGACCCCTTCATAAACTCCACTAATAAATTATATAAATATTGAAATATTTTAACTTATTTAACCTTTATTTAACCAAGTAACATCCCGTCTAAATATATTTGTTGTTATATGAATATAGCCAATGCATAAAAATAGTCAGTTAGTGAATTTGAATAGATGGGAAATAATGGTTGGATTTTGGATTGGATTAGGTACAATTAACAGCACAAAACACACCTGCAGGCTATGCTTTTAGAATACTTTGTGCCTCACTCATGACGATCTGAATACTAAGTTCTTTACAAGCATCTTTAAAATGTTAATTTCATTTTGCAGAGCAGCCAGAAGTACTGAGTGAGAGAGAGAGAGATAGATGGGAAAGACTAGTACAGTGATAGACATGAAAGTCAAGGAATGCCAATTGATTATTTTTCCCGCCCTCACTCCAAGGATTTGGATTTATCTTTTTAGCACCACCTAAATCGGACAAATCAAAGGACAATTCCAAATTATTTATTGTATGATACTAAAATTGAGAACATTATCAGTGAGTTTAAAAGGGTTTATACATACCATAGTGTAGGTGAACATAATTTCAGTTTGTTATTTGAATACATAATATTGCACCACAGCAGAAATAATTATTTTGTAGGTATTCAATTGATGATGTGAGCAGACTTTGTGCATTCAAAGTGCACTCAATTTAACTCAGTCTTGGTGGTTTGCCTTAATTCGCTGGTGGTGGCCTGCTGGGATGGTTTCGAATTCCTGGCCTGGATTATTGTCCCAGTCCGCCCCTGGTTGCATGTAGACATTGAGGGTTCAGGGTGGGGTGTGTAGGGAGGCATCCTGGTGGCGGCTTCTGTCCGGCAGGAGGTGGCTGCTGCCAGAATACAGGTTTCACAAAGTCTCTGTTGGTTGTAAAACAAACAAGATGCCAACGGACTAGTCAAAGTATTTAATATTTTCAACTAGAGCGGATCCTATACCAGTCCCTCCAGGATGTTGTGACGTTTTTTTGTGATTGTTGTGGGCTAAAATCACTGATTTTGCATTACGTTTTTCAAAAAGTTGCAGTCAAAGTTGCACTTTTGTTTTCTTTTGTTTTCTTTATTTTTACCACAATATGATCTTACAAAAAAGTAGAAACTGCTGCATGTAAGCTTTCCAAAAAAAATGGAACATTTTTAATATGTTTATTTTTAGAGTGCAAATTACATTTTCAAGTACCTTTATAGCACCTTTATTACAGATAAAGTCAAGTCCTGAGGAGTTGATGAAGTGCAAAATAAGAATTCTATATTAGTCATTCAAGTGAACTGTATACACAGCATTAGCAAATCCTACTAAACAGAAAATTATTTTTGCAACAAATTACTTAAAGTGCAAATACATTTTTATATAAATTGTATTTAAATTTGATGACAACAAATTTGTAATTAAACTCCTTATGAGCTGTTTTAGAAAAAACACTAATGAAACTCATGAACAGCCGGTCCCAGAGCTGCTTAGTTTCCAGGTCCTTCTCCAAATCTTCCCCACCATCCCCCATCATATCTCTTGTAAACGCCCCAGTAGTTAGACACTGGTTGTGGTACAAGAAGACCAAAGCTTTGAGATTTTTGTGTGTGACTGATCTTCTATGACTGGATAATACCAGCTTGAAAATGCTGTTGCTTCATTCAGCATCAGCAGAGTTTATGATCACATCTTTGTATCTTTTGGCCAAGAGGCTGAGGACAGGAAGTCGGTCTTCCAGACCACCCCAAAGCAAGTCTAGATCTACCACTCCACATACTGAGGCTTTGAGTGCTTTTGGACCCAGGTGGTTACAATAGGTCTTAAACTCCTCTTGAGGCACAGCACTAAAACGTGGGGTGTGTTCGTAGTTGGAAGCACTTTGTTGAGCTTTTCCTCTGCATTGTTATAGGCTTCCTCCACTGTGTTGAGAATCTTTTTTGGTATTGAAATGCATCAGAAAATGAATAAATAAAATAAAATTGTTTAATGTTTTTACCAGTGCATGCATTTACCTGAGATAGAGTTATTATAGTTTACCATAGTATTGATGTCCTCAGTTTTACTCAACATCTCAATGACAGACATGGAAATGAATGAATAGAGCAGTTTGAATCAGGGTATTTGTCAGGAAAGGATTTAAAGCAATGAAACTGAATAATGAAACTTGTGGAACCCTGTGAAGCACCTTAGCTGACCAAGAGAACTGGATCCAGAACTGTCTGGACCAGCTTTTTGTTGTTTTTTCCTAACGTCGAACCTGCTTGCCACAAGTCTTTGTTCGCTCTGGTGAAAGTATGTCAGTAGGTTACATTGACACGATTGCAGGCTGTGGAGAGGGAGGAGCCGGTGAACTGGGTCACATGGTTGCACACTGCTCTCTTCCAAACCCCGTCCTCCTCACCTGGCGACTGGCTCATTTTGAACCCGTTTTTGGTGTATCACAGCTGCATAGAAGACGCTGTATTTCGGTGAGTGGAGCAGAGTGAAAGCGGGACGGAACCTTCAGACTGTGAACAGCCGAATTTTGGCAGGTTTTTGTGGCGTCGTTTAAAGTGTTTTTTTAAACGTACCTTTTCCCCATCACTGTGAGATTCTAACTCGGGTTGACTGCCTGTAAGAATCGACTGTCTCTTCAGGGCTTCCACTGGCTTTTGATGTCCGTGATTTTAGGGTTTTAGCCTGAAGCCCAGTTTTTTCCCGAACATTATCCAGCAGCGACTTTCCAGTTGCTGAGCACTAAACCAAACACGGCTTCGGCACCGAGGTAGCAGAGGGGAAACTCGCAGGACATGGACTCGAGCAAAGCTGGTGAGTGTCATTTAAATTTCGGGTAGTTCGGCTAGAATAAAACTTATTACTTATTACACCACGTTAGACATTAATTTATAAGAACTGATAATTTGGACCGTGTTTACAACCAGAATAAGTGTCGTAGCTTAATGCGGTGTGTTAATATTAAACTGGGTTAGGACTGCCGGATGGGGGGGGGGGGGGGGGGGGTTGTTGTTGGTGCCCGTCCGCCTAGCTTTGGCAGCACTGCGGTCCACTCTACTCACATGGACCCGCAAGCCTAGCCATGTGCACATGTGTTTACGCTCTCCTTACGTCTCCGCTTATTGGTCGAGCTGGGCGGTGACGCAGACATTACATAATTTGCCCCTCCGTGAAGCATGGCTTTCTGCTGCGGATACACGTGAGGCGGCGCGTGGTGACCCAGCTTTCTAGCAGGAGAGCATGCTAGTTCCACGTGGGTTGCGTTGGAAAGGCTTATGAATTAGTGGTACGTTCAGGTGCATCGGAAAAAGAAAACGTTTTGAGTAATTCGACATTTTATTCCAAGATTTAAGTTGAAAACACCGTGTGAACGTGCTTTTTATACAGGATATGTGGTAAAATAGTTTCCACTATGATTTTATATACTAACATCCAGCATTTTTGTGGATTAACAGTTTTAAACGTGATATTTGGATGAACTTCTAAACCTCAACTTTAAAAGGAAAAAGTAATGCTAATGACATTTTTTTAAGATTATTGGGATTTTAAAAGAACATTGGATCATTGTCGTTGCATTATACTGTATTTTGTAGACTAGTATTATATAAACCTGGATCTTCAAGCAGGCTTTTAAGGCAGCATCTTGTTTCAGCATTCACTGTTCCAGTTTTTTGATTGGGGTTTCACATCACCACATAACATCTTGACATTTCGTAAAATGCTTGCTTATATGTTGTATATTGGTCTTTTTTGCAATGCACTATTGCAACTCACTGTTGCTTGTTGTACTTAATATGAAAAGGCATCTCTTTTCCTGAAACATTCTTGCAGCTTACTGCAGAGGGCTTTTATGTGGGTTTGACAAGCTGACGCTGAGGAGAGACCTTTGTTGAAGCATATCCTGGCTCCTGTTGCATCTTGATTGCTGTAAGATGATGGAAACATGTAGTGAGTTTTGTGGCTCAACTTAATATTCATCTAAACAGACCTTTTTAGGCTTTTCAGTGTGGCTGGTTGCAGCGAAGGTCCAGCCTACCTGCCTCATAGGCACGCACACACCCGTGTGAAGCTGACATTATGTAATTGCTGTTATCTAATCACCGAGATGGGCAGGGGTAAGAAATGAGGGCAGCCTGTGATGGAGGGGGGACTCACTGGTTCACTTGCTTCTTCTGACTGATGCCAGAGCTACCGCATCCTGCTGGGGGTCAGACGTCTCGGAGCTCCTCCAGTACTTGGTCCCCATGAAGCAATCACACACTCTTTCTAAAGACTCTAAAAGGAACGACTCTCAACCAGTTTCTAACTTTTAGCTCCTTTAATCTAAATTGAGGCAGAGGAATGATTACAGAGATCAGCGCTGAGGCTCCCGTCTCGGACCGTCGCCGTCTGTTAGAGCATGAAGAAGAGCCCCGATAGAAGGTCACATATAGTTTTTATATCTGGCAATCCAATGCAATGGATGTGTTCTCCCTCAGTGATTATCAGTAGACTATGGGTCACCATTGTGGTGTCTATCTGTTAGATTGTGTGGTAGCGGGTGTCCATACTTAATCTAAGTGTGCTGTAGCTTTCTAATCAAACCAGTAATATCAGCTGCTCCACTATCTACCCCAGTGCCCCAGCTTCAGGTCATTTATGACAATCCTTGGGTCATTTATCATTGTACTGTATGTCTATGAGCATTCTTATGCTATTCTAACAAAAGGGAAACATTAGAACTTATACTTTATATCACTATGGTATAAATGTGAAAACCAGCTATGAGTCATATTAATAAAGGTTATTCCTAACACTGAGGAAGCTGTCGATGAGTTCTGATCTGGCTTCTGTAGGTTAGTTTCACACAGGGCAGGCGTCTGGGAGAGCTGCTCATGTTCAGGTAGCAGAAGATGACAGGCAACTTTTTTTTATTTAGTTATTTTTTATGACGCCCCCTCAGACTGTGCTGCCCTGGGTAGTGAGCCGCAATGCCCATATCAAAATAGTGGAGCAAGCTGACGCCAATATCCTAAAGGCAATCAGCAGGCCTTAAGTAACATTATTGGGAGAACAAATAAAGTTAAATTATAACTATGATCAATAAAGTAGCATGCTTGTAATAACCGGTTTATAAGATTAGATTAAATTGAACTATTTATCTAAAGGGTCTTTAGATGATATTTGTGGTAATTTGGTGCTATGGAACAGTATCGTCCTCCTAGAGTAACCACTTAGTGTTCATGTCCTCAGCTCTGCATAACATCTTGACAGTGACAAACATAAATCATTTTGTTCTGCTGTAAAAATAACATAACATCAGTTCAGATATTTTCTGTACCATTCATTCATTACCTTGATTTAGCTCCAACAGGTTGATTCCCGTAGAACTGTTAGCTGAGCACTTAGCATGCAATAAATGATCTACTGAGGTGGGATGATTGTTTTTTTGCTGTCACGTCTTTGATGGATTATTGTTTTACCATTTCATACATGATAATTTTCCAACTACAGCTTCCTAGAAAGCTGAGATTGAGATGTCCAGTTTCCTCAGATTAATGATACAAGCGCTCGTTCTGGGGGGTATTTGCCATAATATGATGGAAACAGAGCGGGAAACGTGCACTGCTGCAGAAAGAGTGTTAGAAAGTAAGAAACTTTGAGCGAAGATCAGCTACATACAGTCGGAGCTCAGTTCTTGCTTCACTCCATATCATCTCACAGCCTCCCCTCCGCTCTGTTCCACCAGGAGGCGTGATAGCCTACATCAGCTCCTCCAGCTCCACCTCCAGCCCGGAGTCCTGCCACAGCGACTCCTCCAATGGCAGCTACCAGTCGTCCTCGCCTCAGCGGGATTCCTCGCCCGGCCGAGTCCGACTGGGCCAGCCACTTGACCCCTCGCTCGGCGTTGGCGGCCAGAACCTCCATGGGAGTCAGAGAGGTGGCCGCTTCTCGTCCACGGGAAAATGTGGGATCACAAGTAAGCGGCACGCTCTTCCATACATTCTCCGGAGGTCCTCTGCATTGTTTGTTCTGGATCAGACTTTCTGATGCCGTCCACATGAAGCTGCAGGATTTAGATCTCATGGCTTTTAACTTAAATAAATAAATGCCATAAAAATATATAGAAACAGTGACTCAAAACATTATTAAAACGTATTTCTCTTATTTGAATGAGTATTACCTTTTATTGAATTTGTATTTTTCCTTTTTTAATTTCTCAACCGGTCTTTTCTATTTATTTTTGCTTATTGAATATTCATGTTTGATTTCATTTTTAGTATTTTTGGATTTCGTTTTAAATCAGATAAATTTTTTGTAGTTATCACCTTTTTTACATCGCTTACAGTTTTTTTGAATTAAAACATGTATTTTATTTTGTGTTAAAGACAGAATTATTGGATTTTAATAACACTTAAAATGTTAGATTTTTTTAGGGTTACGGTTAGAGTTTATTTTCCTTTTCGGGGTTCTCGCCAGCACAGTTTAGCGTAGCGGGCCGCTATGCTGCAAATTGTCACCTCTACACTGAAATTTAGGCTGATACGCTCTGACCGACCTTTGACTGACACCTGGCCTTCCTCTCCGTGGGGTTTTTGTCGGCTGTAGCGCATGTGCCGAGTGCGACTGCTGACAGTAAAGCTTTCTAAAATCATGTCAGCTTCAAAGGGTGGGTAGAACAGCCCCCCCCCCCCGTACGCTCATAACAGTACCTAGTGAGGACCCTGCTTTTTCAGTGTCTTAGTTCTTTTGTCTTTTCTTTAATTTGTTTAGTTCAACATAATATAGATTGTCAAATTTCACCAAAAATTCATTTCTTCTGCATTTTTATTTGATTATTTTTCCAGTTTGCTTTTAAATGATTTGTTTCTGTTCCTGCATTGTTTTTCTGCCCCTGTTGGTTCCAGCTTTGAGCCCAGATGCTCCTGATGCTGTATTGTTGCTCTAACAGTGATGTTTGGGTGCTTCTGCTTGTCAAGTGACTCAGCATCAAGTTACAGATGTGTCTTTGTACCCATCAGAAATCAACGGCCTGGTGCTGCTGTGTAAGGTGTGCGGCGATGTGGCCTCCGGCTTCCACTATGGTGTCCACGCCTGCGAGGGCTGCAAGGTGAGGACTGACCCCCCCCCCCGCGCACAGCTGAAGCCTTCTCTGCAGCTTTGTTCAAACACTCAGTGAAACTAGTTCATTCTCCCCATATTTATGTGAGCCAACCAACATATTTGCTGCTGTGAGGGATAGAAAACTGTCTCTCTCACACACACACACACGCATACACATACACACCCCATCAAAAAGCAGCCGTGTGTTTTGCTGACATGTAAAAGATAAAAATGATAAGAGGAGAAAATCTGCATTCCTGCAGGATGTTGATTCAGAAAACAGACTTGGAAAATGTTCTCAGTGCTGATTGTTTTCATTTCAGCAGGAGCAGCAAATGGTGCCACTTTTTTAACTCATAAGGTTTCTGATGTCAGAGTGCGAGACAGATCTATGTCATGATATTGTTTCCTCAGTATGAAGCAGCTGAATGAGCTTCCTTCAGGATTGTTCATTCCTGTGGAATTCTGTAGTGTCCCATCATGGTGCAGAGTCTCACCATTACCCTCATTGAACAGATTACTAATCATGCTTTTGGTGTGTGTGTGTGTGTGTGTGTGTCCTTGTCGTTCCTCAGGGCTTCTTCAGGAGGAGCATTCAGCAGAACATCCAGTATAAGAAGTGCCTTAAGAATGAGAGCTGCCCCATAATGAGGGTCAACAGGAACCGCTGCCAGCAGTGTCGCTTCAAGAAGTGCCTCATGGTGGGGATGTCCAGAGACTGTGAGTGTCTGACGATGGGAAAACAGCAGCCTGAGATGGGAGAACTGGATTAGATCCAAAACTGGAGATGAGCTGATTGGCTTTCAAAGGAGAGCAGTCATTTATTTAATCTAACAAAAGTATTCACACCCCATAAACCTTTACTAACGTTTTATGTTATCTCGTTACAACCACAACCTTCAGTGTTTTACTACGATACAGTAGTTTACTGTCAGCATGTTGCGCTGCAGCACCTTTGTTTGCACACGTAGAAGCAGACTGAAAAGTGGTTTGTTACGAGATGAGTCCAAACCGAGCTGCTCACTAAACCTCGTTAAACATCAGGGTTTTCAGCAGTATACCACTTAGTGTTACACTTCTGCAAAAACATTCATCATCACTGAGGCATCAAACTAAAGGAGCTATATGGCTGATCATTATACACAAGCTAGTGAATAACTCAGTTTATTTATACAGGTCCGATTTACAACAGATGTTGTCTGAAGGCACAAACGGATCCAGTATGGATCCAGAACACAGTGGATTCAATCACACAGAGTCAAGTCATCTACTTCTAGTTATTAAACAATGCAGTCAAGGTTAGTTGGGAGTAATAAACTGAACTTGACTGCATTGTTTAATAACTAGGATCAATTGGAATGGAAGCAGCTGACTTGAATCTGACCTAAACACAACTGAGAATGTGTGACAACACTTGAAGATTGATGTTCACAGATGGTTTTCATCCAGTCTGAGTTTGAGCTGTTTTGTAACGAAGAGTGAGCAAGATTTGAGTCTGTAGACGTTCAAAGCTGGTAGAGACATTAACAATGGGCCTGCAGCCGAAGGTGCTTCCACCAAGTGTAGACTTGGAGGGCTAAATAAAAATGCATGCTTGCAAACTTTTCAGTTTATTTTGTTAAACAGTTTGAACAGCCTGTCTGATTTTAATCATCTGCTACCTAATATGGGTCTGATTGCAGTTTGTGGTTGTAACATAATGTGGGAAGTTTAAGTGGTATGAATACTTTGGCAAGGTTCTATACTTAGGGTCAGTTGCTCAGAATGAGAACAGCTTGTGTGTTTTATTGATTTTTTTTTTTTTTTAAATCCAAACTGGTAAACTAAAATGGAGCTAAAGTAACCTTCTTCCCACTGTTCAGCTGTGCGCTTCGGTAGGATCCCCAAACGAGAGAAACAGCGCATGCTGCTGGAGATGCAGAGTGCCATGAACAACATGATGAACAGCAGCCAGGCGCTGCCCCTCGCCAACGCGCCCGTTGCCAGCAGCGCCATCAAGCCTGCTTCAGAGGAGATCGGCTCCGCCCCTTCATCCTCAACAGGCTCCAGCCAGTCGGACTCCAGGTCTGACCCTGAAGCTGCCATGCCCATGGACACCAGCTCCAGCTCGGCTTCTCCCGGTGCGTCTGACAGCAGCGAGGATGAGGTGATCGGCTCAGTGACCAGGGCCCATCAGGAGACTTTCATGTACAACCAGGAGCACAGCAACCAAGCAGCGGAGACCCCCATGTGCCCCCTGAACGGAGACTTTACCAAAACAACCACTAACCAGCTCTCAGAGGAGGGGCAGGACACCTGGAACCACTGCAACAACACTGTCAACGTGGCGGGACACAGCCTGCTGTCCATCCTGGGACATCCTCTGAGCAAGCTGGACAACGCTTCCAGCCAGTGTCCATTCAAAGGGGCCAGGAACGCTGCCGCAGCCAGCCACAGTCCCGCCTACATACATGGAGCTGTGAGAGCTCCACCCACTGAGCTCTGCACCGGCGGCGTCTACAGCAGGGGTACATGGAGAGGAGGCAGCAGGATGTACCTGGTAAGATGGGTGCAGCACAGCAGTCAGTTCAGTGTCCCTCACTGCAGGACAGAGACTGCTACTAACTGCATGGATTGTTGCAAATATGTTTGTAAAGCATTGAAATAGCTTGTCCTAAACCCCCCAGTTCAACTAATTTAAGTGTGAAGACACAACGGAGGAGAGCTTGGATCATTGCTTCCCCCAGTCATGCTGAGCCCTTGTTGGCTGTCTGTTGGCAGGTCTGTCCAATGAATATGTCTCCTCACGTGGATCCTCACAAGTCCGGCCATGAGGTGTGGGAGGAGTTCTCTCAGAGCTTCACCCCCGCTGTCAGGGAGGTGGTGGAGTTCGCCAAGAAGATCCCAGGCTTCAGAGAGCTGTCGCAGCACGACCAGGTCAGCCTGCTGAAGGCCGGCACCTTTGAGGTGAGCTCCAACTCCTTTACTTTCAGCATTCAGTGGCTGGCCAGGAGCTTTTTGTCAGAATGTGAAGGCCGGCCTATCTCTGGTCCTGCAGGTGCTGGTGGTTCGTTTCGCCTCACTGTTCAACGTGAAAGAGCGCTCCGTCACCTTCCTGGGTGGGAAGACGTACAGTGTGGATGCTCTGAGGACCATGGGCTCCAGCGACCTTCTCAGCTCCATGTTTGATTTCTGTGAGAAGCTCATGAACCTTGGTCTCAGTGAGGAGGAGATGAGCCTGTTCACTGCTGTGGTCCTCGTCTCAGCTGGTGGGTTTTCAGCCAACAGTAGCTGCTCTGAATCAGACGCTGAATTAAAGATGAATGATTGGCTCAACTCATGAGCTGCAGTTACTGAGCACAGTGCTGTGAAAAGTATTTACCCCCCTACACCCTGCTTCTGTTTTTAATGTTTCAGATCAACAAACAAATGTTAATATTAGACAAAGATAACTCTAATACAAAATTCAGTTTTTAAATGATTTGATTTAAGGGAAAAAAGCAACCTGACACTATGGAAACGAGTTTTACATCACTGTGGAGGAGGTTTGACCCACTCTGCTCTGCAGAACAGTTTGAATTCAGCAACATTGGGGGTATTTTTTAGCACCAATGGCCTGTTTACGGTCATGACACAGCATGTCGGTTTGATTTATGTCCAGCATTTGACTAGACCAACTCTAAACTTTTACTTGATTTATTTTCCTTATTTCAAGGCATTCAGAGGTGAACTTGCTGGAGTGCTTGAGATCACTGAACTGCTGCATAAACCATAAACCAAGTGTGCTCTAAAATAATCACAGTTCTTTTCTGATATAACAAGAGGTCCACATAGGGCCAGCTTGCCACGAACGGGGTTGTCTTTAAATAAATGAAACCATTGGGGATAAAAACATAAAGGCAGTAATCTGTAAGGGGACTAAACGCTTTCTGCAGATAACCGTTGAGGTTCCTGGTTTTTCTTGACACACTGTTAGGAAAGCGGTGTTAATATTAGTGGAGATGCATATATGTGAACATGCTACAGTTATGTTATCTGTGGTGAGGAACCGTGCTGAGACCTAACAGGCAACCAGCAGATGACGGACTAATAGAGATTTAGAGGATAGTGATCAGCACCACATGGATCACCTCACACAGGGAAACACCCTTCTATAAACAATAGAGCTGTGTGCTGCAGATGAACAGAGGAAAAGATTACAGAGGAGGCTGTGTGATATTGTACACAAGTAGGTAAAGACATGTCCACAGGGTGGCGCTAGTACATCCGAGCATTGAGAGGTTTGTGTCCAAGGAGGTCCCCACAAAACACTTACTGCTTCGATCACTGCAGGCTATGTTGACCCCAGCAGGAGAGATGTTTCATCCTGCAGCTGACCTCATCAGTTTGACCTGTGCTGTAATGTTGACCTCTGCTGAAGTAATGAAATCAGCTGTTGTGTTTTCTGGATTCAGTCAGTTTGTCTAAACGTTTCTGCTCACCCCGTTCCTTCCAGATCGCTCCGGCATTGAGAACGTGAACTCTGTGGAGGCGCTGCAGGAGACGCTGATCCGTGCCCTGCGGAGCCTCATCACCAGGAACCACCCCAATGAGTCGGCCATCTTGACCAAGCTGCTGCTGAAGCTGCCCGATCTGCGCTCTCTCAACAACATGCACTCCGAGCAGCTGCTGGCCTTCAAGGTCCATTCCTGAACTCTGGCACAGACTGTCCTGATCCTGTACTGTAGGCGGATGCAGCCACACTGCGTCATGTCCATGTGTTTGTGTGTAGCAGCTATACAGCGCTTAGAAGCACTTTTCTGTCTTGTGACTGAGATCTTTGCATTCATAGTGCAATATGTGACTGCTTTGTTTGATATGAGTGGTGTAGCAGTGATTCCCAGTGACTTACACGACTCTGAATGTTGTGGAAGCTGGAGACGGTGAAGCTTTCCAGTGGGGCCATCACAGAAGTGAGAATGTAGTTCAAACGACGTCTTATTTGACCCTTATTGTGCTGTTGTATACGTTCTCTGTCGTGTTCTGCTCTAAATGATGGATAGCACACTGTTTTTCCAGATTTGTTCCCCTTTCTTCTGTATCCTTGGCCACTGGGAGTCATTGCAGACACCAGCGGCTCCCCAGTGGTTGATTGAGCTTCATGTCTGGTTTCTTTTAGTGCTGTTGGGTAGAATCAGACTGTAGTATTACTGAAGTGACTGTACTATAAGCTGCTGGTGTTCAGATCATCTCGCATCCAAAGCTTCTGTCAGTGTGTGAAAAGGTTTGCAGTAAACAGATTTATAAAAGTAAATATAGAATTTAAATATGTACTATTATACTTGACTGCATAGATGAATATCTATAAAAATAAATTTTGTAAGTGAGGTGAAGTGTTTCTGTGTCAGATTATCTGGATCACAGATGTACAGATTTGTTTTGTCATACAATAACACGTTTACAGGTACAGCAAGTTCCCGTCTAAAGCTGGGAGCTGTGGGCACCTGTTGTAGTTTTACAATCCATCAGCAGAGGGCATCAGTGCTGCTCCAACACCATCTGCAGCCTGGAAGCCAAATCAAAGAACCAACCAGGGCCTGAAGATGGTTTGGTTTGGAAAGCTTTAGTCACACAGGTTTGAAACCACATCAGAAACAGAACATAAACACAAACATTGACCTGAACTGTAAAGAAGTTGGTGAACCTGCAGCATCATCTGAACGTGGCTGAAGATGATCGCAATGAAAACTGGTCAAGGCTATTAAAGTCCAGAGCTACAAGATGATCTGGACTTATTTCTCTTCCAAATGGACTTAAAAGTAGGATTTAATTAGCATGGCTACAAATAATAGTCCATATAATCTGAACTGATGTGCAATATTACAGGTTAATGTAAAGGACTGATGGGATATTACTGGGGCAGGTGTACGAATAAACATCTAAATACCCTGGAATATAATTCAAAAGTTCATTTCAGCAAATCAGAAAGGAAAAACATTTAGTTTTATTACACACAGTTATATATTACTGACATTTTCTTATTAATTTTCATAATTATGGAAATAATTATTTTGTTCAGAAAATTGAAAAGCATTTCGTTGCAGAAATGTTTATTTTTAACCACAGTTATGAGGAAGATTACTGACCTGACAGTTGTCCAGTAGGCAGTCACAAGCTGGCTGTGTCCAAGCAAACCAGAACCAGAAAAAGGGCCAGACTGTTCCTCAGTGGTCCAATGCCCTCTTCTAGGATTAAAGTACATTGGGCATTTGATTAGATCAAGGTCGCAGAGTCCGTGCTGCTGAGGTTCAGTGTGAAGTTTCCACAGTCTCATGGTGTTGGTCCACTGGGTTTCTATCAAGTCCAAATTCTTAGGCTGCCACTTTACTCTGTTGATAAGCTTAATGGAATGATGATTTCATTTTCCCACAGGACTTGGTACCAACCCACAATGCCAAAGGTACCAATACCTGCTTTAATCACCATGGTAACACTCAAACTGGCCTGACCTTAACCCCACAGAGAGTCTATCAAGTATTACCAAGAGAAAGATCAGAGCTACCAGAACCAACAATGCAAATGAGCTGAAGGCCACTAGCAAAGCAACCTGGGCTTTCTGAACACCTCAGCAGAACCACAGTTGGATCTCCTCCATGCAATGCTGCATTGATGCAGGAATGCAAATGAAGGCTTCAAAAGGAGCCCAGACCAAGTACAGAGAGCAGATAATGTTCAGAACATAGACAGGTTTAGTAGGTCCATATTTCTGGATTAGAAAGCCCTTTTTATAGGTCAGATGTAATATTCTCCTTTGCTGAGAAACAGTATTTTTGTTTTTTATCAGCTAGAAGTCAGAATTAATAGCAACGAACAGAAATAAAAACTTCAAGCATATCACTTTGTGTGGAATGAATCTATAGGTAAGGTTTTTTTTTTTTTTACTTTTTTATTCATGAAATAAATGAGCTTAATGGAGTCTACTGGTTCTTGTTCCATACCTGCTCCACAAAGAATGAAGGAAAAGATTGGATTTTTCATCAGATTATCAGCTGTGCTGCAGCATCAAAGATGGTGTGTTCCTGTGTATTCTATTTCTTATGGTCGCCTGAAAATGATCCAGGTGGACTCATGATCAGCTGAATTTGCTGATCTGGCAGATTGATACAGCCGTGTGCTCAGCCAAGGTAACTCCACATAGAAGCACGGAGGCTGTTGTAGCTGCTAACATAGTAATATGTTCCTCTGATGGGATCATGTCCAGTTTAACTTCTTTAGTTGCAAAAGTCAGCTAACAACTGTCTTCCTGTTAGCCTCCACTACCAAAAACCACTATTTACATTTGTAACAAGCTCCCAGTGACATTTTTCTACTACAGGTAAGGGAACTATTACCAATAATAACTTCAAAACCTCTCTTCAAAAGATCTGAACTAACCCTTGGATTCTCAGCCAGGCTTTGGTGGGTTTACTGGTATGATTCGGGTCATTGTCATGTTGCAGGGTCCAGTTCTGCTTCAGCTTTCATTCTTTACAGATGGTCTAAAATTTACATCCACCATCTCTGAGACACGGTAGAATTTATGATGGACTACATGACAGTGAGCAGGTCCTGCTGCAGCAAGTCATCCCCAAAGCATGACACCTCCACTCCCATGCTGCAAAATTGGTATGAGGTTCTTTTTCTGGAATGATTGTTTATGTCAAACATGTCCTCTGTTCTGATGTTTAATCAATTCAGTTTTAGGCTCATCTGTCCAAAGAACATTATTCCAGATGTCCTGGTCTTTGTCTCTCTGGCAAACTTTAGTCTGACTTTCATGTTTTTCTTAGATAGCAAATATTTGCTCCATTCAAACCTTTGAATAAAGTTAAACTTGTTCAGTTTCTTTCTGGTTGGATAAATATTAATATCAACAGTAACAAGAACCTGCTGAAGGTCCTCGATGACATGTTAAGGTTGAGATTTACGAAAACATTTTTAAAAGCTATTTCCTCAGTTTATATTGACTGACTGTACTGACTGTAACTCCGGCTAATATAGATATCATTCTGAGGAGGATTAATCTGCGTAAGTGTGTAGGCCCACAAAACATCACCAGAAGATGCTGAAGCTATGCTCTATAGAACCAGCAACAACATCTACCTAGTTAAAAGCCAGCATCATTGGTTACGTTCCAAAGACGATGCATTTTGAAAGATCAGCTCCGCTGTTGCTACATGAGGACAACATGGTTCTGAAATCTGTGGATGACAATATGGCATGATTCCTGATGGGAACAAGATACACACAGAGTGAAGGTGGCAGGTCCGGTGACACGATGTGATCATAGGATCTCGATGTGGTTAGAGTCAAGCAGATGATCCTGAACATGAGGACAGAAGGGGGACAGACAGTAACTGCAGTTACTTTTCTGAACAGACCACGGAGCTCTGCTTAAAGTGGAACATATCAATGCTGTACACATAAACACATGCACGGTCACTTTGAACCTTACACCTGACTGAATTACCTTGAGATTGCCTTATTAACTAGTCGACAAGCATCAGAAGACACTGGGTCCATTTACAGGTGAGTGAGCTCTGAAAGCATTTAAAGGTGAATCTGCTGGCAAAGATGGCAGACTGCCTGTAACAATGAAGACTTCAGTCCAGGAATCCAATACTGTCACACATAACATTCTTCATTTATCTCCTTAATGACCTTCATCACTGATTGTCTGAAAATGACAAATTCTCTCACCAACAAAGATTGGAACACAAAAAATCAGGGTTAAAAGAAAATACAACCTTTTATAATTCCAGAGTTTTACATATGAATTCATCTTAATACCAGGTTATAATATTATTTAAATCGAGCATCAAGTGTACAAATAAATGCAACAGATTTCACACTGCCATTATTACTTAAGCAAATATGAAGCAAAAATAGAGATGCTGTTAGCAAAAAGCTAAGTTCACCCTGACTGCTTCTGTAGATTTAAGAAAGAAAGTAGCAGCCCAGTAAAGCCATTTCAATGCATTTGATTATTAGTGTGAGCACATCGGTAAGATAGAGTTCTGTCAGTTTGCTGTTCTGAAGAAATGCCAAAAAGGAAAGACATCAGCAATGACCTCGGAGAAACAACTGCTGCCCAACAATCTGGAAAGGGTTATTAGACCTTTTTCAACCAATATGAAGTCCATCATTCGACAGAGCAGAAAACATTTAAGACAGCTGCCAAACTTCCCTTAAGTGGATGTCCCAGCATATTCACCCAGATCAGACTGTGTAATGAGCAGAGAAATCTAAAAAAAAACAAACTCAACAGCTCCATCTTAGGCTATATGGACCTCAAGTTGCACGTAAAATTTTAAACTTGATAGGAAAAAAAGTAAGAGATCATTGATCAAATTTGGCTTGTTTGTTAGGAGTTCCAAAAGAAAGCTTCCTCTATCAAACACCATGGCAACTTGACTTACATTTGCAAAGCTGAATCTGATGGAAGCACTTCAGGAGACTTCTGGAACAATGCCCTTTGGACAGATGTCACTATAATTGTGATGTTTGGCTATAATTTACAGCACCATGCTTGCAGAAAAGCAAACAACAAACCATTACAAATCATTTCCCCTTTCACCACCACATGGTGGCCCAAATCATGTAATTATTTGGGCCACAGAACCTGGGCTTGTTTCAGTCACTGAGTGGACCATGAGCCCCTTTGTGTACCAAAATCTTCTAGAATCAAGTGTGAGGCCATCTGTCTGACGTCTGATGCTTTGTGCAAACTGGGTCATCAACAGGACAATGATCTCAAACACAGCAGATAATCTACAACAGAATGGCTGAAAAAGAAAAGAATTAAGATGCTGCAATGGGCCAGTCAAAGTCCAGACCTCAACCTGAATGAAATGTGGTAATGGAACATCATAGAGCTGTGTAGCAACAAATGTCTGCAAACCTCAATAAGATGATGAAATGACTGAAAGAAGAAGAGTGGGGCAAAATTCCTCCACAATGATGTGAGAAACTCATGAAGTCAGACAGAGGGTATTGCTGTTAAAGTTAGTTGCACAAGCTATTGAATCGTAGGATGTATATCATTTTTAATGCTCATAGCTTTGTCACTTTA
Organism: Crenichthys baileyi; assembly: GCA_036173005.1. NCBI lineage: Eukaryota > Metazoa > Chordata > Actinopteri > Cyprinodontiformes > Goodeidae > Crenichthys > Crenichthys baileyi. The sequence goes on from JAHHUM010001738.1 coordinate 466,205, forward strand.
GCTTTGTTCATTAAATGATGTCAGTGGTTTATCTTTTGTGGGCTTTTTAACATTTGGAGTATGATTTAAATAATTTTAGAACTTGGCAGACTTGAAAGACAGTGTTCTTTATTTACTATTTACTTAACGTCTCTGAGCTGACAGAAAGATAAGGCGAGCCAAGGCAAGTTTGTTTGTATAGCACATTTCAGTAACAGAACAATTTAAAGTGCTTTACATGATGAAAACATCAGAAAAAACATAACAAGTACATTACAGTAGCATAATAAAGAAAGGTAAGACAAGTTGGCTTACAGGCTGAGACTAATGATTTTTCAGTTATTAGTTTCAATAGAACAATCGAAAGCAACTCTAAACAAATGGGTTTTTAGCCTTGATTTAAAAGAATTCAGGGATTCAACATTTTTGCCATTTTCTGGAAGTTTGGTTCTGATTCTGGGGATGCAGAGTAGACTTGAACCCAGAAGACGTGAGTGGTCTGAAAAGTTTATACAACAGCAATAAATCTTTAATGTGTCTTGGCGCTAAGTTATTCAGTGATCATTAACTAAAAGAAGTATTCCTGGAAATGTTCTTCAGGTGATAGAAGGCTGACTGAGTAATTGTATTTCATCACTGATTTCATTGCTTCCATTAAGGTGAAGGTTGTCTGGTAAGAAGAAATCTCTGTAGATAAATGCTGCACTGGTAAGAACTTATAAATTGTGCCTCTGGGGTTTTAGGTCTGAGTTCATCACTACACTCAGATTTCAGGGCTGATCAGTGGTTTCTAGCCGTCAGAACTGAAACTGTGTGCTGACTCTTTGGTGCAAAATATATATTTTTGTCAACTCTGATATAAAGTTACCTATTGACACAAAAAAGACTAAAACCAGTCAAGTACTGCACCAGAAAGATGATACCATGATCAACAGTGTTGAATGCTGTGCTGAGGTCCAATAATACCAGCACTGTGGTTCTTCCACAGTCTTCTTTTATGTGGATGTGGTCTCTGTACTGTGGTGAGCATGGAAAACATCAAAGTGGCTGGTCATTGTTAAGAAAGTATTTAACTGTTGAAACACAGCTTTTAAAATAACCTCACTGATAAATGGAAGATTAGAGATGGGCCTGTAATTCTGCAATATCAACTTCTCCATATTATTCTTTTTTAACAGTGGTTTGATAATTGCTGTTTTTAAGGCCTGGGGGGAAACAACTAACAAAAGGGGTATGTTTATTATTTGCATCAAATCAGACGCTATAACAGGCTAAACTTTCTTTAAGAAAGCTGTGGGTAAAACATCAAGACAGCTGGAGGAGGAGCTTAGTTGAAGTTTAATTTCCTCTAAGCTTTTTGTAGTTGGTAAATTGTGTAATTTTGCCCAAATCTGTTTTGATTGGACATAGCATTGGTACTGGACTTGATATTTAATGTACAGACTACCCTTCTAATCTTCTGAACTTTCTCAGTAAAGAAGTTAGCAAAGTTTCACACAGATTTTTAGACCGGATCAAACAACATCATGCAGTTGCAGCGGAGTTTTTTATTGGGAGGAGTATTACCCCAGTGTTGCGCTGATCGAGAAGGAAGAAAGAACAAAGTAGAATGTCCATCATATCAGCGTTTCTGTTGCTACTTTGGTGTTCAAATGTAGTTGTGCACCTGCACCTCTTCACTACTCCACTACTCCAGCTAAACAAGACATTTTCAAACCTTTTCATCTTTGGATTGATGCTTGTGCTATGTTTTTCTTTTTCTTCTACTCAAATGTGGTAGCTAACATCATATGGTACGCTTGGAACAGCATGCATTCATACTGCAAGCAAACTGCTCCAGATCCAGATATACTGGGCCTGAACCAGCATTTGTAACCGTGCCAGGGTACGGTTCTCTGGTCTGTTTCAGGACCCGGGATGGATTCACACAGGCATGATCTGCTCCAGAAATCAGACGTTATATTTTGCATAGTCGTTGTTTGTGTTCATTCTATATATAGGTGCAGGGCTTGCTGTGTGAGATCGCCAGTGCTCGAATTCACTCTCACCAATTTTTCTTTAATACTGCCAGTATACTGCTGGCTGGTATTATTTCTATGGAAAATTGCAGCTGACAATAAATTGTTTTTAAGTTTAAATGTTTTCTCCTGTTTCTTATGTTATTAGCTTTGTTTTATCTGTTACTTATTAGCACACAGATTTAACAGCATTCCCCCATCAGGGCCCCAAGCTGTTTGTGGACACAATCACTGCTAATAATTTTACAGCCTGGACCCTGTGCATATCACAGAAATGTTTCTGGAACATCCTGGACAGTAACAGGCTCATCACCCATGATATGTAGTGGAGGCCAATTATGTATAGGAATTGGGGGGGGGGGCTTGGTCAGTTGGTTTAGTGCCAAGGGCTAGATGATGATAGGAGTTATGTGGAGAAAATGTGGGATTTGGGCATGGTTACGAGTTGAGTTACGATCTTGACAAGGCTTTTCATGTCAACGAAAGCTAGGAGAGGGGAATCTGCACTGACTGGAGAAAATGGAGAGGTGGGTGGAGTGTGGTGGTGGTGGGGGAGGGGAGAGGGTGTCCACTTTGTCCTGTTGAAATCTGGGGAGATTCCACACAAATTCCAAGCAGATAAACTCCGAGCAGATAAGCTCAGAGCTTATCTGCTTAGCTGTGTTTCTCTCCTAGATGTAGCCACCAAAGGAGCTACTACCTCCATTAACTTACTTTTCTTTAACATGGAAAGTACTCCAGGATCAGTGCTGCTGTGTTCTTTTTGTGTCTGCTCTGTCCTCTCAAACTCTCAGTTGGTCCTGGCAGCTGGCTGCTCACATGTTCATGTTCATCTTCCTGTTGAAGGGGAGTTTTCCTATCTACTGTCACTACATACATGCTCAGTAGGAATTGCTGCAAAGTCAACAAAACAATGCAAGCAACTGTCCACTGTCGCTACATGGTGATCCAGGAGGAGCGAATGCTGGAATCTGCCTTCCTTAGAAACCTTTTTTAACCAATTTTGAATAAAAAACTGAATTCGACTGCAAATTAGTAAGAATAACAGGAATGGATGTACTTGACTCGCAATCTGTGTGATTCGACTGATTTGACTTCGTAAAGTGCTTCGAGAAGACGTACTGTGAATTTGTGATAAATTAATTGAATTGAATTAAATAGAAGTCTCTTTATAGGTCCTCTGTTCTTCATGGTTCATCCTTATCTCAGGAGACTGCAGTTGTCCTTCAGGACCCCATCTAATCAGTTGTTGTGGACTCTTTTGCTGTCTACTGTTTGTAGCAGAGGCTGCTGGTGTCATACTCCAGACTTATTAAGACAAAATCCATCTGCCTTGAAAAGATGCCTGCGTTTCCAGAACATGTTGAAGTTGTGAATAAAGTTCACTGATTTTGCAGCACATGCTTTTTTAACCCCCTTGTTGAGCATCAGCAGTCTGCTATACCTCTGAGGTCCACTGAAAAACACATTGACCTGATATAAATTCTGTTGAGCAAATTAATAAAATCTTCTTTCAAGATTTCAGTTTTTGCTTCACAATATTAAGGGCTGCTGTGTATGATGATATTTTCACTACTGGATGCTTACCCATGATCATCAATACTTTGTTTATTTTATAAGGTTTTTGTGGCCCTAATGGCCTTTACTCAGTAGTAGCTGGACAGGAAAGAATCAGAATCAGAATCAGAATCAGCTTTATTGCCAAGTTTGTACATACAAACAAGGAATTTGACTCCGGTACACTTTGCTCTCTGGGTTTTGTTTTTGCACTACAGAATATACATATTTGCAATGTACAATATACACATATATAAATAAAAAGGTGCATTTGCAACATCTGTATGCTGTTTTTGGTATTCTATTAAATGTTCAACAGAGAAACAGCCTGGAGGAAGAAACTGTCTCTGTGGTGGCTAGTTTTAGTGAACAGCGCTCTGTAGTGTCGGCCTGAAGGCAGAACTCTAAACAGTTTATGTGCAGGATGTGTGGGGTCTGCAGAGATTTTAGCTGCAGTTTTCCTGACCCTAGACCTGTATAAGTCCTGGATGGAGGGAAGGTCAGCCCTGATGATTCTCTCTGCAGTCCTGATTATTCGTTGCAGTCTGGACCTGTCCTGTTTTGTGGATGAACCAAACCACACTGAGATGGATGAAGACAGGACAGACTGAATGATGGCAGTGTAGAAGATGACCAGCAGCTCCTGTGGAAGGTTGAACTTCTTGAGTTGCCTCAGGAAATACAGTCTCTGCTGGGCCTTCTTTCGAACAGTGTCTATGTGTGAAGACCATCTCAGGTCCTCAGAGATGGTGGTTCCTAGGAACCTGAATTGGTCCACAGCCGATTGTTGTTGAGGATGTTGAGGGGGGTGTATGGCGGTGGTGTTCTCTGAAAGTCCACCACCATCTCCACAGTCTTGAGGGGGTTTAGTTCCAGGCAGTTCTGACTACACCAGTATATCAGGCGATCCACCTCCTGTCTGTATGCAGACTCATCAGCGTCCTGGATCAGTCCAATGACAGTGGTGTCATCTGCAAACTTAAGGAGTTTCACGGACGAGTCCGCTGAGGTGCAGTCATTTGTGTACAGAGAGAAGAGGAGTGGGGATAGAACACACCCCTGGGGGGCACCAGTACTTGTTGATCTGGTTCAGGAGAAGATGCTCCCCAGTCTCAACTGCTGCTGTCGGTCCGTCAGGAAGCTGTTGATCCACTGACAGGTGGAGGCTGGGACATTGAGCTGGGTGAGCTTCTGGTGGAGGATGTCTGGTATGATGGTGTTGAAGGCCCTGGGCGGTCGAGGTGTTGCAGGATGAAGTGCAGGCCCAAGTTGGATAGAGAGGAGAAGGATAGAGAGAAGCGTTTAATCTGTTTAATCTAAACCACTGTTAGGGTTTGTGGCCTGGTGCCTGGCTCTGCAGCCTTTTAGGAGGAAGCTATTTAGAGCACAATCTGTTGTCTTGTTGATGTTTGAAGGTGAGCTTCTCTTCCAGGAGCTAATATTGCTCATATTGTATGTTGTGACCTGGGGTTGAAGATAAGTTTCTCTGTATTGGTAGCCAGGCTGAGTTATCTAAGCGCAGGGTTCTTCCTGTTAGCCATCTTCTTAGATGTGAAGGAAAAGGTATCCATTGGTTTTTCAACAAGAGAGTTCCAGGAAGGATTGTTGGTTGGTTTTATCTCATTTGCATCAGGATCTTGTTTCTTGGTGGTGCTAGTTAGCTGTCTGTCAGTCTTTTCACTGTTTATAATCATCAGTAGAGTCCTATCATGCCCAGTATTTCCCTCCATATTCATTTCAAGCCGATAAATTTTCCTTTCCATCACTGCTATTTTCTGGAGAAGTTTGTCCTAGTCATGTGTGGAAAAGATATCTTTTACTGCTTCTTTTTTTACCGTGTCCTGTCCTGCAGAGTAGCACTCAGAATTGTTATCTGTGTGCCAAGAAATAAATTAAATTGAATTCAATTCAGTTTTATTTATATCGCTCCAATTCACAACACATGTCGTCTCAAGGCACTTCACAAAGGGTTTGGAATGGTGCAGGGTTGTTGGGGAGGTTAGATTAAACTACAGAGTGTTAGAGTTTGGCCATTTTAGAAAGGGCTATGTGTAGGGGTACTAAGGAAAATGATAAACTGATAAAGTTTGTCCATCTAGAGCCCACTGGTGGCGATTGTTATACTAAAAACCACAAGGATTGGGGGTACCTCTCTCTGTCAGACTGATTGTAACCATTGGAAAAGAGAAGGGGTCATACAGGTAGCAGAAATGGAGGGTGTGTTTGAAGAGACCCAACAGATTTACTTTCACAAGTGCAGCATTATGGCTAGCGCTTTAATACTGCACTTGATATTTATAAAAGAAACTATTAGAAATGCTTTGGGATTATTTCAATGCAATGGACACGGAGACAGAAATGAAAAGGAAAATATAAGAAGCAAGAAAGAGAGAGAGAGGTTGGGCAAAAAGGAAAAAGGGAAAAGAGAAAAGAATAGAGGAGAGAAAGAAGGGTGAAGAGATACTGAAAATGGTGAAGATACTAGAAGACTGCTTCTGAACCTGCAGAAACATATACAAGCGTTGGACAATGAAACTGAAACACATGTCATTTTAGTGTGGGAGGTTTCATGGCTAAACAAAATAAAAATATGCAATATAAATATGCAGACCAGCCCCCTGGACCCGAGACAGAGATGGAGGAGATCTAAGCCACAGACATCCAAAGGCGCCCCAGAGCACGGTAACCTCAGGAGGACCACCGCCTGGACAACCGCAACCCCCCCAGAGAAGAGCAGAGGAGAGCCCCAGGGGAACCACCCAACAGCCACAGTGCAGACGCCTCAGGGAGCTGCAGTGACGAGTCCACAGGCCATGTTGGAAGCCGTGGACCCAGAGACCTGAGACCCCAGGCACATCACTTAGCATGCAGAGGCCCGACAGAGCCAAGGAGCCCTGGCCCCGGCAAGCAGTCATTGGGAGTAAACGGTAAATGGGAGTAAATGAACTTAAATATAGCGCCTTTCCAGTCATACAGACCACTCAAAGCGCTTTACACTAGAGCCACATTCACCCAATCGCACTCACTAATGCTCACACATTCATACACCGATACGCAGATCGGTAGGCAACTTGATGTTAAGTGCCTTGCCCAGGGGCACATCGACATTTGGCAGAAGGAAGCTGGAATCAAACCCACAACCTTCTGATTGCAAGACGACTACTCTTCCTACTGAACCACAGTCGCGAGTGAGCACACACACCAATAGCACCCAGCCCCGGACACCGAGAACCACAAATACACCAGCAGACAGAGACACCAGCCACCATCAGGGAGTGTGGGGGGAAAGAAATAGGCCCTACATTTGATAGGGGGCCTAAACAGATCCAGCAGAGGGAGCAGCCCAAGACCCAACCTGACACAAAAACAGGCACACACAGTCACAATCATACATTCCCACCCTCATGCGTACACATAAAAACACTCACACCTACACACTCAACATACAGACAAACATCAATGGATGTTGCACACTCACTCACACTCCCCAGGACGTGGTCCCCTTATTTCCGGGGTGGAGGAATGGGTGCCGACACAGAGACTAGCGCCAACACAGCCCAAACCCAAGCGGCCCAGCCCCAGCCCCCCGGTCCAACCCCAGGCTCCAACGACCCCCGTCCCCATCCTGAGAGGGGGCCACGTACCGAAGAGGTATCTACCTGATCCAACCAGAGCCATCCCAGGATGAAACAGTCCCAACCCCCCAATGAATTCAGATCTCAACCCCATGAACCCCAACATGAATCTCCCCACAGGGTCTCCACCAACCACGACACAGATATCGAACACATGCCCCCAAACCCAAACGCCATGAATCCCCTCCCCACAAGGGCACACCTCCACAGATGAGCTCCACCCCCGAAAAGCTAATGAAGACACATCCACACAGCGCAAGCTCCGCACAAAGGCCCCGCTCCAAGAACCTCTGTCGCATCCTGCCCCCACCACACAGCGAGCTGCGACGGCAAGGCAAGGGCCCCGCACAACACCACCCCAGCCTCTGCCCAGAAGCGCAGCAGAGCAGACATCATTAAGCACCGTGCTCACAATGGACCCCATGACCCCACACCAAGACGGGACAAAATCACCTGGCAAAAGGTCCCTGGCCAAAGTGCAACTGCTTCTAACATGGTCTGGTCTCTCAAAATCGATTAAAATAAAAAAGTAAAAACACTGCTAAAAAATCCTTGAGTGTCACTGATTTAAAGAACAGTTTTCAGTTTCAGTGTCCATCCAGGAGTAATGCAGACCTGATTACAACCAAACAAACACAAACAAACAAGCAACATTAAAGAATACAAAAATCTTCCGTGTTGTTTGATCTACATCAGTCATCCATTATGACCAATGTTAGGTGAAGTGAATAAAACTGGTTACCATGACACCTTTTAGTGGGTGGCATATATCAGCAGGAAGGCCTAAGGATCTGAGTGAGTTTGACAAGCACCAGACTGTGATGACCAGACAACTGGATCAAAGCATCTGCAAAGCTGCAGCTCTTGAACTGCAGCTGTCAGTATCTATCAAAGTGCACCAAGAAAAACACAGTGGTGATGGAGACTGGGTCATTGGTGCATGAATGAGATGAAGGCTGGTCTGTGCCATCTTATCCAACAACTTGGCCACAGCAGCTCAGATTGTGCCCAGAAGTTAATGTTGGTTTTGTCAGAAAGGAGGCAGAATACAGAGCATTACATTTGGTTGACCTTTGGTGCTGAATAGTAGCAAACCAGTCATGGGGTTCACATTGGTCATAATGTTATGCCTGAGTGGTTTACATCTAACCAATGGTAGTAGACAATAATAGAGAGAGAGTGGTGGAAATGAGGTAAAGCTGTACATGTTAAAAGGTTGCGTGACTCTATTGGAGTGATTACAACATCAGCTCAGATGGATTACAACGATTGGCTCCAAACCGCAGGTGGTGGAACCCTCTCAGGGTTCACAATGCTTCTCTACTGGATGATACACTCATCAGTTCATCTGTTCTTCTGCATGGAATGCTAAACTGATCAGGAACCATTACTTGTGGTTGCTGAAGTTTTCCTAACCAATGAGTGGACTAAATTCAGCATTTCTGCAAGACTCATGATTTAAGTTTACAAGAATTATAAAAAAATAACTTGGAAAAACTTAAACTTAAGTTAACAACCGTTAACGTCAGAGACAGTTGAATTTTCACTTGTCTTCAGCCATGGGTATTTTCTTTCAGAAAAGTTGAAGTTTGAAAACAGAACCGAGCCATGATCGCTGGGGGCTATGTGGTCGAATGGCGGATGGTGTTCAGATGCCTCTGGTTTTAGGAAATAATCATTTAAATTCATACAGGAGTATTTTGAGCACCCCATGAGTTTTGTCCCATACAGTTAATGCTAGGTCTTAACCAACTATCGAAATCTCAGTTTGAAAAACAAACCTTATAAATAAACATTTTCCTATGATGATGGAGCAGTACTGTCACTGCATAATAACACCAAATATTTTTATTTTATTTTATTTTAACTTTTTTCAGGAAAGAAACACATTGAAAGAAATCCAGGAAATCCACAAGGATGTCCTGGCAAAGTTAAAAAGCAGCACAAATAAATAAATATATACATAAATAAATACATAAATAACACTAAAATGATTTACAATAACAAACAGACATAACGGTTACAAAATATGTTTTGTAAACCACAACCAACTACTGGCTCTACGACTGTGGGTGTTCTGAAGTAGGCTGAACTTGGAGTGAATATATGATGGCAATTTACCTAAAATGGCTTTACATATAAAAATTTACCAGTGCCTCATTCTGCAAGTATTGAGTGAGGTAAATCCGGCAAGGTTATATAAAATATAATGGTGAGTCCTAAACGGTGAACCTGTTATATACCTTAGAGCAGCATGGGAAATAGGGTCCTGTTTAGCCAAGGTAGTGGGACAGGCAAATCTATAAATTGTGTCAACGTCGTCCAACTGTGATAAAAACAAGCTGGTTCCAGTGTTATAATAGGACGAATAGTTGTCGTCGACTTATGAGAAAACAACATAACTTTGGTTTTGCTAACATTTAGGACTACTTCTAAAGCAAGAAGGGCATTTTGTAAGGTAAAGAAGTCAGTCTGAAAATGTAGGTTTACTGTATCTAAAGAGGGTGCTAAAGAGTATATTGTGTAATTGTGTCATCTGCATACATATGATGAGATGAAAATTTAAGCTGATTACAGATTCGATTAATATAGAACAGAAAAAGCAGGGGGCCTAAAATAGACCCTTGTGGGACCCCTTTATTCAGTGTGACCAGATCCTTCAAAACAGAGTCAAACGGATCAAAGTGAATGAGTTTTGTTATATTGCGTTTTATCCAGCTAACCATGTTTGTACTAAAGTCAAGCATTTGTATTGATTAGGTGACAGTGGTAGACGGTGTCAAATGCCTTAGTTAGATCAATAAACAAAGATAAACAAGCATAATTGCTTTTAAGTGCTAGTTTGACATCATAAAATTCTTTTAAGGTATATAATAGGTGGGATCACCTGATTTAAGTAAAGGAATGACAAAAGGCCTATTTCCAAACAGTGGGAAATGTCAGTCAGTCAGTCAGTCATTTACTATACCGCTTCTTCCATAGAGGGTCGCGGGGAAGCTGGTGCCTATCTCCAGCAGTCTATGGGCGGGAGCCGGGGTACACCCTGGACAGGTCGCCAGTCCATCGCAGGGACAGTGGGAAATGTATTTGAAGAAATTGAAAGATTAAAAATATCAGTCACTGGTTGAACAATAATTGGAGCAGCTAATTCAACCTGGAAAGAGTCACATAATGGAGAAACAACAAGAAGACGGTTAAAGAGTTTATTAATGAAAGATTATTTTTTTGGTGCTCGGACCCCGGTGGAAGACATGGATGCTGATAATGACATGAGCTTGAATAAACATCTTAGGGGTAGAATTAGAAAAGTTCTCCCCCTGGGATCCGATCCTGGTGGTGGCGTAGGCCTTGGTATGGAAGGAGTTGGGAGCCTCTGGTGGAGAAGGGGTGGAGGAGGGTCTAAGCTCAGCAGAAGAGCGGTGTCTTCCATACAGATGGTCTTTAAAAGTGATGCCCTGGGAGATGATTGGCCGAGGAGGAGAGCGGCCCTGCCATTGATTGGAGCAGCCAGTGAGGAGTGGTTGGACGAGACGGGCTGGTGAGTCTTCCATGTTGAATTTTCGTTTAAACTCCATCTTAAGAAAAAAGCATCAAGTCCATCAGGCCCTGCAGACTTCCTAAGTTCTAATGTTTGCAAAGCATGCCAAACATCAGAGCATAGCAGAGGAGTGAAATCTAGGTTGTGATTATAGTTAGGAGCAGATATACTGATTTGCTTTGCTGCTGATTTAGCCAGGTCTGACGATTCCCCATGAGCAGCCTGTGTCGAGTCAAAGATATGACCAGCCTTTTTGAAATGAACATTAAATAAATATGACGTATCCCTTGTATCAACAAGAAAATGTCATTATGTTTCAATTTCTGAGGGAGCCTGAAAGCTGTCTCGTGTTCTAGCTTTTTAATTGTCTTCCAGAACTTGGAATGATCATTAACATTGTTTGTAGTTAAGTTTAAATAATAACTACATTTAGATTTTCTAATAAATGAAGTACTTTTGTTTCTGAGTTCATGAAAGTGCTGCCAATCAGGTTCAGACTTGGTTTTTCTGGCAACTGACCTCTGTTTATTTCACTCATATAATAAGTCGGTCAACTTTTTAAGGACTTTTTTGGGAGCGTGTTTGTTTGTTATTGCAATAAAATTATCATAGAAAAACGTAACCGCGTTGTCAACAGAGCGTATTAAATTTATTTGCTCCCAGTTCACCAGGACTATATCATGAAGAAAAGCTTGGTCTGAGAAATGTTTGAAATGATGTTTTATGACAATTCGACCTTTTAACTTTGTCATTTTAGTGTTCCTCACACATACAATGCAACAGTGATCGCTGATCACTGACATTATCACAGAAAAGCACAGTGGAGGGCAATAATTCTGTTTCTGCCCCTTCACAAATTGATTCTCTTGTTCATAGTGTTACTTCATCATTGCGTGGTGCATTAGACAATGCAGCCCCCTTGAAAAAGAAGGTAATTATTCATAGGAGGCAGGCTCCTTGGTTTAATTTAGATCTGTGTACTTTAAAGCACAATGTTAGAAAATTGGAGAGAAAATGGCGCTCTACACAACTAGAGGATTCCTACTTAATCTGGAAAAACAGCCTAGTGACACTTAGCCAAGCTAGAACAGCTTATTTCTCATTGTTAATCGAAGAGAACAAGAATAATCCTGGGTTTCTCTTTAGTACAGTTGCTAAACTTACACAGAGTCATAGCTCTGTTGAGCCATCCATTCCCTTAGCTCTTAGCAGTCATGACTTTATGGGATTCTTCCTAAATAAAATTGATTTGATTAAAAATAAAATCTTTGACATACTCCCGAAGATGATTACTTCATCCTCAGCAAGTGAGACAACATTCGAAGTAACTGTAGAACCTGATCTGTGTTTGGACTGTTTTGATCCTTTGGAGCTTCCTGAGTTATCAGAAATATTAGCTTCATCTAAACCTTCAACTTGTATGTTAGACCCAATCCCAACCGAATTATTTAAGGAAGTGTTCCCTCTGATTATCAGCCCCATTTTAGATATGATTAATTTATCCTTAGTAAATGGATATGTACCACAGGCTTTTAAGGTAGCTGTGATTAAACCTTTGCTTAGGAAACCTTCGCTTGATCGAGATGACTTAATAAATTACAGACCGATATCCAATCTTCCATTCTTATCTAGAATCCTTGAGAAAATTGTTGTTAATCAAATGTGTGAGCATTTACACAGCAGAGTGTCAGTCAGGTTTCAGAGCTCATCATAGCACTGAAACAGCTCTGCTGAAAGTCACTAATGATATTCTTCTAGTCTCAGATAATGGACTTGTGTCTGTACTGGTTCTGTTAGATCTCAGTGCTGCATTTGATACAGTCGACCATAATATTCTCTTAAAAAGTCTGGACTATGCTGTAGGGATCAGGGGAACAGCGCTAGGCTGGTTTAAATCTTATTTGTCTGACAGATTCCAGTTTGTTCATGTAAATGATAAATCATCTTTAAACTCCAGGGTTAATTGTGGAGTACCACAGGGTTCAGTACTTGGGCCAATTCTCTTTACTATATATATGCTTCCAATAGGTAAAATTATCAGGCAGCATAGAATAAATTTTCACTGTTACGCTGATGATACTCAGCTTTACCTATCCATGAATCCTGATGAGCCCAACCAGTTAGATAGACTACAAGCATGTCTTGAAGACATAAAAACTTGGATGATTTTAAATTGTATGCTTCTAAATTCAGAAAAGACAGAAGTTGTTGTCTTTGGACCGGAGTCTTTGAAAAAGAAACTGCTTAGTCAATCACTTAACCTGGGTGGCATTAAATTGACCTCCGGTAATAAAGTAAAAAACCTTGGTGTTATTTTTGACCAGGACATGTCATTCAAATCCCATATTAAACAGGTTTCTAGGAAATTCCTTCTTTCACTTCCGGAACATTGCCAAAATTAGAAATATCCTGTCCAGGAGTGACGCTGAAAACCTAGTCCATGCATTTGTTACGTCAAGGCTGGACTATTGTAATTCGTTATTATCAGGATGTCCACAAAATGCAGTTAAAAGGCTTCAGCTGATTCAAAATGCTGCAGCAAGAGTTCTGATGAAAATTAAAAAGATAGATCATATTTCTCCTATTTTAGCTTCCCTTCATTGGCTCCCTGTTAAATCCAGAATAGAATTTAAAATTCTCCTCCTCACATATAAAGCCCTTAATGATCTAGCTCCATCATACATCAGAGATCTGATTGTTTCCATACGTTCTAACAGAGCACTTGTTCTCAGACTGCAGGTTTACTGGTGGTTCCTAGAGTCTCTAGAAGTAGAATGGGAGGCAGATCCTTTAGTTATCAGGCTCCTCTCCTGTGGAACCAGCTCCCGGTTTTAGTCCGTGAGGCGGACACCCTGTTTACTTTTAAGGCTAGGCTTAAAACTTTCCTTTTTGATAAAGCTTATAGTTAGAGTGGCTTAGGTTATCCTGAGCTATCTTCCATATTTTTTTTACCTCCACCTTCCTCCCTTCCTGTTGGATGGAGTAAGGGGGAGTCAGTTATGGTTGAGGTGCAAACACACCCTCCGTTTCTGCTACCTGTATGACCCACTCTCTTTTCCAATGGTTATAATCAGTCTGACAGAGAGAGGTATCCCAATCCTTGTGGTTTTTAGTATAATAATGGCCGTCAGTGGGCTCTAGATGGACAAACTTGATCAGTTTATTATTTTACTTAGTGTCCCTACACGTGGCCCATTCTGGGGTGGCCGGGCTCTGGCACTCGGTGGTTTGGTCTGGCCTCCCAGGCGGCCCCACACCGTTCGGGACCCTTTGTGGGGTACCTTGAGACGACATTGTTGTAAATAAGAACTATATTAATAAAAAAACTGAAACTATCTCTGTAGTTATGCTGCTATATACTTAGGCTGCTGGAGAACATAATGACCACTTTCACCCTCTTCGCTACATTCTCACACTACTCTCCAATTTTGCATTATTTGCTGTTATTTCACTTTTTAACTTTATGTTCTCTCTCTTTTCTCTTCCTAGAAGCTACACCTGGCCTGACTTTGTGTCTACCTGTGACACCTTTCTGGAGAGGGGCATCGTCCGAGCTTCTGCTGGCAACAACTTAATGCTCACCCTCTACTGATGATCCACATGGCCCTGTCTTTTAGTGTTTAACCCTTTCTCTCTCCTAGACATGGCAATTGACTGAGCTTTTACTGTGACTAACTCTATGTGCTCTCTTTCAGACTGACTCTAATCTTGAAAACTGGTTCAAAGTTAATCTGTTCCTTTCTTTCTAGATGAAACGACTAAAGGAGCTACATCCACTAACATTTACTTTTCCTTCCCATAGAAAGTACTCCTAGATCAGTGCTTCTTTGTTCTCTTTGTGTCGCTGCTCTGTTCTCTCTAACCCCCAGTCGGTCGTGGCAGATGGCCACTCACACTGAGCCTGGTTCTGCTGAAGGTTTCTTCCTGTTAAAAGGGAGTTTTTCCTCTCCACTGTCGCTACATGCATGCTCAGTATGAGGGATTGCTGCAAAGTCAACGCCAGTGACTGTCCACTGTCTCTACATGCTCATCCGGGAGGAGTAAATGCTACAAATCTCTGACTGGATGCAATCTGCTGGGTTTCCTTAGATAGAAAAACTTTTAATCCAATGAGAATAAATAACTGAATCTAACTGCACTGTTTAATGGTTAAGATTAATTGGAATGTATGTACCTGACTTTTGTGAAGTGCCTTGAGACAACATGTGTTATGAATTGGCGTAGATGTATACTTATGAGGAGTATTTGTTAAAATAATATCAATAAGAGTATCATTGCTTGAATTAAACTGAGTTGATCCTAGCAGGCCTATCAATAAGCTGGATGAGATTCAGTGTGTCACATAACTGCTTAAAGATTTTGGTACTTCTCATTGAACCAGTCTAGATTCATATCCCCCATTAAGATCAACACATTAGACAGATATTTGGATAAAAAGTCTGACAGATTAGAAATAGAGTCTGCAGATGCTGATGGAGGTCTGTAGCACCCAATTATTGTGGTCGGGGAGTTAACCAAAAGTATTTGCACAGCCAAAAACTAAAATTGTGCAGGAATAGATATTTAATGCAACAATGATCATTTCGAATGCTCAGAGAAGTACATGACAACACTTCCAGCTCTGCCATTTCTATCTGCTCAAAAGACATATTAAACCAGTTAAATCAGGTACACGTGATTTAACCCAGGACTCTGAGACAATCACTATATCGGGCTTAGGAGTTATGAACCATGCTTTGAACAGATCTAATTTAGGAACAAGGCTCCGTACATTGAAGTGTAAAAAAACCAAAGCCCACGTCTATAGCTAAAATCTTCAGGCGTTGATAAATGACATAAATTATTAACCGCAAACAGCTCTGGACCAGGATTGCTATTTACATTTCCTGACAGCAACAAAAACAACAGTATAAGTAACCTAGAAAAACAGTTTTCTGATTTTGGATTTTAGGCAATTAGAATTATTTATCACAGTATAGTGCACTGAACGAATGTTGCCCAATATTAGAAGTGTAAAAGATGAAAAAAATTTCTAGATACCTTGTAAGGGATCACTTCCATGACAACTAGCAGGCAAAGTGTTTGTTCCTTGGTTTGCGAAATATAATAAATAAGACCGTGTATTCATATTTGAAGGGTGCACATTACTTCTGTGAGACTGAAGTAATGGGTACTAATGTAAATCCCACAGCCATAACCACAAAAATATACTGATTTAGGACATTGCTAAATGTAATTTGAACCAAATAGGGAAAGTCTGAGCATATTTAAGACTTTTAAGTTCTAATAAATCTTAAGACAAAAGTAAAAAAAAAAACATGCAAATACAAAACTCTTAAAACCATATTTATTCTCAAGAGCCAGTTCACATTAGTTCAATTCAATTCAGTTTATTTATATATTATATATATATATATATATATAATATATATATATTATAGTTGTATTCATCATCCAATTTGTGCATTTAAAACCTTCTTTAAAAGGTCCTCTGTGTTCATGTGAAACCACTGGACAGTTGATAACCAGAGGACAGTTCCAGTAAAACCAATTCATTCCCACCCTCACTGCCTTTCTCTTTGTGATGGGGTTCCAGTCAGTGTAGAACAGGTGAGTGCAGAACAGGTCATACAAGGAACAACACTCAAATATACAAGGAGGGAAGTCTGTGCTGACAGTGGATGACCTCTGCTGCTGGGTAAATCTGGATGCAGAGGTTGCTCCTAAGATGTGTGGACGTGTAGCTGCTTCGTTTTGTACTGTCAGTGAAGTCCAGCTACAGTACTGTAATGTGGATTTTAGTGAACAACTAACGCCGCACTAACATTGTATGATTTTAGCTGCTTTGCTCCGTTTATTTGACAAGATGTTGGATTAGCATGAGAGCATTTACTTTGTTAATACTACACAAAAACATTACCATGTTCCTTTAATGCTATCATCTGTTAAAAAAAAACAGCATTCTGAAAATATACATCCTATTTCCTTTGTACTGTAAAAAAAAAATTTAATGGTGCACGTCTTGTTATTGGTTTGTAACCAGGTATCCTTAAAAGGAAGAAGTTGTGGGAGAGAGAACAGTGAAGAGGCACCAGTTTTGTTTCTCAGTAAGCAGTCAGCACCGACAACATTTATGTGCACCAACAACCAAGAACATGTCGAAAAGGAAAACAACTCAGGATTTATAATAACAGCTTCGACTTTGATTTTGATGTCAACATCAGTTTTGGTTCATTTCACTGTCCGGAGTTCTGCAGATTCCGGGGGCAGCCTAAGGCTTGGCCTTTAGCTCTTTCTGTCTTTATTGGCCTCACTAGGACAAGACAACAGAGCAGGAATTGGGTGTATTCCAGTTTCAATTTAGGAAACCAATAACGAAGCCAAATACTACTAGCAATTTGAGCTCATAACATATTGCCCCTTTTTCTATGCATTTAAACACTAAAGGAACATTTTCAAAATCTAGGCTGTGTGTACGCATTTAATAATATAAAAGTCACTACAAGTGTAAATAAATGTTATTCCTGCAACATCCATGTTTTATTTGCACGTCAGCCATATTGAATTTTAACTCAGGAGCCTCCAACTTTCCAATCAGACTTCACAGCATGTTTAAATTCCTGAGAACTACCTGGAAGAGCCACCTGTACCAGCAGTAACTTCATCAGTCTTCTGAATGATAGATGCTCACAATGGGCTAATACTCACACATTAAACATTGCTGTGGATGGATAAAATCTAGAAAACTGAAGGCATTGTTGTTTTTTCACTGATTCCGCTACCACACCTTTCACTTGGGTTGAGGTCTAGACTTTGACTAGGCCCTTGCAACATCTTGATTCATTTTTTTCTCAGCTGTTCTTATGAAGGTTTGTTTCTGTGGTAAGCATCATTATCATCATCATCATGCATGTCTCAAAAACAGTTTCTGCTAAGAACTCTTCTAACCAAGTCATACATGTTTAGTGTTTTTGCTAACCGTAATGTGATGAGCTTTAACACTGAACATGCTAACTGTGGCCCGTAGAGTCTGAGATGTTCCTCTTTAGTTTTTCATTTGTCCAACAACAGTAAGGTGAATCAAGTTGAATTTGCTGGAACGTTTGGAAAGTACTTTGAATGGTTTCAACTTGCAAGTCAAATTTTGAAATGTCCTTCTTTCTCTAGAATGATTCTATGTTTGGTAATGACTTCCTAAACATTTAATGACAGAAGGTTTTGATGCCCGGCAACAGTTGCTACTCTAGGGTCGTTGGGGATGTCTTTTTTCTTGACATTGCGCTAACACACACCTGAAAGCCACTGAGGTTTTTTAGAGGTTCACACTTATTGATGATAAAATAATCATTAGCAATAGATTAGCAGCACCTTGCTGGAAATTAGTTTTACACACAATGCTTCTATATTACAGTGACTGAGGTTGCACTTTAAATGTGTTAATCTTGACAAAGACCAGATCCTTCTGATTTATTTATACATTAACTGATGTCCATCAAAGAAAAGTGTGTATTTTGTTCCCATTAGAGTGATAGCTAGATAAGACTATACACTGTAAAACACAGCGATCTTTAAGTGTTCATGAGTCTTATTATGTTCTGTCCCATTAACTTGTAAAACACACACTATTGGCTGCTATAGTCAAACTTTGGCTTAGAATTGGGTTCATTATTTAAACTTATTTAGTTTACAGAAAGTTTAAAGCAAATTCCATACGCTAATGGTGTGCTCTGTATTCAGAAGTGAGATTTTCCAGTTTTCCAGTCAAAAAAAGAAGAACTTTCCCTCCCAAAGATGAAGCTCATTAAATAGCTTAGAGTTCTGTATCCAGTATGGCCACCATGCAAATGCAACGTTGTGAAAGTTGCTGATTTGAATTATCAGCTTTTCTCATGGCTTAATGTGTCACCCATACTGCTGTAAAATATCTGAAAACATGTTCCTTTAGTGCTTGAACATAAAAAATGGAGACAACTATACTGTTAGCTTGTTTTAGTTAGTTAGAACCAAAAGCTTCAACCACTCTTTTCTGTCTTGGAACAGTCTCAACTCAGTTCTAACGTCACTTCCAGCTCCCAAATCAGAATTTTGGCGATAAACCAAAGGCATCATTGGATTTTTTTTAAATCCTGCTAATTCTGTTTATACAACCATTTTAAATCTGCTTTAAAACTGTTAATGCATCAGTAGAAGGTGTTGGAGTTGTCTGCCTTTTTTGTAAAAGTTTGGCAAAATACAAATACAGTAAGTGTAGAGCTGGGGCCTTATTTAGTTTCCTGAATGTAGTTACTGGGTGTTTTTGTCTGAAAAGGGCCACTAGATAATTATATCTGCTGTCGAACATGCTTGTAACAAGAGGCCAGACATATGGATTTTTGTTGTCAAACAATAGAAAAAAGGATAATCTCTCTACAAAGACATTGTGAAGACTTTTAAATAAAGGTTCTTACTAGTGACGTAAGACCTGCACATGTTTCTGGAGAACGGCAGGAGCACCTAAACGTGGTCGGTGCTACATTTTCAAACCTCCCTGGCTCAGCATGGCCTGACCCTGCATCTCAGGTTGGGCTACCTTCACATCCTCCCTCTCACGTCTGATTGTCTGTGCATTTTGTTAGAATCTGTACAGTTTGCGAGGTGTGTGTGTTTGTGTGAGGTCCGGGTCTTCTTAACACTGCAGCAAGTCTATTGCTTTGATAAAAAGGCATCACTTCACAGAAACGAGACAAAAACAAAAACAGTCCCACAAGCTGCTTTTAGGTGGAGCATGAAGCTGGATAAAAATGAAACAAGCCACGGAAACAAAATCCTGGTCATCTTAGAACAAGAACAAAAACACATATGACTAGAATAAAAGTAATGAAAGAGAGCTGAGTTTTCACCATCTCACCAGATTCCTAACTAGAATATGCTAATGATATCATATTTGTTTTGGACAAGTTAGCATTCATTCCGCTTCTAAATCCCATCAGCTGGCATAGTGCTAGGGTCTGACCTGTGTGTTTTCAATCAGCCATAACATTTGGGCCACAGACATGTGGGACTGAAACACTGATGTCCTGTTTCTGTCCCACCTGGCCATGGGTGGGATGTATTAGGAAGCAAGTAAACATTCTCTTCTTTGAACAGGTGAATTAAAAGCAGACACACTGGAAAAGACTAAAGGCTTTAAGACTGTACCATCCTAGCAGGAGGTCATGCAGGATTTTCATGGTCTCAAGGGGTTTGGACCTAGTGGTCTAAGATAGAAAAACAGGTAAACAAGTGGGTAGTGGGAGCAGAAGCCATTTTTTGTAAGGGTTTCCAGTGTGGAGTCCCAATCAGGTCATCATGTCTGCAGATGCTGAGCACCAACTTCTGCCACTGCAGCAGTGTTGACTGATGACGTTTTCACCCGCTGAGGGTGGGAGAGAGGCTCCGGTCCTCTGATCTACTGAAGGGCTTTCTTCCTCCTTCACCACAGACGTTCATGATTTAAACTTTAAACAGCAGAAAACAGCTGTAAACATTTTAAACTGACAGGACAAAAAGGGAACGCAGAAGAAATTGAGATACTCAACACTGCCTCCATAAATCTCCATCTAATATTTACTTGGAAACAAAAAGTACTGCTTACCATCATCAGCCTTTTTCTGGGGTAAATTTCTTCCATGGTTACTTGCAGTTGAAACACAAACACATCTACCCTTTTCTTTCAGCCGCAGCTAAACGTGCTGAGAAAGGTGATGCTGATTGAGGTAGGAAGGTGTCAGAACCATCAGTGTGGTGCCGTTAGATGTACATGGCACTGTTCGGGCTCAGGCCAGTCAGCTTACTGATGCTCCTCTGTGCCCATAACCAAGGGTGTAGAAGGGAAGTAGCTTGTTGGTTCTGATATAACTATATTTGGTTTACATAAAGTGGATGGCCTCGTCTGTGGATGGTGCTTACCTGAGGAAGACATGGCACCAGGAGGGGAAGAAGGCAAGGCGGCTGGCCAGTCTCATGCCTTAGACAAGGTTCTGCTGGGCAACTTCAGATATTATGACACTCTGACATCTACCACCTACTTAAACACTGTTGTGATCACAGTATTAATAATCTGACTGGGCTGGTTTTGTTCTCAGGATGTTGCTCCTTTTCTCTCTTTAAAGATTTTTTATGAATGATTGCAGGAAAACAACCAAGAGGTTTTAACTTGGCCTCCAGATTTCCTTGATCTCAGACCAACTGAGCGTCTGAAGGACATGTTGGAAAACCAGGTGTATACCTCAACATCTAAGAGTTAAATGCTCTGCCACTGATGGCAGATTCATTATCAACAGGTTAGAGCTGTTTTGACGGGAACAAGACACTAATACGGTCATAATGTTATGGCTGATTGGTGTAGGTGTTAGCCATAGTGCACTGCATTGTAATTGACAATATGTGTGTGTGTTAGTGTATAAGTGTTAGTGTATAAGCTCAGCCTGCAAGAGCAGGCTGAGCTGCAATTCAAACGTAAATAAGAACACAATTCATTCCAATAGCTCACCATCATAGCACCATGACATCACTGCTTTACCACAGAGTTAAAGCAGAAGAAAAAACAATACTGAATGTATGAGATGAAGCATTTCAAACTGAGGTTCACTGAAACATGACTCACTCTCTGTGTGCAACATTGCCTGATTCACCATCTTCATCTCTAAGAAATTAGTTTAATGTGGAGGGGGTCACACACTTGGTTTTGGCACAAAATCTGCTTCACAAAATTTAGTCCTAAATGTTCCTGAAATTAGAAGATCTGTGTGTTTGTCTGGGTCCTGACCAGTCTGTGGGGACGAAGAGCGGTTTAATGCTGCCGCTGCGTTCCTTTAACTGTCGGACAAATCTCAATCTCCAACCTTTCTATTAAATTTGCCATTTTTAATGTGGGGATCTGTTAGGAGGTTATGAACACTCAATATCTTCCCTGAAACTGATAACTATCTTAGTACGTTACTTTGACTAGTGTTCCTAGCTGGAATAGATGGTCACTATGTTTTTTCAGCATCTGGTTACAGTAACAACACGTTATAAAAGTACAGCTGTACACAAATAAAATAACAAACATTCTGCTCTCCACATGTTCTGTTTTGAATAAAATGATGTTTAAGCAACCAGTCTTGATTTCTTCCTGCAGGGACATTTATCTGATTATTAGGAATAATATTCTCACAGTATGATAATCTAGAAAAAAAGGCTCATGGTATTAACACAAAAACAATTAAAGAAAATAATAACTGAATAATACTTTTATTTAAATCAGATAAGCAAAAATAATTCCTACTGCTGCAAAAATAAATGAATGTACTGATTAATACAGTTATAATGTATCTATTTGTTCATATTTTGATTATGAAACATATACATGTAAATAAAATATAGAACAAAGACAAAATTTCGGAGTAAACATGCTTATTCTGGAGACTACAACACTGAGAGTACAACGAGCTACTGTTAGCTGATTAGATCTAGTCTGTGTATGTGCTCAGGTGTACAGTAATCAGGGGCACTCGTTTAGACTGCTTTTCACGAGAAATACTGCCTTTCTTTAAGTGTGAGAGAAGTGCAGTAGCCTTTTTTCAGCCAGCTGTCTGTCAGTGCGCAGCAAAAGGTGGGAGACCACCTTGTGTGTCACACTGGTGTCTTATTAGGAGGACTTTAAGCCAAAGGTAACAATATGATGTAAAATTGTGGTGGATTTGAGACCCAAACTTTTTAAAACATTGGCACAACTTCATGGTAGAAACGGACCCATACCTACTTGGGATGCAGTGGCTTCCTACTTTGAGAATTCAGATTTGTCCAAGAGCTTCTGAACGCAGCTTTATGTTGTAACCTTGACATTGTTTGGTTTCCTAGAGATGTGAGCAGCTACCTTTCAGAGTGAGTCATTTAACAGTGTGTACAAACTTAATGTATAAACCAGTAAATTGTACCAATCAGGCATGGATTATGGAGAGAACTAACAGACCTGGTCTGTATCAGAGGAGCTGTCACTGAGTGTTTTATAACATAAAGGAAAAAAATTCAACATTTCCATGGTTTCTAACCTACAAACAACTGTTGATAAGATCACTGTACGCCAACTGTACAATTATCCAGAAAAAGAAACTATAGTCAAATCGGAGGCGAGAAGTTATATGCACAAAAATAACAACAAACCAGGAAAAAAAAAGGCTATTCACATGTACCCGCAATGTGAAGAATGGTTTCATCCAAACTAGACCAGAGAGCTAGCCCTAAACTATGGAATTAAGTGACACTCAGTAGTGCTATCAGAAGGTTCAGGGAGATGGGCCTTCAGCTGGTGCCACCCCTGAGACCACCAGGGCGCCCAGGCTTTGGACACACATATACACAAAGTCCAAGCACACTCATACACTGAAATCCATTTGTCAGTCCTCAAAGACCTCCAGGAAAAGTGGAGGGAACAGCTCGGTGGGGCACTCCACTTTCATGTGGAGGAACCGGCTGGCGTGGCAGGCGCCGATCATCCGCAGGTCCGTCACCTTCATTAGCAGCTTGGGCCAGAAATGGGCCACTTTGTGCTTGCGGAAGTTGATGTAATGTTCAAAGGCCAGCAGGAACTCTTCTTGGCAGCGCTCAATTCGCTCCACGCTGGTCAGACCTGGACGATCTGAAACGACAACAAGTTACTATGATAGCTAGGAGGCGCCAGAGAGTCCTGAACTTTATGCTAGAATACTAAATATGTGGTTTCCAGCATTTAAAGAGTGCTCTTTGTGATAGCTCCACAAGAACAATGTGTTCTGAATTGTTAAGCATCATGTTACTAACTAATTTTTCTGCTTTTTGTCTTTTTTTTGTCCCTGCTTCAGTTTTTCTTTCTGTCTGTGACATCACAATCTAACAAGTTTAGGTAGATAAAACTTCTTTATTGGAGCTTGCATGACCTGAACAAAACTTTACTGAATTTAATTCAACTGATTTACACTCTGTAGATTATTTGAAGTCAGCTAAATTCAAATGGACTCTAACCAAACTGGACTTGAACTGACCTTGTTTTTCTGTGCATGTGTTGTGCACTGGTAGTGATAAACCCAAACGCTGGATTAAAGATTGCATGACAATATCTGCATTAAATGTTGACTTTATAACTCACATAAGAAACGTCCTGATTTAATGTCATAACAGCATTTCACTGCTTTCGATTGCTATTAAATACTCAATGCTTTCTTTATGTTGGAGCTCTTGGTAATATTAAATTATAATGAATAAACATAAACTATGATGTGTCCCATATTCAATGCTAACAGTGAGTGTACCAGAGAGCAGAACAGAAGGGTAGGTTGGCCCCGGGTCCTTTCTGCATATAAGCAACAGCAGAGCAGTATTGATCTTCATTGAGGAGCAGTGCAGCACACAGAGCCAGACCCAAGCTTGCTGGACAAAGCTCCTCACATTGATTATGCTAATTAATTGATTGTTTAATATGGATTTCATGTCAAAGCCAAGTATTCACTCAAACTGGGCCGACAACAAAGCAAGTATCAGAAGGAGAGCTAGGAGTGCTGATTGTAGGATCATTAGAGTTTATGGATGGACCATGCAAAATAACTCGATGGGCTCAAGAAATCTGTCCACGTTTACAGAAGTTTATTATTTATTAAATTGATCTGCTCCTTTCAACCAATCAAGTTTAACATTCAGCACTGAAATAAAACCCATCCATGTTGGTCAGGAATAAAAACATGGGGCAAGGAGCAGAGATCTGGGTTGTTTATGCAAATCTGTTTCATTTTTAATGGTTTTCATCCGGCTTACCAGATGAAAGAAGGATAACAGCCTGTAGGAGAGCCACCTCAGAGTCATCTAGGTTGAAGGAGGCCAACGACACACCAAGGTCAAAGATGGCATCCGAAACTACGCCAAGTCCTCCGTTTTTAAGCTGACCTCGAGTTACTGCCATTTCACCGTTGAGCGTCAGGGTTTCACTCTCTGGGTCATAGCGCACGGCCGCTCGCAGTGACATTATCTCCATGCAGCAGCCTTTCAGCAGGATGATCTGGTCTTCGCAAGGCAGCTGGGAACAGTCGGATAGGCAGAACATTCATGTGTTGTTAGTGTTTGCACCCATTAGAGCTGAAAATCACACTGAAGTAGAAAACTGTTAACATTTCTAAACAGAATACTGCCCTGATGTTTCTACTGAATGCTAGCACAGAAAAGCAGGCAGCTCAATGCTAACAGTGCTAATGGTGTTATGATGCTAATGACTTGACAAACAAAGACAAAAACTTTACTATTAGAAACTGCAAATGATAAAGAAGCATAATACGTCTTTCTAGTCTGCATATCTTTTCATCTAGATTACAAGATCAAATTTTTTTTAATTTTTATAAAAACTACAACATGATGTATTTTTATACTGGTGTATTATGTTTGGCATCCCCTTTTTTAATTGTTTATTTATATATTTTTTAATCACACTACCAGTCAAAAGTTTTAAATACACTTTCTGGGTCTCTTTATTTTCATGACTACATTGTAGATTCTCACCACAGACAACAAACCTGTGAACGAACACACCTGGAATAAAGAAAGTGAACAAAAAGTGTGAAATAACTCTAAACATTTTTATATTTTAGATTCTTCAAAATAGCCATTCTTTGCTCTGATTCTACTAAACTCTCTTAGTATTCTCTCCCTGAGCTTCATGAGGTGGTCACCTGAAATGGTTTTCCAAAGAGTCTTGAAAGAACTTCCCAGAGGTTCATTGAGAGATGGCCAAAGGTTAATATTTCAGTCATTACAGCAAAGGGTGGCACTTTAAGGAAACTAAAATATAAAACATATTTAAAGTTATTTTACAGTTTTTTGTTTGCTACATAATTCCATATGTGTTCATTCACTGTTTAGTTGGCTTCAATGAGCGTCTATTTACAATGTAAATAGTCATAAACATAAAGAAAACCAGAAAATGAGAAAGTGGTTCTAAAACTTTTTTATATTCGTCTTTTTTGTATTTGTGATAATTTTAGAAAAAATAATATTATTGTAATAATATTGACAAAAAATTATCAGATTTTTTTATACTCCCCCCCCAACATTGATATTGCTAAACTTTCTCACATTTAATGCATTCTTTTAATCAGTTTTAATATTTCACGTTTTCATACTGAATT
Source organism: Crenichthys baileyi (assembly GCA_036173005.1). Classification (NCBI taxonomy): domain Eukaryota; kingdom Metazoa; phylum Chordata; class Actinopteri; order Cyprinodontiformes; family Goodeidae; genus Crenichthys; species Crenichthys baileyi. Next base: position 492,081 of record JAHHUM010001738.1, read on the forward strand.
TTAAAAATGTAGCAAACTGTCTTGATGTTCCACTTAGTTGAACCTTTTTAGAATTTGTTTCTAGCTTCATTTTTTGGTTCCTAAACATAAATAAATAATAAATCTTTTGGGTGTTTTTTTTAGGAAAAACAAATTTTGGTTTTGCGTAAAATCAAATCAGATTTTATTGCATAATTTTCGACATTTTTTGGGGGAAGAAAAGTTTCAAATATTTTTAAGGGGAGGGGCCCAGCATTTCGCTGCTTCATTAATTTCCCCCAATGTTTAAAGCTGCTGCGGGATAGAAGCAGATTTAACGGGTCAACACCACCCCAGAACATAGGCAGTTTTTTGGCAAAGTCCACCACTCGGGTTATGGCAGGGGTGATAATTTTTGTAAATTGACTGAAGGCTTCAATATCCACTTTGTTTTCCTCAGCTGCACTGACCATGGAGGCTTGACCACAATCCTCAGGCTAGAGGAAAAAAGACAGGTAGAAGATTTTTTTATTAAAATTACTATGAAATTCATGTGTTGATGTTGAGGAGACCTGCCATAATTTGTATTAGTCATAGGTGCAGGTTCTTACCTTAGTATCCTTCACCCCTGCTGCACTCTGGTCAGAAGTATAGAATAAATTACATGTTATTTCATTAAGAAGCATTGCTTCCTCGACCTGTTGGATAATCAACAGGAATCGTGAAGTTTCAATGAAGAACCCGCGTCAAGTCAACTAAGAAGAAAACAAGTTAAACTGAGGACAGGTGAAAGGTGAGCAGACAGAAAACAGGCAATGAAATGAAGAATTTCCATGAGATTCTGTGCTGGGATTTTTCCTTTTAAATCCAGGATTCTCATTTTAAAAAGATTCACAATCATGATGCCAATTATTGGGCAAATTTTCCACATGTTTACATAAAATATTCAATAGTTCAGTTAAATTAATTACACTTAAGAAGAAACGTGGAGCAGCCCATAAGTGGTCTAAATATACAACTTATTTGAAATCCTGCCATAGAAACTCAGGACTAAATTCACAGCTGACAGACTTAATCTGAACAGAATCATTAGATTAAACAGAAAAAAGCAAATTTGTTAAAGAAAAACAACAGAAACAGTTTTGAAGCATAGAATCAAAAACTGCTAAACAGAAAAAAACAAATAAGCACTTTAAAAGAAAAATCAAGTGATTAGTAGCAGCAGTTAAAGATTGTTGCTCGGAAAGACAGAAAACATGACAAAAGTAAGATGTAAAATAAGTGCGCTGCTTCAGGAAACATTTTCCCCTTGTCAGCAACTTATCACCTCCTCAAAAAAGGAGATACAAAAAAAAAAAACACAGGCATATTAAACATAGGGAACAGTGGAACAGTGGCTGTGGAGGGAGTGGGAGGAACAGAGCTACAGCAGGGCAGGGGAGAGGGGTCGGGAGGGGGCTCAGGGGGTTCGGGGGGGTGGGGGTCTGAGGATGAGGCAGAGTAAATCAATGCAATGACGGCTGTGGTGAGGAGGGAGACAAGGAGGGTGGAGGAAGGTGTCTCACCAGGAATTTCCGCTTCTGCTTCCAGTGGTTGCCCTGTGCATTCGTGGACATGTGGGCCTCCGTCACCAAAGGTGAGCCCCCCTTTTCCTCCGGAGGGCCCCAGCGGCCCACCCCGTTCTGAACTCCCCCCTTTCCCGCGGCGCTCCCGGTTCTCCTCGATCAGCTTCCGCTTGGCCAGCCTCTTGCTGTCATCCAGCACCACTGGAGCAAAAGAGGAGAGGCGGCAGCCCGAGGAGGAAAAAGCGGGTAGGATGTGAGGGGACAGGAAGAGGAGAGAGGGTGATGACTCAACAGGTTTCAAAGGGATCAGACTTCAACCTTTCACTTTTTTAAAAATAAAGTAAAATGTATAAAAAAAACAAAAAAACAAACCAAGTTTAAGATTTTTCCAGCGCATTTGCAAAAAATGTGTAAAATTTTTAATTGGGGGGGGCATGCGGGGGGTTTTTAACCTTATTGTTATGTCTGTGAAATAAATACATGTTTAGTAAATTGTATTTCATTTCTCTGTTGCTATAAAAATGTTTTGGATCTAATGAGCAGAAGTCTAGGCTTGAAAACATCAGTCTGTGTGGAATTCTTCTATGTATTGTGTTCTCTATTGCAATGAGGGAAATGCTCATCATGCTGAATTATTTAAATATAAAATACTAAGTTAAACAATAAATTACTAGTGTTAAATATAGTAATGTAATGGGGCAATGGTTTCTATTAAATAAACACAACATGTAACATTATGGCCCGGTGGCCATAATTGTTTAATTAAAAGACACTCAGGATATGTGATAAATGCTATATGATGTCATATGTCCAGTTTCTGCAGATTATTTAAAACAAAGGTTTTAGTGTACAGATTATCAGTCATCCCCTGGGTTTTAAACGGATTTAAAACCTTAGGGTCATAATAGGCATTAACACACACACAAAACCCACACCCACCCACCCACCCACCCACACACCAACATAAACATTCAGGCAAACAAAAACAGTAGGAGTACAGTTAATGTACTCACAGTCTGTTGCCATTCCTACTGCAATGCACTTCTTGAAGCGACATTCTTGGCACTGGTTTCGGGTCACCTTGTCAATGACACACTTCCCCTCGTACTTGCAGGCGTAGGTCGGGTTGAGGTTTTTTTGAATGGTCCTCCTGAAGAACCCCTGCAGAGGAACCGGCTGCAAGATCAGTGCTGGAACAGAGAAAGGTACTGCTGCAGAACAGAAATATAGGACGCCCTGATCACACTACCTTGCAACCTTCGCATGTGATGCAGCGATAGTGATAGCCGGTGGCTTTGTCCCCGCACACTACGCACAGCTCATCCTTGTCCAGGTAACTTGGTATATAACCTGTAGAGACAAACACAGAACCGCTCATGTTTTCATATCACCATGGTAACATTTTAAGTACAGAAAGAATAACTTCAAATTAACGGGCATTTAAAGTTGGAATAAAACGTTCCTACGACTTTTTCATATTAAAATTCTGTTCTCCAGAATCAAGCTTAGTTTTTGGGGCCCATCTTCAATGTCTACAATGGCAGCAGATATTTTTACAGTGATGAGGCTGGAAAACTGAAACAAAACAAAGACAAAAAGGAATAATATTGTTTATAGATGATCATTATGACCTGTTCTAAAACCCCACTAAAGTATGTCCATGAATCACAATATTAAAGTACTGCGATTGGTTAAATGTAAGATGATGGCAACAAAAAGATAAGCTGCAGTTTTCCTCAAGGTGGTCAAAGTTATCCAGTTAGTGCTTGGTGTCCCTAATCCTGCTGCCATCTCCTAAGACAGGTCTGGATAATGTTGGTCCAAACGTAGCACCTCTTTTTCAGTTTTAGTATTGCTGCCTTGCTGCTAAACACAAAAACAATTGATGCTATGAAAATGTAGCCACGTTTTAAACAATTGTTTAATATATATTTGATTACACACAGACCCCACCCAACAAACATCAGCACCCTAATACTGAATGTTTGTCAGTTTCGAAGATTGGCGGAGAAAAAATGTCATGTGGAGGGTTGTGATTATGGGCCGCGATGGTGTAAGCGCCCCCCTCCCCTCAGGCAAGTAGGAAGCGGCACGAACCAGTATCCAGGAGGTTCAGTCCTCGACGCAGCTGTCCTGGATTCAAGTCCCGACCCTGGAGGCCTGTGTTGCATGTTTTCCCACTCTCTCCACCCCACTTTCTGTCTTGCGTACTTTCAAAAAACTAAGAAAAAACAAAAAATCTTTTAAAAAAGTGTGTGGTTTTGTAGAATTCCAGGCCCAGATAAGTTTTTTCCTTCAAAGTAATCACCTGGGCTAACTTAGTTAACACCTTGCTCCGTCTTTGGTGCTGACCCTAATGGGATCAGTGCTTGGAGTGCGGGTAGTCCTCAGGATCGAACGTGCACAAACTGATCAATATCTATTTGGGGGTTTATTAAAAGACAAAAAAATAATCGAACATCAGCCTTCTGTTGCCTCACCATCAAATCAATACATTATCTATTATATATATATATATATATATATATATAATAAATAATTATATTAATATATATATATACAATATATAACTAACATTATATTCCATACAATAGATAAATACATATATTACATATAATATTATATATATATATATATATATAATATATAATATATATATATACATATCATACATTACATATATACATACTATACATACATAATACATATATATAATATATATTATATATATATATATTAACACCAATCTAACATAATATCTATATATATATAATATATATAATATATATATATATATATATAATATATATATATTATATATATATATGAGATTAGGAGGGGAAAAAGCCTCTCATCTATCCTCAGCAAGTTTAGTTAATGTGTGAGTGCAGCAGTTAACTCCAGTGATATAAAGCATTTTGATCTAGAAGGTGCCAGCAATAACATTCCAGATGCCATACCTTTCCTGTGGGCCCCTTGCATCCACTGCAGATGTGAATAGTCAGGTTTAATCTCAGGAAAATACTCAGGTTGGTGGTGGAAGTGGCTAAGAGGGACCTCCATGTTGCAGAACTCACTCTTAAAGGAGGAAGGGCCAGCAGCAAACGAGCAGGAGTAGTGCTGGCTGGGGGGCCAAGCCTGCTCCATGCAGGGCGGGTGATGCAAGGGCTGGGGCTCATAGTGTCCAAAGCCGGGTCCCTCGCCTGGGTACATGCAAGGCTCCCCACCACTCTGAACACTGTAGCCCCTGACCCCTGTGTGAGGCATCTCATACATGTCTGGTATGCAGAAGTTCATCATGAAGATCCACGGCAGAGCATAAAACAGACGGAAATCTACTCAAAAATTAAAAACCAAGCAGGATCAATCAGTTAGGCTTAATAAACGAAATATCTGGTCCTAGCCTCCAAAAAAAATCATGAAGTTGCATCAAGAAGAGACTCAAACCTTTGATCCAGCAAATCCACAGATCACAGACTACACCTAGCAACAGCCCCACCCGCCACCACCCGGCCAAATTGGGAAGCAGAGATTTATGACGATGTAGGGCTCTAATCTGACACTCCGCAAATCCTTAATGTGCCACTTCCACTGGCAATGCCACAGATTAGGATTTTTTGTGCCGCACCTACAGTGGGCGCTGTACCATAAGGAACCAGAGTGAAAAACAGCTCCAGACAGACACAGGACATGATGTGATGAAGACTCAAACATAAGGAAAAAAAGGAACTTTTTTAACCTGAACAATCGTCCAGGTTAAAAAGCAACACAGCCTGGTGGTTTACACAGAATTAACACCTCAGTTTTTTAGTTATTCATGAGAATGGTCCAGACTGGTGTGTGTGTGTGTGTGTATACATATATATATTAAAATATATATATGTACATACACACACACATACACACACAGTAATGCTTAATGAATTAGAATATGCGCTGCAATGAGGCTTGTTTGTCATATTAAAAGTACCTTTTGATAATAACTTGCAGGTACTGTCTTAATCAATCTTTTTATTAAGCCCACATTTCTATATTATAGATGTTTTTATTGGCTGATGTAATATTCTAATATTAATAAATTTATACACACAGTGTGCATGTATACAGTATCTCATAAAGTGAGTACACCCCTTAAATGTTTGTAAATATTTCATTATATTTTTTCATCAGACAGCACTGAAGATATGACATCTTGATACAATGTAAAATAATCAGTGTACAGCTTGTATAAAGCTTGTGTACATTTTCTGTTCCCTCAAAATAAATCAACACACAACCATTAATGTGGAAACCACTGGCAACAGCCCTAAGTAATAATGTCCAAATTGTGCCCAATCAGCCATTTTCCCTCCCTGGTGTCAAGTGACTCATATGTGTTCTTACTCTGACACTCTCTCATACTAGTCTTGCCTCCAGTCAAGCATGGTGGTGGGGGTGTCACAGTTTGGGGCTGCATGAGTGCTGCCGGCGGTGAGGAGGTACAGGTCATTGGGGGAACCATGAATGCCAACATGTACTGTTATATACTGAAGCAGAACATGATCCCCTACCCTTAGAAACTGAGCAGCAGGGCAGTATTTCAACATGAAAACAACCTCTAACACACCTCCAAGATCACCACTGCCTTGATAAAGAAACTGAGGGTAAAGGTGCTGGACTGGCCAAGCATGTCTCCAGACCTAAACCCTACAGAACATCTGTGGTGAAGTGTAGGAGCACAATGTCTCTAGCATCCACCAACTCCGTAATGCCACCATGGAGGAGTAATCTATCTATACACACACGTGTATATATGCAGTGCAATTTATTCTAAACAAAACACCAACCATGTGACATTTCTTGAAGTAATACATTTTTGAGAGAATAACATATTGTTTAATTCGAATTGACAGCATATAAGCAACATACTGAGGCCACGTCCCATTTCAGATAATATGCTTAGTCTGAACACAGGCTATACTCAGCCATATTGATCAGGCTTCCTGTTCAATAATGAGGGGATAAGCCTTAATACGATGAAGCCTTTTTATTGAGATTCAGCTTTAAAGTTTCTAAGGCAGAATCAAGATGGTTTAGACACTAACACTGTTCCTAAAGACCTTAGATAATACTGCAGAAAACAGAACCAAAAACAGTGATATGTTATATTTACTTTATCCATTTCATTACTTGATTTTCAGCTATTGCCAATTATCACTTTCGTTACCTTAACGACCCCTAAGAGAGAAAAAAAAACAACCGAGCACAAAAAAACATTGAAGCTAACAGTAACAAGTAGAAACAGACTGGGAGGCGCAACATTCATCCGACAGCAGCTGCTGGTCCTGGTACAGAAAAGCAGTTGAAATAGGTCCCCTTTACTGTGAGAAAAAATGAGCTCCTGTATCAGAAGCTGTGCAGCAGAGGTGAAGTGAGCTGACTGACAGCACCTTTCTGGTTCACCAGTGATAAAGTGTTTTCGATCACGCTGTGTTATAAAGACCACAATAGCAGAACATTTTCTGATAAAAATTACCACAGAAATATCTGGTGGTTTTCAGCACTAGAAAACTGTTGGTATTGGTCTGTTCCTTGTTGCAAGTACAGGATTTGTAAAATGTTTGGTTTAGATCATTGCTAATACAGGCTTATTTAGTTGGTCCTAAATCAGATATGTTTTGTACTAGTTTGAGCACAGTAAACATTAAGCTGCTAACGTCCTGCTCCAGTTTTTTCTAACATGCTCCTGTTGAATATGAGATATAATAAGGCATAGTTCGATTATCAGCATCAAGGTTTCCCAAAGTTTTAAACAATGAATGCTTCAAAACCACTAAAAAAGGGGTCTAAAAATGATTGACACAGCACTGTCCCTCTTTCACCGGTTGCTTCACACTGCTGATCAGCTGGCTGCGAAAGGACTACTCCAGTTTTGCCTTGCTTACAACAGAGACAAATTAAGTTAGGACTGTAAAAAAACTTAGAGAGGGTATGGAAACTAAAGGAGTGCTCATGTTAAGGCAACACTGTTTTAACACTATAGTTTGCAAGCTGTTTAGCAGCCGATGCCAGCCTTCTATAGGCGCGTCCTTACTACTGAAAGAGCATATTGTCTGTCCAATACTTACTCAGACACTGGGGGAAGTATTAAAATCAACATAAGACTAAATGTTATTGACATCTTTGTTGTAACTGTCATAAACAATGTGGTAAAGTACTTCAGCTGCAGCAGCAATACTAGCATCATCTGTTTTATGTAAAAGGCTCATGTTATACATTCTAGTCTGAGATTTTCAAATAAATTGCTGTTTAAAGATAACATGCTTCTATTTTCTGTCTGCAAGATGATTCAGGTAAACAGTTTCAGTCTGAGAGAAAAGCACAACATGGAAACATGAAATAAGCTTGAGGAGATAAACCTCCACCCATACATCTGAGGCAGGACTACAGTAAAATACTGCTACTGTCTGTGAGTATAGTTCACTGTAAATGATGTACCACATCTAACAACAAAAATGTATTATTCTTATTCTGATTAACAAAGCAATCTTTCAGACTTTTGGACACCTTTTTATTCCTAGTTATATCATGATCAGCACAGGCACCGATAATCCAGTAATGCAGCTTTAAACCTTGAGACAAAAAGCCTGACAAAATGAGTATGGGTCCAGATATATGATGCTTAAGGCGTCTTGAATGCGTTGGCTTGTGTTGAAGCAACAAACAGCAGAGCAGCGCTGGCTTTTTAATATCACTAACTGTGGAGTCCAAAAAGGCAGTTTGGCAGTTGACACATATGCTGCATAATTACAGCAAGTCTGAGATGAGCTTGATGTTGGCGTTATGTGATGGTTTACCAGCTTCCTGTATATACTGGTAAATTAAAGTATATACAGGAAGCAGCTGTTGTGTGAAAGCGTGTGACTATTACTACAGCAAACTCAGTGAACCTTTAGTTAGTTGACTGATTAGAAACAAGTAAATGAACATGTTTAGATGAGTGAAAACCACTTCATTCTCTCAGCTAAGTTGATGAAAGGCAAACTGATTGTTTATACTATGAGAGGTTTTATTTTTCATTCATTTAAATGAAACACTATTTAAACAGCATTTTGCATCAGGTCCTACGTAACATGTTACTAATGTAAAACACTTGGTTTGGGTCCTACTGCAACACATATTCAGTCCATCCCAGCAGCCACTATACCACAATAGGTCAACATTCAAATCTGACTCACAGTAGTCATGTGGCAGGGTAGGACCCTGGACATACTGTCCACATACACACGCAGTGGACACAGCCAGGATATGTCTCAGTTACGTATACATCCACTCACGTTTAGGGGACACTAGCAAACCAATACCACCACTTGCACTTTCTCTCATTTAAATGTCGTACAAATATTATTTCTTGGCAGTTAGAGAAACACACTTTAACTGGTAACTGTAATAAACGGTGTTATATTGTGATAAACTAGGTGAATGGTGGAGACAACCCTTCACTAAAAGCAACAAGTCTCTGGTTATCTTGGAACAAAATGGGAGCAGGTTAGTCCAATGAGACAGGCTGGAACACCCGATGGAGTAAAATCAGAAAATGACCTGTAGCAAGACACTGTGAGGTGAGTCAGTATCTAGCAGGCTAATATGAGTGAAGAGGTCTGAAAACAAATGATACCTGCCTCATTATAAAAACCTTGATTCATCGGGACAAGTCTGAATCCATTTGAAAACTCGGTATAAAACCCAGTTCTTACAATGTTTTTGATTCAAAATGTCATTATTTTCTCTGACCTTAAAAAGCAAACAATCTTGTCACATAAATGTTTCTTTTTTCAGAAGTTTGGATTTAACATCATTTGCTTTTCAGGTAAAACATGCAAGGTTTTATTTCACCTGAAATTCTGTTTTAAAACCAAAATACCTTTGACTGACAGATTTAAGTCAGATCGTAGGTATAACACTACTTACTGCAGTTAGGTTTTAAGGCAGTGTACACACAAAATAATCAACGGAACAGATCCAGATAAAACAGGGAAAGTGTGAGGGCCTTTTATGTACCAATGCTAATGAAAAATAAAAATCTGTTCTCATGTCCTTCACAATACTCAACCGTTTTGTCTGTCTGGATTGTGTGCAGCTTTAGCTGAACTGCTCAGTGTCAGATACTTTCAACAAACAGACTGGTTGTAGTTCCTAACCTGAAAACCATGTGCTGAACCAGGCTGGTGCTCAGAATTGAACTGTGTATGTAAGCCTCAGCAGGGGAACTCCCAGAACATTCAGACCTTCATAACTACCGAAGGTGACTTCATTTCTACTGGAGCCCCATCTATGACACCTTTTCAGACAACTTTGTGTTATAAGACACATTAGCAACAAGCTAAATGAGTTTCCATCTCTACTGATGAAAAATAAACTGTCTAGCTACTAAGGAGATAACACAGCTAATAAACTAGCAAAGCCAATATCATAACATGTTTTTTTTCAACTGGTAGTAAAGCATTTTGATGAATTATGGATATGATTATTAACAAGACTAAAATATTACACACAGTTGAATTTAACTGTATGATTCTTTCTGAAGGAAATGACAGAAAACGGATTTAAATCATTTGTTGTCATCGCAGGTACGAATCGAAGCATGTTCTGTAGCAGAAAGTTCCTTTTTTATTACCTAAAAAGGTTGTTTATAAAAAAATAAAACTGCGAAAGCATGAAATTATGGCAAAATAACAAACCCAATTCCACCATTATGGTGTTCAAATGATTTGACCTTTAGACAACCTACTGGCAGTCTTATAGAAGGTACATCTGTTGCCATCCTCACTAATATTGCTTTACCTGTCATGCTAGTACCTGTGCTTTAACATCAAAATCACTGATAATTGCAACACTTGTTCATTATTTATACAGCTGAACAATTGAACTGCAGCTGTCATAGCAATATCACATGGTGCAATTTCACAGTCACAAAGGACTGTTTGAATACAATGCAGAGTGAGTGATGATGGACAAGACAGAGAAGCGTGAGGGAAATGTGGGCTAATCATCATATATTGTATATGACAATATGACAATGTCATGTTGTCCTCATAGTGTGCAGCCCTATTAGTTTACTAGAAGTTTTAACCATTGTACTTTTGCTTGTAAATGTAATTATTCATCACATCTACGTAATACATGATTTAAAAAAACAGTACATTGTACAGAAACATAGATGGAATTCACTCATTTACTTGATTGGATTTAGAAAGTTAATGAAAAACTCAAACAAAAGGTTGTGAAGGAGGCATGTTTTAGACTGGGTTAGATCCCTGTTAAATATTATAAGGTGCTTATTTTCTAAAGAAAGGCGCAAAGTGCTCTACAAGACAGAATAAGGCAATGCAGGTCTAGGGGCTCAACACCTTGTTGCCAAAAGCTTGACCACAAGGTTTTAAGGTGGGGAATAAAAGTAGATGTGTTGTGCCTGAGTTCATTAGGTAGAGTTTAAGAATTGAAGATCTTATGGAGAATCTTCCATTAATTACTAACAGTCCACTGAGCATATTTAACAAGGCAGTGTTTTTAGTGGAATTCAGTGTTAACTGGTACAACAGTAATGTAGTAGTAAAATTACAGACTACCTTAGAAAGTCTAATAAAACCTTTAAAAGACTTTTAAAACAAAGACGGAGCAGGTATGGAGAAAAAACATGGCGGTTCCGAGGTGAGTGTAGCAGCAGCTTTCCAAACATCTGGACCAAACTAATACCTGGAAAACAGTTACAGTAGTCCAAGTGAGAACAGAGTAAAGACTGCATATCGTTTCCAAAGTCAGCGAACCATTTATTTGCAAATGAGCATTCTAAGTACTGCTGTAGTGGTTGTAGTTGCTCAACAATCCATAGTTGTTGTCATTTTTCTACATCTGACCACAGATCAAATGTCCACCATGTCCATCTGAGACGGACATTTCTCAGTACATTTACACTAGCAAACGTTTGTGTCCTTGCCTCCAAACTTTCTGTTATAGTTTTTGTTTGACTGTGAATTCTAGATTTGTTTGAATTTTGTAAAGCTGCTCATTTAAAAACAAAGTTTTAATTGTCTCTGCACTTTTATATACAGAACAACGGAACTAACATTTCATTTTTTTTATTTAAAATGTACCCACCATTCTGAAAATGTGTTTTATTTGTAAGTGTTATTGCATCATTGATCATGTTTGTTAGAGCTGTCAGATATACTGTGTTCCAAAATATTACCTTGTTATTGACTTGTGTTTGTTTCAGATATGAGACACACAAATCTTAAATTTATTAAACGAAAAATGCTGAAAGATTTGAGTGACTAATATATATATCATTACATTGTTAGTCTTACAGTAATATCGGCCTTGTGGACATTTAGACAGAGCTCTTAAGAAACACACCCAAACTAAGGAAATTAGAGTCAGGGCTTGATTAATGTTTCATTTAAGTAGTAAGTCAACATGAATATGTTAGAAAGGCTTAGCATGGGGTTAAGGCTGGGCTAATGCAACAAGTGTCAGTGTGTCACATTTGGATTCAATCAACATGCAACAGCTTGTAAGAGACAGGTCCTATGAGGCAAATCTGCTTGCAAAGAAGGCCTGATACCAGTTTAACTTTTTGATGAGGTGATGTCCTTGACTGGGGCTAATCTTGTTTGCAGTTTCCTTAACAACTGTCGACAAACTGTTAAGCATCCATCAGACAGAGTTTAGGCAAGTCAATACTGAAACAATCTGTTGTCTGATCTGGCTGCACCTTACGGTGGTTTTCAGGTCTGCCTTTGCTCACATTACTTTTTTTTATTTCACATTTTTATTTAAATGGAAATAATTTAGCTGAATGTTTGTCAGACTGAGGATGATAATATCTCATGTATGTTGGTGCGGGAAACAAAATGTAATGATTAATTTTAACATATGATAAAAAGCTGCTTAATACCTGATAAGATAATGTATGTATGAAAAACAAAACTTATTCATAGCATTTGTATTTTTATTTCTGATATTATTTTAGGATTATTAAGGATTTAAATTATCTGATTAAATTTAGTTTTTTTCTTTAATACAGAAGAAATTCTCATTTGAAGGAGAGTCACAATGTTTAATTAATGTAAACAGATGTTTTCTTATTATAATATAAAAAATAAATACAATGAAAATGATTCAGTTTGAGATTTTCAGAAATGCACAATATACCTGAAGCATCAAATTTAATTTAAACAAATAATAAAAATTTCTCATTGTCTAGAAGGTTATGGAACTTACCTCGGCTGCCAGACTCACTGATATCTGCATCACTTCTGTTTTCCCAATATGCTCTAATGAAAAAGTGCTGGAGATCTATTTCCACATGAATACTGCATGTTGTCCTGCTGAGTAAACACCTGGATAACCCTCCAGCAGCTGACTCCAAGTATTCCTGCCAAACAGTTGAAGGAAGCACTGCGGCCTTTTTGTTTCAGGTAACAATAGACGTACTCGTTCATGACTGTTTTCTAATGATTTTTGCTGCCTTGCAGACAGGACCAACGCTCAGTCAGTGGTGCCTAGCTGCAGTGGCTCAGCAGAGGGCTTTTACACAAATAAATTCCCTCCCTGATTTATCACTTTGCGACTCAGGGGTTCAAAGCCGGTCATGAACAATATTTGGATGCGAGGCATCTCTTCTACCCAGGGGCCCTCAATTAACACGACGCCCCGTGCCAGATGTCCCCGGCTACTCCGTGTTACCTGAGGAGGCTACATTAGATGAACCTGTCCCAGTAAAGTTAAGGGTAAGCTCAGGGTTGAAGGTTGAAGTGGGAGCGGATTATCCGCAACTTCCCAATTCATGGATTTCTTTCAAACAACTCTGTTCTCATCAGCTTCCTCTGATGGCTCCAACAGGATCTGCTTCAGAGCAGCTCTGGTTCACTGAGAAGATGACTGTGTCACAAAAAAGAAAACCAAACATCTACAGTACTCCTACTACTACATGACTGTTCTATTATTCATTTATTACTTTAACGAAACAACCAGTGTTGGAGAGACAATTTTAAACACATGCTCTGGAAAAGCTGATCTATTAGCAGGATAAACTTTAAAGGTCAAATGATGCCGACTCATTATGCAGCTCACCCGTCTGTAGGCTGTCCATTCATATTGAACATTGAAGACTGGCACACTGTAATTAAAGCTATTTGTTATAATATTCACCCTGTTCCAGAGCCAAAGAGTTACCAAATTTAAGTGCTTCTAGAGTTTGTCTCTTTTATTTTAGTGACCCCCCCTTGACCAGATATGCTATATCTGCAGAAAATCATCTGATTATGTGCACAGAAAGCACTACATATACAGGGGTTGGACAATGAAACTGAAACCCCTGGTTTTAGACCACAATCATTTATTAGTATGGTTTAGGGCCTCCTTTTGCGGCCAATACAGTGTCAATTCGTCTTGGGAATGACATATACAAGTTCTGCACAGTGGTCAGAGGGATTTTAAGCCATTCTTCTTGCAGGATAGTGGCCAGGTCACTACGTGATACTGGTGGAGGAAAACTTTTTCCTGACTCGCTCCTCCAAAACAAACCCCAAAGTGGCTCAATAATATTCAGATCTGGTGACTGGTGCAGACCATGGGAGATGTTCAACTTCACTTTCATGTTCATCAAACCAATCTTTCACCAGTCGTGTGTGTATTGGTGCATTGTCATCTGATACACGGCACCGCCTTCAGGATACAATGTTTGAACCATTGGATGCACATGGTCCTCAAGAATGGTTCGGTAGTCCTTGGCAGTGACGCGCCCATCTAGCACAAGTATTGGGCCAAGGGAATGCCATGATATGGCAGCCCAAACCATCACTGATCCATCCCATGCTTCACTCTGGGCATGCAACAGTCTGGGTGGTACGCTTCTTTGGGGCTTCTCCACACCTAACTCTCCCGGATGTGGGGAAACAGTAAAGGTGAACTCAGAGAAAAAATACATGTTTCACATTGTCCACAGCCCAAGATTTGCGCTCCTTGCACCATTGAAACCGACGTTTGGCATTGGCATGAGTGACCAAAGGTTTGGCTATAGCAGCCCGGCCGTGTATATTGACCCTGTGGAGCTCCCTACGGACAGATCTGGTGGAAACAGGAGAGTTGAGGTGCACATTTAATTCTGCCGTGATTTGGGCAGCCGTGGTTTTATGTTTTTTGGATACAATCCGGGTTAGCACCCGAACATCCCTTTCAGACAGCTTCCTCTTGCATCCACAGTTAATCCTGTTGGATGTGGTTCATCCTTCTTGGTGGTATCCTGACATTACCCTGGATACCGTGGCTCTAGGAGGAGTGAATGCTGCAAGTCAGTTGATGCAATCTGATGGGTTTCCTTAGATGGAAAACTATTCGAATAATAAACTTAATTTGACTGCATTGTTTGATAACTAAGATCAAATAGGAATGGATGTCATTGGCTTGGAATCGATCTGTTTAATTGGACTGAATTAATTATATATTTCTGCATATGAACTGCTTGTTTTGTAAAGAGCTCCGAGATGACATTTGTTGTAAAAGTCTAAACATATTTAACTTGTTAATTTAAATCAAAATGGCTCAGTAAGATTTATTTGTCTTGCGTTCTCCCAGATTTGGGGAAATTCTCCAGACTGATTGAAGGTGTTCATTAGTCATGTTCATCTCAGGGAAAAGCACCAGATTCCTAACTTCCTTTTTTCCTGTTTCAGCATTGTAAAGTAAGACAGCAGGATGTAAAGCTGCCTCCAAACCTTTTCCACTGTGGTTTGCAACTGGATTGGCCATAAACCTGACTCCTGGGTTTGGACTGAACAGACTGAACTGACCTGACCACATTAGCTGTTCCAAATAGTATACAGTAAACTAAAGTAACGTCTCTTTGGGATCATTCTACAGATTTATTGTCCTTCCTATTTCTTGTCCATGTCTACAAACCATCATCATCAGTTTTCTTTCTTTGTAGTTCACTTTAAAAATGTATAATAGAATTAAATAGCCAGACTTTACATTACCTACTATTTCTATTTAATGTGGTTCTAAAATCCAGATGGACTTGTTGACTTTTATGAGATATGACACATTATGACCCCTGATTAAAGCTAAATCCCTCTGAGTAACGTCCTGCTGGCTGATGTCGCTTATTGGAGTCACATAATCATATTTCCTTGGACTGGACCGTGACTAGATAATAAAGAATTACTTTAAATAGTTTGGTGCCAGAACAGGTAGAAAACATCCCAGGAGTACCTGGAGAGAAACACATAATGTCTGGGTCACCTTCATGGATCTGTCACACCCACAACCCAACTCTGGATCAGCTGAAGAAACTGAACAGATAGTTAGCAGCAGAGATTCTGTTAGAAAATGATCAGAATAAATCACCGTCCAATCTGGTTTTAGTCACACAGTTTAAGCTCTTTCAGAAAGTCCATTTATCTAAGAATATCAGAATAAAATAGACGGTTTTATTCAAGAAAATACCTGAAAGTAAATTCATTGGACCTGAAAAACACACAGTCTTTCAGTAGCATAAGGATCATGATGAACTTGGGCTATCTGTAGTGGGGGAATCAAGCAGCACAATAAACTACACTCAGAGCTTTGGGATCTTACTATAACACATGGTGGAGGCCGAATTATGATATGGAGGAAGTTAATGCATCATAAAAAGATGCAAAACATTTTAGAGAAAAATGTATGAAGCATATAAAGATAATTACGCTTGAATTGGAAAATGGTAATTGTCAGAAACACATGTACGATGTTTCTAAACTACAGCATAGTTAAATGATTTAATCATATATTAGTAAACCAAGCCAACCGGTGTGTCTGGGCTTGTTTTTCAGAGTGAGAAAGTCCCAGCACATTACAAAACAGACAATCAAACCCCATCTGATGGTAACTATAAGAACAGGGTCATGGATCCAAACGGCTCAAATGAGCTTGCTTTTAAGACAGTCTGTGTTTACACTGGGGGATGCAGTAAGGAGCTCACTCATTTGAGGGACTCAGAGCACAGACCTTTCACACTAAAAGGGCTAGTGTCAAGGTGAATGGGACATCTGACCAGGATATGTCCTGGACATCATCCAGGCGAAGTGTTTCAGACAGGTTCAACCAGGAGGAGGCTGCGGGGACACCCAGCACACGCCAGGAAGATAATGCCTCTCGATTGGCTTGGGAACGCTTTAGTGTCCTCCTGGAATAGCAAAGAGGGGGCAACTCGGGTAATGGAAACCTGGCTGGTTCTTCCCAAATCACATGAACCACATACGTATTAGAAAATGAAAAGTTGAATGTTAAACGACAAGTTGTTAAAAAATGAGAATGAATAAATGGAACAAAATGTAATGAGCGACAGTCGTTTCTTCTTCTCACAGCAGCTAATAATATGATCGCTATTAATAACAAATTACCCTTAATTCGTTTGAACTCCTGTTACTGACATACAACGTTCATATAAACTTATCCTGGCGACATGATTACTTAATGAATGGAAATGTATGTTGTGTAATGGTGAACAAAATAGACTCACTTGGTTCTCCCTTCAAGCTAAAAACCATGAAAACCACTGTGAGAGCAAAAATCAAGACCTGAAGGAAAGTAAGGAAGTAAGGAAATGATGAAAACTGAAAATACTCTGAAGCTCACTCAGACTGACAGAGAGAGGAGGGAGGATAAATATTACCATTTTGAACAGCCTCATCTTTCCAGCGGGGGGAGCATTTTTCTGCGGGCTCTAAAACAGATGGGGAGAGGCACTTTACAAAAAGAGACTAGAGCGCAGTAAAACAGGTACAGACAAACAGGGAGCTGCTGCTCTGCTTTCATATTTAATCAGAAACACTAAGGATGCATGGTGGCACAACAGGTGCTAAATTTGCATGGTAAAAACAGCAGCATCACAGGCATAAGTTGAGTGACTGTGTTGTTGTTGGTTTCAGGGTGTAACAGTAAGCGAGGGGATTGGGTTCATTTCCTCGTGCGATACACGTGAGCTTGTATCTGTTTAGTTCGATAACATATGTGCCGGATCAGAGGTGTTTAGTGGGACGGCTAAATCCACACGTGACGAGCAATTTACCTCGTACATTATCTCTACTGACTAAATGCACCTAATGGCACATACTCTACTGCCTGTTGAATCTAAATGGACAAGCTGTTAGCACGCTGCTGCAGCCCATATGTCCTGCAGACAGCGAGGTTCAGCGTGGACAGGCTGATTTTTTAGGACTGTAAGGAGATTCTGCTTTAGTAGTTTGTAGTATTTTCTCAGATGAATGAGTAAAGATTTAAAACATTTGTGTTTAGTAGGTTTTTCAAGCAGAGTTCGAGCTAAAGTTTGAGTTTAATTGGAAAGTTTCAAAATAATACTTTAAACTTTGTTTAAATGTTTACTACAGGTGTTACTTCCAATATAAATGACAATTTATGCTTTAGTATGTATATATTGACATATATGTAATACCATATATTAAATGATGATTTTAAGAGTTACAATATCAGAAACCTTATTCAATCTGAGTTGAAACTGAACTTGATCTCTGCTAATGACTTGTTACATAAGGAGACTTCTAACAAATAACCTGAAAATAAAACAGACAGACTGATTTGAATGACTAAAATCAGTATTTAAAATTCTAATATTCCTAATTCAGTTGCTGTGAACAAAAACAGATCATTTAACATCTCTTCAGGAGATTTAAAGGTCAAATTCAAAACTTTAATGGCAAGTTACAGCAGCAGATGATGTGCAGCAGAGCACTGAAGGCAACATGGCTTCAACTTTCAGGGGTTTTGCGTCTTTAACAGAGAGCAAAATCATCTTTTGTCAAGTGGATTTTAATGGGTTTAAACATTTTGACGTTACCCAAATATAGACCAGATAAATGAGAGCAGAACATCTTGTTTGGCTGGATGCTGTAAAACAGTGGTCCCTACTGTGGTCCCTACTGTGGTCCCTAGGGCCCTCTGTCCTGCATGTTTTCAGTGTTTCCCACTTAGATGAATAGGTCAATAGCAGCTTTCTGCAGAACTTGCTGGCATGCTAAGGAGTTAATGCAGTCATTTGAATCCGATGTGCTGGAGCAGGGGCACATCTGAAACATCCAGGACCTGGGGTCCTGAAAACCAGGGTTAGGGACCACTGCTCTAAGGGTTTTAAAGTCATTTCTTCAAGTTTCATGAGATAATAGAACATGCCATTAAATATGAAATCATCAGTTTTCTGCTTAGAATAGATTTAAAAGTTATGCTACTGTTATTAATTGTTTGTGTGTCTTGTGTGGTCATGTGCTACTGTGAGGGCATAAGGGTCTTACCTGACATACTGGTGGGCTTCAAGGCCAAGATGTCATCCTCAATGACTCCTCAGACATCTGGGAACCTGCCAACCAGAAAAAAGAGACAAGAGTCAGTCTGTCCTCCACATACACTAAAACACCCTGTTTCATCCATCCTTGCCATTTTACCTACAAAACGGAATTTAATTGGAAAAAGGCAACTGAAATGAGTGGAGTCTCATTTAAACTAGTTTAGGATGCACTTGTTGTTTCTGTGTTTGTTTCAGGAGTAATTTGTAATCATTTCTTAATATGGTATCAACCTTTGACAGGCCTTGGGGCTGTTGCTATAAGGGTTTGTAAGTGTACAGCGACATCTAGTGGTTGATCCTAATATATGTGTTCATACAACCCCAGCAGCACATGGTAACAGGAGGTTATTGAGTTTCAAATCTTAAGGTTTAGTTTTCATTTCTTTCCCACATAAACTGCTGTGGTTTGCATCAGAACCTGACTTTTTCCTTCAAGTTAGGTTCTGGGTTTTCTTCCCATGTACAGGTATATACAAGAACGTTTAGAAGTCACATTTCTACACTTCCGTCTGTGTGTCTCCTACTGTGTGTATGTTTCCTTTCCAACTAATACATTTCTGTTTAAATATAGCACAATTCCATTCATTGCATTGACCTGAAGAATAGAGGTTTGGGATTACAGCACTAATTCGTAAGGTTATAGGTTATACCAGTCAATCAATATAGCCATGCAGATAAGATTAAAGCTGTAACAGTTCTGCCCATAAAAACCAACCACGATCTAAAGACGCATGTACTTCAGACCTACTTCAGACAGTATAAACACATTTTAAAAATGATCCTGCCCCCCTCGACTTGCCCTTTTTCCTAGAAAGAACAGTCCATTTAGACTATGTTTGTAATTGTGGTCACTTTTAAAGCATGCAACTTTCCTCTTTAATAAAGAAACACACTCTTTAACAGCACATTAGCTGACAAACTCTTCAATCATGTAAATTAAAGGTAACATCTGTGCTGGCATCATGTAACTAAGCAATAACCTAATTTATTTTCTATTGGTCTTCGGCTTGGCCACTTTTTTCATTTATCTAGGGATGGGAGGAAGGGAGGAGTGGAGGTCGAGATCTGCTGAGAATTATGCCTTAGTAAAACCATGCTAGAGCGCCCCTAAGCAACTATCCAACACAGGTAAAAAACCAGCCAATAAAACCTAACCAAATAGTGGATGAAATTTAAAATATTAACCACTGTGTTCTTTTTTTCAAGAGTAACAATCTGTAGAAGAAAACTTTGGATAGTCAACATGGGAAAATTACAAAAGCTAACATTCCAGCAAACATGGTCCCACAGTACCACCACATTACCAGACAAGAGCTACACCAATATCCTAGACTCTAATGATCAAAAGCTATTAATTGAATGTCTAGTAGTAAAGTAAAAAGATTTATGGATTTGGAACTACTAATGTTACCCAAAAAATTGTCTGAAAATGAACAGATCTTCAATTTTTCCATGCATATGAACACCTTTTTTAAACAATCTGTTCATGTTGCAAACTCAAGTGTTTTTAACCTCTCAACATAGAGTATGAAAGAGGTAAATCATTTACAAGATATTTTTGATGGGAAAGATTTCATATAATTTTTTTTTTCAGCAGACTATATTGTATTGATAGAGCCGCGGAACCTTAAACTCCCAAAGTGCTTCTCCATGTGTCTACAAAACCTTCAGAGGTACATTTAACAATCTCACTTACTTTCTGTAAATGAGACTATTGATCTATCTACTGGCACAGATTTCAACTACTGGAATGAAATTTGTATAAACGCTTTTAGACTTACCCAAAACACCAACCTTAATAATATACAATATACAGTCTTTCACAGAACACACTTTACAGGACCAAAGATAGTCCAACTGGGTCCCAAACTAACACATGTCCAACCTGCATGGGACATTTACCTAATGACTGGCTATACTACGGCACTGCTCACCTGTCTATGACTTTCCAAAGAGTACATAGTCCCAGTCTATCCATCACCCTGCCTGATTGGTGATGTCACACATGTTGACATGGACATTAATTAAACTTACAGTGCTCTTCCCCTGCTCTGCCTGCCCCCATCCTGCATCTCAACTCAAACGCATTACGACAAATAGAGCTGTGGTGGGGGATACTCTGCTAGCAGCAAGCAGAAAGGTCTCCAGTACACCCATTTTAATGTACCTTAGACATACACATCTGCATTCATAAAAAACATTTTAAATTATAACAATGACAAATGCATATACCAGGGTTGAAGATAGTGGAGCTGGACACGAGGGGCACAGCATGGCTCTCTTTTGCTTCTGTCACTGCGCCTACACTGTCTCAGTGGGGACTGATGGTGTGGGAATTAACTTGGGGAGTCTGGTGTTGCAGGGGAGGGCCACGCATAGGGTTGGCGCTGTGTTGTTTGTGTGGGGTTCTGGATACATGGCAGCATCATGGATTTCTGGCTGATGGTCTATGGATCTCAGGGATGTGGGATCAGCCTGGTGGGGGTCCCCTCCAGGCTGATGTCTACCTGGCAAGTTGGGTGCTTTAGAGGGGTTTCTCTTCCTTAGTGCTAGTTGATCCTCACATGCACATAGACATATAATCCAAATGGCTGAAGGCCAGACCAATACAAGTTCCTGTTTCATTGATGTCGCCTGTCTACTTTGAGATTACATGCAGTTTTAATTTAACCCTCTGGGGTCAAGGGTTTATATGGTCGTTTATGACTAATTTACCTCTGTATTTCCGGTAAAAACCATTACCATTGCCTTGTGTGGTATAATTTTTTTCAGCACAGCCTCAACTGTGTGAATTTACATTTATCATCTGGTGTTTGTTGAGGCAACTGTGGCTCAGTAGGAAGAGTAGTCGTCTTGCAAGGTTGTGGGTTCGATTCCAGCTTCCTCCTGCCATATGTCGATGTGCCCCTGGGCAAGGCACTTAACCTCAAGTTGCTTACTGGTGTATGAATGTGTGAGCGTTAGTGAGTGCGATAGGGTGAATGTGGCTCTAGTGTAAAGCGCTTTGAACGGTCTGTATGACTGGAAAAGTGCTATATAAGTTCAGTCCATTTACCATTTATTTACTGTAACTGCATATTGGACCTTAGGTCCCACAAAAGCATAAAATCCAAGTTGGAAAAAATTTCATTGTTTTACTGTGAAACCCACAAACATTTTTAACGAATCATTTTTATAATCTAAAATGTAAATATACACTGTAAATTTCTAAAACCTATGTACAAATATCGTAAACAGCACAGTTATATAACCTTAGTTACAGGAAAATGAAGGCAACTCCTCATTAATTTGTATAAAATTACTTACAAAACATCAAAGGTCATAACAAGATTCCAAAAAAGTCAGTCAGTCAGTCATGATTATAATAGATCATAGATTATAACGATGTTCATTCATTCATCTTCTATACCACTTATTCCATAGTGGCTCACGGGGGAGCTGGAGCTTATCTCCAGCAGTGTATGGGCGAGAAGCAGGGTACACCCTGGACAGGTTGCCAGTTCATCACAGGGCAATTGCAGGGCAAATACAAATATGTATTTGTGCCAAATAAATTATAATGCTGGCACCGCATTTATCAATGTCTGAACAACTATTTACAGTTATTTACAAAAGGCTCAAGGGGTTCACAACAAAACAGCACACATTATTATTGGTGCCACTCCAAAAAACAGTTTCTGTCCACCATTAAACAGAGGGGCACATCACCGGGCTGGAACTTTAATGCCGTAACGTACGATTTTTGGTCCAGGAGGGAGTGTTTGCATTACAGTCTGGCTTTGTTGGTGTTTAGGACAGCATCTGTGGGAGGAAATGGCCACAGGAGCATGATCAGTTGATCTGCCTGACCTAGTGGTGATCGGGACCTTGCAGGTGCGAAGCGCCACCAATTCCTCTGCTTGGATCTCCTGCATCACTCCTCGTCGCATCATTCCTTACATACAAAATAAAAACCACTAAACTACATTTAACTTCCAAACGTAATGTCTCTAATCCCCGAAGTATCAGAACTCGCTGTCAACATCTCTGTTTTTCCCTCTACTTCATTTGTGCACCACTCTGCTTCGCACCGCTTACTTCCGCAACTTTCTTCCATCTCTCAGCAACATAATACTGCCCATTCTTATTGGTAGAATATGTCAGATTTCCACCAATAGCAAAGGGGTCTCATGTTGTTTTAATATGTAGTAGTAGTGTTTTTATGTTTCCAAGCACATTCACAGTTCACAGAACAGTTGGTTATTACCATTTCTCCTTGCAATAAGCATGACAATATCCCGAAAAAAAGATATGGTTTAATTAATTTAGCGTAACTCTTGTTTTACTTGGCCCAACACAATTTAGACACTGGTGTACAGTTTATAATCAGCTTCAAACCTAAATTGAAACTGATACTCATGGAGGAGTTGTCTTGCTGCTCCGTCATCCCAAATCAGACATGTAAAAGTGACCCATATATGCCTCCATGGACCCTCAAGACTATAGTTGTATTTTTGCTTTAAAAATGTAAAGCAATTTTGTAAAACACTTTGTTTTACTTATTTGTTATTATTTTATGTCATATTGAAGTTAGTTGTTGTGCTTCCATTGGCTAAGTGTAAGATTTTTTATTTTAATATGAGACCTTTTCATGACTGTAGCCTGTTTTGCCTGTTAAGTGCCACACATTGTGCCATGTTTGTGGATCATCAAATGGATCTGGAATCTCGCCATTGTAGTTAGTAAAACTAGAGCCCCTTATATAGCATCTTGCATAGGGCAACCACAAAGCTAGAAACGGCCCTGCTGTTACTCCTGTGTTTCTTCCTAGGACAGCTTGTGGTGGGTCCAGCCCACTGCACAGTAGAACCTCACCACAGTGGCAAGTCATCACCATTTGGCCTCTACTCTTACATTTTTCTATTATCGGCCTGTTTTTTGGCCTGTTTTATTGCATATTTAGCATATCCTTTGAAATAAAAGCCAGGTGGCTGAGAGCTGCTTAAAGAAGGAGGAAGAAATGATTCATGGAGAAAACTCAGGATGTTGGCAGCTGCACAGTGAAGAGACATATTTAGACACAAATGCTTCTACAACAATAAATTAATGAACCAAATGATAAGATGATGGACTTTGTTATTAATACCAACATCAAATGTTAAGTCATTTGGTTGGGTTATGAACTGCTTTTATTCGGGCCTTTGCACCACTAGGCCAAAGTGGAAATTATATTCTCTCACGCACAGAGATCAACATACATTTTATGACACAGTCGGAATATAAATCTATCACTGCAGACAGTATAGAGCAAGATTTTTTTTGTGCTAATTCACTATTGTGCACTAACAGGCAAAGCAGAAATTCATGTAAAATCTTTGTTAAATTAAAATTTATGACGTCATCATAGGGTTGGTAATGTGTCCCACAATGTCCCTCATAAGCATCCTTGTTGTCCTGCATTCTGTTTTCTGATATCTGGTCATCCTAGTGATCGCTGGATGATAAAATTCCTTAATATCATCATCCATCCTCTCAAACAAGTGGCCAGGCAATATTATTTTGCAATTCCACAACTTTGTTTACGCAATTAACATAAGGGAAATTGATAAAAGTCACAATATAGAATAAACATATCACCATAAATCTTATGCTACTAAAATGTCATTTTGCACCTGTATGTACAATTAAATCTCCATGACAATTAGATTTTCGCAGCGGCACCTACAATTCCATATGTGTACACATCCTCAGAACTACTGACACTATCCCATGCTCAGGTCTGAATTGATGAACTAAGCAACAATTGATAATTCAGTATTAATTTTAATTCATATCGCCCAGCTGCACATGGGGCTTTATGTGCCCTCGCCACAATAATGGTGTGTTCCTTGGAAGTCAGAACTAGGAAGTGGGAGTTTGTCATCTCCGAGTTATAGCATTCCAGTTTCCCGCTTGTTTTTGTTTGTATTGCTAGCAACTGTAGCAGCAGTTTTACAACAATAACCATGAAAATTAAAGCTGCAAGCAGCATTGGGCGGCCACTCAGCCTGTGTGACCGTCGGAATGTCCAACTTCTGAGTACAAATGGAACACACCATAACGTCCTGGGTTTGAATCCCAGACAGGGCCTTATATATAGAGTTTGCATGATCTCCCTGTGTATGCATAGTTTCTCACCAGGTAGTCTGGTTGAAATTAATAATTCATTACCACAGTCATTTATAATGTTATAGGCACTAAATGATTTCAAGTAACAAAAACCTTAAGAGCTGTTCAGGAGCTAAAAGAACAGGTTCTCTAAAGAGTCTGAGATCCTATCACTACTATCCAAAAACATACATGTCAGATTAATTGGTCAACATGTATTGTCTGTGTGTCTGTCTCTGTGTAGTCCTCTGATAGACTGATGACTTGTCCAAGCTGTACACAGCCTCTTGCTCACTGACAGCTGAATATGGGCACCTACCATCTGTGACCTGCAAGGATTAGATTTGTATTGAAAATGCCTAGATAATCATGACATAAAACATGTAGTATGCCACCCCAGCTGATAGTAAAAAAGAAATCAAAAACTATAATGTAATACTAAACAGTTCTGATATATGTTTATTCTCCTGTCTGCCTTTTACAAGTCAATAAACTAAAGACTTAAGCAATGATGCCTTCAGGTTAGCAGTTTTTAATAAATGATAAATCAGCAGCAGTGAGGCAACCGAGGCGACAGAAGCTGATACACAGTCCATTTAGCAGTTTCTATATGAGGACCCCTCTGCAGTGTCTCCTTAGTCTGCCCCACTATTATTGTATCTGAGCCAGCCACAGTGTGCTTCTCCACAGAGAGTCACTCTGTGCATCTGTCTGTAACTGGAACTTGGTAAAACGAGAAACCAGGAAGCTAAATGTCCTTGAATGGCTGTCCCTTTTAGTCCACATCCGCACTTTCTCTCACACGCACACACACACACACACACACACACACACACACACACACCACTTTTGTCTAGCTGAAGCCCAAACAAGAATCCATGTGACAGTGACAAGGAAGTAGGGGCTGGGCTCTCTTCATACAGGGATATGTCCTCTCTCTGAGATCCGGTGACAGTCTTGTCTGTGTTGTTGAGTTGGCTTTAAAAACCTACTGCAGAAACTGGACACAGGAACTAAAGGTATCACTTTAGTTATATATTTACCACTTTACCTTCAAAGCAGAAGAAGCAGAAGGCTTCTAAAAAGTAAAACTTATTACTACACACCACTTAAGGCCTGAAGGGTTCCATAAACCTTATTGTATATTAAACTGAGATCCCTTCTGACCGACACATTAATTTGTGTGAATGACTTGACACAGTTTAATTTTGGCAATGAAGGGTCATGGTATATATATATGTTGACCGCTTTTTTCCCTCTGACAGGTATGTGCACACTTGTTGTAATTACCAGAATGCAATCCTTCATCTATGCTCTAAGAGATAGTTATTAATGGGACTGATGGATCATGTTATGATTCTGTTGCTAAACCTTATCCGTTTTAAATATTTACTCTCAAAAATGATAGAAAACAGAGAAAATGGTTCAGAGCTTTCAGAATTTAGCTGCAACAGAAAAACAGCTGGCTGGAAAGGCTTGATGGGAAAGAGTGCTGGGATTTACTGGTTTTACCCCAGAGAGCATTTAACATGCAGACAACAGCTGGGGAATGCCCAGAAGCTGCTCTAACTATACATTGGCTCTAGTAAGGACACAGAAAGACAGGAGCCCACAGTGTCTGAATGTAGTGAACATGAAGACAGAAGGCTGGAACAAAAACAGAACCACAGGCTGAAATATCCATAGAGAGACTTAACACACGTGTCGCTCACAGTGGAAAACTGATGTAATAAGATTTTCCAAGCTGTGAATGG
The DNA here is from genome assembly GCA_036173005.1 of Crenichthys baileyi. Lineage (NCBI taxonomy): Eukaryota > Metazoa > Chordata > Actinopteri > Cyprinodontiformes > Goodeidae > Crenichthys > Crenichthys baileyi. The sequence goes on from JAHHUM010001738.1 coordinate 518,864, forward strand.
GTGACTTTCTATCTTTACAAATGATATCCTATCACATCTGCATAACACAAAGATTGTCTGTAGCTAACTTGCTGACATTATGCATATATGGATATTAACATGTACTGTGATGTAAGGAAACCAGTGTCATCAGTTATCCTGTGCTTCAGAGAGAAAATTTGGAACAAAAATACATTCTGAATAATTTTTGAGCCTTTATCATAAAACGGCAAATTTCAGTTCTGCGGGCCACCTTGGCGCAAGTTCTTCTATGAGAACATCAGACCACTCAGGTTAATGTGAGAAGAGGTTATTATAAGTATCTGGATTTGTTGCTGAAATGTACTTTGGGAGCTCTATTTACCTACATTCATGAAAATAGGAAAGTTAATCTGACTTTATATACAGACACTTTAAAACACGACACGTGACATTAAACACAATATTAAAGGGGACATATCGTGAAAAATCCACCGTTTTAGCCCTTAAATATACACTGCTCAAATAAATAAAGGGAGCACTCAAATAACACATCCTATATCTGAATGAATGAAATATTCTCATTGAATACTTTCTTCTGTACAAAGTTGAATGTGCTGACAACAAAATCACACAAAAATCATCAATGGAAATCAAATTTATTAACCAATGGAGGCCTGGTTTTGGAGCCACACACAAAATTAAAGGGGAAAAACACACTACAGGCTGATCCAACTTTGATGTAATGTCCTTAAAACAAGTCAAAATGAGGCTCAGTATTGTGTGTGGCCTCCACGTGCCTGTATGACCTCCCTACAACGCCTGGGCATGCTCCTGATGAGACGGCGGATGGTCTCCTGAGGGATCTCCTCCCAGACCTGGACTAAAGCATCCGCCAACTCCTGGACAGTCTGTGGTGCAACGTGACGTTGGTGGATGGAGCGAGACATGATGTCCCAGATGTGCTCAATCGGATTCATGTCTGGGGAACGGGCGGGCCAGTCCATAGCTTCAATGTCTTCATCTTGCAGGAACTGCTGACACACTCCAGCCACATGAGGTCTAGCATTGTCCTGCATTAGGATGAACCCAGGGCCAACCGCACCAGCATATGGTCTCACAAGGGGTCTGAGGATCTCATCTCGGTACCTTATGGCAGTCAGGCTACCTCTGGTGAGCACATGGAGGACCGTGCGGCCCTCCAAAGAAATGCCACCCCACACCATTACCGACCCACTGCCAAACCGGTCATGCTGAAGGATGTTGCAGGCAGCAGATCGCTCTCCACGGTTCTCCAGACTCTGTCACGTCTGTCACATGTGCTCAGTGTGAACCTACTTTCATCTGTGAAGACCACAGGGCGCCAGTGGCAAATATGCCGATCCTGGTGTCCTCTGGAAAATGCCAAGCGTCCTGCACGGTGTTGGGCTGTGAGCACAACCCCCATTTGTGGACGTCGGGCCCTCATACCATCCTCATGGAGTCGGTTTCTAACCGTTTGTGCAGACACATGCACATTTGTGGCCTGCTGGAGGTCATTTTGCAGGGCTCTGGCAGTGCTCCTCCTGTTCCTCCTTGCACAAAGGCGGAGGTAGCGGTCCTGCTGCTGGGTTGTTGCCCTCCTACGGCCTCCTCCACGTTTCCTGGTGTACTGGCCTGTCACCTGGTAGCACCTCCAGGCTCTGGACACTACGCTGACAGACACAGCAAACCTTCTTGCCACAGCTCGCATTGATGTGCCATCCTGGATGAGCTGCACTACCTGAGCCACTTGTGTGGGTTGTAGAGTCCGTCTCATGCTACCACGAGTGTGAAAGCACCACCAACATTCAAAAGTGACCAAAACATCAGCCAGAAAGCATAGGTACTGAGAAGTGGTCTGTGGTCCCCACCTGTAGAACCACTCCTTTATTGAGTGTGTCTTGCTAATCGCCAAAGATTTCCCCCTGTTGTCTTTTCCATTTGAACAACAGCATGTGAAATTGATTGTCAATCAGTGTTGCTTCCTAAGTGGACAGTTTGATTTCACAGAAGTTTGATTTACTTGGAGTTATACTGATGTTGTTTAAGTGTTCCCTTTATTTTTTTGAGCAGTGTATTTTGTTGTGTACTTGCAGAAAAGTTTAATTTAGTTCTCCAGGTGTTGCAGAGATATCTATATATTCTGTTTGGGTCATATCTTTCAGTCCGTTCAGTGTTCTCTATCATCTGTTATGTTTTTCCAACTGTGATGTCACAGTATTTGCTGCGGATCAGCTAAATACGGTCATGGACTTCCAGCTGATCAATTTCGCGTATCCGGCATATTTATTTTTCACTCCAGTTTTGTAGTCTAAGCTCAAGTATGCCTACCCTGAAAGAGGATTCGGCTCAGTTGTTGAGTGTATTAACCCATACAATTAAATTCATCGTCCCTCAGCATAAGAACTTTTTCGAAGTGCCTGGTTAAATTTTATTTTCATGGAAATCTTCCCACATCAGTGAAGAAATTCCTATTTCTCCACTTCAAGTACGAGTTCCTCATCAACCTCCTCCAGTATCAAGAAGGATTTACTGAAAGACTTCATCTGAATAAGGGGTCAGTTCCTTCTGTCTATGGAAAACTACGGACACAGCAAAGTGGTAGCTGAAATAAACACTAAAATGTCAACAAACTTTATTTTAAACATGAATTTATTGTGTGTTGATATGACGTCCTGGCCATTGTTTTGATAGCCTTCTGCCTATATTAGGGCTGTGTGCTGCTTTTAGCTCCTTGAGGACAGAACCATACTGCGCGTTTTGAATATTATTATTACATAAACAGTTTTGCATTGTTTTTGCTGTTTCTGTTTTGTTTCTGCGGCACTAGATAATTGTTATCAAACTACAAAAATGGCAGAACGGGTCAAAGTGCAGCGTTCTTGGACCTGGAGGGGGACGGGGTATGAAGTGCCTCATTAGCATTTAAAGAGACGGTACCAAAACAAGTTGCTCTCAGATGCACCACACAACAGGGGTAGAATAGGAACCTGTGGAGCTACAATAACAATGAGTTCAGACCAAAGCAGTTGAAAACTTATATATTTACTAAAGGTTACTAGGGTTGCTAAAAATATATATATTGGTATAATTGATACTAAAAATACATACAATATACATTACAAATTTAGGTAAAATGGATATAAACTGACCAATTTTTCTCTTGATGGACATGAAATGCCAGAGGATGCCACATGCTGTCGTGGATTTTTGTTGGATAGGATCAGAATGCAGGGAGATGCTCGGGAGCCACATGGTAAGGTGGAAAAATCTTCTTTTAATGAAGTTTAGCACAATGACTTACAGATGAAACCAGCAGATACAGGGAAATGGCAGGAAGGCATCAGGTGGAATGCAGGGACTAGACAGGAACTAAACAGGACGGATCTACAGGGAACAAGGGGAACCGGAGAGTAATTATTCAGACGGAAGTGTAAGGTGGACCAATGGGAAAGGGAGGTAGGTAATCAGGTGAGTACTAACAGGTGAGATGACCAGGTGTGGGGAACTGAGGGAAATAGGTCTCTATAGAAACTGGAGGCCGGGGAACACAGAGACATGAGGAGAAACAAAACTAGTGACAAACTCAGGGAAAGAGATCTAGAGGAGACTATAATAGATACATCACAAGGAGTAGAGACACCAGAAACTAAGATAAATAATAACCGTAAACATAATCAAAACATAAGAAACAAATCTGGAAGGTAACAAAAAACAAAAACCCAAAATGGCAGATCCTGACACATGCTACCTCTCTGATGTTTCAGAGCAACTTAAACAGGTCAGTACAGCTCCTGTTTCTGCAACAGTGAAGTAGTAAACCTCCTGGACATCACAAACTAACGTTACAGACAACCCCATTATGGTGTTCAGTTGGTCGGTCAATCAAACAGCAGCTGATCCAGAACACTACTGCCCGTGTCATCACTAAAACTAAGAAACGAGAGCACGTCACCCCAGTTCTAAAGTCCTTACACTCTTTGTAGCTCAGAGAATAGACTTTAAAATACTTCTGTTAGTTTATAAATCACGGAATGGCTTAGTACCAAAATACATTACATATTTGTTGACGTTGTATCAACCTTCCAGACCGCTCAGGTCTTCTTGTTTGAGTCTACTCTGCATCCCCAGAATCAGAACCAATCCTGGAGAAGCAGCATTCAGTTCTTCTACTCCACTAACCTGGAACAAACTCCCAGAAAACTGCAATCCCTGAGTTTTAAATTAAGGTTAAAACCTATTTGTTTAGAGTTGCCTTTTCCCGTTTTATTTAGAGTTTTAACTAAATCATTAATCCTAGTCTATTGTCCAACTTTTCTTTACCTACCTCTATTATGCCACTGCTATGTACTTTTCTCTGTGTTTTTCTTTCTTTATGTTCTACTCATGTAAGACATTTTGAATTGTGTTATTTTTGAAATGTGTTATACAAATAAACTTGCCTTGCCTAAAAATAAGCTTAGGATCAAATTGGCTTGTATGTAGTTGGAATCTGTCTGTATGATTCCATTGAATTGACTTTTTTCAAGTGCTCTTTGGGGTTTGATGCACATGCGCCAGCTGGAGTGGCAACAGGTTCATGTAGCTCATGCATGTCTGAATGATTTGAATGACTGATTGTGCATTTCTCTCCTGTGATGGACACGGCTTTGGGTAAAGTGGAGTGGAGACTTTTGGGTTTTATCAGAGTTATGGCTGAATGACATCAAGCCTGACTCATGTGTTGATCTACCCGACTTCTTGACTGTAGGTGCGGACAGGGACGCCAGTGGACCGGCAAAAGCAGAGGTGGGAGACTGGCCCTGTTTGTGAACAATAGATGGTGTCACCCAGGACATATTACGGTGAAATTTAAAGTGGGCTGTCATAATATTGCACTTTTGGCAGTCTGTCTTAGACAGTATTATGTACCACAGGAGTTTTCATACCTAGCCTTCATTGTTTTTAGATTCCTCTGCGGGCAGCAGAGACGGTGGCATGTGATGTTATCCAGGAGGCTGTTGCTAGACCCAGAATTTTTAATAAAGTTCTGGAGGTACATTGGGAGGGAGTGAACTCCATGAAACAGTTAATTGTATGCCTAATGGCAAACCTCCAGGACCTGATGGCTTCCCTGCAGAATTCCACAGAGTTCTGGCCACTGCTAGCCTGACAGAACTGTAAGTTCATTTGCTTTACAGCAGGACCTATTCGCTGAATATATGAGCCAGTTTGAATCAGTTCAAAATAGAAAGACCTAAAAGTAAATAAAGTAAATAAAGATTGTGCTTCTCTACAGCGATAGAATGAGCAGAACCTTCCACTTCTGCATCAACATCAGAAAGAATTCAACTCCAAGGCCCTCCTCTGCTAAAATATTTGAGTAAGAGACCATCTACACCAACCACTTGTAGAAATGATCTAAACAGCGAAACAAATGAGCTGGGAAAAAGTAAGTAAATTATAAACTGTCACTGCAGCTAGAAGTTTTGTTTTGTAATCATGAGGCTGCATTTGTTAAAAGAATTGATGATTTTAGTTACCTTTAGCTTTTCTAAAACATTTTCTTTCATCTTAGAGCATTAGTTATTGAGCGATTTACTGAAACAGTTATTCTGTAACTGAACTCCCAGTCAACCTCAACCTCAACCTCAACCTCATCCTTCTGATTCAATTTCCTCACCAAGTGTGTGACACTGGCAATAAAGTAATTAGAACTCTCTCAACCCCTCCAAAGTGTCAAAACATAGGTTCATGAACAGGTGAGACCCCCAGGGCCTGATGTATGTCAAAGGTCGCTGGTTTCTCATTAGTAATACATGCTTCTAAAAGGAAATTCTTGTTTTGTGATATCGGTAAAGTTTATACAGACAGCTTCCTATGTCAGAGATCACTGAGTTATGTCCACAAGAAACAGCGGAATGGATAGGTAATTCGGTAATTGGACCTCTTTTGCATTTCAGGGTACTGGCAATAAAAAAGACGTTAGTTTCACAGTAGTTCCAGAGCAGAGGCATCAGAGTTGTCAACATCATCAACAGCATCAAGTCTGGTACAGCTAAAAGTTTAAACCTGTTGCACTGAAAATACTAGTACGCAAAAAAAATTTCAGGAAACAAAGAAGGTGCTGAAGTCCGTCAACTTGCTTCTAATGAATCTGAGAAGTACAATGTGATCTTTAGCAGTAAGTAATCATCTTTAAGAAATCCTTAAATGCATGTAAATGTACCATAATATTGTTTCATTTATACATTTTTTAAGAACCCACAACTGACGATCTCGAGGATTTCACATTAACAGTCCGAATACGGTAATTAATGTTAAGTGCAACAACATTTTATAGTTAACAAATAAATAAAATAAGATTGAATAAATCTACTTATAGATTTAATGAGAGGCGTATACCCGAATGATCACGTTGGAGGGGTCAGCGGCTGTAACCGACTTTCCCCTAGAAAGTCAAAGTTGAGAAGGCGGCTTATCTCCAAAAAAGAATTCTTCTATCTTCTATCAAAGAAAGAAAATCTGAAGCGTTAAATACGCCTCCACGTATTATCATCATTTCCCCTGAACACACACTGGATAAGTTGCCAACTGCCGCTGGGGCAGAAAGTAAGTCCAAAAAACGAGATGTTTACATTGTGGGTGAATGTGTTATTATAGACTTGTTTAACCCTGAGATAAAACTGCTTAATTTACTTACTTTTTCCCAGCTCATTTGTTTCTCTGTTTAGATCATCTCTACAAGTGGTTGGTGTAGATTGTCTCTTACTCAAAATTACGCAAAATGAACTTACGATGAACGACATCCAATCAGCATGCACGGTTACGCCCCTCGGCCACACCCCCCACACCACCTGTTGCCACCTGTTCTCAGTCCCCCATGACCCCCCCCTTAAAGGTCAAAGTTCACCTGTCAAACAGTTTGATTGAAGGGTGTACTTTAGTCTCTCATACCGAAAGACCCCCGGCCAGGAGTCGACCCCAGGACTTTCTTGCTATAAGTCAACAGTGCTACCAACTGCGCCACTGTGCAGCCTAGGTAACAGTAGCAGTAACTCGAATAAACACATTTGAAACAATTTCACAATCAATATTTCTAACAGGCTGAACCAGCTGAAAGAAGTGGATTACAATAAAGGCAGTAGAGGACGATCTCACACAGTGGTGAACTATCTTTCTCTTATTCATGGGAAGAGTGTCTGTAGTTAAAATGATGATACTATGCTACTTTGATGCCAGATATCCTTTTTGTAGAGCAAAGGTGTCCTGGAACATGTAGGCAACCAGCTTCTTCGTGTGGTATGCCTCAAATGACTGAAAAAAAGACCAGTCTCACATCTACCAAAAAACATCTTGAGCCCCAAGACTGTAGGGAAAATATTCTGTGGACTAACGAGACAAAACGGTAACTTGTTAGAAGGTGTGTGTCCTGCAACATCTGGTATAAAACCAACATAGCATTTCAGACAAAAAACATATATACCTACAGTCAAACATCGTGGTGGTAGTGTGATGTTATTGGTTTTGCTTCAGGACCACGGTAAAATGTCGTAACTGATGGAAGTATCAATTCTGCTCTTTAACAGAAATCCTGAAAGAGAATCTTAAAGTCGGGACTTATATCTGATAGAGATGCTCGTACTCGTACTCGTACTCCTACTCGTCGTCTTCCGCTTATCCGGAACCGGGTCGCGGGGGCAGCAGACTCAGCAGAGACACCCAGACGTCCCTCTCCCCAGACACCTCCTCCAGCTCCTCCGGGGGGAGCCCAAGGAGTTCCCAGGCCAGCTCCTCCAGTGTGTCCTGGGCCGTCCCCTGGGCCTCCTCCCGGTGGGACGTGCCTGGAACACCTCCCGAGGAAGGCGTCCAGGAGGCATCCGGTATAGATGCCCGAGCCACCTCAACTGGCTCCTCTCGATGTGGAGGAGCAGCGGCTCTACTCCGAGCCCCTCCCGAATGGCCGAGCTCCTCACCCTATCTCTAAGGGAGTGCCCGGCCACCCTAAGGAGGAAGCTCATTTCAGCCGTTTGTATCCGGGATCTCGTTCTTTCGGTCATGACCCAAAGTTCATGGCCATAGGTGAGGGTAGGAACGTAGACCGACCGGTAAATCAAGAGCTTCGCTTTTCGGCTCAGCTCTCTCTTCACCACAACAGACCAACACAGCGCCCCCATTACTGCGGCAGCCGCACCGATCCGTCTGTCGATCTCCCGCTCCATTCTTCCCTCACTCGTGAACAAGACCCCGAGATACTTGAACTCCTCCACTTGAGGCAGGAACTCCCCTCCAACCTGAAGAGGACAAGCCACCTTTTTCCGGTCGAGTACCATGGCCTCTGACTTGGAGGAGCTGATCTTCATCCCAGCCGCTTCACACTCGGCTGCGAACCGCCCCAGCGCATGCTGTAGGTCTTGGCTAGAGGGGGCCAGCAGGACCACGTCATCTGCAAAAAGAAGAAACGAAATCCACTGGTCCCCAAACCAGACCCCCTCCGGCCCTTGGCTGCGTCTAGATATCCTGTCCATAAAAGTTATGAACAGGACCGGTGACAAAAGGCAGCCCTGCCGGAGTCCAACATGCACCGGGAACAGGTCCGACTTAGTGCCGGCAATGCGGACCAAACTCCTGCTCCGCTCGTACAGGGACCGAATGGTGATAGAGATGCTGTGGCATGAAAAACCCTCAAATGTGTTTGCCAACATTTCTTCACAGTGATGTGAAAGTCTCATTGCCAGTTATCACAAACATATGATGGCAGTATTTGCGACCTAGGGTTTGGAGTGTAATCACTTTTTCACATAGGCCCAGATCTGTTTACATAGCTGACATTATCCCTTTCAGAATGTTCCTGTGGGCTCTCCTTCATTTCCTGATCTTGTTCCTGAGTTCTCTAATGAGGAGGCCCAGGTGGACTCACCTTGCTTTCAAGTTCCAGCCTACTGGTCATGAGGCCCATCTCCAGAGATTCACCACTGGCCTTTTACATTTCTAAACAAAACCTGGAGTGAACAATGAAACTTGTGGCTTTCACTTCACTGTTTGATTATTTCAGTTTAAATCTTGTCTGCCCTTCACAGGAATTACAGGGATGCTTGATGTAAAGTTCTCAGCAAACAATGCACACCTAAAACTACTAACTAATACCAATACTTGTTTAATATTGGATCATAGTGAAAAAGTAAAAAATGGCTCCAGGAAAGCAGCATTTCTTGCTTGGGAACACACTAAGTGTTGACACTGAGTCTGGTTTTATTCTTTGAACGCTGAATTGTGGTGCTCACAGAGTTGTAGACGAGGATGTGGTCTTAAAGTCATGCCACAATCCCACAGACACTCTTCTTGTTCAGAATAACAGATTAACATTTCTAGTTAACCTTGCTGTATAGTAGTTGCATAGTTGCTGTGGTTTAAAAAAAAGATTGATTAAATAGACTACCAAGATATTGGCAGATTTTTTCATTATATCAGATGTGCACTTTTCTTTAAAAAAACACTACCTGTTCCAGCCTGGTAAGTTACAACTGTCTAATTTTAGTTTTTAGGTTTTTTTTAAGTTTTTTAGTTTTTAAGGCCTTTGCCAAATACTAATGCACTTCCTCCAATAGAAAATACTTTTCTCACAAACGGGAAAGCTCCAGGTTTTTTTTTCCCCTATGTTTATTGTTCAAACTTCCCTTAATTAAACATAGACATGTGTGGTATCCTCTGAAACATCAGAATCTTGGATAAAAGGCGATATAAACGATTTCTACGAACACCAAACACAGTTAAAACTTCAAGCAGTTGAATCAGAAATTAAACACATCCTACAAAATGGAGTCACCAGAAGTCTCGGCCTCTGCTTCCTGATTGGTGGGACTGACGTGAAAGACTTGGAGATAACTTTATTCTACTGGCTCCAAGGATGAAAAAGGAGGGGTCATTTGTGGTATTCGGCCCATCCAAACTCTAGTTATGGGAATGGGAACAGCGCGAATTTTAAAAATCCACATCGAGTTCAAACAGGGCACAACCGATTTGGCAGCTGAGCGTTTTATGTGTTTTTTAAATAATTTCCGTGTTTTGGGTATTTGGTTTTTTTTAAACCCAATGGCTTACCGAAAAAAAGTTTTAAAATCGTGGATGAAGCATTGGCCCCAAATACGGCTGATTTGTGTCTGAGGACGGCAAATGAAGACGAGACCGTGTTTTTCTCAGACGATGGGACAACAAAGATGGGGGCCCGTTGACAAAAGGTATGTTCATAAAGATGCAGGTGGATTCACTCCTGCTACTTTTGGTCCGTCTCTACGAACTTAACAAGCCATTGTCGCTTGGTATCAAAGGTGTATAAAGTTGTAAATCATACCTGCGCGTTGCTTAGCAACACGTTGTGGGAGAGAACGCCGTCTCTTGCTTGTAGCACGCATTCGTCGACGCCGTTCCAAAAGTATAAATAGAAGGCCGCAAAATATTTGTAGAAAGAGCTGCTCTTCAATTCAATTCAAATTCAATTCTCTCTCAATTGGCTCTCACAATAGATTTTCTCCTTAAAAAAAAACGGCAGAAATACCACTCCAGAGTAGAAGAGAGTCCAGCCCCTCTCAAGGAGATGGGTTCCAGAGCCCACGCTGTGCGTGGAGGCGAGCCCGACTATTTTCTAGTCGATATCTCTCGACCTCCCGCACAAGCTCAGGCTCCTTCCCCCCAGCGAGGTAACATTCCACGTCCCTAGAGCCAGCCTAAGTCCGGGGATCGGGGGCCGCTGAGGTCTCCACCTTCGTCCCGCCACCCAATCCTCTTTGCACCGGTCCCTCACGGTTCCCCCTGCAGGTGGTGGGGGTGGGCCACTGGGACTGCATTAGTTTTGCCAGACAGTTTTAATAACCAATCATATAATTAAATGTAGATAAAAATTTTTATTTAGAAAACAATTTAGTATTGACATGGCAGTAAAGTTTAGGTAAAATTTGGAAAAACTTTGCAAACTTTCTAACTTTGCTTGACTGGGCTGATTTTTTGCAAAAATGCCTTTTTAAAAAATGGGGCAAAAGCAAAGTTACTTTTACAAAAATTGAAATTTACAGTGCTCTTTGAACACCAATTTCAATGCAAGCACTTTTCACAGTTACTAGACAATGCTTGAGTTTCTGGCCAAAGAAATTAGAAAAATTCAGTCATTTTTTTTAAAATGTTTTAAAAATTTTTCCAAACAAACTTTTTTTATTTTTTGAGAAGCCAGTGTTTTCCTGAAAACTTTAAAATTGTAATTTAAAAAAAAATAAAATAAATTGAAAATTAAAATACATGTTAATTTTCTGAATGTATTTGATTTCATTATTGTTTTTTAAATTAATTGTGAAAATTGACAGGATTTTTGAAATATTTTGAGATGACCTGTGATTGGACTTGTCAGCAATTTTTTTTGTTTGATGTTTGCAAAAAAAAGTTCTGGCAAATTCAGATATTCCTGGTTTTTACATCAATGAAGTAGTGAATTTTTTCTCAAACAGGGTATAACAAAAAAATTTAAATGGAAAACAAGTCATTTTGAAAAATGCAACATTGAGCTAATCAGTTAAAAATTGCTTGCTCTTTTAGCTGTTTTTGAATTTAGCTTTAAAAAAAATTGTTCAGAATTTAAATTGTAAAATCTCTGATGAGGTTCTTGAAAAAACATCCATTTGAAAATGGAAGACTGAGTTATGAAGGCTAGTGTTTTGATTTCAGTGCCTCTAGGGCAGAGCAAAGTATTTAAAAAACAAATAAATTGGAAACTGTTTTTCAAATTTTATATTTTTTTCATGGCAGTTGCAAATTTGAGAAATCAGATGCAAAAAAAAAAATGTGGAATTTTGAATGTTTAATCTCTGTTTTGTCAAAACTTGATGATTAGGCTGAAATCTTTGAAATCTTCCTTTAAAAAATTTTTGAAACATAATGAACTTTGAGACAGTTTTTTCAGTCCTCTTTAATTTTTTCAACAGTGTGAAATTTAAATGCCAAGACTGAAAATTGGAAATGAAAAAAATGTAAACCATGACTTTGAAATTCATCAAATTTCTAACAATGAAAAGCAAACATCATGATCATGGTTTTTTAAGGTCTATTATTTTGAAGGAATGACATTTCATGAAACAAACATAAAAATGTGAACTTTTTAGACTGAGTTTTCAAAGTGCAAATGTGTCACAAGTTTTGGTATGTTTCATGCTTCTGAGGCAGTGATAAACCTGGCCAAATTGAATTAACATCAAGTGAAAAGACATTGTTTAATTTTGAAACATTTTCTAGACTCAGCATTTTTTAATGATTTAGCTGAAGCTGTCAGATTAAGACAGTTCACAATAATTGGAAAAACTTGAAAGTCTGACCACACTGTCATGTTTTGAGGTCATGTCAGGAAAAGACAAATGTTAAATGGGAATGAAAGTTTTTTTAAAGGTTTTTCTCATTGTTTATGATGTTTTACTTGCTTAAATGGAAAGCTTACTGTTGCAGCATGTTGGATTTTGTGATGGTTCTCTGTGTTGTATGTTTTGTTGTCATCAGGTTGACAGCTGAAAAATTTTGCAAAGGCATGGAAAAAAGAGAATAAAAAAAAGAAAAGGATTAATTTGAAGTCAAAAAGAAACAACATTTCTACTTTTTCAAAACACTTGAAACAATGCATGGCATCCTTTAACCTCTGTGTTACAAAAGATTTTGTCAAGTGTTTTACCTGTTTAGGTGAAAAAAAGTGTCAGTTATGCTTTGGAATAAGCTGCATTAAGTACAAAATGCAATTTGGCAACATGAATGAGACCAATGAGGTCATGCATTTTAAGCTTCCTTTTATTTCAATTTCAGTGAAATACTTTTTTGATGATCAAATGATTGTTTTTTGAATTAAAATTTTAAAGTCCATGGCAATGTCAAAATTGAAAGACAAAATACCAAAACAGAAGACAATTAAAAACTTTTGCACATGTGATGTGATGCTGACAAATGAAGAATGGGTACTGATTGACTGTTTAATGAATGAATCACTAAAACTGGCTCTTCAACTGGTAAATTTTCTTTGAATGAATGCTTAAAAAAAAAAAAAAATCCAATTTTTTTTTTTCAGTGGCTTTTTTCAGAAAAAATTGCATTTTTCACTGAGAAAAATGTGTCAGATTTAATTTTCATGACTTGATCAATTTTCATGTTCAGTGTTCAGTTAGGCCTCACTCACTGTTGGTTGATTTTTAAAAAGTGATTCAAAGATTCAAACAGCTAATGAAGCAGTTTGTCTGAATTTGAAGATAAAGAGCAATTTTCAATGATTAAAAAGTTTGAGAAGCTACAAGAAAAAAACCATTTGAAATATGTGTACTAAAGATGATTCAAAAAATCTACAAAAATGGTGATTCAGATCAAATGGAAAAGCAAAGCTTAGGAAATAAATTACAATACAGAAATTTTGATAAAAATGAATAAAAGTTTGACATCAATTGAATGTGTGTTGACAAGATTTCAATTGCTTGATGGTTGAGGAAATGTTGACTGTTGTTTCTACATTTTGGAAAGTTTTGAAGTTTAGCATCCTAAGGGGCTCAATTTGACACTGTTGTTTTGAAAGAATGTGTTTTTGACTTAAGGGTTAGCTTTTTGATACAACATGTTTAAATGTCAAGTTAATAAGCTGCATTTCAGCTTAAAAAAATTGATGTTTTCTATAGAAAAAAAATTCAAGTCATTGCAAACTCCCTGGGTGAATGTGACTTCTATTTAGATGCTGGATGTGGTAATGAGTATTGAAGCAGTATTAAAGAAAAAATTTTTTCTGTTGATTCTGTGGTTTGAATTGGTTACTTTGGTTCATTTTGTTACACAGTTGGGTAGAAAATAAATGATTGAAGGAGTGAGTGTAGATTGAATGCAAAGTCACAGCCACATTTGAAATTAGCAAAAACATTTTTTTATGCCCATAGGATTCATTTTGCAGCAGCCCTAGCACATGTTATCTGGAGGTTTAGTGAACAGCATTGTTTTCAAATTGATTTTGAAGGTCTGTTAACAATGTTTTTATAAGTACTATTTAGAAAAACTGACACTTTACAGTGTTTTTTTCAAATCTTAATGAAAAAAGTCCTATTTAATTTGAGAGTTTCAAGATGGAGCCTTTTTCTGTCAAAAAGCAAATTAAAGTTTTGATGAAGCTTTCATCCAATTTCAAGCTCATCAATCAGATCAAAGCAAAATGTTGCTGAAAGTTCAATTTCATGAAAACATTGCTTCAAAAACTCTTGAGCAAAATCAAAAACTTGAAAACTTCAGTTTGAAAGTTTTGATCATGGACAGCTCCAGCCAAAATGAAAAAGAAAAATCAGAGTAAAGCAAAATCCTAGGTTTTTGGATGAATCTGAGGTTGCTACACATTTTTCAAGTTGCACAAATGAAAAGTTGTTTGAGCAACCTCATCTGATTTGTGGTGCAAATTATGCAGTACTAGCATGGGAAAGTTTGGGCCAATGCATTTTGTTGCTACAGGCTGGATTTTAGAGCATTGTTTTCATTTTAATGTTGATCAATTGGTTCATCCAAAATGAATTGAATCTGAAGATCATTTAACATGAATCCTGATGATGTTTGAATAATTGTTAAACTTTTGATTAAAAATCCTTAAAATTCTAGTTGAAATGGGAGTCAACTTGTTCTGACTTTAAATCATGTGCATGGTTCAAAATTCATAAGACTGTTAAAAAATTAATTTTATTAAAGATTATCAAATTAATTTGCTTATTGAATGAAAACTAAAACATGGTATTGAATTCTTCAACAGCTTAAAAATGACCTTTGGTCCTAAATGTGTGTGACATATGTTGTGAAAAAACTGAGTCAATTATGCAGGACAGGTTTTACTTAGGCATTTTTTGGGACATTTAGATGCATGAATGTTGGCATAGAAACATTGATTTTCATTTCCACAGCCAAAATCAAAACTTTTAGAACCAGAAACCTAAAATCATGAAAAATTTGAAATTTTGGATTGAAAATTACCAGTTACAGGAAAATGCACTAAAATTTCACATTACATATTCAAATGATCATTTATTGCAAATACTGATGTACAGCACAGCAAACATGTCAAGAATAGATTGAAAGTGTTGAATTTTTCCAGTTTGAATCCAAATTAAATCTGAATGATGAAAGATTAATTGACTTTTTTATTTTAGCTTTCCCTTTTAAAAATGCTTCCCTGGATTTTGAATTTTGAATTTTAAATTCAGAATCAATCATATTTTTGAAATTTAACAGCATGGCTTTTGAAATCATTAGTCTGCTCATCATACCAGTCAGAGATCTGATTGTTCCATATTTTCCTAACAGAGCACTTCGTAACAGACTGCAGGTTTACTGGTGAAACTTCCTTTTCTCTAAAAGTAGAAGGGAGGCAGATCCTTTAGTTATCAGGCTTTCTCTCTCTTGAAACTGAAATTCTCTTGCTCTGAAAAAATTAGACATAGTCTCAGAATTTAAAAAATAGATCAAAAAAAAAAAAAATAGTTGAGAAGAGAAGACAGAATTAGCACAATTTATTATGTAAATTCAATTACTAAGGGGAGATAAAGAAGCAGGAATTTTTTTACATTCGGGTTTCTGAGAAAGTGCTCGATGAAGCTTTTCATCAAAACTATTAGACGGACAGAAAACAGCCGCCTCCTCAGTAATAGAGGTTACCCATAAAAGCTGATCAGGCCGGACTCTCTGCAGTGATCAAATGAGCCATACAGGCGGACAAGCAGCAGCCTGTTAGAAATCTGCTGCTCGCCCCAGAGGAAAGAAATGCCTGACAGTAAATCTACCTTTGTTTTTATCTCTGCCTGGGGTCATGCGGTGTGGTTTGGGCTCAAACTGGGAGAGAAAATAAAACTGCTGCTGCTTTTATAACGCAAGATGCTGGAACCCCATGGCAACAAGTAGGGAGGTGGACAAGACCAGACTATCGGAGCACGGACGTTCCCAGATGGACTCTGGCTTCAAACAAGATGCTTTACAAGATGCTTTTTTTCTGTTCTATGCAGTTTGAAGAACTTAGATTCATATTTAACGTGTGCGTTAAAGGCAGTTACTTTCAAAACTCATTGAGAAATAAATAAGGTTAATTTCAATGCATACTTTATTTGATTTTAATAGGTGAACTTTAAACTGGTAGCATAAATGCCAAAGGACTGTCATAAAACTTCTTGCATATCTATTACTTTCCATCTTGCCAGAATATGACCATAGAAATTGCTGCATGAATAGAGTGTCACAGCCTTTGTGAAGAAGTGGTAACAGGATGGAGATGCGTTTCCATTTGTCCCAGTGCTGTCTGCCGTAACTTGCAGGGAGTGTGGACAATCCAGGGCACAGTGTAAGTTGCAGCTGTGCTTCCCAAACGTTTTGACACTTGTCTTACTTGAAGTGCGGCCCGTTCATCTAGTTTCTTAATTAGGTAATGTTTTGAATGTAAATGGATCAGTCATTTGAAGGCTCCCCTTTTTGGCTCAGCTCTTTACTATTGGCAGGCCAGAGCAATGTCCTCTTTCTGCAGACAGGGCCCAAATCTGTCTACTAGCTCTATACTACCATCATTTTGGAACAAAACACCAAAACCTCAACTCCTCCACTTGAGGCTGAGACGGACTCCAGACCTGGTGGCACCAGTTGACTTTTTTCTGTTTGAGAATCACAATCCTACATGCTACAGGTCATGGCATGACCAGTCCGGTATGAAATTCTTGATGAATAAGCAACAATGCTCTTCGACACTCCATCAATGACCTCTACATGCTGCAACCAACCTTAAGCTGCTAAAATATCACTGCAGACGTTTTTTGTTTATTCATATTCTTTTAATACTTATATTGCCCACTTCTTGCTTAAAAAGCTCCAGATGACCTCTCTAAAAAGCTGCAAAGACCGTCCATATTAATGTTTATTCCATTATTTTGTAGAATGGTCTTCATCCAGTGTGAATGTTGTTGTACTGTCAAATCTGGAAACATGCAGCAATGAATATTTTTACATAAAACATACAGCCAGAGGTATCATGGTGTATTTGCCCTCCGAATCTGGCTTTCTCCTTTTTTTCCCCTGCTTCAGCTGACTGGAGAAGCTGAAGTGGGCCACAGGAGAATTTTGTTCTACTTTAAAAGTCAAAAGCTATGAAAGCAAACAAATGGACCTCTGAGACCAGAATGTCCTCAAGTGATGAATGGAAGTCTGTGTGCATGCAGATGAGTAATTTACACACACTCTGGCTAAAACTGAGGCAGTGTGTCAGACTGCATAGGTTACCTGTGTTTAAATAACATAATTACTAATGAAGACTTTATATTTTATATTAAAATTGAGTTCTTAAAAACAGTACATCTAAAGGACTCTGTCGTGATGACATAAAACCAACCTGAAACAGCACACTTGATTCATATGAAGAAACAGTGGAAAAAATGGCCTCACCTAAAGCCCATTTGTTTCATGATTCAGGAGGCAGCCTGCAGGAGGCCGGAAGCACAAGGAGTCCGAGACGGACAGAGGGAAGTGGTCGTGTTTAAAGACGCGGTGTTTAATAATTCAGCATGCGGCGTCTGGTCTGCCTCTGATGCAGCAGGTGGCTGCGTTGAAACCAGAGAGATCACAGGGAGAGGAGAAAAAAGAGAAACTCTTCCTGTCTGAGAGCACGAGACGAGATAAAATGAGGTAAGACGGTCGGGATCAGTGTAGGCAAACAAGGACACTGCAGCTAAGACATTTCACAAGATCCGGCGGTACCAAACAGAACCAGAACTAATGAGTTCTAACAATGATCCTCTGACAAACCTGTTTTATCCTGCTATTCCTGGAGTGTAGCAGCTCTTGTGAAAGCAGTTTATCTTTAGAAGGATCAGTGAATAAAATGTAGATATTTATCGTGTTGAAGCACATCAACCTGTGCTGTTCATTCTGGCATGACGTGATCGACAAATAATTATAATAATCCACTCCCCTCTGTAACCCTCAATATCTTTTTACACAGAAACTAAAGATTAAACAGCAGCAGGTTCATTGTCTGCAGCCAACCCAGAATATCTAGTTTCTGGAATAAGTTTTTTATTTCAGCTTTATCAACAGAATAAAATTTTAATTACTTTTTAGTGTAATTTTTTCAATTTTCTCTGCACTCATCTCTAAACCAAAATATGGGTGACGATAAAACGAGGAGGAAATGGAATCCTTCAAGAATCCTTCATGAGGACAAATATATCGAGGCACGTGACGTCGCCCGGTACGGCGGAGCCGGGGTCCCACCCTGGAGCCAGGCCTGGAGTCGGGACTCGTTGGAGAGCGCCTGGTGGCCGGGTTGCTCCTCGCAGGACCCGGCCGGGCCAAGTCCGAACGAGAGATGCGAGGCCATCCCCCAGTGCGCCCACCACCTGCAGGGGGAACCGTGAGGGACCGGTGCAAAGAGGATTGGGTGGCGGACGAAGGTGGAGACCTCAGCGGCCCGATCCCCGGATACTTAGGCTGGCTCTAGGGACGTGGAATGTTACCTCACTGGCGGGGAAGGAGCCTGAGCTTGTGCGGGAGGTCGAGAGATATCGACTAGAAATAGTCGGGCTCGCCTCCACGCACAGTGTGGGCTCTGGAACCCATCTCCTTGAGAGGGGCTGGACTCTCTTCTACTCTGGAGTGGCCCACGGGGAGAGGCGGCCGGTTGGGGTGGGTTTGCTTGTTGCCCCCCAGCTCAGCCGTCTAGTGTTGGGGTTTACCCCAGTGGATGAGAGGGTCGCATCCCTGCGCCTTCGGGTCGGGGATAGGTCTCTGACTGTCGTTTCGGCCTACGGGCCGAGCGGTAGTGCGGAGTACCCGGCCTTCTTGGTGTCCCTGTCGGGGGTGTTGGATAGTGCCCCTCCCAGGGACTCCATTATGCTCCTGGGGGACTTCAACGCCCACGTGGGAAACGACAGTGACACCTGGAGAGGCGTGATCGGGAGGAATGGCCTCCCCGATCTGAATCTGAGTGGTGTTTTGTTATTGGACTTCTGTGCTAGTCACGGATTGTCCATAATGAACACCATGTTCAAGCATAAGGGTGTTCATCAGTGCACTTGGCACCAGGACACCCTAGGCAGGAGGTCAATGATCGACTTTGTTGTCGTATCATCAGACCTTCGGGTGAAGAGAGGGGCTGAGCTGTCCACTGATCACCACCTGGTGGTGAGTTGGATCCGCTGGAGGAGGAGAAAGCCGGACAGACTTGGCAGGCCCAAGCGCATAGTGAGGGTCTGCTGGGAACGCCTGGCGGAGCCCTCGGCCAGGGATGTATTCAACTCCCACCTCCGGGAGAGCTTTGACCAGATTCCAGGGGATGTTGGAGACATATAGTCCGAGTGGACCATGTTCTCCGCATCTATTGTCGATGCTGCTGCCCGTAGCTGCGGCCGTAAGGTCTGCGGTGCCTGTCGCGGCGGCAATCCCAGAACCAGGTGGTGGACACCGGCAGTAAGGGATGCAGTCAAGCTGAAGAAGGAGTCCTATCGGCTGTGGTTGGCTTGTGGGACTCCTGAGGCGGCTGACGGGTACCGTGAGGCCAAGCGTGCTGCGGCCCGAGCTGTGGCAGAGGCAAAAACTCGGGCCTGGGAGGAGTTCGGTGAGGCCATGGAGAAGGACTACCGGTCGGCCTCGAAGCAATTCTGGCAAACCGTCCGGCGCCTCAGGAGGGGAAAGTAGTGCTTCGCCAACACTGTTTATAGTGGGGGTGGGAGGCTGCTGACCTCGACTGGGGACATTATTGGGCGGTGGAAGGAGTACTTCGAGGATCTCCTCAATCCTGCCATCACGCATTCCCTGGTGAAAACAGAGGCTGGGGACTCGGGGTTGGACTCTTTCATCACCCAGGCTGAAGTCACCGAGGTGGTTAAAAAGCTCCGCGGTGGCAAGGCTTCGGGGATGGATGAGATCCGCCCTGAGTACCTTAAATCTCTGGATGTTGTGGGGCTGTCATGGTTGACACGCCTCTTCAACATTGCATGGCGGTCGGGGACAGTACCTCTGGACTAGCAGACGGGGGTGGTGGTTCCCCTTCATAAGAAGGGGGACCGGAGGGTGTGTTCCAACTACAGGGGGATCACACTCCTCAGCCTCCCTGGTAAGGCCTACGCCAGGGTATTGGAGAGGAGAGTCCGGCCGATAGTCGAACCTCGGCTTCAGGAGGAGCAGTGTGGTTTTCGTCCCGGCCGTGGAACACTGGACCAGCTCTATACCCTCTACAGGGTACTCAAGGGCTCATGGGAGTTTGCCCAACCAGTTCACATGTGTTTTATGGACCTGGAGAAGGCATTCGACTGTGTCCCTTGTGACGCCTTGTGGAGGGTGCTCCAGGAGTATGGAATCGGGGGCCCTTTATTAGGGGCCATCCGGTCCCTGTACGAGCGGAGCAGGAGTTTGGTCCGCATTGCCGGCACTAAGTCGGACCTGTTCCCGGTGCATGTTGGACTCCGGCAGGGCTGCCTTTTGTCACCGGTCCTGTTCATAACTTTTATGGACAGGATATCTAGACGCAGCCAAGGGCCGGAGGGGGTCTGGTTTGGGGACCAGTGGATTTCGTTTCTTCTTTTTGCAGATGACGTGGTCCTGCTGGCCCCCTCTAGCCAAGACCTACAGCATGCGCTGGGGCGGTTCGCAGCCAAGTGTGAAGCGGCTGGGATGAAGATCAGCTCCTCCAAGTCAGAGGCCATGGTACTCGACCGGAAAAAGGTGGCTTGTCCTCTTCAGGTTGGAGGGGAGTTCCTGCCTCAAGTGGAGGAGTTCAAGTATCTCGGGGTCTTGTTCACGAGTGAGGGAAGAATGGAGCGGGAGATCGACAGACGGATCGGTGCGGCTGCCGCAGTAATGGGGGCGCTGTGTTGGTCTGTTGTGGTGAAGAGAGAGCTGAGCCGAAAAGCGAAGCTCTTGATTTACCGGTCGGTCTACGTTCCTACCCTCACCTATGGCCATGAACTTTGGGTCATGACCGAAAGAACGAGATCCCGGATACAAACGGCTGAAATGAGCTTCCTCCTTAGGGTGGCCGGGCACTCCCTTAGAGATAGGGTGAGGAGCTCGGCCATTCGGGAGGGGCTCGGAGTAGAGCCGCTGCTCCTCCACATCGTGAGGAGCCAGTTGAGGTGGCTCGGGCATCTATACCGGATGCCTCCTGGACGCCTTCCTCGGGAGGTGTTCCAGGCACGTCCCACCGGGAGGAGGCCCAGGGGACGGCCCAGGACACACTGGAGGAGCTGGCCTGGGAACTCCTTGGGCTCCCCCCGGAGGAGCTGGAGGAGGTGTCTGGGGAGAGGGACGTCTGGGTGTCTCTGCTGAGTCTGCTGCCCCCGCGACCCGGTTTCGGATAAGCGGAAGATGACGAGTACGAGTACGAGGAAATGGGCAAATAAGATGTTTAGTGGTCTGAACGGGAACACCTTGTAATTCTTCACAATAAAGCTTGTGTTGGAGTGTGGAGCGTGATGAGAGCGTGTTTCCAGAGCGGGGCAGGTGTTATCACTGTAAACTGCCGCAATGCATTCCATAAATACATCTGCATTCATGTATAGAAGACGCCTGAGAGGCAGAAATGAAAACGCGCGCACACACAAAACGGCCAATAAGCCTTCCCAGTAAGATGGATAATGGTTACTAAAGTGTGTTTACTGCAGGAGGTAGACAAAAGCACTTTCTTTATCAGCTCTGTGAAGAAAGAACACACACAGACTGACTGAAGAAGTCATTATTTGGTGCTGCATTCAAGTGCTTTTCTTTTATTCAAAGAGGAACATGTCCAAAGCCTATGCCCATCCAGGTTGTGTCTGCATGTTGTTCTGGGTCAGCATTTTTTCCAAAGTATGTGGCATCAGACTTAGGGTATCAAGTCCAGAGTCGGGGAAGCGAGGAGTAAAGTTTGGTTTTAGTGATCCCGAGTTGTTTGCAGCAGCAGAATCATGTATTATTGAGCAGATATTACAAATTTAAATTCTACCTCTGCCAAGATGTGCAGCAACATGTGTTTCTTGGCCAGGGATGAAAAGAAAAACATAAAGAAGTCAGAGGATGCACAGGAGAAGTTGGTAACTCATGAAAGACAAATTCCAGATGATAAACAACAAAGCATTGTTTTCATGCTCCACCAGAGTTCCTGTGACTACTTTAAGCTGTTTTAGCTTATCACAAGCACATTAATCCTTTTTTAACCTGAAACTCAAGCTTTAAACTTGTTAATGTGATCATTTCATCTGACATTGGAATGAGATTTTCAAGCCCCAGATTGTTTATAGAGAGCAAGCTTTAGAACCTTGCAAAAAGTTTCACATATTTCAATCACAAAGCTTGAGTCCAAACCGTCTTGGTCACATTTTAAGCTAAAATAGGTCACAAATGTTCCAAAAACACATTATTAAAGAAGAACAAGCTGCTGTAGTTCTCTTTCTCTAGGTTTCCCTTTTCTCATTCCTTATATCACTCCACCAGAATAAATCTGATGTGAGAAATTAAAAGAAAAGGCTGATGTTTCTGTAGCAGGAACATGAAGCCCTGCAGCAGGGTGAGAGGTGTCATGTAGCTCCATATGTACCCTCAGCTCCTCCTCATTGATGGAGGAGGTGAAGCTTATGTTCCATCTGTTAGAGACAGAGGCAGCTACCACCTCATGGACCTGACCTCCAGAGTTTTCCGTCTTCTAATTGTTGTGGACAGTCAAGATGAGGCATTCCAGCTCTCTGATAATCAACCCTTCTGCTGTGTAACTCCTTTGGTCCATTTTCTACATTATTCCTGCTCCCCAGTTTTTCTATCAGTTAATGACTGTTGTTTTACCATTGAAGGGATACTCGTACTCGTCGTCTTCCGCTTATCCGGAACCGGGTCGCGGGGGCAGCAGACTCAGCAGAGACACCCAGACGTCCTTCTCCCCAGACACCTCCTCCAGCTCCTCCGGGGGGAGCCCAAGGCGTTCCCAGGCCAGCCGAGAGACATAGTCCCTCCAGCGTATCCTGGGCCGTCCCCCGAGATACTTGAACTCCTCCACTTGAGGCAGGAACTCCCCTCCAACCTGAAGAGGACAAGCCACCCTTTTCCGGTTGAGTACCTGGGATAGTCCAGGATAACTGAATCAAGGTTCTCTTGAAAGATTAGGCAAAGATGATAAGTCACTGCATTAAAAAAGAAACTTGGTGTGGGTTCTGCTTCCATGGGAGAATTCTTTATTCTTAAAAATGTTAGCAGTTTATGCAAATCCTAATTTACGAATACTGTATCAGTTGCATTTGATGAGCATCCTCACAGAAATCTGCAGGGGCTTTATTACATTAAAGATTGAACTGAGTGGTTGTGTGCTACCAAAGATCTTCCATGTTAAACAAGAATGAAAGGTGCTGCCAGTCAGAATTGATATCAACAATAAAAACTTAAGGCAGTGTAAAAATCTAAAATATTATTGCAGTCGAGGCTGCAAATTTTATTTTATAGATAGTTTGCTTATTTAACTTAATTTTAGTTGATTACTGTGCTCACCATTCCTCAAAATACAGAATCATCTTGTATTTGAAACATAAGAGGCATTCTGCATTAAATCAAAGCAGGGAGCAATTTATTTCATATTTGTTCCACGAGAGTGTAAGTCAATCTATTTATTATTGATGATGATATGAGTAAGCAGGCACTCGAAAACGGCTCTTCTCTGCCTGAAGCCGTTACGTTTCTCATCAGTCCAAGCAGGAAATCTGTCAGCCATTGGTCAAAACTCCCTTGTTGTTTTAAGAATGATCAGAATTATTCATGAGAAGCAATAAATGCAATAAATAGTACCAAAGACTAGGTATTTGGTACATTTTCAATTATACTTTTCTGGCTAAATAAGTTGAGACATTCAAGCATATGTCATAAATAAAAGGTTTTTTAGGCACAGATCTTAGAGTCGGAGATTACCTGCACTCCAAGGACAGAGTTCTCCGAAATGTTCATACGTTCCGCAGCTAAAAGACATTTCCCATCATCTGAATTTCATAAAACTTTAGCAGTATTCAACTTAAAATCACATATTTGGATCCTATATATTTTTGATTGAATCCGTGAATGTCTGAGTGCATCTGTAAAAGTGTAGACTTTGGAATCAAACTTCAAATGCTACAAATGTAGAGCAAATTGCAAATGTGTGAAAAAAAAAAATTTATTGGATCAGAAAAATGGCAACCATGAGCTTTCATTTGCTGCTAAGAGTTATCCGCTGCCGGTAAATTATTAACAGAAATCTTTAACAGAACGGCATTTCAAAAACTCTAAACTATCCCATTAACATTTCTTTAGGCTGTACAAATCCAGCTTAGATGCTTTCTGTTCAGGATTCTCGGTTGTCCTATCTTGGTGTCTAAATTCAGACACTTTCTGACATGATGCAAAAGGATGTTGGAGGCTCCTCATAGCTGAAATGATCCCATTCAGGATGTTTGACTTTGGAAGAGGAGGTTCTGATTAGCCATCCTTCAGAATGTGTAAATTCAGTCTGCTTGTCGTGATGGGACTCCAATCACTCCTCTCCTCTCTTTCCTTCATAAACCTCCTTTAGTTGTGTGTGTCCTCCAACCATCAATGATGATTAAATGGGGTGGTGATTTTCTCATTACAGCATAATGAGGCTGCACCACCTGCTGAGCGGGGAAAGTGTGGGTGATGAATAAGAGGTGAAGAGATGGTGTGGTCAGAGGAAGAAATACTTCTACACGAACTGATGTCATGTAGAACTGGATACACTAATCACTACTGTTAGTCAAAGATTGAATAAAAATGGAAATCTGGAAGACCTTTGATTTATCTTGTTTAAAGTGTATCACCTAAATTTAAGAAATATAGTCCATCAAACTGCATGTGTTTATTACTGGGCTCTAAATGAGCCTCCTTGGAGCTCTAAATAGAGTTTACCTATGAAGTTTAACAAAAAGATCAAAAAGGCAGTTCAGACTCTCCTAAATGAGCTTAATCTTGGAGTACAGAAGAGACCAATGATCACAAAAAGTTTGTTATAGAAGCTTCTACTGGAGCTCTAATGTGTTCATTAGCTGGTAAGGCTTGTGTTTCACATGTTAACAACAGGGTCAACAGAATCTTCGCTATAAACACAACAGAGATACATTCAGAGATTATTTTCCCTTCTCATACCTGTTCTCAGGCCAGCTTCAGGAAGTGGAATGGTACAGTGTTTAAAACTGACTTTCCTGCTGATGTGATCACTAAGGAACCCAGCTAGGCCATGCAGATACCCGAATTTAAAAAAGAAAAATCCAAACTGAAGTACACAGTTAGAAAAATTTCATCCAGGGAACAAAAAGGATTATGGAAAAGTCAGGCAGCCTTTCAGTAGATGTGCATCATTTTTAGTATGCTTGGAGTGGACCTAAGGCACCAAATGGCAGCTTTTCATAGGAATCAGATATGGCACTTTTATAATTTTGTAACTGATAGGGCTACAGGGATCAGGTCAAGTTCTTCCTAGGCTCTGGGTTTAAAGGCTGAAGCTCAGATTTTATTACCCAGAAGCAAAACTGGTTCTGGATTTTTTTAATGTGGTTGTAACATGTTTTTTTTTGGCCGCCAGATGAACAAATGACTTTCCTTTTGCACTGTACTGTCCGCTTCACTACAAACTGGTCGACAGGTTGCACAAGTGTTCTCACCGACAATCAGAACACTGTGGTTCATCTGTCCCAAGAATGGTATAAATATGGTTGGATGGTTGTTGGGAATGTCTAAGTGGCTTTACGGACACAGAGAGCTACATTAGAGCCTTAACCCACCTGATGTCGCTAATGTTGGAGGTTCTTTGTTGCAGACCAGCAGACAGTTTGTACTTCATTCTCTAGCCTTAGTTTGCTGGGCTGTGACCATTGGTTCTCAGTCAAAGCAGAACTGGAACCACTTTGTGTTCGAGTGTTCAGTGTTCGAGTTAAAAGTTGAGACCTTTGTTAGTGTTTGGACCATTAGGCCACGTGTTACAGTTCTGAAAGGCTGTCTGATCAAGTTTAGAACTCCTAACATTTTTGCCACTTTTAATTATGAAACAAATGAATTCAGTGTCTGGAAGACAAAATAACAATACATTTATAAAATTTACCAAGTACTCGGATTCAAATTTTCTAAAGCCAGTCTGTTTTGTTGTCAGTTATTGCTGAAGTATTTGTGAGGAGATGTGGTTGTCACTTATCTCCTGAAATACATTGTTTCAGTGCTTGATCTGAATATTTTTTTGTCCTGTTTTCTGTTTAGTTGATCGTGTTTCCCTTTAATTCCTCCTTCACTTGGACATTTTATTTTAACTACTAAAGCTGCTACTAAGGGATTTCATTCTTTCACTACTCTGGCCTCTACCGTATTTGTGAGGTAATTTCTGAGGTTTCACTATGCAGATATGAAGGAGCATTGATAATCATTTTAATAACATTTCATACAAAGTGTCTGCTTGTTTAAACAGTTCATGTGACATTTACAAGAACTAAGACTGTTATATGAGGAGGTGCAGATTTAGAACAAGCTGAAAAGTTGCTTTGCTGACAGAGAAGCTGATGAATTCTCCGCTGTAGTTATTTATTTTCACTTCAGCTTCTCATTTAGTGGTTTAAATTTCTCTTTAAAGTGATTTTCTTCCACTTTGTCTTGATTTTGTCAGATTCACCAATATTGAGAATGAATAAAATAATTTCATTAACGTTTCCTCAGTTTTAAGATCTGCCTGATCCAGTCGTAATCCGAAGATCTATATATATATATATATATATATATATATATATATATATATAAAATTGCAGCTTTAACTATCAGTAAACAGCTGTGTATATCTACATTTAATAATAAAAAAAACATCATCTGGTCCATTGCAGCTCTTAAAATTAGGTAAATAAAGCCACTGCACCTCCTCAGCTGACATTTTAACAACTCTTTTCCCACTTTAATCCTTCCCTCCACTCCTGATCCCGTCTCTCCTTTCCACAGCCCCCATCCCTCCTCTTCCTCCTGTTTGAAGCTCATAAATAAGCCAACAAAAGGATTAAAGGCCAGATAAATAATGAAGCAGAGGTGTGATGCTGGCCTTTAACACTTTCACTGCTCCTGCTGATGGATGGAGCAGAGCTCAATGCATAGTTTCCTTTCTCTGTCCTGCTTTTTGGAAACCATAACCTCTCACCTGTGAAGGAAGTCAGTTTGGTTGTCATCTGCTGTTTATTTTAAAAGAAAGACAAAGAAAGGGCAACGTTCTATAATTCATGGACGCCAGGCGACATCTAATAGATCTCCACCAGAGACTAAAATAACCAGCTTCAACTTTCTGCCTGTCATCTAGATGAAGATGCTCAGGGTATTTTAAGACTTTTTTTTAAGAAACAACAAAACAGAAAAAAGTAGGTCGTTTTAAAGTTTCTTTTATTGCTTTTTTTTCAAAAAACGTTGAAAGGCACAGAGTAGCAGCGAGAGAAACGACATGTTGTGATTTTGACGTTAGATTAAAAAGGAAGACGTCCCGAAGACTCGCGGTCAGCTAATCATCCGTTCCTGCCAACATGAAAGTACAGTTCATTCAGACATGATCAGTGTGTTTTATTTATAGCAGCGCTGCTAAACCCACGATGGGGGGGGGGGGGGGGGGGGGGGGGGGCTGGGGAGTGAGTTTTCACTTTAACACTCATAATAGATGACAGATGATTCAATTATTTACCACAAAAGTATTTTTTCAGGATGGAGAGGAATTAAACCCTATTAGAATTTATTTATACAGTGCTCAACCTAAACATAAGCTATCTAGACTGCGTAATGTTGTAACACTAAGTATGGAGCTGAAGTAAGAGCAGAGGTAATACCTGGACCCAGAAGTGGTTATTATGAACCAGATGCAGATGAATAGAGGTACACTGGTTTGTTGTTCTGTACCACTTCACTATTTGATCTAGCTCAGCAGTAGAAATGTGTGACTTGTTTTAATTGGTTGATTTATTACAGGCTGCTTCTTAAAAATAAAGGGTCCCTCATGTAAGGGCCTATTATAGCTTAAAGAAAATCACAAGAGCAGACATCAACTGATTGTTGGCTATCTCTGCTGGCCTGTATGACCTGTATACACAGCCAATTATCAAATACATTAACTAGGAGAAATAAGATTCAGTACTGAACCACATTTTAGTCCAGGTCAGTGTTCTAACAAAATACAATTTAATTTAATGTAAGATATTGAATTAAAGCAAAACGATGATGCTTTGTTACAGAAAATCTTTATTATTATGTACTTATCAACCTTTCAGTAGCTCAGCAGTGATCAGAAAAATGCATTTTCTAGAAAATTATAAAAAAATGCAACTTTTGAACCTTTTCAGAGACATCTATAGGACTTCTCAAATAGGAGAAAATGCAAATTTACAGACATGATACAAAAACTAGTGTCACTGTTAAAATAATTGCAACAGTTTAAAAGCTTTGCTGTTGTGAAGACAGACATAATGATTCCAAAAATAAACTGCATTTCACTGGTTGACAAATCAGAATGATACACAAAACTTTACATTGCTCAGCATTGTATTAAAGCCAGATGTATTCAAATAATGTGTTCCTTTTGGTATATTAACTGGTCAATTGGACTGGGTTGAATACAACTCTGCTGCACTAATGACGTCCTAGAAAATGTTTGAGGGTTTCTTTCTCACGCAATCATCTCAGTTCTCTTCCCAAACAGTAGGAGCCTCTACTGAAAATAATACCTCTCCTCAGCACGCTTTGGCAGCACCAAAGGAGTTTACAAATGTAGCTTCCATCTGTCATCAGAACGGATGAACATTTAAAACCTGTGCATCTAAATGTGCATCCAATCTCCAAACTGCAACCAATCCCAGCTGCTCTGCTGGTTCAGTTGCATTTGTCCATGAGTCAGTTTAAATCAGTTAATCTTCACATCTTTATCTGAACCAATAATGAAGTGAGAGTTGATGGACTGGAGTGGTCATGGAATCACAAATCTGTTTTTAAGTTTATAAAATACTATACATTACTACATATTACATATTGATCATGTAGCCGTATGATGATGAAACCACTGACTGGTATTTATTTAGATTTTAATTTGCAGACCTCAGAACAGTTCCCTTTTCATTCAGGCATATATTTATATATTGATCAGAAGAAATGATTATATCGGTCCTTCCACATGTCTGCACTCTATATGTTGCTAAGTTGATGTCACACTGTTTTCAAATAAAAAAATATGTTTACTTTTGGGTTATGTATACAATTGATTTAAAATGTGGAACTACAATAAATTTTGATGAATTTGTTGCAGTTCTTTTAGATTCTGAAGCAGATTTGATTATTTTTGATTCTAAATAAAAGTAATCATCATTTGAAAACATTTCATATTAGCTAAGTATCTAATCTGATCTGAAACATATAAGTGTAACAAAAAATCAAAACAAAACTGCAGTGATCACAGCACATTGGTAGAAATGGAACAATACCTCTGTCTGTGAAGTTGAATCTAATGGAACTGTATTTGATTACATTTGTATTTTATTTTCAGTTTTTTTTCTCAGAAGCAATCGTTCTGAGCTTCATAAATAAACTGATTGTCTTGTGCAGCCACCTTCAAACCTCCCTCTGCGGCTCCTCTGTGTGGAGTAATACGACAGTCGTTTAATACAAGCGTAGGTCAAAAAGATAACAAGGACAAAGAAGCATGCAGTATTTTATCGGAGTGTCAGACAGTTAATGTTTATGTGACAAAGTAGAGCATAAATCACTGACCACAGCACAGGCTGCTTTAATAATGCACACAGAACAGACAGAAGTAGGTATGATGCAGAGGCACAGCGGCAAGTAGCACTATCATGCAGGATTTAAAGCAAAGCACGAAATGTTTATCTGGTGTTTCCACATATTTGAGAAAGATTTATGAAACTGAGGCTGAGAGGGTTCAGTGTCATCTCAACACACCTCATCAAAGACATTTGAGGAGAGCAGCTAATTGACAATTGCTGAATGGGTCTGATGGTTTATAAGAACACAATACCCCTAAACATAAATGTTGGCCTGGGGATGTAGTTGGGGATTATGACTACAGGATGATTACAGTGACTGAAACAGTATGAATCAGTGATAGTTGATTCTAAGCCTGAGTTTTTTATGCAGCCTATAATGATCAGAGTTGAGGATAAACCTGATCCTCTGACAGCTTGGTGCAGTTGTTGCCAGACAGGTAGCGCAATGTCAGCAGGTCATGCAGCATCAAAATATCAGTGTTTTTCATCCAGTATTATCCGACTACTGAGACAAATGCTTCACTCAACACAGATCGCTGGTAGAACCACTGCACATCTGATGATCATGTTCCTGTTTCATCCACCTCAGTGCAGACGCTTTATTTAACAGGTCAGAGTGCATCTGTTGGTATCAGCTGCTGTGATCAGGTTATCAAAGACCTCTGCAGATGGTCAGGAGGGATCTGATACAGTCACACACACACACACATACACCTCAGCAGGTGTGTGTGTGTGATTAGGGATTAAATAGAATTTGAGCTTTGATTTGGATTAAACAGAAACCATGATTAAATTGTCTGAGATTGTAAAATAAAGCACGCATGATGTTAAGAGTCAGGTGTGTGTTTGTGTGTGTAAACACATCCTGCAATCACAGAAAAACAACCACATACACCAAAACTGTTCTGGTTTTATAAAATGAATGAATTATAAATAATTACAATTATATTTGTTATAATTCTTTGGTGCATGAGGATTGTGTATCGATACACTGGGGGGACCAAAGTGACAATTCACATCAAACAATAGGTCAGAAATTAACATCATTATTTGCGGATCTCCTTGGCTGTAATAATGCAGTTGCACAGTTACCTCAATAAGCAAAAGCAAGCTGTTATCAAAGTACTGAAGATGTTATGATGGTAACATGGTGCTGAAACAGTACAGAGAAGTGATAATGTTACGTAAATTCAGACTGCCATTAGTGAAAAATGATACAGTGAAGAAAGAATGAGTGATTCAAACAAGCAGAGGAACATCTTACCTTAAGCTCTCCTGGAACACACTGTTGAATGTGAGTCAACCCCTCCTTGTGTCGCCCCACACACGACTCATTCCCCAACTCAATTCAATTGAAATTCAATTCAAAAATACTTTATTAATCCCAAAGGGAAATTAAATAACAAGGGCCAATCAGCCCATGAAAGACCAACCTTTTGTTTTATATTGTCAGAACTAATAAAAAAATAATCAAATATTATTAGATTGACAAAGGATCACGCATAAGCCACTAACACTATTTTTGGGAAAACTAATAATCTTCTTTTTCACAAATAAATGTTCCATATCACAAACGGTGCTTTGCAATCAATGTGGACTAATTCATGATTTACCCATGCTGTTTGTAGTTTTTTATGTTTGTCTCAATCTTGGGTTTTCCTATTGCCAATAAAACATGGAAAATGCTATTTTGCTGTATATTTTAAGAATGGATGAATTTCACATTGTGTTATAAAGAATTTCTGATTGTATAGAATTCAGTCAGGTCTATGTAAAAAATGAAAACGTTGGAATACTCCTTTAATTTAGCAATGGGTCACGCGCCGTGAATAATGTACTAACACAAAAGTTCTTACAACCTATCCCATATTGATAAGACACACAAATAGCAATGGAATACCCATTGTGGCAACCACCAAGCTGCATAAACGGGCCCATGAGACCAAACGCTGCATATTACAATCATTGCGAAGCCAATGAACTGCTCTGTATCCCAAAGTTTTTGAGTCAAATGTGAGGGCATTTGCAGAATAGCTGAGGCATGGTTCATTTTCATTTTTAATATAGTATTATATACAAAACACCTTAGAAGTTAAAGAGGGTGGACTATAATAGGTAAATATAATCTGTCATTTAAAAATCAAATGCCAATCAGCTTGATTTATCATAAATGTTTAAAAGAGGAAGGAAAGTGAATTTGCTTGATTTGTTGATTACCTCAGCAGAGAAACCTTTAAAGCACCACCCCATGCCAGCCTGTGTTTATTAGTAGCAGACCTGGTTGTTGTAAAGATGAAAGACTTGATTTGTTTAAAATATAAGTTAAGAATATTTACTTAATTTCTTCTGAAATCTTCTCTCCTGATTTTTACCACCTTGGCCTGTGTCCACATGTGATTATCCTAGTTTCACCTTCTTCTCCTCCACTCTTTCCTCTACATCAGATGAGGTGAGGGATTTTGAGTCTCCTCTGATATCAAAGCTTGATCCTCCTCGTGAGCAGACAAATGAGCACGGAGGAGGAGGATGGAAGTTGGGTAAACACAGGGATCTGAGACGAAGAGATTGAAATGCAAATGAAGCATTGGACTGGTCACGTTTCCCAGTGGCAGCGCTTGTTGTTTACCAGAGTTAATGCATTCATGACCATCAATCCAAAAGCTGCATGCATTTTGAAGAGATTATCTCCGAGATAAGGCACAGCGAGGTTTTAAGGAAAAGTTGCACCTGCAGTTATAAGAAGTGGATTCCTAGGATGAAATTAATATTAATGAAGACGCCAATGTAGTTCAAAGAGGGAGCTGTTTTTCAACAAAATGGGGAATGGACAATTTTAGGTTAAAGCTTAAAAAATGAAGTCAGGTTTCACAGCAAATTGAACATTAAACCCTCAGTTTTAACTAAAGGCTGAAGAGGTAAAGATGACAGACTGCTAAAGTTGAATGTTTTTTGCATTTAATTAAAGCAAAAGATTTTGGATACAGTGATCACATGGGTGCAATCAAGATTAACGTCAAAATACCGGACAAAAAACCTCTTGTAAGTGTCAGGAATCCTGATAATCCAGCCAGCTAAGCTTTTAAGACCCCAGTTTTTTTCATTAATGTATTTACCCATATTGGGATTTCCAATTAGTTGGCAGCTTTGTCTAGTCTGTCACAAATTCTCTGGAGTCCAGTTTGCATAAGAAAAGTTCTGAAAATAATCATATTCATTAATCCATCAAACAACCTACCCACCCACCTGAAAACACCTTGCAGACGCAGTAGCTTTGCAGATATACTGGGACCTCCTCCTCCTCACACATCTCCTCTAGTGTGCCCTGAATCTGCACCAATGCCTCTTCCCTGTGGGACATGTCTGAAACACCCCAGCTAGCTACAAGTGTTTTGCAAAGAAGCAACAGATCTTTAAAATCGATGCCTCACACAACCTGGAGGATATGGCTCCTCAAATGATGGACTATGATACAGACCCAGAGCGAAGTCTGACCCAGGCTGGTAATAACGTACCCAAAATGGTTATTAAATGTTGGAAGAATAGTATTTTTTCTGCCATGTTTTTTTTTTTTTATTAAAAATTATCCATCTAAAGGTGTTCATCTTTGACACTTTATGGTACTCAATGTGTTGTAGGAATCAGAGAAGACCTTTTTTCTGCAGACAATAACAAGCCTGGAGAGAAGTTTAGAAGGAAAGTAAACCTGAAAGTTAGTGCATGGGCATCTCTCTTTTTTTTAATGGCCATTTATTATATGGCCATCTCTAAATAGGCCATTGGTGGTAATGGTCCAGACTGGATTTTGAAACCTGTAAACTTGATAATATAAACTATATAATGTAAAGGAAGTTGATTAATCATACCTACTTACATTTAACCTCTACATGTGTTGTTTTAAGAGGCAATATTATTGTTTAAAAAGCTTCTATTTTCCTTCCTACGCCAGCCTTTTTTATTCAGTGATGAAAATAGAACAATATATATTTTTGCTGAGCTTGACAACTTTTAAAGCCCTTTGCCAGTGAAGCTTTTGTGTCAAGCTCACAAGCTAAAATCACCATCGAAAGCCTTTTTTGGAGAAATGCATGCCATCAACCTGGTCTGTACAAACTGAACCAGATAGAAAGGAGCAGAGTAAAAACTGACACATCAAATCACAATTTAATTTCCTGATTTGACTATTTGAAGTAGATTTAAAAATTTTAATAAAAATGTGCATCTTTGGGAAGCATTATTCCCTAAAACTTCTGGTGATACTTTCTGTAGCGCAGATAGAATACTTGAAATGGGCTTCATTGCACTGTGTTGTTCATTTTTGTTGTGTGCTGCTGATCAATATTTCATGTTGCTCTAGAATATTAATAAGTTGTTTGAAGCCTTTTTTCAAATGTTCCTCTTAAATTGATCTTAGTTTATAAAAACTGTTCCGTTTCTGAACATATGGTATGTTTGCTGCAGCAGAGTAGTTTATCGGCTTTTGTTTTACCCCCTGAGCTTTAGTGGATCCTTCTGTGTGAAACAGTTAAGTAAATTAGTCTTCTTTCATCTAAAGATGGCAGCATGCTATAAAGCATAACGCTTTCCATTTCATCAAGAGACAAAAACATCTTCCATATAATTCTTTAGAAAATATGAAATAATAATAAAGTTACTGTTTAATATAGAGTTTTCCTACAAATACAACATCCGGGAAGATGGTTGTTTTAAGATTTTATCCTCTTCACCCCAAAACATCAGCATGGTGTGATGCAACAGTGTATTAGCAGATTTTCCTGCTGAGTAAGCCTACGTCAGTGTGTACCTGAAGGATTTTGCTGTGTAACCAATTATTTATCAGCTGCAGGTATTTAAAGCTTGAGTATATGGGTACAGTTGTATTTACTCTCCTCTCACCAAATGACCTTGTTAGTGTTAAAGCTGTAGCACAGTCCTCAGTATTTGTCTTGTTAGATCTATCTGAAGCTTTGAACACAATTAACCACCACTTCTTCATTCTGTAATAAAACCTGTTATTTTTCCATTGATTAGCATTACACGACTGGTATTTTTAAGGTTTCATCAAACACATAACCTATCCAAAGGGGTGTTTTAGGGCTCAGTGATCTTATTTTTTCTACAGCTGCAGGTGATACTTAACTTTAGTTGTCATTCCCACCACACAGTCCCAACTAACTGATGTCCCCATCACAGTATTGCATTTTGCATTTCAATTAGACAGCCACCATAGTATATAAAATCTGATTACCTGCTCACAGATTTTATGACCATGATGAAAAATTCTTCGGCATAAGCATTGCAACTTAGAGATGCTGTATACACCACACACCACACAATTGCTACTCAAATGTGACAGCAATGACCCAGTAATAGCGTTGCAATGTGGGCACTCTGTCTGCACTGATCAAGATTGACTCAACTCGGCAGACTCAATGCTTGAAAGCAGCTTCAGCTGGCAGCAGTTTGACATAATTTCTGATTAATTCAGCTAATATTTAGCTCAACACTTTGGGGCATTCATAGGTTGTGAAACAACAATAAACTTTCGTACCCAGATAGTTGGGAAATCTTTGAATATGGAAAAATAAATAAAAAATTACCATATCTCTTCTTTACGCAATAAAACTATGTGAGTATTACCCCCTTCATCCCAATATACCCGACACCAAATAAAATTGGGTGCATTAAAAGCAACATAAAGTTCAGAACTTGATCTTTCTTACATGTTCTTCATTTCTTCACCATTAGACCAATGTAAAAAGGATGTTTCTGATAAACTAACATGCATGGCAAGAGAAGAAACTGTGACTTCAGTTTGTAAGATCCACTGGAAAAGAATCGACACCTGATTCCAAACTTCTGCAATATTGAACTACTTCTCATCTCAGCATCAAAAATACATTTTCCTTTCCTTGTCGCTTCCTAATATAGTCTCAAGAATCTCTCCTTCTATTTAATGTTTGTAATAATTTTTGTCTTTTTGTCACGTTTCCATAAAAAAATGAGAAGATCAGGTCATATTGGACTCTTTGTACCCTCTTAGTACAGACAATGATTACATCTCACTTCGACCTAGCAGTGCTCGTCTTGTTGGTCTCCCCAAAGGGACTACTAACAGGTGATCTAGAAAATATAGCTAAATGGGTTGTTTCTCCAAACTAAAAGGACTAATGTCTTCCCACTTCTTATTGAACTCTCTTTGCCCCTTATTGCTGCATGAATCAAATTCAGCAAACTTAGGATAATGCATTATAGTTGGTCATACCTGCTATTTCTTTATTAACTGTAATTGTTTTAAAATAGTCAAATGACCTCTACATGACTTGAGCAGATAATTAAGAGGAATAATTTAGGAAACTCAGGTAATGAACATGAATGCCCAGTGTGGTGAAAATGCATATAATCTCTGTTTAACTGTTCATCTGATGAAAGAGCAGCTGGTGAACCGTGGCAGCACTCTCGGGTTCATTAATAACATTTATCTGGATAAAACAAAAAGTAAAAAGAACCAAACACCCTGCAAGTGAACTCATTTAGGACATCGAACTGACTCAGCAAAGTGGAGACTTAGCATCAGCCTAAGTACAAAGAAATGAGCATCAGGATTAAACCCTAATTGCAATGTTTTAAATTTCCAAAATAAATTCCCTGTTCTGTTTTTATGTAGGTTGAATCATTTTAATAGACTATCAGATTGATCAATACAATGTGTTTTCAAAACCTAAATGCTGATAAGTTGAGAAATTATAAGTAATAGCTACAATCTCAGACTGATACATAAAACCCTTTAACTGGTTTTACATTATTCTTTCTGGAGATCCGGGCCATTAAAACTCCTAACTTTATAATGAGACATAAGCCTGAGAAATATGAAGGTTCTTCTTTTCTCCTCATTAATGTGCAAAGTGCACAATGGACATCTGTTGGATCTATAGCATTTCTATTTATTCTAATTTTATTGGCTTCATTACATGAAACCATCTGAATTATTCATAATTCTGGTGTGTGCATTCAAGTTATATACATCTGTTTTTTTAGGCCGTATGGCTATTAGAATACAGTATGTGTAGGAAAAGAAGGGAAAATTAAATTACTATCAGGACATAAGTGACTGTCTTTAAAAACAAAACACTTTTGATAAGCCCAGGAAAGTTTTAAAGAAATGTTATTGATATCACTGAACTTTATTTGGAGAAAAACACCTGAGGTGTAGTGTTTTAGCATTCAGCAGTACTACAGAATAAATATTTGGATGATCAATGATATATGCTGGAAAAGAGTTGATTTTGCGCTGGAGGAGTTGGGATGAGCTAGGTAGTTCATTTAGACACTCGTCCATTTTACCCATCTATCATACAGAAAGCTGCCACCATCAGCATGTTATGCATCCAGTGAAACCTTCATATTGACATTTTTTTTGTATTCTAGGTTACTTCCTGACAAACTTTACTTCAGTTGCCATTTATTCTACAGAAGTCGTTCCACCTATTCTGAGTCACCATTTAAAGCCAACCGTGACAAATTTAAATTGATGCAATTCAAGTTTAATCTTAGCAGGCTCTGATGTCGCTCTGAACCAATCCTCAACCTCCTCTCTGTGCTGCGTGTGGCTTGATGAGGTTCAGCCTGACCCGGGCAGCTGTGATTCGCCTTGTACGTCCGAGCCGCACCGCTCCGCTGACAGTCCTGATGCAGATCCGGCAGAGGCAGCGCAGATGAGAGGAACCCATGTCAGCCTCATTACGCAGAGCTCATGAATCCTCATGAATGTTTCATCAGGGCAAAGTTATTAGAGGCTGAGAGACCCAGACTCAGATATGGAATATGCACATATTTGTCCCTTTCTATATTGTATGTGCACATTTGTGGTGAATCCTATCTGCATTGTGATGGTTTCATTGTATCATTTCTATTCAAGACTCAAAATCAACTCAGATTTCTGATTATGAATGCTTTAGATACTGACATCCTTCATTTGAAAACATAATTTTTAAACAGTGACAGACACGTGTGGGCGATGTGTGGTACGTTAAAAGGTGCACCTTAAAGAGATTATGTAACACATCAGTCCCTCTTTAAGTTTGGCTTTCCAACCTAAGACTTTGTAAATAAATCACTGTATATGTTCCATTAGTTTTGTGTCCACATCTGACCCATTAAAACCTTGATGAATGGAGTTTTGTTGCTTTAAGAAAGAAAGAAATATGACCGCAGCAGCTGACAGTAACAACAGTTGACAAAACCCAGTCGATTCTTTCCTGTTTCCCCCTTCAATCTGTTTACTTTGTTCCACTTTGTGGAAACTTCTTTTTGGATATTTTCCTTCCCTCATACAGTCCTGATGATTTGATATAGGAGAAACTGAGCGGGGCAGGAGAACTTCCGTCACTGTCTCAGTTAAATACATGCACCAGCACTCAGACGACCTCATCAGTATTTATGAATGCATTCCTGATGCAGCTTTTAAAATGCCGTCTACGCAGCACTTAACCACAGCATCATTATACCGAGCTATGCTCCCTGGTATTAAAACAGCTGATAATGACGCAGCAGCTATTGGCCATTACTCTGAGTGACCCAAATGGCATTTCAAGTGGGGCTCTTAAAAGTAACCATCTTCATCTGCAGCCCAAATGCTTGGTAACAAACTCAGGGTTATGTATGTTTTCCACTCGTGTTAAATGAAAATTTAACATTAAAGAGTTCATAGTTGATCTCTGGATGCAATTGATCCAGTAGCCTTAAGGGTTGAATATATTGATAAATTAAGTAAATATTTAGCTAGCCTGAGTTAAGCTTCTATAAATGCTGTTGACTGTTTTATATTCCCCAGATCTTTAGAACTCAACAGCAAACTTCAGAGAAACTGCTTGATGAAGTTTAAAACAGAAGCTCATCCTCACTCATAGTTTTATGCTTAACTGCTGCCTCCATCTGACTAAAGCAAATTAGCTCCTTAAACCGGTGAACTTAACCTGCAGACTGAGAAATTTACAGGGTGTGTCGGTGTCTAAATGTTAAAGCTCCAACAGCGGGAACAAATAAAGACGACAGAATGATTTTACTTAGATCATTAGTCAATGTACAGATGAGGAAAGACACACACAAAGTCTCCCACACACACTGTGTAATTTTGTCACACACTGTTCCAGAAACAAACAGCAGCCTGAGGACGAGCCGTTCTAGTGGATGAAAAATGAGCTGGTGAAGAAAGAGCGGGAGTCAAAGATGGAAGTCTCTTGTTGTAATTGCTAGTCTGCGTCTCCCTGGGCTGTGAGTGTTTGTAACTGTGGCTTTATGTGTATGCTTTGGTTAACTTCTTTAGCAGCACTGTTTTATTGTGTTCCTGAAGTTAGTTGGCGGTAATTTTGGACCAAGCAGCACCCTTAGCTGGATGTTGCAGCTGGTTGAATGGAGGACACGTGATGACGAATAATAGTCTGCAAAATTGAACCAGTGTTACAACTCTCATGGAATTTTTTGTTCTAGTTAGATGCACTGCTGGAATGGGATTTTCAGTTTGTTCCATTACACTGCCTTTTTCACTTTATGAAAGAACTTGAAGAAAAATAGAGGAAAGTTTGGCAAAAGTAGTATTACTAGCCTTAAACAGCATGTTGTTTAGTGAACTTTAGCAGTCACTTGGTTTGGTTGAGGAAATGTGTTTTTTTTATATCAGGGAGTGATGGTGTCTTGCTTTCTTCATTCTGATACAAGTCTCACCCCCCTTTTTATCTGAACAAAATCTGAGTTTTTTTTTCACAAATGTTAAAAAATAGCAAGTTATTCTGTTGATGTTGTGGAGTTTTAAATTGAATACACACTATGATATGACTTCTTTGTATGTAAACACAAGTGTAAAAGTCATTTATTGTCTGTATTTCTGTCATGTCTCTGTACCTCTAATCAAACAGACATTAGTAGCAAGAGCAGATTCATCACTTGATTATGGATTATTAGTCTGTTATTAGTCTGTTGGTGGCTCATTAACCCTATTCGTAAGGCATATTATCTTCCACAGGATCAGCATTCCAAGTCAGTTGCTATAAGAGTGACTGTTGGTCAGGGCAGCCATTTTAATTGCCTACTCCTTGTTGCTTCCCTCAGCATTTCTTCTTCAACTGAGACTTCCTTGTGGATTTCTTCCCTCCACTTTGAATAATATTTAGCCAGTTTTTCCCGTGATAACTATGGGATTTTAGGTTTCTGGAGATGTTGGTGGGACACATTATTTTAGCCGAGGTAATGTCCACTTTCTTTCCAACTTAGATAACAGCTAACTGTGTGTGTTCATGTGGTCTGCCATCAGGACTTCAGGCCTAAACTTTACCACTCATTCATAACCACAGGTCTTAGGTATGCTGAGGCAACCCTAGTCCTCAAGAAGAAATGACATGTATGAAACAAGATATGAAGGTAAGGGGTTCCACAGGTACAGACTAGCTCCATCCTTTGCATGGTTCTTTGACACTGGGGATGAAGACAGCTCAGGTATGTTCTGCTGCAGTGAATGGAACATCCCAGCTCTGGACTGGGAATCCCATTGTGTTTCATACTGCGGAGTCGAGGTACATTCATTCGATGTCTTTGTCCTGTCCTGAGCCAATTCAACTCAGTTGGCCTACCAGGAGCTGGATCCGGAGCCCAGTCAGCGTAGTTCACAGCCATTGGAGCAGTTCACCTTTTGTCAGGAGAACCTGGATCATGCCTGGAGGAAAAAGTTCCCAGATCTATATGGGTAAAATGTGCTTGATGGTTAGTTGGCTGGACTATGCCTACATGATAAGGGGTTAAATTATCTTGGGGATAGGTCTCCATAGCATTGAAATGAGCCAGTGGAGGTGGTTCAGACATCTAATCTAGAAAACCCTTCTTATTTTCCCACTATGAGGCGAGAACTCAAGTCAGATCCTGAACTTGTTGTAGGGGCTGCATACCCTTTCTGACCTGGGAACATCTTCCAGGAAGAGTTTGGATTAGGGATGTATCGGTGTCCCTCAGGGACCTGTTTACCTCTGTGACGTATGTAGGGTTTTAAAGTCACCTGTTGTGCAATTTTTTGTGATATAACATAAGTCAACATGTTGGTTGCAGTTTTCTAAAACTAAGAAAAAAACTATTTTTTTCTGAAAACACACTGTAATACATTTTTTTTTATTGTCACATGGCGTGGTTTGTCTCATCAGCATTTCTCGACAGTCCATATGTGACCTTGTCAGCTTTCGTTTTTTCTATTCTGGTTCTGGCCTTCTTGGTCAGCTTGAAAACCTCTCCCCAGTCAGCCATGTTTCCCTGAGATTATAATTGATTTTTGGCTCGGCAATGAAAAGTGGTATTAACTCAGGAGAAAATAGAAAGGAGGAGGACGTGTGTGTGACATTCTTACTTTCCTCCCACCATTTTGGCTATCATTTCACACAGCCACCAGGAGAATGGAGAGAGCAACAAGAGCAGAAATAAGCCTCGCCTTTCATGTTGGTCTCAAAATTTTCTTCTGCTGCCTCTCTTCTTTCTTTTTCCTCGTCTCCTGGCCCCTTGGATATTTCCCTCTGGAGTCCAATGATGTCGTAAGAGGGAGAGGGCCTGATAACATCGTTAAGGTACCTCAGGCTTTAAGAAAATCATTGTAGCGCAGAGATGATTTAAACATTTCTTCCTTCAAGGTGGACTGGAAGTTGTTTTGGAAGCTTTTAGTTCATTATGTGTTGTTTTAGTTTTCATGGATTACAAAACAATTTTTACATCTTTCTATTTTCTTGTTACGTTTTCCCAGAGATTCTTTTTGTGTTGTATTATTGTAGTGTGCGTTTCAGCTTGACATGCATCTCATCATCCCTAAGGAGTTCAGCTAGTTTGGCAGAACTTTGTGATATCAGAGGAGAAAGGTTAAATATCAGTGAACAAGTAAAGTAACGACAAATAAACACTACATTTGACTCTGTGTATTTGGTTTGTAGCCTACATGAGAAAGAGCTGGTTGAGGTTCACCTGATATATATTATTAGATTTACTCTCATACATTTTCTGTCTTGAGAACAAAAACAAAAAAAATAATAAATTTAGGATGAGAGGCACAGGTGGTCAGAAGATTTGATCTACTAATTATGTACAAGGATGCCATTTATACAGGAATTGTAATAGTTTATTTGATCTATTCTTCATAGATGAAATAACTTTGAAACAACAACTATATAGCTAGAACTGCTTAGAATGTATTCAGGATTTAATGTAATATCTGCAGGTTTAAATACACATACACTAACCTCTCAAAGTCTTTCTAAATGTCTTTCAACTTAATAAAATAGAGCTTATTAACTTATTGTTAGAGATTATGATTGCATGCAGCTAGTAGTTTCTCCTCACAGAATAAAACAATGTATTTTGGACAGCACACATAGAATTGACTGATAGACAAACAATGGGAATTCAGTGAAGATCTAAGTAGGTAACTAGTAGATTTACACAAGTTGTGAAAGTGTTGTGGAACAAACCTGCCATGAACTGGAAACTGTTGGAACACTAATTTCATTATCCACAGTGAAGCCAGCTTTAACATCAGTACACAGGGGGAGGGACCTGACCAAGAACAAAAGTCCCTGGATAAAAATCAATGCCTTCAAGCTGCCCACATGGAAAAACCAAATATCTTCTGGAGAAAGTTTTCATGGTCAGAGAAGATGGAGGTCGAGCTTTTTGGCCATCATGCCAAGAAGTACATTTGGAGCAGTCAAGGTCAGAATTTCAAATCAAAGAACAATGTACAAACTGTCAAGCATGGAGGTGGGAGCATCATGCTGTGGAGCAGGTTCAGTGCCAGCGGTACTGGTGCATCGCACGAAGTGGATGAAATAATGAAGGTGGAGGAATACCTCTACATTCTTCAGCTTAACCTCAAATCAGAATTCTAGAAATCTAGAAAAAAAGAGGTCAAATGGTGTACAGGTGCATTTAACCCAATGTTATTGGGGTGTTTGTAAGCATTTCAGCCTCCATTTTTAATTATACAATATACAATAATTAACCCCCCCCCACCCCCCACCCCCCCGTTTTAGAAAAATAAGTACAGTTGTTTAATAATTTCTCAAGAGTTCTGCCTGTGACAGGTTTATGGAGAATAAAACATACACATAAACATTGGTGTGTAGTAGACTGTAAGCATAAGGAGAAGGAAGCAAGTCTGTCTACCACTTTGAGAAAAAAAATCTGTCATTCTATAAACGGTTATGAATATAAAGAGCCAAGATTGGACCAACTCTGACATTCAATTTTCTCTTTTAATGCTTTTCTACTTGACATTTTAATCATTTGGTCTAGAGTGATATGCTGAAAACATTTCTCTGTCATTATCAGCTCCATTTTTTGACTTTGATAATATACAAAGACTAAGCATTAATTCGATTTTTTTCCACTTTGCAGTAAAAACTATCATTCTGCAATAAGAGCTGTTCTAGGGTAAAAATAGATGAGGTATGACTTGGCTGTGTGGACTATAAGTAGTCTGCTGCCAAACAAATTTTGGTGGAACAAAGCTAAAGGAACAGAAGCCACTGACACTCAGAATCATCTCTTAGTAACAATGGCTGTTTTTTGCACATTGAAAGCAAGTAGGATAGTTGCTGAAGAGCCTCTAAGACTAATATTTACTTGAATTTTGTAGAAACCTTCAGCAGTGACCTCCTGCTGCCGAGCTCTTCCCAAACCAACAGTCAATATTTCTTCAAACCAAACTCAGCAAGTGTCATGGTTTACCGTCCTGACAGACTGCCCTTTTATTTAATTTCTGAAGATCCTCACCAGCAGCTTCTCTCCCTGCTTCAACAACACCTGTGTTGTTCCACAACAAGATGAGCTTAACACTGATATTAGGCATGAAAGTTTTGTCCTCCGCAAAATCACAAAATTCCACTTTGTTTTCCCAAATGTTGAGAACATTCAGGACAAAGAAAAATTCTTAAAACTAACAGCACAGAGGAACTTCTGCAACTTTTCTAGACCTAAAACCCCAACCAACCTTCTCCTATCCAAGACAGTAAACTGAAAATCAAACTTTTCCACTGAAGTTTCTGCTCTCTGCATGGCTGAACAGGCCTGATTATGTTTTGCTGCATTCGTTTTAGCTGTTATCTCTTCCGCT
Organism: Crenichthys baileyi; assembly: GCA_036173005.1. Lineage (NCBI taxonomy): Eukaryota > Metazoa > Chordata > Actinopteri > Cyprinodontiformes > Goodeidae > Crenichthys > Crenichthys baileyi. The sequence continues at coordinate 562,739 of JAHHUM010001738.1, forward strand.
TCAGCTGTGTGTGTGTTGCAGAAATGTGTCCTACAGCTCTTTGCCCTGCTAATGGCTGCCAGCCAAGTCACGCTGTGTGTGAATGTGTGAGAGTTGTTTCTGTTGGCCATTTAGGACCTTTTCTGTTATATTCACTTACCTTCTGAAGGCTGATGTTTTTTTGGGGACTAAAGCCTGGTCATAAAGTGCCAAACCCCCATTTTTTTGGGTTGGAGGTTCAGGTTTTTGTGATAAATGGTAAATGACCTGCACTTGTATGGCGCTTTGTCAAGTCAGAGGACTCCAAAACGCTTTACACCACAATCAGTCGTCCACCCTGATCCACACTGACAGTGGTAAGCTACAGGGGTTGGACAATGAAACTGAAACACCTGTCATTTTAGTGGGGGAGGTTTCATGGCTAAATTGGACCAGCCTGGTAGCCAGTCTTCATTGATTGCACATTGCACCAGTAAGAGCAGAGTGTGAAGGTTCAATTAGCAGGGTAAGAGCACAGTTTTGCTCAAAATATTGAAATGCACACAACATTATGGGTGACATACCAGAGTTCAAAAGAGGACAAATTGTTGGGGCACGTCTTGCTGGCACATCTGTAACCAAGACAGCAAGTCTTTGTGATGTATCAAGAGCCACGGTATCCAGGGTAATGTCAGCATACCACCAAGAAGGACGAACCACGTCCAACAGGATTAACTGTGGACGCAAGATGAAGCTGTCTGAAAGGGATGTTCGGGTGCTAACCCGGATTGTATCCAAAAACATAAAACCACGGCTGCCCAAATCACGGCAGAATTAAATGTGCACCTCAACTCTCCTGTTTCCACCAGAACTGTCCGTCGGGAGCTCCACAGGGTCAATATACACGGCCGGGCTGCTATAGCCAAACCTTTGGTCACTCACGCCAATGCCAAACATTGGTTTCAATGGTGCAAGGAGCGCAAACCTTGGGCTGTGGACAATGTGAAACATGTATTGTTCTCTGATGAGTCCACCTTTACTGTTTTCCCCACATCCTGGAGAGTTACGGTGTGGAGAAGCCCCAAAGAAGCGTACCACCCAGACTGTTGCATGCCCAGAGTGAAGCCTGGGGGTGGATCAGTGATGGTTTGGGCTGCCATATCATGGCATTCCCTTGGCCCAATACTTGTGCTAGATGGGCGCGTCACTGCCAAGGACTACCGAACCATTCTCGAGGACCATGTGCATCCAATGGTTCAAACATTGTATCCTGAAGGCGGTGCCGTGTATCAGGATGACAATGCACCAATACACACAGCAAGACTGGTGAAAGATTGGTTTGATGAACATGAAAGTGAAGTTGAACATCTCCCATGGCCTGCACAGTCAGCAGATCTAAATATTATTGAGCCACTTTGGGGTGTTTTGGAGGAGCGAGTCAGGAAACGTTTTCCTCCACCAGTATCACGTAGTGACCTGGCCACTATCCTGCAAGAAGAATGGCTTAAAATCCCTCTGACCACTGTGCAGGACTTGTATATGTCATTCCCAAGAAGAATTGACGCTGTATTGGCCACAAAAGGAGGCCCTACACCATACTAATAAATTATTGTGGTCTAAAACCAGGTGTTTCAGTTTCATTGTCCAACCCCTGTACATTGTAGCAACAGCGAGTGAGACAGACGGAGCGGGTTTTCGAACCAGCAAACCACTGTTTACAGGACGATCTCCTACCACCTGAGCTACCATCGATCAGATGGTAAAGGTATTATTAGATGTTTATTAGGGCTAGAACTAATGACGTTTTTTTGGTTGTCGACCAATCTATTAATATTTTTAATGATTAGTCGACTAGTCAACCATTATTTTTAACCATCTCTGCTTTTTGTTTTATAACATTGTTTTAAGTCTGCACTTGTACAGGTAATACATTATCAAAATAAATTAGAATGATCCAAACTGGAATTTTGAAATAGTTCTTATTTAATATCTAAAAAAAATAACTGGATAATAGTTAACTGATTATAGATTCTTTAACATACAGTTTGTAATTTGTTGGAACTTGTTTATTAAAGGAAAGACTAATGCTAAACTGAATATTTATACACTGAACAGACACTCTTGTTTTCACAAACAAGGTTTGGACAAATCGGACTGTATGAAACTACAGGTGTTCAATGTAGCCTAGGTTTCACAAGGTTAAGTGTTTTAAATATTTAAAAAGAGCTAACTAAAAGTACCACAATGTAATAGTCCTTTACTCTGGTTCTGTATGAGATTGCAACTCCAGCTCTCTTACTCACATTTTAGCTGTTGCTTATTAAGGGCTTGGAAGACATCGTCCATTCGGTGCATTTGAACCGTACTTACTGTATGCTCTGTATTAGTAATGACATTAGAATGTTATTAATGCGACACAGTAAGGTAACTCACTGAAAGTGAAGTAAATAGCATATCAGTCATGCTTGATGCGTGTCAAAAATACGCCTGTATTAAAACAAGTCACACTGGAGGTGTCATCTGTTGACCACGGCTCCAAGGCATGGTGCCCAGTGATCCTTCTCACGTTTTTATTTTTTTGTTTCCAAGAATTACAGATTCTGAAAACTAAACTATCCTACCCACATCTTCAGGTCATTAATCTGTTCTGTCCCACAGCACTTCAGTGCTGCATGTCCAGTGCACAGCAATGGTAAGAAATGACGAGCATAAGATTACTCGCCGTATGCTGGTGGTCCCTGTGGTTTTTAACCCAATGAAATGTTTCCATCCATAGTTTGTGAACCGCATCTGAGTGCTCACATCAGTGCTCCAGCCAAGCTCTGCTTTGCATAGTTTGCATTTAGCTTTCTTGCAGACAGTAGAGACAGTACTGTCGCCACAAAATCCTTTATGACACGTTGGGTGTACAAACAACCCTCATGTTGTTCTGCCCCATACATTAAGAATAAAATTTAGCATCAACATTTTTTTATAGGTGACATATTAATTTTTGCAGTCGACTAATCATTGCAGCCCTAGTTAATGTTCATAATGTATAGTTTAGACTGAAATAGGTATATAGTTATATAACTATAGTTATTTAAATAAATGTAGGTCAATACAAAATCTTTATGGTTAGAAATGTGTTTGTTGGAAGGACGGATCGGGGCAAATGAGGTAACGCTGAGTTTAATGTGAGCTTTCAAAGCCCATTCCAGCAACAAAAAGGTGCTTATGTTTTAGCCGATTGGTTCCGCTGCAGCCAGGAGACAGGTTACTTCTTATTTCTATTCAACAAATGAAATAGTTTTCACCAAAGTAAGTTGGTGCTGCTTTTCCATACTCTGTTGATTGTTTTTGGAAAGGAAACTGGGCCGATTGGGACAGGAGGCAAACTGCTAAAAGTATAAGATTTCAACTCGCTCCAGGACAGAATAATTACTACTTCTTTTGTTTTTAGACAAACACAGCACACAGAATTTACATGCAGCAGAGATCAAGCTTTTTCATTATAGAGTCACTTTCCCTTCTCTGAAAGTTTGAGGTAAAAACCTGGAGGTGATGCTGTGCTGTATCTTTCATCTTATGATTGGAGGGAGTCTTGGATTTTATTTTCTTTTTGGCTAAGCTAAGTCATTTGTTAGATTGACAGCCGAATAACTCACCATAGAGCAGTGTTTTTACACTAAGCAAATATTCACAAGGGGGTTTCACACTTCAGAGATATTATAATCCTGAGGAAGCTTTCTTCAGAGTTTGAAAAGTGTGAACGTGTCTGTCAGATTTGTCCAGTTGATAAAAGTGTTTTCTTTGAACATCACAAGCTTTAGTTTTTATCTTCACCATGTGCAGGAAATAACAGGACTCTGACTGACCAATGATGATTTTCACTTATGAAATTTTACAGCTTGTCCTAGTTGTCAGACAAACACCAAAACCCTTCTTTTTATGTTCTTAATCCAAGTCTGAGAATTTTATTGAATTTATATACTAAACTAACCGCAAAAACACATTTACACAGGAAAATACCACAAACTGTGTAGTTTTCTCTTTCTGCTGGATTCTGCATCTGTTGTTTTCAAGATAAAAATATGAGAAGTCTGCTGTTCCTTTTTCTCCCTCTGATCTGATGTAGCACACAGGTGATACTCCCATTCAAATCTGAAACACAATTCAATATAGGGACTGTAATCCTTCTCAATGATCGATATGTGTTCAGAGTTGGTCATTTTAGTTACATTTTTATATTTTTGTTGTCTTCAGAGGCTTCAAAATGTTTTAAATTGAAACAATATGATATCAGAGTCATTTTTGCATTATTAGCATGTGCAATATTGTTGTTGAACAAGGATGCAATAGTTGGTGATTATATGTCTCATGCGTTCATGTTTGCATACCAACAACATATATGGACAGCTGAATAACATTTCACCTACCTTGGTGTCCACACTTTATATACAATTCGGTGACAGGTATGCTACACTTCGTGGAGAGTTGCAGCTCTGTTGCAAAGACTAAATATAACCCTGCTTTAAACTTCTAGGTTAAAGCAGGACAAAGAAAGCAAATGTTGAAAGAATATCAAAAGAAGTACTTCTTGCAGTTTGCCACAAGCTATGTAGGATATACAGTAAATCTTTGGAAAAGGGAGGTCTGGTCTGTGAAATACAGAGAAATATACAATTTGTTGTTGTAAAATATCAAAATTTAAAGAAGTTCAAGGGGTATGAATACTTTCAAAGGAGGTGTGTGTGCGTTTGGTCATGTTTTTATGGAACCAACTAGAGCAGAAAGAAAGTGTGTGCTTAAGTAACTCTTGCATCATCCAAGCAGGTAATTTCAGCATTCACCCATTACAACTTATTATACATATCTGGCTGTTTAATCACAGTGATTCGGCCACTCTACAAGGTGCCAACACAGTGTTAATAAACTAAATTAGTCATATTCAGATTAGATTTAAAGTCCCACCCACATTACTACCTAATTAGACAGCAAATGCATGAAGCTAAATCTGTAGTGGCTGATTATACAGGAAAGTCTTTGTTCAGAGAAATAAACTGCAGGAGAAAAAGTGCTCCTTCTCATTTCAGTTTGTGTGCAAAAAGCCGCTAATTTTATCTCAGCTCTGCGTACTCTCTGTTCTCCAGCTCTGTAGAAAATCTACTCTTGGAAAAATTTAATAATGTGAAGTTGTTGAGTATCCATAAAACTCTATCTCAGTATTTTATGACTTTTATGAAGCCATTGGAGAAGCGCTTGAGTTATCTGTGGCTCTGTAAATGAAATAAAAGTGACTCTAAATGAAAGTGTTATCAGCAGCAGAGACTTTCAGGTTGGAAGTTGGAGCGTCTCAGAATGTGCCAGCTCTAACTCCAATTTTTTCTTTTGAAGAGGGAATGCTGAAGATAGACTCGATGAATTTTACAGGCACAGAAGGTTTTGTGCTTTCTTTTATTCCTGAGACAGATTGCGATAATTTACAAGAGAAATTAAATGACTGAGACACTTTTATCAGCATTTAGCACTGACGTGAAACATAAGTCCTCCAGCTTTCTGATCTGATCTTTTCAGTAATTTATCACAATGCAATATAAACAGCTTTAATCTAACCGAATGAGAAATTGTTTTCTTTTGTATTTTTTTTTTAATTGAATGAAAAAGAGAATTCATTTCCAGTTATGTCAAGAGAATTACTTATTTTCCGGATGTGTTTGAATTTTAAAGTATCTGCAAGCTAATTACCTGAAACGGCAGAAAGTCCTAGCTTTCAAATAAAAACCCTGGAGAGTCTGTTATCTAGGTGAGGCTGAGCCTGCAATTTGGTGCTCCACAGCATGGGATTAGACGGCTTCATGCCTCTTAATTTCTGCATCTTGTGTCATCATTTGGTCTCCCAACCCACTGATGGTCTGAAGTGATGGCTCCTCACTTGGTATGATTATAGGCTATTTGCCTCTGTCAGAGGTGTGTGGCTGTGTGTGTATGGCTCCATGTAGTGTGAATGCCGCTTGTCATCAGAGTTATTTCTGTGTTTTCTGTTTGTCTGAGGCCTGAAATGGGGATGTTGAAGGTTGACAGCTCTCTGATGTGATTCTGTGTAGGGTCACTGAGAGGTCTAAGGATAAAGATTGTCAAGCAGGATTAAAGAGGGTATCAATGTATGTGTGGCTCAGTCTTTGCCTCTCATAGTGTGACATTGTACTCAGTTTTTTACCAGCTGGGAGATTTTTAAATTCCTAAAAGAATGGTTTATGGATTATGAAAATAACATTTTTAGGCACCCCTGATAAACATGTAAGAAGTTTAAGAAGCCATAATATAAAATAATCTCACACTTAAAAGTCTAATCGGTGGGGAGAAACCTCCAGTTGAAGAAATAATATTGTTAATAATAGTGTAAATAAATCACCAGATGCACATTTGATACCTCTGGTGTCAATACTTTACCCATTCTTCATTTGCCTACACGACAGCACACATTCCTCTCTATGTATGCCTGATGTATGCTTCAACAAAGTTGAAGCATACATAGAAGGGATCATTGTCTCAATCTTACAGTGTCTTTAAATAATCCAAAGTCTCTTCAGCTCAGTCCGCTAGGTTTTCTACAGGATTTAGATCTATGGACTGAGACCGCCATGGAAGAACGTTAATTTTAATTTTTTTCTCTGCTGAACCATTTGTGTGTTTACTTGGCCATATATTTTAGATAATATCCTTGCTAAATGACCCCAAAACAATTAATTATCAGTGTTTGACAGAGAACACCATGATACCATACACTCTAGCAAGGTTCCCAGGGCCCAGGCAACATCACAGGGTTTCTGAGGTGAATAACACATATTCATCCTTTGTGTTTTGCTAAACCCACCTTGAATGTCTGTTGTTGCAAACTCCTCATGTTTACATTTGGAATGGTGGGAAAGAAAATCCTTTTTTTATGTCATGACTCCCAAACAACCAGTCAGCAAATAGATGGTGTCTAACTGTCTATGGAGACTTGGTGATTCCAGGAGGCCACACTCAGCTGTAGTTGTCTGAAGTTTGGACATTTTTTTTAATTCCATCCACTTAAGTATAAGTAGTGGCAAGATAAATTTGGGTTCTAATCCAGCCTTGTGGCCTTCAATGAAGTAGGCCTCTTTGTACATCAAATTTATAATCCAGGGAAACAGAAGGTCAGGGAATACCACTTAAAAGTTCCAATATTTTTTTCCACAGTGAATATCGCATCAATGCAGTTAAAGGTAAATTATCCTGAGGCTTTATAAACATCGTTTCCAGTGTCTGTAGCCTTTTTGTTCTGCATTCACAGTCAATCACACTTTCATCATGCAGCTTAATCAGCAGTCCATCCAAACTGACATTTATGCTTGTAAATTTCTGCAGAGAACCAGGAAATTATACAAGTGTTGTAGGACTAAGTACAGAACTCTGAAGGACTCTGTAATAAATGTGAAAACTACATGTGGTGTTTGAAACCAGTTCTTTCTAACAGCCATTATAAATAGAAAAGTCATAGGTTTGAGCTCATTACCTGACGCAAATGGTAAAGTGAACCGTAGCACGTTAAAATGTATGCTGCAACTGATATGGGTTATATTAATATTTATTGGATGCTTGAACATTCAACTTTTCCTAAATTAAATATAGCTGACATGGTGACTGGGTTTTGTGATGTTTCTTCCTAATACGCTGTATAGCTCTCATCTTCAGCCTAAATCTGACAAGCATTGTTATAACATTGTACAATTCTTATAATTGAACTCGGATGCAAACCAGGGGTCCGTTTTACTACTTTCTTTCAGACTTATTTAAACAATTCCTACTTATCCAAAGCCAATTACTCGTCTCTTTTCAATCCCTCTTTCCTTGTTCCACCCCTCCAACCCCACTGCCAACAGTCTGAGGGAACAGGAGCTATTGTAATAGGCTTACAGTGCTGACAGCCTTATGACTGGGTTGTTGCTTATTATAATTGGATTAGGTTGGAGATAAGCTTAGTGCCAGTAAGACTCTTAAGTCTCAATCCGCCGGTCCTAGTTGGCTCCCGCCATTGACACTTTTCTCAGTCAGTGTGAATGAAGAGTTCCGCTGGAGAAGTAAGGATGTATGTTGCTAAAAGCAGTGATGCGTTTCAAACCTGTGATTTATGGAAGCATCCAAAATTACCGCATTTCCATCAGATAAAGTTAATATAGACTAAATGAGTTTATACACATTTGGGTTTAGTTTCAAAATCAGCAAGTAACTTATTCGTTGACCATTTGATATATTTGATATCCTGTCACTCATCACATTACTGATAGACTCCTCTGTGTGGATCTTAATGAACAGGTCAGAGCGTTAATTTGTCACTGTTGGGGTTTGAAAACTGCTGTGACCTCCCATGCTTCAAACACTGTCCCAGTGATTTGGATCAAATGAGCAGTGCTGTGTGGAAGCTCTGGGGGAGTCTTATCAAAGGCTCACATTGAGAAACTATTGTCCAAATCCCACAGAGCAAACCTACAGATGAATGTTCTCGTTCCCCTGGGGCTTGACAAGCCAATTAAAGCTTTGATTCCATATTCAGGATTGTTAAGTACAAGTTTGTACTTAGCACGCCCTTGAAATGTTTTTTTTTTCTTCTATTATTTGGTAAGGTTTGCCCTGAATATTCAGTACTCGGATATCCTGTTCTGCATAGGAGCCAGTATTGACATATTGCAGAAATAGGCTTTATGGTATTAGCAAAACAAATTTTCCCCATTGGATTTCTTTACAATTTTTCTTATTACAACCACAAAATTCAATGTATTTTAATGTGTTATTTTAGCGTAAAACAAAGTCGTACATAATTCTGAAGTTGGAGGTTCAATCCAGGTTTTCTTCCTGGATTGTCCTGTATTAGGCTCAGGGGTCTCCAACTCAGTCTTCAAGAGCTACTGTGCTAAAAGGAGCAAGTTAGCATATCATCAGCATGCTATCAAGATCTGTAGAGGCCTGGTAATAAGCCATTTGTTTGATTGAAGTCTGTTTTTAAAGTGATATATCTAAAGGCTAGAGTTAGTGTGTCCTGATTTAGCTCCATCCACCTATCCAGTAACACTCACCAGCTTCATTCAAGATTATTTATTGTCATTATTTCACCATAATGAAATTTTGCATAATGTCAATGAAGAATTAATTGGGTCTGCTGAAGAAAAGCCTTCCTACAGCAGAATGCTGCCACCACCATCTTTCACCAAGGAGATGATGCGATGATGTATAAGTTTTCTACCACACGTTTTGCATTTAGGTTTGAAAGTTTAGCAGAGCACATTCTTGATACTTTTGATACTTTCTGATCATTTTTATACTTCCATTTGGGTCTCTACTGCTTCTACAAACAGTCCAAACACAAAAAAAGTAAATAAAAGTAAATAAATAAAAACATTCATCTGTTCTTTGGCTATAAATGAATGTTGTATTTTTTCTAGTAAACACGCGGTTTCAACAACTGTGTAATTGTGTCATCACAATTACACTGGAACCAAGCAATGTTACCTAAGTCCCGCCCATGACTAGCATCTGAAGCGGAGCTCCACCCACTTGATTTTCAGCAGAGGATCTGGTTTCACCTTACAAGCGCTTTACAATGGCTACCCTCAAAGGCAGATGTTTCGTTGTTGGCTGCAAAGACCCACATGTATCCATGAACATTCTCCCGCTCTCGGATAACAGAGATCTGTGGCTTCATTTTATTTTTAAAGGCAATGTTCCAGTCACATTGCCAAAGATAGTCCTAGTTTGCACGAATGACTTCACCATGGACTGCTTGGAGAACGTCAGGATTTGCAGAAAGACTGAAGAAAAATTCAGTCCCTACTGTTCGTGCCAAATCTGCAGATGACAGAAATGTAAGTACTATAAGTTTCAGTTTCATTCTCACGTATGAAGTGCTGGTTGGAGGCGTGGCCAGCCAGATACAGCTAATTTGCATTAAAGTGACAGAGCCCTAAAACAGCTCATTCTGAAAGGAGCTCAAAAAAGGGGAAAATGAGGAGGTGAAATCTCATTATCTGAGAATGACTTAGTGCGAAAAATTTAACTAATATAAAAAAGGAAGTGTAATTGTGCCGTTACTGGTGCATTTCTGTTGCAAAGGCTATCTAACATCTTTCTCATATCATAACTCTGGAGACCGAAGACTGTTGTCAGCAGGTTTAATGAAATTCAAAAGGGTAAAACTGAAAACAAGACAAACAATACAAAAAAAAAAATGAATATGTGCGGCATAGAATGCACTTTATACAGAGTTTCTGCTGAAAAACATTCTAAGTATATCTATATGTGTGAACCTACACCACTGACTTCATGGTAGACAACCTTGCAAATCGCGGGTAATTCACACAACAAAAAGACTAATTTCAGAATCAAGTAATACATTAGTGGGCTACATCTAGCACAGAAACAATGTTACGGAATCATTGCTTTAGTACTTACCGGCAATACAACCTCAAACGAACGATTTCTGCATACATTTCTTCTGAAGGGACATCATGAAACTAGTGTTGACGCCATTACTGTTTTGTTACTATTACTGTTCAATAAAGTTTTGGTCTAGAGGAAAAAAGATTGCTAAATTACAATACCTGAAAAGAACACATGAGAGCAGGCTTTTCCCCTTTTTTGCCCTACATGGATGAAGTTAATTTGTGAAAGCATAATATTTACAACTTCAGAATAGAAAAATAATAGTTCACCTTTAAATGGCCGATTATAATTTTAAACATTTTAAATGGCTGATTGTTAAGCGAGAATAAAATTAAAAGATAATAAAACCAGAATATTCTATAGAAAACAAGCTTATATGCCATCAAGAATATATAAAGGAGTAAATAAAAACGTTTTTTGGTTATATACAGTGGAGACAGTGGGGTAAACCTTCGGGCTCCGTCTTTACGGCTTCACAGCTCTGTGCTTCACGCTGTCACAGTTGCTAGGTGACAGAGGTTACGCTGAGGTAAGGGCGGGAACAGCTGGTGAAGGCTAGACTGTCCCAATTTACAACCGATCACTTTCGGCCCTTCACGGTTTTTGCGGCCACCCGGCCTGCGTAGACCAGTCCTTTGAAAGATGCAGCGCCTGAATTGGGACACAGCACTCAGACACTCCACCAATGGATGCCATTTATAAGTTTTGTACAAAGAAATAAGAGTGGAAATGTTTAAAATGTTCAGTATCTTTTCAGAAACATTCCCACGTCTCTTCAGCATATGTTCGTGTACAGTTGCCATCAAGTTTCTGGATTTAATGTGTTTTAATGTGTTTAATGATTATAATGCAGTGCTGATTAGTTTCTAAGATTTCTGTAATGCATGAGTTAAAGTTTATGATAACCTGAGCATAATTAGGCTACTCAGCATTTTCTGGTGACTGATGCACACACGCCACTGTTTAAGTCATTATTCTTTATTTTGTATTAATAAACATCATGGTTATTTAATTTGAAAGGCTACATAAATGTTCATTTACATATTTATATTAAATCAAAATACTATTTATTTGCTCTGACATGTTCAATGCTCGAGATATTATTTTATTATTTCATACTTTCTTCATGATGCTGTATGTTCACTGTTTTCTAACAAACATCTGAGTTCTTCACAGAACAGCTGCAATTTTACTGAGACAATGGATTACACACAGTTTGACTCTTACTTACTAGGGGACGTCTGAAAGGAAATTGTTACACTGGTTAAAAAAATTTAAAACCTATCTTCAATCTCATAAAATCCCAACAAGACACATCCAAGTGTGTGGTTGTCACATGATAAAATGTGCAAAAATTTGACTACTTTTGTATGACACTTCAATGTTTGTGTAATGAAGGCTCATACTAGAAGTGAATCTTTATGGAGAACGTAGGAAGAATTTAGTTTAATTTAATTCTTGGAAAGGAGAAAATCTGACATATCTAATTATTTTGCATTTCATCAAACATTTTTTTGTTTCTTTTTAAAGCAGAAGATTAAATTCCAATGGTGATTTCCATAATTGTAGCCAGTAGATGTCATGCATGTTCCAGAAGCATCGCTCAGCCAATGCACAGTTTGAACATTTTTGTATTAAAACACATTAAACTTTAAGATATTTGTGTGTTCTTTTCCTCTGGGTTGTAAGCCAAGCTCTCTCTCTGCACATTTAGTCCAGTTTTACCTGAACATGTTGTCTCAGGCCTTAATCCTACCTTTGTGTGGGTATTTACGCAGGTGACACATTGTATCACTGAGCAACACATCACTGTTCTCCTGCAGCATTCTGGGAGGTGAACTGCACAATTAGAGCTATCTGAAATCACCACCACCCTCTCCCACACCGGCTCCTCATTTACTGCTCTATCGGCTTCTCTCAATCGCCACTGGAGTCTCCGATGGTGATCTAAAATTAGCTCCTCCCATCTGAAAATATGTCCGCCATCAGTCCTCGTCTCACGGGAGAGAGAGAGCAGAGAAAACGCGAGGGTGGGAAAAATGGGCAGCAGCTGGTTTTAAAAGGGTGAGAGAGATTTTGAAACACTTTTGAAGCACAGAGAGAGAGCGAGAGATTGACGACGTGATGGCGGTAGCTCAGCAGTGGCCTGATGGAAAACCCCGCTGTTAGTTCCTTGATGAAAATGAACCTCATTCTTCTCTTTGCTTCTCACTCATTGTATTTTTCAGCTTTCACTGCAACTTCTTGGCTTTTATACCTGGGATTCTCATGCTGACTCACTCTGGCCCCCACTTACATTCACTGGACACAGATTTTACTTTAGCATATTTCAGTCTGTACTCTGTTACCAGAGAAGGATTTTTCTGTTTTAAATTCAACCCATGTCTTGCATTGCTTGTCATCTGTGCTAAACTAAATGGTTAATTCAGTTTGTAATGAATCTAGACTCTGTTTGGTCATCTCTAGTTCAAAATCTAAAACGTGTCATTGCTGAACTGGATAACTCTACACTGAACAAAGATTTTTTTAAAGTTTGAGATTTATTAAATCACCCTAGGGATGAAACACAGTATATCAAAATGGTCAGACCTAGATTCATTACTGATTCTTTGAAACAGAAATTCTTATTCGCAAAAGTACATTCGCAAAAAAACTAAATATATTTTATTTCCCACAAATATTGCTAAAATCAGGAAATATCATTATACCCCCGGTACTTACATGGAACACATAATTGAACCAGTCAAACTTTATTCAAGCAAAAGTAAAATAGCTATATGTTAAAGATAACTTTGCAAAAGAAACATATTTGTAAAATTTTGCATTCAAACAGATGAGTCAGAATTTTTGGTGCTGAAAACAAAATCAACTCAACGTCCCTAAAGCATGCATTTCCCACACAAAAACCTTAGCAACCATGCAAATAAAGAAGTCTGGTTCATGATAAGGCTGGAAGGATTTCCACTTCCCCTGTTAGTTTTTTCTTCATTTAGCCAGATTCTCACCTATTCCCATGTTGTTCTTCATCTTTGGTAGTTACAAAATACTGTATAGTGAACATATTTTGATTTGCGCTGAAATTTAATTATTCATTGAATTAACCCTGACAGTTTTCCGACCTCTAACCAGAATGTGGGTAACATTTAGGTATTTTTAACTCAGAGTTTATACTTTTTACACCTTATAAGCAACACTATGCTCAAATATTAATGATGCTAATCCAATGTGTGTGCGATGTAGACTTTTGTTAGGACCCATGGAGCCACAGTGAGGATCTAAATGATCTTAAACCAAAGACGTAATGACAAATGTGGCCAGCATCAAGGTTTCAAAATGAAATTCCTTTCTGGATTTTTGCTCATATTCTTACCCAGATACAGTGATCAGAATTATAGGTTGTACCTCAAACATTAAATGGCAGCAACCTCCTGCTCAGCTCTTTGTTGTATTTCACTATATATTTCGAAACAAGCCTTGCCTCCCTCTCAAACACAGGGTTCTTGAGACACTTGAGTCACAGTTTCACCTTTAAAAAAGAGGCATTTCCCACACATAAAGGAACATTACACTATTTTCCAGTAGAAAATCAGGATGTCAGATTTAAAACTGCTATGCATGTTGAATTTGGAATACTGTTTTAGAAATGCTGGTTGATTATTAAGTGCATAGACTCGTGATTGGCTTCAAACTCCCTCTTCATCTTGACATCTGAAATCCTATCAGAGCCCCGTAGTATCAAAGCGTAATCAGAGCTAATATTGCGAATTAAACTTGTCACTAGCTGTAGCTCCATCGTGTAAAAGTGACAAGCCAAACGCTGAAGAATACCTCTAAAGGATGAAAACCGAAAGTGATGGATAATTTTCACTCAGCCTGCTTGTTATTCATAGTTTTTACATAAACTGATTAAAAATGGTATCCTTTATCATTTCTGACACTTTGACACCCTTTAGGGATAGGATAGTTTGAGTGGAGGAGTTGAATTAAAACAAATGAATGAATAAGTGTGACTGTAATAGTCACTAACCAGGTTAAAGGCTGTGCATTCAGGGTGAAACCAACTGTCATCATCAGTAACTGATGATCCAAACGCCGTTAGAGGCTAGCAGTCAGCTGAACAGGTCACTAAATGCAATGATTATTGAAGGGGATCATATCAGCGTCAGAAAGGATATTTCACTAGTAGTGTTGGTTTGTAAATCAAAGAGCATCGTTATCGATCTCCACACACCCACTGTCACTGTAAGGGCCTGCATGATGGATCTCCTTTAATTTATCCTCTGCGGTCGGCGAGGGAGATGGAGAACCTGCCGCCATTAACTTCTAACAAGCCGCATGAGGCTCTCAACTGAAAATGCTTTGCTAATTATGAAGTAAAGGTTGTGGATGTGCACGTGCTGAGGTCAGCTCATGGGGCTCTGCTGTGTCTGCTTCATGCCTCACAGACAGTTTACATCTATATCCTCTTATATTCTTATCATCCTCACTGCCCTGGGTGGAACTACCCTTCACACAGCAGAAGGGGGGGGACACTGACAAGGAAGCACGTAATGGAGAATAGGCATGGGAAAACACAAACAACTGTATGAATGGCAGCATAAGATCTGTTTAAAATGTACTGAAGAAAACCAAATATGTATTAATATACTGTATGTTTATATATCTAAGTTTGAATGTCAGCACCGTGGCGTCAACTTTGACTCATATTCTATGGTCACTGCATTAATATAATGCCTGCCTGTCAATTCTGAAGAGTCGGTGGTCTAATTTGTCTTTTTGGTTTTATAGGATCAAAGACTGTTTTTCATTTATCATAGAGACTTTTGTTATGCTAATGTAAAGACTAAACTTTATACATCTGAAATGCGGTGGGTCAGTTTATAGTGATTCATATATAAATAAATCAAATAATCTAAACAGTTTTCTTCACTATCAACATTTTAAAAATTATTTTCATAATTTTTTTTAGAACTAGTAATTAGATATTTGTGGCAACAAAATACAATGTAACGGAAGACTTGCAAAATGCCAAGGTGCAATAAAATCATTATCATTTTTATATACAATGAAAAAAGTGTGAATATTTAACATATCTGTGTTTACATATTTCTGACCTTCTGCCAAACATTAGAATTAATATGCTTAATTTCAATCCAAAATATAATTCCAAGTATTATTTTAAGATATGTCTACACTTTTGCATCTCATGTATTTGTCTGAGTTTAATGTTGTTCACCAGGGAGAAGTAAATATGATCCAGTAGGCCAAATATTAACATATACAGCAACAGCATTATTCAATAAAAAATATCCAGATTTCAGCTTGAAACTGTTCTCAAACAGTAGAGATTAAACTTAACCTCAGAGTACATTCAGCAACTTTAAAAACTTAGTTTAGTTTTTTCTGTCTCCTCATCAATAGCCCCTCTGTGCTTTCTTTTTTAGATTTTTATCCATTGTGCTTGTGCTGCTGGGGCTTTTTATTGTATCGTACTTTAGGCTAGTTCAGGCTGCCTCGTTCGTGGCTGCTGCAGGATTCCAAGTAGGCATCTCTGCAGACAGAGTGGGAGTATCTAAATTAAAGCATTTCTCCAACACCAGCCCTGATTGGATGAGCATAATCCAGATTAGCACATGATTGGACGAGCATGTAATTGTGGGCATATCAATGCAACATATGATTACAAAGTATGATAACATATCTGCTAAGCAAGTAATTAGATCAAATTGACGGCTGTCATCAGAGTTTATTTTGTATCTATAATCTGTATGAATAAAATAAAATTATTAAGTAAATAAATAAAAACGTCTGTCATTGGGTTCCAGTTGTTTACTCCCTGGCTCCCAGACTTTCATTTATTTGTTTTGTTTCACAAGGTTGATCTCTTAATAATCAACAATACTGATTTTTCATATATGAGGCTAAATGTACTTATTGGGACAAAATTGTTGATACTTTGCCATTGCATTCAAAAAGAAAATCTGTTTTGGGTGTTGAAATAATGTGAAACTGACAAAAGTAGTTTGAAATAAAAAATAATGAAGATGTTCAAAAATGATCATTTCAATAATAATAGTTAATAAAGTAGCCTGGACACAAAAGATGGTACCCATAACTTCATATTTTCTTGTTCAACCGTTTAATGCGGTCACCACAGATGAGTGATTGTGTCAGTTTGAGATCGCTGCAGCTGGAGCAGGTATTTTGGCTCACATCTCATTAGTAAACTGCTCTGGCTGTCTCAGGTTTGAATGGCTACTTCCCCCCCCTCCATGTTTCAGCTAAAACGCAGGAGTAAATTGTGTTTTAGCTTTTTGTTTAGGGTCATTATCTTGTTGGAGGCTTCATGATATTTGACTGAGACCTCCTGACACTTGGTAGCGCGTTTCGCTAAGATAACCTGTGCCAGATGCAGCCTACAACCCTAGAACAGAATCTTCTCATGTTTAACTGTAGATAAAATACTCTTTCTTAGAAAGCTTCATTTGAACACACCAGAGCTGCTGTAACGTCCCTGAAGATCCAGTGTTGTCTCATTTGTCCATATAATAACTTCTCAGAAGCTCAGGAACTCCACCATTAACATAAATGTGAATGAAACAGCCTCCCCACCTATCTACACTCACAACTCTGATTGTCAATGTCTTTTTGTTTATCAATAAAATGTTTGTCACAAAAATTCACTTACTGCACAATGTACTTTGCTTAATTTCAGAGTAAATGCAGATTATCTTTCAGATAAATCTTCTAACAGTAATAAGGACCATGCAGAACTACTAAACTACTAAATGTGCCAGAAATAAACCTATGCATAAAGCTTTTTGCTCTACACAAAAAAAAACTGTAACATATTTTATCTACAAAGACTACAAATCAGCACATTCCAACACACTGACAACCCACATCAAAGGCAGGAATGAGAAACACAACAAGAGGTTACAGATCTACAGTACTTAATTTCACAACATAAAGGAAGGAGCAGTAAAAAAATTGAAACAATGGAATATGAGCACATTTAGGAGTTGGAGTACAGAACCAGATTCTTGACCCTCTTGCCCTATATGCAGCTGCTTTCATGCTGCATGATCAGATCAGACTAGCAGCGTCTATATTTTATAAATGAACTTTTAGACAATAAAACAATAAACATGAAGGCTGCCTGTTTTAAGAATAAAATGTTTTTTTTTTTTTTAGTAGGTGCCCTGATTTCAAACCTGACAAACCAGCTGCTATCATGGCAGTAGAGGAAAGAAAAAAAACCTTTGTGTTCTCGGAAATGGCTTTGGTTTTGGACTTACAACAAACTTCCCAGAATAAACACGCAAACACAAAACAGATTCAGGAATTGCATTTCTTTCTAAAATGGAAAATGTATTATTTCATTTAAACCTTCTCACATAATATACGATATATTTGTGCTATAAGATCATACTGCCATATTGACAACATTAAACATGAAGGATGTAAATGCAGGCATCACTTTGGGATGTGTAGATTTTAACTTACAAAAACAAAACATAGAACCATTAGGGTGTTGGTTGCTACTTGTTACTTGATGTGATGGTGTGGAAATTACAATAGAAAAGCGGGACTACCAACCCTGCATTTAAAGTGCAGAAATTGCTGCAGTGCCCGTGGGCTGTTGCTGCTGAGGGGCCAGATGCTGCTGCAGCTGATGAATGGGATCGGGCACCTGGGCAATGCATTCCTGCAACATATATAAGGTTTTATGCATGCAGCAGGTATATTTGATATATGAGGTCTCAGTTGGTTTTCCAAGTTGTACTTCCAACTTCTGGGAGGTATTGGAGTTGATTGTCGCAACTCAGAAATTCTAACTTGGGTGGGTTAAATGTAACTGACCAACGTAGACGCCCTGACACGAGGTTCAGAATGAAGTCTGAAACAAAAATAAACAAAAACAAAAACAGTTAAATTCAAATCAAGAAAAGGAAATAAAACATCCCTACCTTTGGTCGGCTGTGGCTCCTCTAAACTAACACTGTGTTAATTAGTGTTTAAATGCGACTGGATGGAGCCATACAGCAATGTGATGATATTAATTACTCTCAGTTGAGTGCAGGGATTTACCAGCAGATGCTGCCTCCTGTTAGCTGGAACGTTTGCTTACAAGCTCTGAATCTGATGACTGTTGCATTTTTTGAATGGCTGTTAAAACAGATTAGATGACCAGAAAGACCCAACATGACTCAGCTTTCACACACTGACAGTTCCAAAATATTACGCTTGGCCTCTTCCCAAATCCAGACCCGACAGATGGAGAAATGACCCGCCCAACGCTGACTCTTTGGGAAGACAGACAGAGACTGTGGCTTTGAGATTTTTTTAACTGCTAATCATTTTTGCATACATGCTTAAAAATGTAAAACTCTAAGCAGTAATTTTCTACAGCCATCTGTCTGAACAAAGGTTGCCCAGATTAATCTCAATGGGAAGAGTCCTTCCAGCAAAAGGCTAATTAAGACTTTGAAAAGCAGCGTTCTGAATAATTCATAATGCCGCACAGTTGGTGTACGACCGAGGCAGACATCATGACATTTGTCATGTCTCATCCTGTTGATGTTTTCATGGCTGTCAGAAGCGTGCTGGGGCTAAAAGCAGTGTGTTGACAGCCTGTGTAGGCAAATCAGTGCTGACAGAGAAATGATCCATACATATGAGATTCTATAGAGTTCATTGGTTGCAAAAAATTCTGTAGCTTTGACCAGCAACTGATCAGTTGAATACTTTCACCGAATAACATCTAAATAAAACAGGAAAGGCCAAATTACTGCTGAACAAACCAGACTGGGGGTTTATGGCATTAAAATGTGAATTCTGTCGACTCAATGGAGAAAAAGAAATGCTGCATTTCACCGAAGTTGAACATAATATTGTTGAGTGAATGCTTTCATAGAAAACTCTGATATATTATTTTCACTTTTTATATTATTTTATCTTTGTCATAGTGGGTCTTGTCACAAAATCTTGTCACCTGCCACCTTTTTACAAGAAACCCACAAAAACATAGAAATATGCCTCCAATGACAGACTAAAAGGGTGCATTTTGTGATTAAAATAACCTTTTTTTTTGGATTATGGCATCTGAAGTGAATACTGACAGAGAAACTCAGAACAGGCAGAACAGAACCCTGGTACGTTATTTGTAGCTGCCTGAGTTTTGCTGATGTTTTCTTTGGAGAGCTGTTGAGATTTCAGGAGGCTGTGAAGTCAGCAGAGCTGCTTAAAGCTGCTGTCTTCCAAATTACAACCATAAAAACCCGGACATATTCATTATGCCTACTATTATTTACTAAATACATTAAAATCAAATGTCAGGTTTGGAAAAATGTACAATTTCAACAATGAAATCTAATTTGTGTTGATTATTTTTAATGTAATGTTTTTTTTCATGTCTTTTTTGAAATTTGAATTCCTAGTTATTAGTTATAACATAATAATGCATTCAGCTGAAAAGACGGTGAATGATTTCGGGTTCATGAGAAACAGATGAGATTTTACCAATATTTATTTTGTTTTCACCAACTGAGTAAATTTTTTCAGAAATCACAAACTGTATTATAAAGAAGCTGAAACCAGTGTAAAACAATCAGCTCCAGGACAGTTTTCCCCTTTGCCACTTTGTCAAGCCGATTACAAACCTACACATTGCCATCTCACTTCCATTTTGCACCCATAAAACATTTCTAGCCGATACTTATCCATTGCATATCAGTTTATTCATTAGGGGCATCAATGATTGCAAAATGTTCAAATCCATTCAATAGGGCTATTTAAATGTAACTGTGTGATAGTTTCTGTAGATTTCCTCCTATTTCCATTCAAAGTGGTCCCCTTGTAAAAAAGTTGACTCTTAATATGTATGACAGATTTTGACCCTAGATCAAACAAAAATAACTATGAATGTCCTTCAGTAAGCCATTATGTAATGGAGTTTGCATTTCATTTCAGTACACTAAGTACTTTTATGGAATACTCAAACCTTTCCTACAGACTAATCATTAAAAGACCAACCTTTGACCTAACTTGAAGAAAAATCTGCCTTTAACTGAACACATTACATAAAAAGAAGGTAACAGGTTTGGATATTGAGGTGTTATTTTGTTTTACGAACTGTAAATAAAAATCCTGCAGTACAATTGTGGATATTTGCTCACCATTTACATGCAGATATTTTTTATTTTTTATATTTTTTGGCCATCTGATTGATATGCTGAGCTAATCAAATCATAAAGAGATGGGGTCCACAATAAATTCAAACTTCTGCACTAAATCCTTATTCATAAAAGCCTTTGAAGGTATATGTATCATCATTCAACCTTGTAAAAAGAGCAGGTCACATGACTTTAAAACCGTAAATTACTGATGTTCATGCTCATAAGTGCATAAAAGCTTCTAATCCCACTGCATGTTCTTAAAAAACTCTCAGCAGTTTATCATCTTGTTACCACCACTTCAGTCTGCTTCATTCAGTCCTTTTATCGATGTTTTACATCAGCTGCTTTCTTGAAGTGCCATTTTATTCTGTTTTTTTTTTTTTTTTTTTTTTTTTTTACTGTGTCCTGTCCGGCAGAGTAGCGCTCAGAATTGTTGTCTGAGTGCCAAGAAATTGCCCAACAGATTTACTTTCACATGCGGAGCATCACAGCTATTGCTTTAAGGCTCTGCTTGATATTTATAAAAGAAACTTTATTATAAACTTCTTTGGGGAATATTTCAATTGTTACGGACACGGAGACTGAAATGAAAAGGAAACAGAAGCTTGACAAAGAGAGAGATGGAGCAAAAGGGAAAAAGGGGAAAAAAGGAGGAGAGAGTGGAGGAGAGAAAGAAGGATGAATAGAATAAAAGATTACACCCTGCTTGCTTAACAAAATAACACACGGTATTTATGAATGTAAAATGTACTTAGTGAGGAGTGGCAGCCCAATATAGATCATCTGTGTATCTATCAACACCTGTGTGGATGTGCTTTGTATACAAGGTTTCTCCACAGAAATATGCAATAGCGAGTGTGAGGACCCACCGACCTGCCCCGTGGTCCCCGGGCGGACACTGAGGAGATCCGAGCAACAGACATCCAAAGGCCCCCCAAAGCACAGGAACCCCAGGAGAACCACCGCTGGGACTACCGCAACCCCCCCAGAGAAGAGCAGTGGAGAGTCCCAGGGGAGCCACCCAGCAGCGACAGTGCAGAAGGCCCAGGGAACCGCAGGGGACGAGCCACAGGCCCCGCGGCAGCGCCGTCCACGCCCGAGCATTACCCAGCCATGGACCCAGAGACCCAAGACCCCGGGACAACGCCACCCCCAAAGACAGAGGCCCCGACAGAGCCCAGGGGTCCAGGCCCGGCAGGCCACCACCGGGAGTGAGCCAGCACACACCAAAGCATCCAGCCCAGGACACCGAGAACCACAAGTACACCAGCGGGCAGAGACTCCAAAACCACCGGCAGGCAGGGTGGCGGGGAGGAAATAGGCCCCCCATAATATCGGGGGGCCTAAGCTGATCCAGGAGAGGGAGCAGTCCAAGACCCAACCTGTCACAAAAAAAAGGCACTCACAGTCACAGTAAACCCACTCCCACCCTGATCCACACACATAAAATCACTCGCTCGCCAACGTAAAGACAAAAACAAAAATGGACGTCCTACACTCACTCACATTCCCCATGCATACTCTATACCCCAAGTTCCGGGGGCCGGCACCCCCTAGGGGCAACCAGCCCCCCGGACCAAGGAGGGGGTCCCTTCCCTCCCGGGGGAGACAGGCAGACAGGCCCAGACCCGGGGCGGTCTCGGCCCGGCCCCCGCCCAAACCCAGTCCCCACCAACCCCCATCCACCTCCAGAGAGGGGGCTATGTACAAAAGAGGGGTCCACATGGCCCAAACCAGCCCACCAACAAGAGCCGCCCCAGGACGGAGCAGTCCCGACCCCCCAAGCTCCGATCCCGACCCCATGAGTCTCCCATCCCCAGTGAACCCCAACATGAACCTCGCCACAGGGCCATCCCCAACAGGATCGAACACATGTCCCCGAACCCAAACGCCACGAATCCCCCCCCCCACCACAGGGGCACAGCCCCACAGGTGAACTCTATAGCCGAGAGGCCGATGATGTCACACCCACCCAGCGCAATACAGCCCTGCTCTGAGCACCCCCGCCGCACCCCGCTCCCCCACCACAGAGTGCGCTGCAACGGCATGGCAAGGGCCCCGCGCAACACCACCCCCGCCCACTGGCGCAACAGGGCAGACCCCGCTGAGCATCG
Organism: Crenichthys baileyi; assembly: GCA_036173005.1. NCBI lineage: Eukaryota > Metazoa > Chordata > Actinopteri > Cyprinodontiformes > Goodeidae > Crenichthys > Crenichthys baileyi. The sequence continues at coordinate 585,432 of JAHHUM010001738.1, forward strand.
CACCCACAACAGGACCCCCGACCCCGCAGCATGACGGGACAGACTCACCCACCCGATCCCTGGGGTCAGTGTCCCCACCACGCCCCCACAATGCCCCACTCAGCCACAAAAAAAAAAAAAAAAACATTCCTGCCACTGCAACTGCCCAGGGAGAAACACTATCCAGCTCAGCTCCACCATCGCCACCCAGCTGATCCAAATGCCGGCGACCCCATATCCCATAAGTTGTTACAACCCCTCCACCCCACTGGCTGCAGCCCCTCTACGACACCCCCCACCCACCGCCCCGATCCCCCCCCTCACACATGACAGCCAGCAGAGCAGCCCACCACCAAGCCCGCCCAATCCCCCCAGACAGCGCCAGCAGCCCCAGCCCACCAGTCCACAAGAGGGATACATGCACTAGCCGGGTACCTGGGCCATGCAGGCCAACCGCTCCAAGCCAAGCACAGCCCACCAGCCGCCCCGGTGCAGTCACAAGACACGCTCCGCCGCGCCACCCACCCGACCAGCAACTGCAGCCCGGCGCCCAACCATGGGCCAGAACCACAGAAGCAGTGGAAGAAGGCCACGCCGCACCAGTTTCCGGGCACCCCGCCAACCCCACCCCCAAACACCGGGAGTGCCCCAGCCCACTGGCCACCCGCACCCCCATACGGCGCACTACAGCCCACCAAATAGTCCAGCCGGCCAGCCCCTCCATCGGAGCAGGGCCACATCCCAATCAATGCCGGCTAAGTCCCCCCTACCGGAGCCCGGCACCCCCCCCAGCCGGCAGACCAGGGCCCAAAGCCAGGGGCCGAGATCCAAGGGAACCCAAGCGATCCCGAGAGAGAGAGCCGAAACGCCAGCCCCAGCACCAGACAGTCCCCAAGACCTGACCCCCAAACCCAGCCCAGACCCGACTAGAGGGCCAACTCCCTCTCCCGGCCTCCGACCACAGATGGGAAATAGCGAACGGGGGTGTGAAAAGACCCCAAGCCTGCCTCCGCCAGCTCAAATGTGGTGTTGATGCGTGTTGTTGTAGCTGTTTAAAAAGAACGGTGGGGAAGAGGGTCTGCTAATCCCCCCCCCCCCTGCACCTGCACCCCAAGGCCCTCCATGAGTGGTAATGTGATGGAGCTGGCGGAGGGAGGTGTCCGGGGATGGGGAGGGAAGGATTGGGGGGCAAAATGCTCTCCCAGGGAGCCAGCTCCCCGGCTGACCCCAATAGGCACCCCCGTTTGCCAAGTCCCAACAAAGGACGGGTGCGGCCCCACTCCAAACAAAGGAGCAGACCAGCCGGGCCAACGCAACCAGAATACGCCACACAAAGGAGGGCACATGACCAGCACGCCTAGCCACCCCCGAACACACAGCCACACGGCGCTCTGTTGGCACAGCCAACAGAGCGCCCAGTCCCCGATGCCGAGCACCTGACCACAGCCACAACCAGGCAAGCAGGGCAACAAAACACATCCCTCTCCAACAACGAGGCCGCCACCAAGCCGTGCCCGTTCCAAAACAGCAGGCCCACCCAAAAGCAAGCTCCAGGCCAGGATAGCTACATGCACACAAAACTCACACTGCGCAAGTGCACCCCCCACCAGCCCCCAAAAACAAAGCCCCCCGTGAAAGCGCACCCCCACAAAAAGAAGATCCGCAGCATCCAGGTCCCAGAACATGCCCGACACCCATACCCCTGCCAGAAGCAGCCCCACAAGGAGGCCCACCCCGAGGCCCACAAAAGGCAAGAGAGCCCACAGAGCCAAAACCAAAACCCATCCGGAAGCCAAGACCGGTCCACCCCAAACCAACCCCAGCCCGCCCGCTCACCTGAACCATGCAGACCCCTCCGAACCCCCTCCCCCAGACAGAAAAGGGACCGGCATCAGTAACCGGAACCAAGACAAGGAACCAGAAATCAAGCCGGAACCACCCAGGACCAAACAACGCCGACACCCATCCAAGGCCAACCACCCATCCCCACCCTAGAAGGAAACCTACACCCACCCCAACATTCAAACAACTCCCAGAGCACGTAAGATGTTGGACACCCAGGTTGAACCCGCCCCACTCCCTCCCGCAGATCCTCCGCCCCGCCAGCAGAATGTGCTCCTTGAAGGAAAGAGCACCTGCCATGAGATGGGACCTACCCGCCTGTTTCGAGGCCCTTATGCCCGCCGATGCACCAAAGGCCCCCAAGCCAGGGCAGTGCGCCTGGGTATGCACCAGCCCAAGACCCCCAAGGCCCAGCCAGACCCCTGCCCAGGGGGCGATACGCCCCAGGAACCCCGAGCCCCCAAGCCCACCCCAGACCCACCCAGGAGGATCACGACCACCAGGCCAGTGACCTATGTCCGTCGGCGCAGGCACCCCGAGAGCACCGCATGCAGCTACCAGATGTCTCCCCCAAGAGACACCAAAACCCCACCCGCCCGGGGGCCCCAGCCCCCAGCGCCAGACCCCCCAGCGATCCCCCCCCAGGGACACCCAAAAATGCCCCAACCCAGACCCCCCCGAATCCGCCACAAACGCCCCATAGGACGAAACAAAGGGCGCTCCACCCCCACTAGGTGATGGAGCCGATTAAGGAGCCCAGAGAGATCGATCTGACGTGGAGGCAGAGGCCTGTCTCAAGGCTTATATAATCTAATAGAAAAATTTCTATACTGATTGATCTTAAGAAGGTTTTTATTTTTCCATTTCATGAGGAAATTTTCTTAGCGATGCATAAGGCAAGTGAAGACCAAGTGAACTGAATTTGTCTCTATGGTGACATCATCTAATTTGGCCCAACAAGCAAATTGAAGGGGAAGGTGAAATATTACATTTCAGACACTTTGATAAGTCTTCACATATCAGGCACCCAGAACCTCTGGACGGGTGTACATAACCATAGTGCATGGATGTAAATTGTCTGGTATATTACTTGTGCAGTGTAAGCAAGTATTAGAAGGTGCCAAGCCCATCCGGAACATCCGTTGACCTGTTTTACTATACTCTATGAAAGGGGTTTTATATTGTATTAATTGCAAACTGGGGTTACTAGTCAGTTTAAAAAGGTTCTGGAACATATCTGAGACCAGAATTTTTTTTGGTCAAAGTTAACTGCTAAGTCCACCTCCCATTTTGAAACAGGAAGGGGAAATTGATTCATCTATATTAGGGGCGTTGTCCTGTATATTTTAGACATTAATTAGGGGGGGTTGAGTTTTAGGAACTCTAGTACACTTGATGGCAGTTTGTAACCCAATGTTTTTAAGACTGACCTTATTTTTTAGTTATAGATTTTAAATTTTTTTGATATTCTAAAATGTATTCTTGTCCATCCTGTATTGTATAATTAATTTTGTTAAATGGGATAAACTGAATTCCTTCAAATATATGTTCCAGGTATTCAATTCCTTTTACTCCTCCTCAATTGGAAAATTTATCATATTATTTTTTTTGTAGGATGTCAGGATTGTTCCAGATGAGTGTACGTCTGCATGGGATTAGTGAAGACCCTGTCATTTTTAGATATTCCCACCATGCTGTCAGAGAGGTGCTGACGTTGAGGCTTTTGAAGCATACATGCCGTTTTATATTTGAGCTAATAAATGGTAGATCGGAAATCCTTATATTATTGCATAATGGCTGTTCTACGTCTAGCCAGGGTTCATCTTATTCTGTTTTTATTGTAAAGCGTAAACACAGCAGATCATATTAATCCTTTTTATGAATGTAATGATTTCCAACTGATCTTTAGCTGTCTTAGTTTTATTAGCATGCCTTTATTTCTCACCACTCATGGCTTATCCTGAAGAAGAACTTTCTTTAACCCGTTTGTGTGCCCTAATCTGCTCATTCAGAGGAATAAAAGCCTGGTTATCCCCTGTGGTCTGCTTCACTCCCTCACTGAAAATAGTTTGAAGGTCACAGTAGCTCTTTGATGGCTGCTGTACTTTTGATTTCAGCTTCTTTGAGGCATTAGGACGGAGGCTTAGCACTAACGCCACCAGAGGGTTTGGATCGGCTCCAGGAGGAGATTGGAGCCTTGAGGCCCAGCAAACAGCTTTGAGGATGGCAGTTTTGTTAGGTGATACACAAGATAAGTGGGCAGAAAGGCTGCATTGAAACATGACATGGACTCCGATGTTTTAGGAGGAGGTTTCGGGTGGATGAAAGCATCTTAAAGTGATTACATACAGGATAATTCTAGGTAACTGTAAATAATCAGCTACATAAAACAGACATGCAACAAAAACGCTGCACTGATCCTCGATGATCTCAGGTATCTCAGATATTATTGATGTTGGGGCGTTTTTTTGTCTCAGCTTAGTTTGAGAGTCTTTTCAACTGCTTTGGTTTCTCTTTGTGATGTCATGTTTCTCTGTACCTTTTATTTTTCTACGTTCAAACTCTGAACTTTCCTGGGCAATACTGTCTTGGTTTGTTTCTGACACTGACAGGTAAAATTGTTTTATTCGTCATATATTCAGAAGCTGGGATTTGATGGAACATTTGCAACATTTTTTTCCCAACAAATGTCTCTCAAAAAGTGATCTTGGTAGATCCAATTAGTGTCAGTGTGACAAAGAGTAAGACTTGCTTCACCAGCATTTCAGCTATGATTTCTGGAGATGAAATGAAAGCTTACTGGCATTGATTTTAATCACGGGCATGGTCTGAATATAAACTGAATAATAATAATAATATAAACTCAAGATAGTGGACCAGTGTGGTTTGACTGATACATTCATTTGTGCTATAACAAGAGGAATTTAAATTAGGATTAAATTCAGAAACACAGTTTGTTACGAATGTTTAATTTTATCACTTTTTTCTTACTGCTTGCAATATTATATAAATTATCCTGCAAGAAACAGGAAAATTGCAAAATAATATTTATTGGGAATACTTTTGGTGCCATTTTGCATCTTATAAATCCAAATGTCAGGATGTTTATAGCAGCTTGTTGTGGTCTTCTACATATACAGTATGTGCCACTGAATGGGAAAATGACTCCATGTTTGCTCAGTCTGAATACAATAGCTTATTTTTCTGTTAATCCTATTTTTGTCTGCAATCTTCTCTGCTTTTTAAATTTGTGTAATCTAGAAAGTTTTTTCATAGATCAAATTTTGTCTTTTATGATTGAGATGTAAAACTGGCGCACTTGAGAAAAGTATGTGATCATGTCCCGATTTATTTCCCTCTTAAAACATGTTGCAAGTTGCACACAGAAAGCCAGTAGTTTTCATCTGCTTTCTTTGCAGATGATGAATTTAAGATGCTGCCCTTACAGTTGTTTACATACACTGTTAAAAGACACAACTTTTTTCCTCTCTGACATTAAATCAGACTGAAGATTTCTAGTTTCAGGTCATTTAGGGTAACCAAAATTATTTATTTCGATTTGCAACATTTGGGGGAGTTTTTTGTTTTTTTGTTTGTTTTTTCAAAATTGCTTACATGCATTTGATAGCAATTGATAGAATCACCTTTAAACTCACTTGAATCCAACATTATCCTTTCACAAGCTTCTCGAAATATCTTACTGGAATTTTGGCTCAATCTGCCTGACAGCTGGTATAATTGAATCAGTTTTGCAGGCTACTTTGCTTGCACACACCTTATCAGGTGTACTCAAATATTTTCTATGGCACTGACATAATTTCTCTGTGACAGCCATTCCAGGACACTGTCATTGTTGTCCTAAAGCCAGTTTGTAAATGTAATTTCCATTTGGAAGACCCATTTGTCCCCAAGCTTTAACTTCTAGGCTGATGTTTTCAGATGTTGCTTCAAAATGTCCACATAATGCTCTGTTATTTTAATTAAATCCAGCTTTATGTACACTGTATCTTGGCTAATTTTATTTTTCAATGATGTCACAAAAGTAGGAAGTGTGTTTCAGGTGCCTTAACATCTATAAGGTGTATATTTATTTAATTGAAGCTTACAAAGCCCTAACATCATTTGCGTTTTTCATTTATGCTTAGTAAAGGCTTAGTAATCTTTGTGTATGTAAACCTAAGAATTTGAGGGAAAGTAATGAAACATTCTCAAGAGTCCCCTATGTCATTATGCATTTTTGTGAATGCTTATTGACCTAAAACAGAAAAAGCTTAGTCTGATTTCATGACATTCCCTGAAAGAAAAGTTATCTTTCATTCTGTACATTGAACTTTCTTGTTAAACAGATTTCAGTATGTGTCTACATGTTTTAGAAGACTTAATATATTTTTTAGTGCCTTAGCATTGCATATATAAAACAGATTAAATTATCTGCTCCTCAAGCTGAACTCAGTCTTCAGGGGTTGCTATCCTGGAACTTTAAGACATTTCCCTTCTTCTTTGCTGGAATTTATTGGTTTAATAAACCTCTTAGCCACTTACAAATTTGCTTATCTGAGATCAGTTAACTTCCTATGAAAATCCCCTATGAAGGAAACTTCATAGGAAGAATTGAGATCCCCTTCATAGTACACTGAAGTGGGTTTGATGCAGAAAACAGATCCATCACATCCAAATTGTCATCCCAACAAATTTGCTTGGGGTTAAACAGTTTGCATGGCAAAAGGTTTTACAGACAGACTCTCTGATGTTGTCGAAGGCTCAGATATATTTAATGAGAACTGATCCAAATATTGGGACAGAAACATTCAGAAACTACTTTGCACCAAAGAGCTTTACAGGGAAAATCTAAATATAACTTGCACAATAAAATTAGAGAATAGATCACCAACATAGCATGAGCAACTGAGCAGTGTGCAAAACCAATAAACAAGTAAAAGCAGCATGTATGTGGTTAAACCATTTAAACCATGGGCATGCAAAACTGCTTCTAATGCATGTTGTGTTGAGTCTCAGAGGCTGCAGTGGAGAATTTGTAGTTTTTTCTGTATGAACAGAACAGCAGATTTATGATCCTGAGTTTTTATTTTCCAGTCTCTTGTTGGTCGTCTCCAGCTCAAATGCTCATCTTTGTGCTGCTCTTTTGGCTTCACTCAGTCTCCTTTGAACAATACATTAATCTCAGTAGGATGAGCCAGTTAAATAAAGGTTAAGTAGATAAAACAAATGTGTAATGCGTCCTTTGTGACATCTTTACCCATTAAGTCTTAATGGAAAATCAGCAACTCCTCTCTTCCTCCTGCTCTTCCTGCTACTGATGGTTGGCTGAAACTATAGCAACTCTAACAGGGAAGCAGGAATATTTTACTAGGTTATTAAAATAAAAGCAACCCCCAACCTCAGCCACCGACTTCCAGTCTTACCTTTGATGTAGAGCAGCACTAACAGGCTTCAGCTGAAGTCACTGGACTCTGGATGGTTATTTACCTCTGATATAACCCCAATGCTGTTTTTATGAACTGAGCATTAGTTATGCAGGGAAAAATCATCTGAAGCAGAATAAGAAGTACAACAAAATGGGTTTCATAAGGTGCGGAAAAAATGTTTAAACTTTTTTTTTGTTTCTGTTAAGCTTGCTGATGTTTCATGGGTTCCCATGACTCTAAAGTTTAAGAACTGTTTTCTGTTTTTAGTTTTCTAATGCAAAATCTGTCCACCTGAGTTCTCTGTCTGGGGTCTCTTCCCTGCCTGTTATGCCCAGAAAACATCCAAAGGGAAGCATCCTTATCAGATGCCTGAACCATTTGCAGAGGAGCAGTTGCTCTTCTCTACTGGCATTGATTTATGGTATCTTACAGCCAAAGATGATGGTTTTAATTACTGCATCGATCCACCAAGTCATAAAACTTGATGTTTATATACAGTTTGATTTGTTATTGCTTGTTACCCTCCTAATGTCTTTTAATGTGTCAACTTAAAAGACTTGAAAATGGGCTACATTTACTCACCAACATTACTACAAGGGCCTCCAGAAGTTTGTTTTTGTGTGATGTGATTTACAAGCAGCATGCTCACTCCATCCTCTCCTCCACTGGATCTAAATGTGGGATGTTCTTTTTGCACTGGGAAGCCTGATGCTTGCTGACTCAGACTTCTCACGTGGATGAGCACCCTATATGGCTCAGTGTGTTAGTGGTGTACTGGGAAACTGTAAATCAGAAGCTGGCTTCAGGAGCTGACACACAGTTCTGGGGTGGCTACGGTCCAGCATTGATGCTGCTAGAAATCTTTGTGTGGCCAGTTCAGACACTGGTGGCATTTTATTCCCATTGATTTTGCATGGTATTATGTCACATCAAAAATGAGAGTAAATAGGCATGGTTCGTGGCACAGCAGTGGAGTGTGTGACCCATGTACGGAGGCCTTAGTCCTCGACGTGGCTGTTCTGGGTTCAAGTCCTGGCCCAGTGACGTTCCCCCTCTTTCCACCCCATTTCCTGTCTGCCTACTTTCAGGAAAAACAAACAAAAAAATAAATAAATAAATAAATAAATAAAAGCCACTAGTGCTTCAAAACAAAATATTGTAAAAAACTGTATTTAGCCTAATTATCTCCTTTTATCGAAGGAGCAGTGAGGTGTACAAAAACAGCAGGGGTGTGATGAGGTCTCATTGCATGTGATCTTGGTATATTAAAACGCCATCATATAAGTCATTAGAGAGAAATCTGTTTTGGTAAGACATATCCTGTTGCCGTCAGTTTGAGGCTTCATCTGGTGAATTAAGACTAAACGTTTTTATGAACACCAGATATGAATGTGAGTGCTTTCAGCTGACACTCTGTTGTATATATGTCTGAGACTTGAGACTTATTTTGAAGTAAGAAAGTGAGCTGTACTGGTGACAGTCGGCTAATAACAGTCAGCTGTCTGAAAACACTCACTTCTCACCAGCCAGTTTTAAATTGTTTTTCTGACAGCATTGTGTTTACTTGAAGGAAGCATGAAACCGCCAAGTCATAGACAGCACATAAGCACATTTTAAGCACTATGAGAATACCACAACTGGCTAACTATTACCCAATATTGATCATAAAGGTGGTTTCTGCTTTAAACCTTCTTATCAACACTAGTAGGCTATTTCACAGTTCGCAATTAGTCTGGACTGCATTTGATTATCTCAAAATCAAAATCTGAAACACTGATCAAACCTTACTGGCGATTCTTAACGAACGCAGCAGCATATTCCCCAAGGCATTTGTGGGAGCTAAATGTGTGCAACCCTGCATGTGCTTTTCATTCTGAAACTGGCCCCGTCAGAACTACTAAAATAGCTTCATTGAGGATATAGTATCTCTTTCTACACTGTGTGTCCCTTCTTTCTACACATTGTTAGATTATACATGAATTTAGAAGTAACCACACCCATAGTTTTTTCTTACAGCCAGAATATATTTCATATTACAACCTGTTGCTTGGTCTTTGAGCTGTTTGTTTTCTACACAGATTGTGTGGTCTGTGTGTGCCCAGAAGGAGGTGTCCATTGCTTGCAGGATGTAATCGTTTTAATCAAATTGGTTTATTGTACAGTAACTCAGAGATCTGACTATATGTGAAAAAATGAAAATGAAAAATGAACAAATGAAAATTCTCAATTTTTACCAAATATTTCAAAAATCTTGTTTTCGTAAACCTGATATAAAAAATAATTTAGTATCAAAGCTACTGTTCTCAAAGCAGGACATGACCAGCATACAAGAGATTAAGTAGAATCACCTTTTCAGGATGGATGCAAATTTGGTTTCACAGAAAAACCTGTCTGAAATTTGTATATGAGAGTATTAATAAGAAGTCACCTTCTGCTCACCTTCCTTCAAACAATGGTCACCGTCTGTGTGCGACTTACCTGCAGGCCACTGTTTCAGCCAACACAAAGCATTTTACCCCTGTTATCTGTTCCCTATTGGTTACTGCCTCATAAAAGCCTCAATGGGATGCCGCTGTTCTCCATGTGGAAGAACCACTGCCAATGGTCATTTTGCATTCATTAGAATCTAGCACCAAGTTCCATGATTTACCCAGCTGTCCGCAATAATCCGTTTCAGTAGTGCTATTGATTCCTGCATTGTGGCCCTAATTTGTGTTTAGCACATACTGTACCCCTTACACCAATGGCTGTGAAAGCAACCCTAATTATTTCAGTTATTACTGTGGCAAAAGAGGCTGCTCTGATTTTTTTATATTAGTTTCTAAAACCGGAACTGTAAACGGCGTGCCTCTTGACGATGAGACGACCTCCTGGTTTTTAATAATTTTACTCCTCCCCTCTGTGTATTTTTGAGTGATTTTAGAGAAAAGTAAAAATGTAACTGATGTAATCAAAATTAGTGGAACAGAGGTGGTTATAGAAATGATTTCAGTGTATTCTCTCAGAAAGAACACCGAGGCATCGCCGACTCTCTGCACAACATTTTCTGGCTTAAATGAACCGTAACGCCTCTACCAAATAATTAATTTCCCCTTCTCTCCCCTCTCCTCGTCTCTCTCGTTTCTCTGAACTCCAGGCTTGTGGATTTCACAGTTCAGCAAAGTTACAGGGAATGAAACAGTAATAGATTCTTGTAGCCATTTGTTTCTTGAAGAATAAAATAGAATAGGAACATAAAGAACATCTCTCTCTGTCCATTTGCAGGTTCTTCCTCTTCCTTTCTTTTAAATATTGTCTCTTTCCTGGGTTCGTTTCCCTTAGTCTCCCACAGGTTAAATAAAAACAAAAGATGAACCCAGCTTTCATGTGCGGTGTCATAGTAGAACATTAGATGTGTTACACCTTTGTAAACTCTGGACACTGAAAACTATCTGTTCCTATAAACAAATTACATTAAAGTAAAAATGTTCTCTCTTTTTTTGGCCTTGATTGTTTTTTATAAAGACTTTTGACTTCATAGTGTAGGGAAATGTAAGCACAAAGTGAGTAAATTGGCAAATCTGTACAGAAACTGCTTTCATAGCAGATTACATAATGGAAGGACTTGGGGAGTTTATTGGATGGATTGGTCAGTTTACTGACATAAACCCAGGTGTAAAGCAAATTCCACAAATCTCCATTAGAGATGATGTCTGGGTGTTAGGAAAACCATTACATAAGCTTCATGTTGGCCTGTTGTCTCCATTCCAAAACCAGTTTGGGTGTTTGTTTGGGAACATTGTCCTGTTGGAACACCGAACTGTATCCAATTAACCATTTAGTTTTTGATCTGAGGTGAAATGGAAAAATATGGACGTAGAGACCGTCACTTTCAAATCACTTCTCTGTGATACAGTCTGGGCCCCAGCGGTAACTCTATCAGAAATGAGCATGTCCAGGAAAAAGTTGGGCCCCTAATAGGAGATAGTTGTATAATCTCTGTGCTTATACATGACAGAAAGAACAAAGCCAAAAGGATAAGAGACAGTAATAAACAATCAAAAATAGCCATAAACTGTCAGGTACAACCAGACATAGAGTTAATATCAGCAACTAAGACATATAAACTGGCGTAATTAAACATTAGATCTCTGTCAGGAAAATCATTTTTAATCAATGACTTCATTACTGACCACGATCTTGATGTTATGTTTTTAACAGAAACATGGTTATATGAATTTAATGAAGCTCCCATTCTGATAGAGTCGACGCCTCCAAACTACAATTTTCTTTGTGAGAGCAGACAGCAAAGAAAAGGTGGAGGGATGGCCACTTTGTTTAAAGATTTACTAAAGTGTAAAAAAGTATTTCTGGGCAAATTTGACTCTTTTGAATATTTGGCTCTCCAGGTGAAGAACCTGGTCCGAACCATATTCTTGAATATTTACAGGCCTCCTAAGTCCAAAACAAACATTTTCAGTAATTTTGATGAGCTTTTATCTGTGATATGTGTTGATTATGACTGTTTAATTATTGTGGGAGACTTTACAAAATTCCACATGGACAATCTGAAGACAGGAAGTGCAATAGATCTATGTGACACTTAGAAATTTTGTTTGACTCAACATGTTAAACAGCAAACCAAAAAGGACATATTTTGGACTTGATCATCATTAAGGGTCTAAACATTTCCAAGGTGTCTATAACTGATGTTGCCTATCTGACCACTTTTCTGATTATTTTGAAAGCATCATCTGCAATGGCTCAGTTTGCCAAGAGACATGATAAAAAAGGCATCTTTAAGGACGGTGTGCTGCGAAACCTTTTAACCAGATTTACTCTTATACCTCCACTTTGCCCTGTAACACTGTAGATGGGCTGGTAGAAAACTTTTCATTCTAAAATCTCGGACATCATTGATTCATTTGCTCCAATTAAAGTGAAAGTCGTTTCTGGAGGAATAATTGTTTCCGTGGAGAAGTGCTCCACCAGTCAGAAGTGAAAAACAGGAGTGTCGAAAAAGCTGAACGCAGGTGGCGAAAGACTGGACTCCAGGTTCACTATATTATCTATAAAGAGAGACTATACAGATATAACCTACAACTGAAAAATGCAAGGGAGTCTTTCTTTTCTGAGATCATCAGCAAAACTGTAACAATGCTTGCGCATTATTTGCCACGGTCGACAGGTTAACAAACGCTCCTGTAACTGTAGCATCTGAACTCCACTCTACCAGGACCTGCAATGAATTTGTCAAATTCTTTACTGAAAAAACCCAAAAGATCAGAGGGGCAGTCAGCACATCCACATCAACTCCAGTACCAATGTTGTCTCCAACTAGAACTGATTTTGACAAAATTCCCAATTTCACTAAATAAACTACAAAAACTAAAAGAAATCGTACAGCAAAACTAAGCTCTTCTTTCCTGTCGTCTCGATTCTTACCCACAGCTTTCTTAAGAAAGCTTTGCCTGTCATAACATCTGATTTAACACAAATAATAAACACGTCCCTTTTGTCAGGTGTTTCCCCCAGCCTGAAAAGAGCAATTATCAAACCTCTATTGAAAAAGAGAAACTTGGACAAGCTGCTACTGCAGAACTACAGGCCATATCAAACCTCCCCTCATCAGTAAGATTATTGAAAAAGCGGGTTTCAGCAGTTAAAAAACTTCCTAACAATGACCAACCGCTTCGATGTCTTCCAGTCAGGCTTCCCGTGCTCACCACAGTACAGAGACTGCTCTTGTCAATGTGTTCAATGACATCCGTATAAATGCAAACTGGGAAGAACCCACAGTGCTGGTATTATTGGACCTTAGTGCAGCATTCGACACTGTTGATCACTCCATTTTATTATAGCGCTGGAAAACTGGGTCGGCCTTTTCTGGTACAGACACTCAATTGGTTTAAATCCTACTTGAAGGAAAGGGACTTTTTTGTGTCAGTAGGAAACATACATCAGAGACACAAAAATCACATGTGGCGTTCCCAAGGATCCATCTTAGGGCCCCCCTATTCAATATCTACATGCTCCCCCAACTCAGATTTTAATAAACAACTACGTACGTTATCATAACTACGCGAAAGGGACACAGCTATATGTTACGATGTCACCAGGTGACTAATGAACCCATTCAAGCTCTTGGTAAATGCTTAGAAGAAATCAATGCATGGATGTGCCAAAATTTTCTTCAGCTGAATCAAAAAAAACTGAAGTAATATCTTTTGGGCCAAGGGAAAGAGCGTTTAAAAATAGCCAACAGCTTCAGTTAATACAGCTAGAAACCCCCAGTCAGGCTCAAATCTGGGTGTAGTGAAGGAGTCAGACCTGAACCTTCAGAGGCACATAAAAAACAGAAACCAGGTCGGCCTTCTATCACCTAGAAACATCTCCAGGATTAAAGGACAAATGTCTCAGTAGGACCTTGAAAAACTAATTCATGCGTTCATCTTTAGAATTGATTCTGCAACGGTGTCTTCACAGGTCTGCCTAAAAGTCGATCAGACAGCTGCAGTTGATCCAGAACGCTGCTGCCCGCATCCTCACTAGAACTAAGAAAGTGGAGCACATCACCCCGGTTCTAAAGTCCCTACACTGGCTCCCTGTAGCTCAGAGAATAGACTTTAGAATACTTCTTTTAGTCTATAAATCACTGAATGGCTTAGCACCAAAATACATTACAGACTTGTTGTCAGTGGATCAACCACCTAGACCTCTCAGGTCTTCTGGCTCAAATCTACTCTGTATACCCAGAACTAGAACCAAACATGGAGAACCAGCTTTTAGTTCTTATGCTCCACTAATCTGGAATAAACTCCCAGAAAACTGTAAAAGCGCCAAAACCCTAAGTTGCTTTAAATCATGATTAAAAACGTATTTGTTTAGAGTGGCCTTTGACTGTGCCATCTAAACATTTTTAGTTACGTTTTCAGTCCAATTTTCCTTTCATTTTCTTATCCATCATTCTATTCTCTTTATTTTATTTTTATTTTTATTTTTTTAAATTACCATGTTTGATTTTCTGTATCATTGTAATGTTTTTCCTTATGTACAGCGCCTTGAGTGCCTTGTTGCTGAAAAGCGCTATATAAATAAACTTGACTTCACTTGACTTGACTTATTATACCAACCACACTGTATAATTCCCCAGTATCAATGGTACTGAAACAGCCCCAAACCATTATGTTACCACTCCAATGATTGTCAATGACACTGTTTTTAAGGTTTTTAAGGTTGAATCTTTGGTGGCTCCTGGGTTGTTTCTGAACATCCTAAACCATTTCTTTTTTTACGAGAGGGACAGTTTATGTCTTCTTCCAGACCTTGACAAAGTGTTGATCCACTGATATATGCTAAAAATTTCTTCAATTTGAGAATATGGAAATCTGTTGGCATGCATCAAGCAGAGAAAACATCTAAGGAGATTGCAGAAACTACAAAAATTGGGTTATGAACTGTCAAACGCATTAAAAACTGGAAAGATAGTGGGGACCCATCGTCTTCAAGGAAGAAATGTGGCCGGAAAAAAATCCTGAATGATCGTGATCGGTGATCACTTAAATGGTGAAATCAAATCAAAGACAAACAACAGTAGAACTCCGGGCTATGTTTAATAGTGAAATTAAGAGCATGTCCACACGCACAATGCGAAGGGAACTCAAGGGATTGGGACTGAACAGCTGTGTAGCCTTAAGAAAACCACTAATCAGTGAGGCTAACCAGAAAAAAAGGCTTCAATTTGCTAGGGAGCATAAAGATTGTCCTCTGGAGCAATGGAAGAAGGTCATATGGTCTGATGAGTCCAGATTTACCCTGTTCCAGAGTGATGGGCGCAACAGGGTTAGAAGAGAGGCAGGTGAAGTGATGCACCGATCATGCCTAGTGCCTACTGTACAAGCCTGTCGGGGCAGTGCTATGATCTGGGGCTGGTACAGTTGGTCAGGTCCGGGTTCAGCAACAGTATGTGTTCAAAGAATGAGGTCAGCTGACTACCTGAATATACTGAATGACCAGGTTATTCCATCAATGGATCTTTTCTTCCCTGATGGTACGGGCATATTCCAAGATGACAATGCCGGGATTCATCGGGCTCGAATTGTGAAAGAGTGATTCAGGGAGCATGAGACATCATTCTCACACATGGATTGGCTACCACAGAGTCCAGACCTTAATCCCATTGAGATTCCTTTGGATGTACTGGAGAAGGCTTTGCGCAGCGGTCAGACTCTACCATCATCAATGTAAGTTCTTGGTGAAAAATTAATGCAACACTGGGTTGAAATAAATCTTGTGACATTGCAGAAGCTTATCGAAACAATGCCACAGCGAATGCGTGCCATAATCAAAGCTAAAGGCGGTCCAACAAAATATTAGTGTGTGTGACCTTTTGTTTTTGGTGGCAACTTTTTTTTGCCAGGCAGTGTTTGTTGTACAATATTTCCACCCTGAAAAAAACAAAAACAAAATTGTTTACATTCATACCCATGATTCATGGATGGAAACTTGTGAATGTATCTGATCATAACATAGTATTTCAGCTGGTTTATTCCTTTCTGCGTGCTCCCTTTCTTGGATGCCTGCTTCTTGTATTCTCTAACACTGAGTCATATCTTCAGGAGCTCGAATGAAAGGTTGAAGAATGGATCTTCTGTTACTCAATAATGTAACGACCGTCCTCCTTAGGACGACCTTATCAGACGACCACTCTGTTCATTGGTTTACAAGCAGCAGAGTCAGGAAGGACAGGCCATCAGGTCTGTGATGTGAATGATTTACAGGCTGGGTTTACAGCCTCGTTGTTAAACCAGACAAACTGAAGAAGACGAATCAGATGAGACAAGGTCAAAAGAATTTGTTGTGACGGTGAGAAGGACTGAAGTTATGGATGAATCCTGAGTGTTTGTGGAGCAAACAAAGGGATTGCATAAGATATTTAAATTTCTTAACCGAATGAACAGGTCTCTTTAAAATCTTGAGTACCTTGCAAAACGTTACGTGCGTGTTGCACAATGAGTACAGTAAAGGTCATGAGTTGGTCAGTAGGGAAGATCATCTCATGTTTTTGTGCACAAACATCGCTGCTTCATTTCTGACAAAGTTTCACAAAGTTAAAGAAACCTGAGAAAGAAAAAGCTGAAACATGCAGTTGTTAGGATACAGTTTTTGCCAAACAGCTTGGCGGCTGAATTAGAATTTTCGTCTTATTGTCAGTTTAATAAATTAAATAATTTCTGTTTGTCACAGTCCACAGAGCACCACCCTCTATCCCTCAGCCCATTCAGATAGAATTCTGCTTTATTCATACAGTGCCACCTTACAACCTACTAACCTACACATCACACAGAAGGTTAAAGTTCAGCTCATATTTGATCAACTAATTTAATTTAATTTATTCAGATTCAGAATGATTAATTTAATAAGATCTAGATTCTTTCCTGAGATATTATAGAACTCTTCCACTTAGTGATGGGCCGCTGCACTATGATCTGATCTGTTCTGAATGGGCTGCTTATCTGCTTCCCTGCAGGTCTGGACCACGGTAACTCAGCCAGCTCATCAGGGTGTAGCACCAGCTGAACAAAATGTCTAAACGTTCTTAAAACTAAGAGTGAACATGTTTTTAGTCAAAGGTTATGTACAGATATGTGTACGCTAAAATATGTGTATGCTAAAAATATTTTGACAGAAAAAATGTATAAAAAAAAGATGCATTTTATGGTCTCTAATTTGCTATGTTGCAATTAAATAAAAATCATCCTTGCAGATGAGGAAATGAAAAGATCAAATCTTTAATTTGATTAAATTTACCTTTCAGAGCATTCATAAAGAAGTGGGTTGTAGTGTAGAAGAAAATGCATTTTTAAATAAGACAAGATCTGAAGTAGATTCAAAACCACAACCGGGAAAGATGGCAATCTATTTCAAGAACTGAACCTCAGGGATGACTGCTGCCAAAATGGAAAGTCATATTTAAAAGCACAGTGAATAACGCTAGTAATGTTTTAATTTTATCTTATAGAGAGAAAAATGAAAAGGTACTTTAATAGTAGAAAATGCTAACTGAAGCCTGAGGAGATGCACAGAATGGCTTTAAATGCTTTAAAACCACAGAGAGTGATGGAAAATGCCTTTAAACGAGCTATCAATAGAAATAATAGAGAAACAAAACTAAAAAACTTGATAAATAAATAATATATTGCCTGGATATAATAGATATAATATAATAAAATATATATTATATGAGGTGGTTTATATATATTATATATAAATATATATAAACCAATTTTTAAATATTAAATAGAAATGACTGAAGTCATTCGATGTTCGTCAGGATTCTTTTATGAGCAATTGGATGAGTTGTTGATGCACTCTTGGAGTAATTTTTGTTGATCGGCCACTCCTGGAAAGGTTAAGTAGTTTTTATTTTTTTTTCTTTTGTGAAAAAATTTGTTCTCACTAACAATGTCTCCATCATCTTGAATTATCTTGTACTCTTTTAATAAATCCTCATAATGCATTTTTTTGCTCTCACCAGCACTTTTAAAGAATTCAAACACCTCCGAGTGTTTATTAGAATGCATTGTTGTTGATATACAGTATATATAAAATATATAAAGAATTAAATAGGGTGGATTTCTGGCTTTAAAACAGGAACATACTCCTAAAGGATGTCAAAACCTCATTAATGGAAAGCTGAAGCTTTGAAATATATGGTAATTCAAACTCTTAACGTTTTGAGGTTGACCACAATTAAACATGAAATTTAAATCCCATCAATCACTAAAATCCATTAAACACAGCCTTGAAAAGTCAAAACTTCACTATAATAGTGGATGCAGATAATCCACCAGCCCTTAAAGATATCCTATAATTAAAAAAAAAAATCAATTTGACAATTAAAGTGAATCCAAAAACAATTTAAGTCCCATCACAAAATGTGGTCACAGTTTTCTAATAAACTAATAAATGACTGACTGCTCTTGGAATATAATAAAAATGTTTGAATGAAAATGTAGCATTAGTTTTTTGCTACTATATGTTTGAAAAAAAAAAAACTCAAATCATCCAACCCTGTGTGGTTCTTCAGGCCCCATTCAGACATGATGGCAAAATAATCAACTGCGTTGTTAAAATCAAACACCGCTGTTTGTTAATTTAAAATGACTGGACTGCTATCTGTGGCAGTATTCGGATGACAGGATTTAAGTTGGAATAAATCCATATCAATTTATTCCTTGACCAATTCTGGCTGCTTTTTATACCTGTAAACAATGTGAACATTTTGTACAACTTTACTTAAACTGGTGTGGATCAGTATGTTTTTAATCTTTTTATACATAATGGAGATGAATAGTCATAAAATCTTCAAATTTCACAGTTTAATTGTACAATGTTTTCTAAAAACCTTGTTCCACTTTTATTACCTGTCTCTTTTTTGGTGTGCTGTGCCAGTCTGCCTAACCTTGCAGTGCTTTTTGTTTATTTTTTAAGCTTACAAAGTGATTTCTAAAGCTTTAGATTTGCATGAACCACAACACCAAATAGAATCAACTTAATCTTCTTAAATGCTATGACAAGATTAACCACCTATTTTAAAAACAAGATGGAGAGTTTTCCTCTCCAGCTCATACCCCTGTTGGCTTATATTCACAAAAACTATTTCAAAATGTATAATCCTATGCAACAGAGATGGTGTCTCTGGGAATTTCCGGGTGTTAGGACAATGTTGACGCCACCATGGGGGTTGAAATGTGTGAACAACAAAAGTGCCTTATGGAAACATTAAAGATTTCTTTCATGATTTCTCCACTGCAGCTGAGTTGATTAAACCCCTGGCAGTAAAATATTTGCATGAGCTGTAATAAATTAAACAAACCATCAGAAACTAAGACAGAACTCAAAGTTCAGCAAAAAATGTTTACTCCTTAGTTTCTATGAATTTGGATGCAAAGCTGAAATCTTTCAATGATGCGTTCTTGTAGGTTGGAAATAAAAATGCACACCTGGGCAGTGGTCTGAGGAAACACTTCCTCGCCATCCTCTGCTTCTTCTTCCTGCTTCTTGAGTCGTTTTAGCTTGCTATATAAATAGCAGCGTTGGAGGCATTTTGAAATGAGTCCAGCCTTGTTTGTTCTGTTTGTGCAGCGAACTCATCCATAATGTAGAGCTCAGAGTCACAGCTCTTCCACAGCACATACCAGCAAATATTATGCTTGTAAGCAGACATAAATACATGCAAACATAGGCATAATGCACTTTACACGTGAGGACATGTTCTTGTTACATGTTTGTTCTCACTGTGCTTGAAGTACAGGGCCTGCACATACATATTTATTACAGTAGACATATTAATATTTTCCTCCATAATTCCCTCCACCTCTGCAGACCCAGGGGCCTATGA
Source organism: Crenichthys baileyi (assembly GCA_036173005.1). Lineage (NCBI taxonomy): Eukaryota > Metazoa > Chordata > Actinopteri > Cyprinodontiformes > Goodeidae > Crenichthys > Crenichthys baileyi. The sequence goes on from JAHHUM010001738.1 coordinate 605,061, forward strand.
GCTGAAGCTCATGTCTGGATGTCATGACAGGCTACAAGCAGTAGAATTAATATTTACAGTGCTCAGAGATCAGGGTTCAGCATGTATTTACTTGCACATAAAATAAATCATAAATCTCACCATAGAGGAGGCTAGAGAGTAAACACAAACAGGGCTTGTGAGATAAAATGCCGGTGGGGCTTTAGAGGAACATCTGACCTCAGAGGTAACAAACGCCAGAGGATTATTTCCAGTGCAACCCAGGAAGAGGGGCATTTAAAGCGCCACCTTCTGGTAAAATGTAGTAAAGTGAAAGCCTGCTGGGAACACAGAGCTTAAAATGTAATTGCAAATTTAGTCAGATAAATCTGAATTTCCATTTTACAATTTGCAGTTCGAGAAAACTTGATCTGCAACGAACTAGATAGAATCACTACTTCCAATTTGTCTCATAATTGTGCTACGTTTTTTTAAAGATTGCGATCATTTGAGATGATCTTTTCCTTAAATTTCCTCCAGCTGCCTTACATGTATACTGCAATACTGGCTGCACAAAGATTTGCCCTGCAGGGACAATAACGATTTCTGAACTTGACTGGACTCTGGATAGGATGATCTACTTGTCATTTTTCTTTCATATCAGTGAGTGAGGACTGACCATATAATCATAACGTCCTGAAATTATTCCAAAGCGCCAACTCTGGCACATTTTGTTCTACAAGGCAAATAAAAAACTCAAATAAACAGACTAATATCACTATTCTGAAAAATATTTTGAGGTAAGTATGGATTACTGATTATATTTTTATAACTGAAGGATAAAAATAAAGCTGGTAATAGACTGTTAACCTGAATTTGTCTTATGAATGTGAAGCTCCGTGGCTACCAGTCTAACCATATGGAGAAGTATACCCTGTCACTCTGAATTGTTTTTCATTCACAGTACTGTTACTGGTACCACTGTTAACTCCCTTCAAGCCTGAAACCCACATTAAATGGAGAAGTAGAAATTAAAATAATGCAGTCGGACCTTCATTATTATAAATATAAGTCAATGTCTGAAGGACAAACACCTGTGTTTACTTCCTTTCAGCTGGCTTTTGTCCACCAGCTGATAAACATTCATTTTTATGTACTTAACATTTATAAACAACAATAGAAAAGAAAATTGCAGGATATTAGCTGTTGAATATGGGTCTTTATTGGCCTCTTATTGCATTAACATTTAGCCTTTTCCATTTGTCGGATCATTTTACCCCAAGGCACCTCAGGCTTTAATGAGGGGAGCCAAAGTCTGAGTGGATGTCCTCAGTGCCTCCATATCAGTGCTTTCTCTTCTCAAACAAATCACATTCAGTGAAACCTGTGATTCTGTGAAAGTTTCCTGTTCAAACACCAGGTCTCTAAACACACTGACATGATGTCTAAGAAAATGACAGAAAACACTGAAATCCAACAAACCTAAACAGGGTTTCTTCACAAATGCGTTCAAATCAGCACATTTATGGGTGGTCTTACATTTTTGGGAACTTTGAGCTTGACCAATTTGTTTTTTACATGATAAACATAAACTTAACACAGCTCTCTGTGGTGACATTAGATACCACATCCAGCTGGTAAAGCTTTTTCTGTAGAAAAGTGTTGAGACCTCCTTGCTCTCCTGGGTTACTGCTCTGTTGGGACCTGTCATTATGTATACTCTGTGACTCCCTCTTGCTATAACTATTTAAACTGAACAACTATGCCCTAACCAATAAAACTTAAATGTTTTTGCACTGGCTTTCTGTTTACAAGCTCAAGCCTGTTGCAGACAGGGAGTAAGTCCATCTGTAGGTTTGGCGGCAAAACAGACACGAAGATTTTAAGCTGCAAACTGCCCATAACAACACAGATGAAGTCCATATAAGGCAATGTTCACACAGCAGATCTCGATGCTTAATTTAGATTTTTTGCTGAAATCCGATAATTTTTTTGAGTGGTCGTTCAACCTAATAAAATCAGACTTTAATGGTACCCAACCCCAAAGCGACCCACATGTGTAGAAGGTGAATGCAGACTTCACACAGCAGCACACTGTTTACGGAAGTAATAATGGATGCCGCTGTCTCTGTGTTATTAAGTTTTTGAACAGTTGGAGCCGTTAATATTATGACCACATCATAACAAGACAAAAAAAGGTAAGAAAAAGGGAGCACAGCTTTTAACAGCTGCCTTTTGTGGAGCAGTGACTGCTACTTCTGTAGCAGTCACTATTACTTCATAATAAACCCACATCATAAAAGTTTTCAGCCCCCTTTTATCTCCATCCTCATCACCAAACCTGGTGTCTGGCCAAGTCTGTCATAGTCTGACCTTCCTAAAAATACAACTTCCTTTGGCCTCTAAGCACCAAGCACAGTTAAGGCTGGGTGCAATTTGGAGGTGTGGTTGATTCAGGTCAAAGTATTTTCGTGTATGAAGCAAGTCTAAGATTTCAAGTAATTGAGATTTTGATGTTTTAGTGTTGAACCGTGCTGCAGATTAATATCACTCAGTTTAGTTGGGAGACTGCAAGATTGAGGCTGCTTGATGTTGCACTAACTTTAAGCCTTCTGCGAGAAATTTGTGAAATTGGGTCATAAATAAACCTAGTTTGACTTTCACTGTCATGATATCAGTATTTCTTGCTTTAAAAGTACAACACATTTAATCAGCATAGATGTGTCTCTGGTGAAAAAGATCTGCATAGCACCTCGTGCCTTACGGCTTCTTCTTCCAAAGTGTTTCCCCCATGATTTACAGCTGGTAGTTCTTTTTGCCCTAAAGCCTGACTGACAGGGGGGCTTCCTGCCTGCTTTAAATCCTTGTTGACCGCCATTATCTGAGGGGTTTCTTCAAAAATTCCTTCTAATGGTTGAGCCTTATAATGCTCTTCTATTTTTTAAATGAATTTGTGTTTTCTGACGTTTAGCCTGGGGCAAATATGACTCATTGCTAGACACTGCACAGAGAAAAGGGGAAAATGCAGCATTTTTCTCACATTCCCTGCTGAATTAGCATTGTGTTTGCAGTTAAAATGAAAACATCGACTGAAATCTGTCTCCTGATTCTCCCAGCTCCTTTCATTTTAAATCTCTCTTAATCTCTGCGTTTCTCCAAATGATCCCCTGCTGATAGCTGAAAGATATTACATCTCATGTACAGTAAATAGATGTCACTCTTTATCTTTACTGCTGCTCAGGTTCCCAGAAAAACAACGTGCCTGCGCCCAATGAAATAAAGAGTGAGAAATTTAAACACACTTACACACATGCACATAATAAAAGCAAGTAAAGCAACAAAAAACATCATGACATTATTAAAGCCCTTCTTTGCTGATTTTGTTTATATGAAATTAGGTGGGGAAAATGTCTGAAACTTATTTGATTCCATCCCTTTACAACTACTCAACAATTGCATTACTTAGATAATATTAGAGAAAAATCAGATGAATTAAATAATAGCAGCTAATGGACAGAAATTTTTGCAAAATATTATGCACCTTCTCCTTCGGAATTTCTGAAGACCATATTCCATATATGTTTAGGTGCTGTATCATATCTTGTATCTGCAATGTCTAAGGGTTTTTATTGCAAATAATTTAATAATACTGTTTAGTGTTACTTTGTAAATGTAATGGCTTGTTTGCATTTTGTACTTTGTGCTGCTTTTTATCTTGACCAGGACATCAGTGTAAAATAAACTAATAATCTCAATGGATTTCTTTGCTGGAAAAAAAGGTTAAATAAGAGACTCATACTTTCTGCATGTTATAGCTCTTTAAACACAAACATTTTTGTCTTACTTTACAGAAAGCATCTTTAGGGTATTTCTAAGTAACCGTTTTGTAGCTGTTTGGAATATCAATAAACCACAAAATTTTAATATTTTCAAGCTGGACAAACAGTGAATTGGTATGGTCACTCCAACCCAAATTATAAATTAGCTTTTTTTGAAGACTAAATAATAAGTGTATGCCTGAACTCTGCAGAACAGCTTAAATAAGATAAAGCTATTGAACAGTAGAGAATATAAAATGAGCTATAGGAAATGAATGCATTAACTGACAACATATGTACAACTTCAGGCTGTTGCTCTTTTTGCTACTGTTTTAACTTGAGCACAAGAAGAAGAAGCACAGCTCCAGCTCATGGTTTTTCCTCACCATTGTTGTTCTGGATCAGCAATCAAAGTCTGGACTGTGATCTGCATCTGGACTAAACCAAAAGACACTGTGGACTCGTTCCAAACCTTTTTTCACAAATTCCCAAGTGTAAAAAAATATGGTTTATATTGTAGAATTTGGCATTTAAAAACATTCAAAGTCATAGAATTTGGTATGTGAATTGGATTTAACAAATTAAGTGCTTTTACCCTTTAGTTCACAGTGAAAGAACAGTATCTGAGGCTCAACCAACACTGAGCGGGAGAGACACGCAGGAAAGCATGCTGCTATAACAGAAGAATAGCCCCTCTGCAAACACCTCCCATTGCCAAGATCTTCAGCAGAGTGGGATGCACCTTCAATTAAGAAGTTTTGTAGCCGTATACGGTAATCACATGCTGTAGTATTTTCTAAATAAATAATGCTGTTTGTGTTTTACAGCAGCTTTATAAAACTCAGCTGACCCTATGCTGGAGCGGACAAGACTGTCCAGAAACTTGAGACAAGCTATCAGTTGCGATCTAAAGTGAACAAAACATCTTGAGCAGGATTATTGGTAAGTGAATTAGGTAGAGCCTAACTACTCCTGTCCAAATACCCATTTCTCGACTGAACCTCAATGCATAGTAGCTTGTAGTGATTCATTCTACAGGCTCTTTAATCAGATGTAGTTCCACCTCTCAGCTATGATCATAGGAAGCAGTGCCAGCATTAATTTCAGACCTCAGTGGAGACAGGTTATTACTCTGCAGGAAAAACCTTTGAGACCAGTCCAACGCCTGGTGCTTCACTTCATTATTGTAGAACAAAAATAAATTGTGACCTTGCTTGCAGCTGACTGAGTCTGACCACTTGGGTTTTGTTGTTTTACTTTTCATATGATGAACATGTTTCAGGTTTGTGTATCAGTAAACATACAGGCACTTCAGAGAAGTCACATGAATAAAACAATTTGGTTACTTAATCAATTCTTTTATTTTGTTTGCAATTTGAAATTATATTCCTGTCTCCAATTTTTTAAGTTTTTTTACAGCACATTTTTCTATGAACAGACCATGACCCTTTAAATGTTGAGAAGCATCATAAATAGACATCTTGGATGAAATTGCAGCATATCTCAGGGTCGATTTAGGAAACACTTAATGTTCCAGCCGCTGATTGGAACAAAATCATCCCTCCCTGCTATCATTCCCAGTAATAAACCAGATTTATTCATTCCAACTGACACCTTCAGTTGTTGGACTCTGCTTGTCTTGGTTTCTGTCCCTGTTGAGCTGGACAGCTCTGCTTGTTGGTGCTCTGTCCTGTTTCTGGCAGTCCCAGTGTTCCCCGGCGCTCCCTCTGTCAGAAGGATTAATAATTACACGTTCATCCATTATTCATTTCAGACATAAGCTGCTCAGAGTAGTAAACATGGACTCTTGTCAACACGCAGCTTGCTTGACTTCCTTTTTTTTCTGAATATTCAGTTATTTATGTGGGACACGCTATTACTCATTACAATGCAACACATCAGAAGATGACCTCTGACCTACACTTATGATACTAGAATTGAGATAAAAGCCAGTTTTCTTTCACTGCAAATAAAAATAAAACAGCTTAGCCATATAATGATTGTTTTTTGATGTTAAATGTCTGAATCCAAATGAAACAGGATTACACTCACCAGCCATCTTATTAGGTAAACCTTGTTAGTACTGGGTTGGACCATCTTTCGTTTTTCAAAATCTGGGAAGGTGGAGTAAAACATGTATCATTAATCCATAGGAAAGCAGAGATGAATTAAAATTATTAAGCAATTATGAAAGATCCTATTGAGTGTTAGCCCTGCTGATTTTGGAGCCGTTTGCTGATGATTAAAGAAGTAACGTTAGAGACTCCATTCAGAGAGGCCCTGTTAGCATTTTTGTCTTAAATGTACTGAATGTAGTGATGTTTTAGAAAGCCTAGCCCCAGTTTCCTGTTGAATCCCAACCAATTATTGTCCAGGTGTCGGCCACATACATATTTAAATCATTCTGCAGAGTCTATGAGTCCATTTCTCTGTCTGGTGCCTATATGAGTAATTTCCCTTTGGTTTCTGACGTCTCTTTTTTCCTTCCCATTTTTCAATTCTTTTTGTTTTTCTTCTCTAACAAGCCAAATAAACAGATCAGCTGGAAAAAAGATAACTCGCCTCTCTTTTCCACTAAAAGCAAATTTGCAATTCTTCTGAAGCGGCTGCCCAGTAGTTGTTGTTATTTTCCATCAGAATTGATCAAACCTCCATAAGCAGAGTGTGACAGTTTTATCGCAGTTTAATCCAGAAGGAGTGGAATTTACCTATTTACCTTCCTCATCCACACATGATGAAGCTCCATAGATCTGAAACATTAAAGAACCCAAAGTAGTCTAAATTCAATACTTTGAGAGGAAAACATTCCTTCATGCTGCAAGTCTGTAATATTAGCTCAATCTTAACTTTCTCCTTGTATAAAATGTCCAGTTGTAAACATTAGCTTGAACGCCAACAGGAACTAATAAAACTGTCAGGGGTGACGAACTTGGAGTGAGCGATGCATGTTTTTTTTTTTTTTTTTTGCTTCTAACCTCTTCGAATGCACCACAGAGGACTGAGTCATTTTGTTTTGAAGCTGAAGGGGTTTACCTTTCTGCGGAGCCACAAGTTGAGTCTGGTTAGATGTTGCAATTTAACTGAGCACTCCTCAAATTATCATTATTGTCATTATTGTTACATCCAGAACCACTGTTTTTTCCAGGCTCATTTCCTGAGATTTTTATGATTAACACCTCTTTTATGAAACCACACAACACCCATCTGCCACTTTTCTTAGGCTAGAATTGCTTTTAAACTACATGGATTTGGTAAACTTTTTTATATCCTTCCATAAGCTTCTTACAATAGTTTGCTGGAATTTTGGTCCATTCCTTTTGATAGAAGTCAGGTTTTTAGGGTGCCTTGCTCACACACACCCTTTCAGCTCTGCCTACAAATTGTCTGTGGGAAATGAGAGCTTTATGATGGTCACCCTGAAACATTGACTTTGTTGTCTTTAGTCTTTTTTGTAACTTATTTGGTGGTATGCTAAGATACTTGTCCAATTGGAAGATCAATTTTCACACAAGCTTGACTTGTTAAGTAGCTTAAATGTTTCTACATATTGTTTTGCATATTTCCATATGTTTTCTGAAGCACACTAGTCCCTCCTATAGCCAAACACCCACACAACATGATGCTGCTACCCCCATACTTCATTTGGGATGGTGTTCTCCTTCTTCAATTTCCCTTCAATTTTAGTTTCATCAGACCACAGGACAAGTCTCCAAAAATAAAATATTTGTTTCTGAGCGCCTTTTTCAAATTATAATGTCTTTTTTATTTTGCTTTTGGGATAATGTCTTCTTCCTCTCTGTGTGGGCTTTCAGCCTATGTCTGTACAGAACCTGGTTCACTTTGAATAATGAGTCTCTCATCTCCTTCCTGAGTGGTCTGGTGGCAGGACATTCAAATGCTGTTTATACTTGCATATAATGAAGAGATAAACGGGCACCTTCATATATCTGGAAATTGTAGCCAGACTTGGAGAGGTCCACATTTCCCTTACTGATATCGTGGCAGATTGATGTCACACAAGGAAGCAGTGTGTTTTGAGGTGTTGAAGCTTAAAATAACATGATATTATAGCCTGGGCTTTGCCAAATTAAGGGCATAACAATCTTGGTGCTTTTAAACTGCTGAATTTGAAGAAAATCGTGAAGTCTCTAAAAACATCTCTCACTATTCTGGTTTGTTACTCAAGGTTAAGATTGATACTGAGGAAAATGTTAGTGCATGTAAATACTATTTACATGGCAGCTCACTATTATGCTGCAGTGTTGTTGAACACACCCTGACTTGCTTTGGGTCCTGCAAAATGAGCATCACTTGACAGAATATTTTCAGTTCGGGAATAAAAGTGCACATCTGACCACTTCTGAGAACCATGTTGTTAAATGCACCTCTTACCCAGGGGTTGTGTTAACCGAATATTTTCCATTTTTCACTGTTTCTTTTTTTTTTTCAAGCGGTGACAGAAAACTCTGAAGGCCATCAGTCATTTTGACAAATTTTAATTCACACCTCCGACCACTTGGTGGCGAGATAGCATATTATTAGCTGTTTACTCTTGCGAAAGTAGAGTGCTTACCAGATCAGGAAGCCTCGTTCAGATAGTCTTGCCGACTTCTGATCACTTTAACTGGAGAAATGTTCCCTTATATCAAAACTTTGGCTAAAGTGGAGCTTGTAATTCCAGTCTCTAGTGTGGCGGCAGATCACAGATTCAGCCTTCAGAACAACGTCAAAACAGCCACGAGAAGTCATCTGTCCGAGGCAAAAGTCCAAAACCTCATGACAAATCCTCTGCAGCAATCCCAGTCCAGACTTTTGATTACACACACACACACACACACACACATACACACACACACCAGGAGGAAGTTAAGCGACTGTGCGTTCATGACACATCATTTGATCTGTTCATATTTTAAGTGCAGTTGTTTAATTTCATTGTTTATATGTAGTTACTGGGACAACAGTCTGTGTTTTTTGTCACTTCAGATAAAAAGTTAAATTTATTCATCTGGCTGATGTGGATTCTCTGTTCAGCTTGTTCGGACTGAATATTAATCAAAATGAATGAAAATAAATGCTAATGAATGTTTAATTATTATCATTAAAAAAAATAAAGTGATGGGTAAAAGATTATGACAGGATTTTTTTTTACACTGTCAGCCAAAATGACCAACAACCAAGAAAGTGTAGCGCAACCGCTGCTCTGACCCCAACAGATCAGTAATATAACTGCATTTTAAAGACAACCCTCCTCCGCCTTTGTTGGTAAGTTTTTATCCAGGAAATATTCGGAAGAGGATCCCACCTGTAACGCTTCAGAAACAATCCCCACTGTTGATTGCAACCTGCCTGGAGGATGCTCGCTGACATGTGGCCCCGGCAGGCCTCATCACAGAGGATTAGCTCTTATTAGAGCTGAGTGCAGACCATAATGCGCCACAGGTGGCTGGCTGAGCGACCCGCCAGCGTTTGGCTAGTTGACTGAAGTGGATGGGAGGCCAATTATCACCACATTCACAACAGAGCCAGCAGAGCGCCATGGGCGGCCCTGCTGTTTCTGTTCCACTCTGAGGGTGAACAAGGACATAGTGATGCCCAGAGTAACTAAAAGTCTCAACAAACAATGGGTCAGGTCACTGTCAGTACTACCAGACAAGAGAATCACTGCAAATTTAGGTTCAGATCCTGGTTTTTATCAAATAGATTTCTGCTTTTTACTTTTTACTCTTGTTCTTGCAGTAAAAACTTCATTAAAGCGAAAGTATTTTGTTTCCACCACATTGTTTCTTAACTCATTTGAGATTCAAAATGTTTTCATTGCTCACTTCCCATTTTAGAGTCCAGCAGAGCTCTCTAGGGAAGCAGCCAGAGCGTTGCCCTTTAAATTCCTTTGTTTGAGTTGAGCTGGAAATGCTCCACACCCTGTGGGGAAGGTATCATTGATAAACGAGAGGTCGTAGGCGCTGCGGGGGTCATGTAATCCTGACCGGAGCACGGATGATGGCACAGACAACTCACAGTATCCTGCCTCAGTGAATTAGTGTTCAATCACAGAAATGCCAAGAAGCCAGAGAGACTTTTCTGACCTTACTGGGGGGGCAGGAGGAAGGACAGGTACTGATGCAGCAACTTCATGTAGAGGTCTGAGGAAAAAATATCTTGTCAAAGTTTCCAGCATCCAACAGGCTGAAATGACATGGAGTTGTTCAGAGGAAGTTTTAGTCACCAAGTTACTTTTTGCCAAGTTACTGCCACAAACCTGTGTATTTTATTGGATAGGCTAACACTAAGTAGTACTTAATGAGGTGGAAGTAAAATGGGGTTTTTCCTTGAAAAAACAAATATCTTAAAAAACAGCAGGTGTGTTGGAGCAGAGTGGGCTTTCTTCACATTTTTCATTCCAAAATTTGATACCTTTCCAGATTAATTTCTAGAATTTTTATAACATTCTGTTCATTTAAATACAAAGTATTAACCTTTAACCTAATTGAAGAGCAGTCAGTCCTATTATCTGCAGGTTTCACAAATAAAGAAACAACTAAATGCTAAAATTGGCTTCCATATAACAATTTGACTTGTCAAAATAGGAATTCACTATCACAGCTCAGTTTGTCAAGAAATTTCTAAAAGTAAGAGTTTTCTTTGATATTGGAAAAGTCCTTTTTGGATTTATGAATGCAATACTAATAAATAAAGCGTCAAAATCAAGTGATGATTTGGCAAAACAAAAAAAAATTATGTCAAATTGATATGCAAACCATTGCACTTATTACGTATTAAGACTTTAGAAAATATAAGCAGATACAAAGTCTTGAAAATCAAATATTTTTTCATACTGAATATTTTTCTTTCCCCATTTATTCAGACTTTGAACATGTAATACAATATAATAAAAGCACACTATATCCAAATTTCCAAAAACATAAACGCTGTGTATGTTGCTGCCCATCACATTCAGTAATTGATGAGGTCTTTTTCCAACCCAGAGGCTACATTCACGCTGCAGATCTTAATGCTCAATTCCGATTTTTTGATGAAATCCGATTTTTTTTTTGCGTGGTCGTTCTCATTTCCAAATATATGTGACTTGTAGTGGTCTCCTGTGTGAATGCATTCATACAACTCAAGTGTCCCGCATGCGCAGTAGACGACGCAGTGATGTCAAAAGGAGCGAGCGTGCTTATTGTTTGCGGAAGCCAGCACATTAACAACCATGTCCGCCATGGTTGTTGTTTTTCTTCCTGCTTCCGCGTAGCAGGACCCAGAACAATGACGTTTGTCGAGTATCAATGACGTACAGGTCGGATGAATGCGACCTGGCCATACAGACACAGGTCGCATTTGAAAAGATCAGATACGTATCGGATTTAGGACCACATATCCAAGTGGCCTTGGTCGTATTTGAAAAAATTGGATCTGTACCGTTCAGACTGTCATGAAAAGTTTGGATACAGGTCGCATACGGGTTTGGGTCACTTCAAGCTGCAGTGTGAACGTAGCCTTGGATATGTGGTCCTAAATCCGATACATATCTGATCTTTTCAAATGCGACCTGTGTCTGTATGGCCAGGTCGCATTCATCCGACCTGTACGTCATTGATACTCGACAAACGTAACTATTCTGGGTCCTGCTACGCACATATGCACATAAAGGTTGCCTTTGTCATTCGAAAATTATGAATGAAGTTCGTATCATTAAAGCCGCTCACATCACTATCCCACCACTGCTGGCTTCAAGTACGAACCCACACGTTTCTCTGTACCGATGACGCTGCCACTGCCCCACAAAATGCCATGGCCAAAAACCTGGCCCCCTTTTCTTTTTCGATTTTCTTAAAAATACTGTGTTGTTAATATGCTGGATCCGGTTGGAAAACAGCTTAAAAATCACTAAATACAGGCCAACATTTCCATCCATATTTAGTTCCGCAAATGCTAAGCAAGCGCGCTACATGTGACTGTGACGTCATTGTGTCTCCTACTGCGCATGCGGGACACTTGAGTTGTCTCAATGCATTCACACAGGAGATCACTACAAGTCACATATATTTGGAAATGTGAACGACTTGACTTAGACTTGATTACTGGGATTTAGACTCATGAACAATCTTTATAATCAGGTGTGAAAGCAAGGCAGTGTGCAAGCTACAGATTGTAGCTCTTGCAGGTGCTGTGCTGCGTGCACATTTTACTGTAAAATGATGAACTTGTTAATTAGACGGTGATGTTCATGGACCATGGGCTGTTAGGGGTTTCTAACAATCTGTTAATGGTAGCTGTGGCTTCATTATGAGACCACATGGATGTCTCTTCAGCTGAAATCTGTATTGACAAAATAAACCAAACTTACTTTTGAGATCTCATTTCTTCCTAGCTTACAAAGAATGCTTTAGAGACTAAAGTTTTACGTTTCCATTTAGAAGATGGTCTCATGCTCTTAAAAATCATCCTACTAAGAATAAGAATAAGGAGAAGAAAACACTCAGATGCCACACAGAGCAGTTGACAGTAAAGTAATGGACAACATGAATACAGGGATTAATGGGTTTTAGATACGGCATTACAGAGCCAAACTAAATTGCTCTGAGTTTCATTCAGAAATTCATCATTAACACGGGTTTAAAAAATATATTTTTATATCTATGACGAGATATGTATTACAGCTTTCTCAATTTTCACAATGATTAAAGCCGTTTATAAGTTTCTTTGCATTTTTGATTAAATGTTAAATGATTATTTATTGTTCATACTTTAAATCAAGCCCAATGACAAACAGTACAGCATTTAAATTCCTAAGCTACATCAATGCAGGAATATAGGCAGACGAGATGAGAACAATTTTATTTCACATATTAGAGACCTGAGACTCTACTGGCCTCTCAAGTCAAAATGGGACTTTTGTAGTGTAATAACAAAGGCAAAAAAATTTGTCAGAGCACATCGATCCAAGACAAAATTATACATTTCTTTAAAGTGTTTTTAAATATTTTTGCTGCTCATGTTTCCACATTCAACGTGAAGAAAAAAAAAACACAATAAAGAGCTGCAACTATTCTTTCTCTAATTGTTTTGCTTCGTTCTTTCCTGATTTCCTTCAATCTTGCCATTCCTACCAGTCTTTGGATCTCTTGAGGGGCTTTTGGCTGTAAAAGACAGGATTAAATTCAGAGCATTGTTTCCCGAGCAGCAACGAAGATATCCTTATGCACAGGCAGCATATCATGCCCAAGGATCAATGAGATGGGAGGAGAGGAGGATGGGAACAGCAGGATTATGGGATGTAGCAGGAATGATGAGGAATTGTACATGGTTTAAAGGGAGCAAAACTGACATATGGTTTAGATGGTTGCATAAAGAGTCACCGTTGACTTTAATGTGAGGATGGTTTTGCTTCAGAGCTTTCACTAGTGGAAAAACAAGAAAATGATGCAACTGTCTAATGTTTGCAGATTTAAAGCTTTATTATGTTACTGCAAAGTTTTAACCTGCACTCTGTAAGGTCCTGCTGCCATAGGAGGGAGATGGTTTACTAACAGCAAAAATTACCATCCGATGTAGTTGGCTTAAATGGTGTTCATGTAAAAAATTGGTTATAATATTTTATGTTATTAGGTAAGAAGAAAAAGAAAGAGGAAATCTAAGAGGGCTGAAATAATAAAACTAGAAAATCAGAGAGTGCAGACCTCCACCAAGGCCACCACATGTCAGTTGCTGACAGAGATGCAAACCATTTGGGAATTCCCAGTTGTCACACAATAGCCAGAATGTAATCTAAAATTGAATCATCTGTTTCTTGTATTAATACGCCCCTTGTCTGAAAATTTCATAAAAATTCATTCATAACTTTTTGAAAGCAAACCATCACCGACAAAAAACAAAAATTCCAGGCTTAAATGAAAAGGAACAACATTTCTTTAAAAATTCCCATTAGGTGTTGGGTCTTACAGTGGTGTTAAATCTGCAGTTATATACTATTGAAACACTCAGCTGGTTGAGGTACTCTTTTCAGGATTTTTTTTTTTTCGAAATAATTGATGTATCGACCATCTTCCCCAATCCTCGCTGTCTTTGCTGAACGTTTGTTGGAAACTTCTCTGATTGTTTGAATGGACATCTGGTTCTACAAACTAAGAATTACATTTTCTGGAATGGTCTCATCTTTATTGCTAGCTAGATAAGCTTTGTTCAGTCTGAATGTTTCTTTGATTCTGAAGACATTACCTTGCAGTTACATGGTTTCCAATCTCATCATGTATGCTGGTGTGTTTGAAGAACATATGTTGCTTGGGTCTAAATGTGAGGAAGTGAAAGAGATTTTCCAGAACATCAAGTCCGCTTGCATATTGGAAAATGAAAAATGTGTTTTTGATGTGCTTCTGTTCTGAATTACAGAATGTGTCTGTGTTGTTCTACTACACCATTTGGTACTTTTCCATGATGTCACAGTGTTGTATTTATTTATAATAAACTGAATATCCGTGAATGAAACTTCAAAACTATGAGTGTTCCCTAGTGGGCAGGTAATTATTTTCCAAATTTAATACAAATTAAGACAAGCCACCATTTTCAGTTTCAAGTTTACAGCTTGCCGGGGTCAGTGAAGTGTCTGGATAGCATGGTGTAAGATTATTTTATTTATTGTCTTTGGGTCATCGCTGCAATATTTGAGTGACAGTTGCAATGATTCTGTAGAAGTGCCAGACATGTGTGGTATAAATGGGATGTGGGAGCTGTGGTGCCCCTGCTGCAAAACGTTTTCATTTGGTGATCAAATTTTATATGTGTAGTACAGCAATGCCGGAATGTTATCTTCCAATGACATAATATCTTCCTACACCACTGAAACGGTAGCCACATACGCAATAATGTAACAGGGATATTAGGATCTGTCCATGATGGCGACGTGACCAACATCTTCCGAGCTGCTTCCTGCTATTGGGAGTCCTCATCTTCCCAGCAGACACTCTGGTTGGCCAGTAGGCTTACTGGCTCTGCCTCTCTGTGGTAAACAGGGCTCTTAGTAGAATAAAACATGTGTCTGCACCTACAGGGGTTGGACAATGAAACTGAAACACCTGGTTTTAGACCACAATAATTTGTTAGTATGGTGTAGGGCCTCCTTTTGTGGCCAATACAGCATCAAATCGTCTTGGGAATGACATATACAAGTCCTGCACAGTGGTCAGAGGGATTTTAAGCCATTCTTCTTGCAGGATAGTTGCCAGGTCACTACGTGATACTGGTGGAGGAAAACGTTTCCTGACTCGCTCCTCCAAAACACCCCAAAGTGGCTCAATAATATTTAGATCTGGTGACTGTGCAGGCCATGGGAGATGTTCAACTTCACTTTCATGTTCATCAAACCAATCTTTCACCAGTCTTGCTGTGTGTATTGGTGCATTGTCATCCTGATACACAGCACCGCCTTCAGGATACAATGTTTAAACTATTGGATGCACATGGTCCTCAAGAATGGTTTGGTAGTCCTTGGCAGTGACGCGCCCATCTAGCACAAGTATTGGGCCAAGGGAATGCCATGATATGGCAGGCCAAACCATCACTGATCCACCCCCATGCTTCACTCTGGGCATGCAACAGTCTGGGTGGTACGCTTCTTTGGGGCTTCTCCACATCGTAACTCTCCCGGATGTGGGGAAAACAGTAAAGGTGGACTCATCAGAGAACAATATATGTTTCACATTGTCCACAGCCAAAGATTTGTGCTCCTTGCACCATTGAAACCGACGTTTGGCATTGGCATGAGTGACCAAAGGTTTGGATTAGCAGCCCGGCCGTGTATATTGACCCTGTGGAGCTCCCGACGGACAGTTCTGGTGGAAACAGAAGAGTTGAGGTGCACATTTAATTTTGCCGTGATTTGGGCAGCCGTGGTTTTATGTTTTTTGGATAAAATCCGGGTTAGCACCCGAACATCCCTTTCACACAGCTTCCTCTTGCGTCCACAGTTAATCCTGTTGGATGTGCTTCATCCTTCTTGGTGGTATGCTGACATAACCCTGGATACCGTGGCTCTTGATACATCACAAAGACTTGCTGTCTTGGTCACAGATGCACCAGAAAGACGTGCACCAACAATTTGTCCTCTTTTGAACTCTGGTATGTCACCCATAATGTTGTGTGCATTTCAATATTTTGAGCAAAACTGTGCTCTTACCCTGCTAATTGAACCTTCACACTCTGCTCTTACTGGTGCAATGTGCAATCAATGAAGACTGGCTACCAGGCTGGTCCAATTTAGCCATGAAACCTCCCACACTAAAATGACAGGTGTTTCAGTTTCATTGTCCAACCCCTGTATAACTGCAGAGCGAAAATGCTTACTGAGCTGAAGGCAGTTAAGTGAAGCCGACAGTGAGCAGCATTACTTTAAATCACCTGTTATATTTTACAAATTGATACATTTTGCTTCATGTCTTCTACGATGATGAACCAGAATATAATGACCAATTTAGGAAGATGTGCTGAAGATGTTTCCTTCGGTCAAAATTCACCATTTCTAATTCAATGCTTTCCTTTCTTTCTGTTTACTTGTGTGTTTTGTAATTTAATTCCTGGCACATCTAAAGCACATGCAATCCTTAGATCAGTTCTTGTAAAATTCAAAACACATTAAATGTTCTTCTTTTCAGCAGAATCTCACGTCTTTTCACAAACCACTGCATCTGTTTGCTTTTGTTCTAAATTCATTCAGTGATGAAAACGTGAGACAACATTCTTTTCCAGTGTTACAATTTTGTGACAACATTCAATTTTAGTTCTCGGACTCTCTGGAGATCAGAGTGGAGAGTGCAGATGTTTTTAGCCCAGGAGAAACAGATGGACCGATGCAGACCGACATGCCGAGAGTTGAAGTGAAACAAAGTTAATAAGAAATGAGAATCACACACTTTTTTCTGGACAAGATTCCTTCATCTTTTATTCATCACAGAACAAGCAGCGGTCTGACTTTCAGAGTGACAGCAGAGGTGCTGTGAATGTAATATTATAGATTAATATGACTGCGAAAACATAGATCTGGTTCCTGTAGGCACACTTATATTAATGTGCACATTATAGCGACAAAAATGTGGTTGCTACCTGGAGGTCTGAGTACCAGGTATAATTGATGTTGGAGCAGTCAGCAGATTTTTGTGTTTGTGGATCATCTCACCTCACCTATGGTCATGGGATGAAGATCCCAACCAAAAGAGCAATATGCAGGATACAAACATCTCAAATGAGCTTCCTCTGTAGCAAAGTCAGACTCAGGCATAGAGATGTGCGCTAGCAAAAGGAGCTCCGTCTTCCAGGAGACGTTTGGAGTTGAGTCGCTGCTCCTCCACATCGAAAAGATTCAGTGGAGGTGGTTCAGGTGCCTAAACGGGATGCCTCCGTTTAGGTTTTTTTTCAGGCTTGTCCAACGGGGTATAGACCCTGGAGCATGCCCAGCACATGCTGGATGAACTAAATGTTTCTTTTAGGCCCGGTAACACCTTGGGGTCCCCCACAAGCCAATCTCTGATGAGCAGAAGACAAGAAGGATGGATGGAAAAGTGGGCCTTGTAGTTTTTTCTTTATGAAAAAATTGACATGAATGGTCTGAATTCCTCAGAAAAGCCTGTTTCTCTTTAAAAGCATCTATCATGTTGTCCAGCTTCATGTCTGCAGCCCAGTGGTGTAAACATTGTTTAACAGCAGGAATGATTAAGCACAAAGCAAATCTGAAAAACAAGTTTTCACTCAGACCAAGTGCTATACTCTGCACCATGAGGCCTCTTGCTGCCCTGCAGCACGACAACTTCCTGTTCCACTAAGGAGCCTTTAAAGACATGACACATGTAAGGAAAAAAGTTAGGGAAACAGGTATGAGATTATGCACTTGATTTTACAGCATCAAAGCTCTCTGAAAGGGAAAGACTAAATATATTTTCCGTAAACTACAAGTTTAAAGGTCATTTGTAGGATTGAAAGTGTCTCTATACAGGAAGTGTGTTCCTAATAGCTGATACATATATGTTTGGAAGAGGACAAGCTGGGGTCAGCAGAGAAACATGGTGCTTCATTCCTGAAGATGCTGCATAACCATGATGGAGAGACATTCTTCAACTTTGAGCACATCTATCCCTAAACAGGTACTACTGCCAAAATTGCACCAATTCCCAAGTGAGACCAAAATTAAACAGCAGAAAATGAGAGTAAGGAAGAAGACTCTTAACAAATTCAGATTCCTTTCCTTCTGTCACTGAATGAGGTTCTTAATTCTTCTCTTGCAAATGGAATGGTGAGTTAGCAGAGCTTGTGAATGCTGTGATCCAGGTTAGGGCACCAAAACCAGGACGTGCATATCTGGGAAACCCCAGAGAGCTTTTGGTTAGGCCAAACCTTCCCTCTGTTCTTCCATTTTAAAACTGAAGTAGCAGCATGAGTAGAGAAAATAATCCAGGCATCCAAGTCTGCCTCAGCCTCTTCCAGAGCATAAGATCCCGACCATTCCAAAGCTAAACAGGGACGTAATTCCTAATGTTAATCTTTGTATGAACAGGCTCCCTTGTCCAAATAATCAGGACTTGGCGAAGATATTCTGATCAGAAATTAAAAATGCATTAACTTCTTCTTCTTAAACTTTAGAAAGATATTTAAACTTCGCAGCCTACAGGAAATTCTGCAGAGAAAACAGTTTTTATGTGCTTCAGATCTTTGGCTTCTTGTCTCAGGGTGTAAAGAAACAAGTAAATTATGGGCTCTGACCTTCAGATCAGCTCCTTCTTTACCACTGAGGTGTTATTTAAACAAAATTGCTGTGAATGCTGCTCTGAACCTAAAATCCTCATCAAGCTATCGATCCTCTCTCCTGAAGTCCTCAGTTTGAAGAAGACTCACCTTGTTTACATGGAATCAATAGTTTTCCAGGATCCAACATTAGTGTATCCATTAAAGCCAGAGGAATATACAGTCATATTTAACAAATTAGAATATGGGTTCAGACAAGGCTCGTTTGTCAGATTAAAAGCACCCTTTTAAAATAACAACTATTAAGCAGGTATTAAACATACTCTTCATTAAGGCCATGTTTCTGTATTAAAAATGGATTTTTTTAATGGTGTAGAGTAATATTCTAATCTTAAATCTTGTGTTTTTATTAGCTGCAAGCAAAAAATCATCATAGTTAACAGAAAGAAAGGCTTGAAAACGTCAGTCTCTCTGTAATTACTTTATAAAATTTGTTTTACTTAGAGAATTCAGTTGCTGAAATTAATGAATTTTCAATAATATTCTAAGTTATTGAATATGACTGTACTGTTTTGCAAACAAAAAACACAACATATACACAAAAACAAACAAACAAAAGAGATTTAGTCGAAGTCTAAAATTGACATGTGCCTGGACATTTAATATTCTATAGAAGCTCATTGTCTTTTCTGGACAGAATGGTACTGATAAATTATCCATTTTCCATTTTGTAGATGAGGTCAGAAGTTTAAAAACAATTGTGTTGATTGGTCGTTTCTGGTTCTTAAAAAATCCTATAAGTGATTCCCAGTTAACCCTGAGGTGGAGTTAAAGTTTCCAGGAAAAACTCTTCACAGTTATTGGACACATTTCCAATTCAGGAAATGCAGGATAAATACAGCCTGGATTCACTTTCTAGGATCCTAGTTTTGTATCGTTGACTTGTTGCCCACACCGTTAACAGATCAGCTTTCACTGCCAACCTCACTATAGTGAAGTAAGAACTTAAACCAGAGGGGTTTGGTAAAAGCAGATGGTCCAGCTTGAACTATAGGTACATCTCAGTAAATTGGAATTATGTGTAATGATGCGGAATAAAGGCTTGAACACATCAGTCTGTGTGTTTACACTGAGTGAACTGAGTTACGGAAATAACTAAATAATATTCTAATTGTTTGACATTCGCCTGTGTGTTGAAGAAGTTGTTTGGTTTTCTGCGTCTTTTTGCCAAAGTTGTTGATGGATTTTGAGAAATGCAGGCTCTCGAAGTATGCCATTTATTATTTCAAAAGATGTGAATAAATCTTAACTCAGGTATATCTTAATAAAATAGCAGATCCAACTTCAGCATTTCAATCTCAAAAATCTTTAATACATTCCTAAAGTCTCAGAAACACTCCTACATTTTATCTGGCTGTAAAACGCATACCTGCATTCATATTCTCCACCTTCATCAATGCTGATAAACATTCCAGAATATAAAACTGACAGAAAGGAGACAAGAACTGATAGTCTCATTGCAGAATAAAGGGTTTAAAATAACCTAGAGCGTGTCAACTAAAGGACTACAAGGTACAGCTGAGCAAATTTAGTGATGACCTCAAAATAACAAGATGGAGTGTTGAACTTGAAGGGAACTTTGAATGGCTGAATGACTATAAAGAACTTATTGGTTTGAGGGTTTTAACTGGAGTTTTAGGTTTTAAGATCTTTGGGGTCTCCATGGGGTTTGGAGAGGATAAAGAGAAGATGAGTTAACAAAGATTGAAAGAGGGAAAACTGGAAAGGTTCGGACATCAGGTAGTTTGGAGGGTTCAGTCACCCTCAGCTGACCTCTTGCACATGCATCTATTAGTCTGCTGCTGTAATTAACCTGAGCCAATCAAGTGCAAACTTCTGTCCTGACCCTGTGGCCTCTGTATAATATCTTGATAACTGGGAACAGATGGAGTGCAGCTCTGATTTTTCTACATTTTGTAAAAATCAAATCTCAACATTTCAGTGCTTATTGTTTCAGTTTAAATATGTTTTATTTTCATCATTTTAATCAAAGAAGAAATAAAGTTTTTACAGAACTTTGGGATCGTATGCCAAGATTTCAAAGGTCAAAACCTAGAATCGCACCTGGTCCAAAATGAAACATGAGAAGTATCATCTCTAAATGTGCATTCACTCAACATCACTCAACAATCAATGCACTCTACATTAGAACCTTTCTATCAAATTTCATGACAGCTAAATAAATTGGTCTCATATCTTCGTTATAAAAAAGCTATTGCCCAGATTTGTTTACTGAATGCTTCCTGCACAACAACCTGCTGCATAGACTTGTAAGCCAGTCTTTCAAAATTATCCTTAAAATGTGCTTTCTGACCTTCTGTATAATGGCAGACAGTGGAAAGCAGGCTTCCTGGAGCATTCCTGGCTTTTAATCACCGACTTAATTATAGGGATTACTGGTAACTGTTTGTATGGTGGACCTGGAACAGCCAATCAGCAGCTTGATGGCCTCTTAACCATTTGTTTGGTTTCATTTAGCTAAACCTCTTAAGTTTGTGTTGTGGCCTGCAGGGACATTAAGGATGTGAAAATGTTTTAACTTTACAGACTTCCAACCCTTATTAATTTATCCACGGAGGACTGGTTTTCCTGTCTTTATGAGCGCAGCCAGTAGTCCGTTCAGATGACAGAACACACTTTAGCAGCAGCAGGAGGCCATTTACACCTGAGACTACCAGGTGCACAATTAAAAAGACAAATGGCCACTTTGACATTTCCGCAGAGGTTTAGAGCTATTCATAAAACAGCAGGCAGAACAGAGATGAGCACACTCTTTGTAAAAGTTTAAAATCCCGGTGTTTCATTTTCCAGAAAGTCTCCCTGAGTGACTGCCTGACCTCAAACTTTCCCGCTTTCCAACTTTTACATATGGCCACCGAGGTTCCTGGGCGGCCATATGTAAAATATCTGTGTGTGTTTGTGTCGAGTGCATCAGAGATGAAAATACACATAAACACGCACATGCCCACACGCACATGCCCACACACGCACACATACACACACACACACACAGAGCAGGAGTTATGTGCCAGGGAATAACAATTGACCTTAGATCTGGCCATTGTTTTCTTCATCTGTCTGTGTTGTCAGTGTTACTCCTGTGTGGGAGGACAGTTTACCTTGGGACAGAGGGTATACAGTAATTCATCTCCAGAATACATGCCTCTAACCTCTTCCAGAAAATGCTGGAAAATACAACTGAAAGTGTCGAAAACATTCAACTCTACTCTAGGGATTTCTGCTTTACTAAAATGAAAACTGCGAAGGTGAATGTTCATGGCCAGGATGATAATGTTTTACATTTTACAGAAAATCATCTGCAGTTGCACAGACATGAATTTGAACTTGGCTGGACACTGTGAGATTTGCAATTGTGTCCAAAACGCTTACATCACAGTTGAAGTGAGTATATCATGTTTTTCAAACTTAGACTTAGAAATAAACCAGTAACACTGCAAAACCATTAAAGTCATATAACTTACAGTATCTCACAAAAGTGAGTACATTCATCACATCTTTGTTAATATTTTATTGTGTACCTTTGCTGTCCCCTCAAAATAACTCGACACACAGCCATTAATATCTAAACTGCTGCCAAAAAAGTGAGTACACCCACAAGTGAAAATGTCCAAACTGTGCTCAAAGTGTCAATGTTTTGTTTGGGCACCATTATTCTCCAGCACTACCTTAACTTTCTTGGGCATGAAGTTCACTTTATTTTCACAGGTTGCCACTAGAATCCTGTTCCACTCCTCCATGAATACATTATGGAGCTGCTGGATATTAGAGACTTTGCGCTCCGTTTATGTTCTTTGAAGATGCCCCACAGATGCTTGATAAGGAGACATGCTATGCCAGTCCAGCACCTTTACCCTCGGCTTCTTTAGCAAGGCAGTGGTTGTCTTGGAGGTGTGCTTGGGATCGTTATTATGTTGGAATACTGCTCTGCGGCCCAGTTTCTGAAGGGAGGGGATCATTCTCTGCTTTAGTGTGTCGCAGTAAATATTGGCGTTCATGGTTTCCTCAATGAACTGTGGCTCCCCCAGCCAGCAGCACTCATGCAGTAATATGTAAGTAATATCTTGTGCTTTGACTCACAATTTAAGGTGCTGTATTCACTGTTAAACATTGATTTCATTTTGTAAAGAAACACATCGACCTTTTTAAAGACTTTTACTGACTTTCCTTTTTGTCCGCTTATCAGATTCCTGCTGCATGTACAGAAAAGCAAAAATGTGCTCCTACCTTGTTCTGGCATATTCATGGTCAGGTACATAACTTAAAGTGATACAGGGAAGTGCTGTTTTCTGTGGTGTGGAGGATTTACTGTCCAGCCATGTGTGATGTCAGCTTCTGTTTTCCAGACAGACCTCTTCCAACCAAAATAGTGTGTCTGCATGTGGTTGACCTTTTGAAAAATGCCCCTGCTTCTCAGATTCATTGATTACTTGCTGGAAAGTAAAGTTCAAAAGTGATTTCTGCTTCAGTGAAAATAGGTGAAGTTGCTTTTAAAACTGTTTCTGACCACTAACAGATGACAGAACATGGACAATGTGAGGTCCATGAAAATTTAATTCACCCTAATCTCCGAAGTTCTTGGGTAGGATCATTGTTGCCTGACAATCCAAACCATTCACTAATGATGCAATGTGTATTGTTTTGGTCACATGTCCCAAGGTTTTAACTGCTGTAAAGCCATCTAGGGAGACGTGTTTGGTCTTCCTAGCCATGTTCAGAACTAGACAAGCCTTTAGGATGAGAAGTGAGTCGTCTTCAAAAAACAAGAGAAGTGGTCTAGCTGACTTCTGCTTAAGCACTTGATTGCCATGTCCTGGATGACTGAGAATCAACACCAGGGTAACAACCTACCCTGCGTGATTCTCTGACAAATTTGGATATGAGGATATTTAACATCAGATCCATTAGTGAAGAACATTGTTACCTAGCATTTTGAACAAATTTTGCTCTGCTTAAACATCAGACATTTAATTTGATGTACTCCTGACTTTAATCCAAAGAACTTTATGGGGCATTCAGAAAGAAGATCTAATAAGGGATAAGTGAGGGGTTGGTCTGGTTAGGGATTTGAAGAGGTCTCAAAAGAAATTTAAATCAGCCGTTCCAATGTACAGAAAATAGTCTACAAGTGGAGAACATTCAGAATAACTGCCAACATGCCCAGTTCTGGTCATCAAAGCAAGTTCTCTCTGAGAGTAGACCCCAAGGTGCTAAGATAAGTCAGACAGCAGCTTATTACTATTGACATGCAAGGTAATGCCTGTACAATCAGAAAGAGAGGGCACACATTTCCATACCTGTTAAGTTTTGGATTTGAAAATAAGGGAAATCTTCTGGGGCCCGCTGCGAGCCATCCCACAACCCCGACCAAGCTCCAGTATCCCTTGCATTTTAGCACAGGTGTACAAGATATCTAAAATAACCACTTACAGACTACAATAAGGTAATCAGAATCTGATAGGCCTACCTTTGTTGACACTGAAATGCTGTGGACATTCCTATGTTATAACAGAGTCTAAATGAAACAAAAGGGGATTCAAGCACATTTATTTATTTCACACATTTTCAGTTTATATATACATTGCTTGTCTATAGGTTAAACATTAACATTTTATTTTCATTATACATTTTATTTAAATTTGTCATGTTCACTCAGGTGTCTCTCTTCCATTCACTAAAGACTTATACAGATTTGTTGCAGACTTTGCATCCTTTAAAACTCGTTTGGATGGAGAGTATTTGTGGCCTGGGCCACAGTGGTTGATTTTGCATGACAGTAAAGCACAAACAGTGCTGTTGTCTAATGACATCCTATTCTCTGTAACAATCTTTCTTACCATACTGAACACTCTTTCAGAACTGGCATTGCTGTGGAGAATGCATAGTAAAGCCTTCATTAATCTTGGCAGCTCACTGAACCTCACATCCTTCCCTACCAATCCCCAGAATCTGTCAGTTTTGTCTTCTTGTGGGAGATGCTTGCTATCTGTCACCTGGTAGTCAAAGAGTTCCTCTCTAAGCCTATTCTCACTCAAGCTCAACTGACGGAAAAGGGCCCCTAGCCTTGCCACTGTAAAGTAAAACAAGTGTTTGACTGAACGTTGCAGATCTAAACCATGCAATATTAATTTATTCATTCTATCAATGAGGAACTGACTCTAACATCTACCTGTCCCTGGAGTAATGTCCAGGTGAGCAGCAGGGTCCAGCACTTTCATGTCCTTCAGGAGTGGATGGTCAAGAGGAAAAGAGGAGAACATCTTCTGGAGCACTGCTTCATAGAATCTCAGGAACATGAAGTAAGCCTTCACGATTGGATCACGCAGATGGCTTGCTAGATCGCGCACTTTGGCACTCCTCTCCACCTCCTCATGACTGTTAAAGTAGGCCTACAGTACATATGGACACAGGATGGCAAGTCATGGTTAAAATGGAAATCTAGCATAGTTAACTGTGTATATATCTGCTGGAGTTACCATCCTTACCTGTAGTGCATCCCACTGGTTCAACACTCTGGATGCAGGTTAGCAGACTCAACCATCTGGTGCTGCAGTACCTGAGGAGCTTCAGGTGGTCTGAATCAGTGAAATCTACAAACCCTTTTTAGAGTTCACATCTTTTTACACTAAAAAATAGAAAAATGTTTATAAGAATATAAACTGCAGACCTAGAAAAAATAGAAGTCCTATTTAATTTATTTGCATCTACCTTTTATCAAAGTGGGTGTATATCCCCACTAGAATGTCTTCCACCAGTACCTGGGCTGCTCTGATGCCACAGCCAGTGGCCAGCTGTGCTAGGTGGCAGATGCAGCCAAGGTCCTGGACGTGGGGCTGGCTCTGTTTCAGTCTGCTGATAACAGAGTTGTGTCTGCCTTTCATGACACTCGCATTATCAGAGTTGAAGCCTATCATGTTCTCTCATGGGATGCCTCTTTTTCTATTAATAACAGAAAAAAAATGCCACAAAACGTCTTAGACGAAACGTACGGCTATAATTACATGCAAACTATTACACACGTCAACAACACAGTGCAGTTACCTTACCTGAGTGCTTCAGTCCAGTTCTATTTCGTATAGGCTTCGCCCTTTAAGGCTACCGCTAGTGGGTTTATCCCTTCGCGCGCAGCGCAGCACTGAAAACTTTAGTCCACGCCCACCTGCTGTGTGGGCCGCACGCCGGTCCGTATAAATAATGGTGAGACTGGACAAACGGCTCCCCATTTTTCTTCAGCAACAGCTTAAGAGCACTGATTTCTGGAAGAAGAGAAATGGCTAGCGTCGGTACTATCCGCCTTTGCCCGGCTTGCAATACCGGCTATATCATGGGCTATGACCTGCATGCCATCTGCGAGGGCTGCCTCGGTCCTGATCACGCTACCTTGGCCTTGACCCCGCAGTCAACCTGCCCTTCCTGCAGGTGTCTTCCTCTGGAAGAGAAGCAACGGCGGCTAGCCATTTTCTCCCCGCTAGAAGGGGAATTCCCTGAGCGGACCAATGCTCCCTCGAGGAGGCATTGGGAATCTTCGGTGTTGGGCAGGAATCGGACGATTCCGCCCCGGAGACAGCGACTGATATCTCCACTCCCTTCCTCCGGACGGAGGACGCAGAGGCAGATGCCAAATCAGTCCAGGCTCAAGGCCTCCCAATGTCAGCGACCACCCCCTTTCCGGCGATGGGCGCCCTTGTTAGCGCGCTGCCGGATATCATTGCTAAAGTAGCTGGGGCTAAAGGTGTCCCTGTTCCCGCGCCTTTAGCCCATTTCCCGACTGATGACCTGGCGGGAAAATTCGCTCCAGCTCATCTAACTCGCCGAGATCCGGTTTGGCCCCGTTTTCCGGCAGTAACCACTTACCTGTCGGGAGCGGTGGCCAAGCCGCTTCAGCTGAGGGCACCGGTCTCCACCTTCACACCCATCACGAGGGTGGAGTCCCTGACGGATCAGGGGTTTTCCCCAGTTCCTGCTCTGGAACCTAGTCTGTCGGCAGTTTTTGGGGTTAGGTCGGCCCGGCGCGTCGGACGACGGCCTGTGCCCCTCTTCCCCAGTGATCAGATCACGGCCAGGCTGACAGATCGCTCCCACCAGTGTGCCACTCAGGTCGCTGCGGCGACCAACAACACTGCCTTCCTGGCCTACGCCATCTCCAAGAAATCTCGGGAGATGGAGCTGCCTCCGGAAGATGTGGAGTAATTCTGCAACTTCGCAGACACCATCCTTAACCTCTGCGCAGCGTCGGCTGTGTGCTCATCCCGCATCGCTGCCTGACAGACCCTGCTACAGCGACAGATGTGGCTTCGGCTCTCCTCCTCCATCCCTGAGGATTTTAAGAGGGAGTTACTGGAGGGACCGATCAGTCCGGATGGGCTGTTCGGTCCTCATTTCCAGTCCCTGCTGGGCCAGATGCAGACCTCTCAAGAGGAACTTGAACGGGTCAGGAGACATGGGTCTCTTAATCGCTCTGCTTTCCGTTCCTCCCATACCACTGGGCGTTGGTGGGATCGCCGTGATCAGCGGCATCAGCAGAGACGCTCCACGGCCGCTGCCGCAGCTCCCAGAGTTCCTCCGCCCACTGCTCCGTCTACTCAGCTGCAGCAGCAGCGCAGTGGTCGACAGTTGGCGTGCGCCTGGTCCAACCCTCCGCAGGAGCCACGGCGGAGACTTAAAAAATGACTGGTGGGGGGGGATGTGTGTAAAACTGATTGTTTTGAAATAAAACACGTAAATTTCTCTAAGAGCAAGTTTCCGGTTTATTCCGTCTCAGCCAGATCGTACGATCTCGCTGTGCTTTCTTCACACACATCCTCCACTCCAAATGAGACGGCCCCTTTTAAACGGCCGTTTAAGAGGCCCCACAATATCACAGCTCTCAAACATGACTCCACGAGAGCATCCTATGCTGCTCCGGTAGAGCCGCGCTCACTGCTTTCTCCCTCCTGTCCTCCCCAGCTGTCAGCGGGTGAGATCACAGAGGATGCACAACAGCAGCTCCCCACGAAGCGGCGCACCAGTGATGCCCCCGCTCAACACCAAGCTGCGAGCCTGGGTGAATATCCCCCTGGTGAGGCTGGTTTACAGCCCTTTAGATCCGAGCCCCCCATGGGTTACCCCCGATCA
Organism: Crenichthys baileyi; assembly: GCA_036173005.1. Lineage (NCBI taxonomy): Eukaryota > Metazoa > Chordata > Actinopteri > Cyprinodontiformes > Goodeidae > Crenichthys > Crenichthys baileyi. The sequence continues at coordinate 632,759 of JAHHUM010001738.1, forward strand.
GAATCCGAGTCGGGTAACGGCGGTAGGGGCTCTAGCCTGGCTCGTATCCATGAGCACCACGGCACCACAGATAAATGCGCGCCCGCTCTCAGAGCATCACTCAGAGTGGCGGCGCGTATGTTCCCTGGACAGGTGGATGGACAGACTGATCAGCAGAGGATACACGCTGCAGTTCCTGTCACACCCTCCACCGTTCAGAGGGATTTTGGAGACAGTCTTGTCCTCCCCGGAGGAGAGTTCCGCTCTCATGTCAGAACTGCAGGAACTCCTGATAAAAAACGTCATTTCCAGGGTTCCTCGCGGAGAGGAAAACACGGGATTTTATTCCCGGTATTTTCTGGTTCCCAAGAAAACAGGAGGAATGAGACCGATTCTCGATCTGTCCCTGTTCAACAAAGCGATCATGGAGAGACGCTTCCACATGCTGACAGTCAGACAGGTGATGGAGAACGTTCACCAGAACGACTGGTTCACCTCCATAGATCTGAAGGATGCTTATTTTCACATCCCCATCATCCCGAAACACCACAAATATCTGAGTTTCGCTTATCAGAGGATCTCATATCAATACCACCGCCTGCCGTTCGGTTACTCTCTTGCCCCACGCACGTTCTCCAAATGTGTGGGGACTGCGTTGCAACGTTCACAGACGCATCCCTGTTGGGATGGGGAGGAACGTGTCCAGACCGCATGTCTCTCCACATAAACGTGCTGGAGCTTCTCACAGTGTGGAAGGTGACACAGCATTTTGCTCCTCTGCTGCGGGATCAGCATGTTCTGATCCACACAGACAACAGAGTGGCAGCAGCCTACATAAATCGCCAGGGAGGTGTGCGCTCGGCTCAGCTGCTGAACATTTCCAGGCGGCTGCTGTGCTGGGCGCGCATCAACCTGCTCTCCATCAGAGCAGTGTACATCCCCGGCGTCTTGAACAGAGGAGCAGACATCATGTCCAGAGGTGGTCCTCGTCCCGGGGACTGGAGTCTCCACCCCGAGCTGATTGTTCAGATCTGGAGCAAATTTGGAAAAGCAGCAGTGGATCTTTTCACCACACGGGAGAATGCACAATGCCAGTTGTGGTTCTCACTGAGCCCACGGGAGGATCCACCGTTAGGAGTGGACGCCTTTGCTCACAGCCCGTGGCCGAAAACGCTCCTTTATGCTTTTCCACCAGTTCCATTGATCCCGCGGCTCCTGGACCGAATCCGAGAGGAAAAGCTCTCAGTGATTCTCGTAGCCCCCGAGCGCAAAAGCGCACCATGGTTTCCGAACCTGCAGCAGCTGGTGTCAGGTCGCCCATGTCAGCTGCCGTGGAGAGAGGATGCACTCCTCCAGGCGGGAGGGGCGATCAGGAGCGTCCCAGAGTTAGGTCAGCGTCTCTGGGTCTGGCCGCCGAACGGGAGCGCTTAGAAAGGCTGGGTCTCCCGCAAGATGTGGTGCGCACGATTCAGGGCGCACGAGCCCCTTCTACCACAGCGTCATACGCATCAAAGTGGGCAGCTTTTCAGCGCTGGTGCGCAGAGAAAGGCGTGGAGCCCTTTTCATGTCCATTAGGCTGCGTGCTGTCATTCCTCCAGCAGCTGATGAACAGGAATTTAGCTTTCAGCACCATTAAAACTTATGCTGCAGCTATTTCCTCTGTCATGAGGGTTTTGGTGACAGAACGGTCTTTAACCACCCGCTGATGAAGCGTTTTCTGCGGGGTGTACGTAGACACAGACCCGTGTCACGCTCTCTAGTCCCTCAGTGGGATTTAGCGCTGGTCCTACGCGCACTGGTTAAAGCCCCATTTGAGCCCTTAGATCTGGCTCCACTTAAATTTCTGTCTTAGCTCTGACATCTGCGAGGAGAGTGAGCGATTTATCTGCGCTCTCTGTCGCTCCTTCATGTCTCAGAATACGAGCCGACGGCAGCTCAGCTGTGCTGCGTCCTAACCCTGCTTTTACACCTAAAAGCATCACAAGTTCGTTCAGATCGAGAGTGATAACTCTGGATGGTTTTTATCCTCCTCCTCATAACTCTGAAGAGGAGGCCACCTCTCATCTCCTCTGTCCCGTGAGCGCGCTTTCATGTTATGTAGCGCGCACGGTTGCACTGCGCCGCTCCCAGCGTCTGTTCGTGCATTACAGAGAAAACTCTGCAGGACGTCCTCTATCTGTCCAGCGCCTCTCACATTGGCTGTGTGAGGCTATTTCACAGGCTTACGCGTCCTCTGGATCGGATCCTCCAGAGAATCTCAGAGTTCATTCAATCAGGGGGATTTCATCCTCCACAGCTCTGCATGGAGGTATGACAGTGGAGGACATCTGCACAGCAGCCTCATGGTCATCTCCATGCTCATTTATTCGTTTCTACCTGCGAGATGTGTCAGGTTTCTCCATGACTCATTCTGTTCTCAAGGTTCTGACAGAATGATTATTATTTCGTTGCGTTTATTATTGAGTCACCCTTCCTGCATGCAGACGCAGGGTCCCATAATATTATTATCAGCCACGGTTCGTGACTTCTGCTGTTATTTTCACTGCGGCTGTATTCCATTAAGCCTCCGTGTGAACAGAGGTTACTCTCCTCTGTTGTGTTGTCTGTGGCACATGAGGTTTGTTATGCTGCATCATTACACATGATCCAGCTGCTGATCTGTCTCCACCTTCCCTCCTGGAGATTTTTGACCTGCTCTGCTCATTGTTACACTGTTACAGTTCGTAACCTTCATTTTCCCATTACAGCAGCAGGTCTGTTATCTCAGCCTTTTCACTGACCAGAGATATTCTCTGTTCTTTGTGATGCGCAGAACGCTTGGAGTTCGTAATTACACATTCAGAAGGCTGAGTTTTGGTGTCATAATGCGAGCACGTTTTCAGTTGTGGTCTGGATGGACCCAGTGAGGCATAGACTACATCCTGCTTCGCCTTTAACCCACTAGCGATAGCCTTAAAGGGCGAAGCCTATACCAAATACAAAGTTGGTTACGTACTGTAACCCCAGATTCTATGAGTATAGGCGTAGGCCTTTAAGCTCTGGGCCTCACTGGTTCCTGTATGGCTGAAGAAAAAGCTATTTGGGAGAGGTTTGTCCTGTGTCACCGTTATTTATACGGACCGGCGTGGGGCCCACACAGCAGGTGGGCGTGGACTAAAGTTTTCAGTGTTGCGCTGCGTGCGAAGGGATAAACCCACTAGCGATAGCCTTAAAGGGCTGCGCCTATACTCATAGAATCTGGGGTTACAGTACGTAACCAACGTTTTTCATACAGATTTTCTGCATTTCCCACGTTGCATACAGGCATCTCCATGAATCTTGTAACGACCTGCAGAGTGGCCTCATCGTAGAGTCTAGTTAGGATGACAAATTCTTTATTTGCTTTTCTGTTGTTCAATTTGTCGCACATCACTGAAAATGGCTGAGATCGGCATGTTTTGGCCAACTCGTCATCTAGCTCTGCTGCTATGGCACCTGTTGAGAGAGCCCAATAATTAAAATTAGCTAACCATTACCCTACAATATACATACGGGACATTATTAAATAGGCATATGCATAAACAATACTCATACTTAATTTGACTCAGCTTACCTTTGATGAGTTGGGTAGGCTTGGTTTTCCCTGCCGAGAATTTTCGTGCGATAGCAGAGTCCGGGAACATTTCAGCTACACACTTGTTGAAGTCATCACAGAAGTTGAAAGCAACATTGTTTTTGGCACACAGCAATGCCATTTTAACCTCCGCATTTATGACCTGGTCTGCCTCGGTGGTATTTCTAGTCACAAATGTTGACATCGCCTGGGCATGTTTCTGTGCCTCTAGCCAGCGCTTGTGCTTGGTCGATTTTTCATGCTGACTGATGTCGTTCCTTCCCCTGTGGGAGACACTAAAATCGCAGTTACAAATCTTACAAAACGCGTGACTGTGCCTCATCCTGCTCCTCTTTAGAAAAGAGAATTCGCTGTCCCATTTTTCAAGATATTTGCACGATGTCTTTCTTTTTCTGTCAGGAATGCCTTCCCTTTCGTCACATCCAGCTCCGTAGAAAGAGAGAGTTACGACGCTCTTTGAACTCGCCGATAGGCGGTCACGTGTTTCATGTAGCTCTTCCAAACATCTCAGTGGTGTCAGTCAGTTTCAATGGCTTCAGGCGCGACATAATGCAAAAAGCGACTTTTTTCACTCTTTCCTGCGACTTTTGGTAATTAAATAATAATGAACTGATTACTGGTTACTAAATCATAATTTGAAAATCCAAACAGAAGTAACAATACCTATTATAAATGCTCTTTCTGATCTCCTCCGCATGCTAGCACATGCTAGCATGGGATGCTATAACTGTATTCTGTGCCAGCAGTTAAGAGCTCTGATCAAACTTACCTTCAGATCTACATCCTACACTACGTGGAAAGATCTATTGCCTTTGTATTTAAAAAAAATATCCAAATATTACAGATGGAAAATGAGCAGAATTTAATTTTTAAATTATTTAATTTAAAAATTAAATAATTTTTAAACGAATGAGGAAAATAAGTAGCTGTATGAAAATATGACTGAAGACCTGGGATGAATTCTTAATTTTTGTAGAAGACATAATTATTCTATTTTTTGCTGCCTTGCGAACTGAGTACTTGTATCTATAACAGAGTTGATTGTGACTGTAGTCTGACAACTGTTGTAAAATTGTAATTCAAATGTTCATTTAATTGAAACTGTAGTTAAAATGGTATTAGATGACAAAACAACTGTGAATTGTGCAAAAATAAATGACCAAACAATTTACTGTAAGATATGTAAAATGCAAAACTAGCTTTAATAAAGAAGTACATGCACTACCATTTATACAGTTTATTAATTACATCTGCACCAATAAACTGTATCTGATCAAATCTGGACAAGGCAGAAATGTGCCCAAGTCCGAATGAGGGTTCATCATCCTTGGCATCATTGGCAGCAGCTCCCTTTGAAGTCAGTCACCACATCTGCTGACGTCCCTGAAAACAATACAGGAACAGTTTAGAGGACTCAGAATCAATCAATATCATAGCTGGAAGGTCATACTGAAAGGCAAAAAAAGTACCATAAATGCCTTCCAGTAAATATGAAGAAAAGTGTAGCAAGAAGGTCCTGGGTTCGATTCCCAGCCGGGGGTCTTTCTGCATGGAGTTTGCATGTTCTCCCCGTGCATGCGTGGGTTCTAACCGGGTACTCCGGCTTCCTCCCACAGTCCAAAGACATGCCTGTTAGAATAATTGGTCACTCTAAAATTGCCCTTAGGTGTATGAATGAGTGTGTGCATGGTTGTTTGTGTGTTGCCCTGCGATGGACTGGCGACCTGTCCAGGGTGTACCCCGCCTCTTGCCCATAGACTGCTGGAGTTAGGCACCAGCTTCCCTGCGACCCACTATGGAATAAGCAGTAGAAAATGACTGACTGATATATATATTTGATTTTTTTTTTGACAGCCTCCCTAGCAACCAGTCGGCTCCAGCAAAAATCAACAAGAATACAATGACAGCAGTGTTACCTTTAATTGTTTAAAATAATTTTTGTTACTGTTCTGTGTATTGATGCTGATGTGTTCCAGTAATAATTCTTAATTTCTTGTTCCTTCTTGAGATAGATTCTAATATCTACTTCAACTTCACCCATGACTAGCAAATGCAAAACTAACATAAAACAAATGTTAAGTAACAGTCCTGCTATAAATACCAACTTTGTGAAGGTCTTAAAATCATCTTGATTCAGCTCTTATTATTTTTAAGGACAGAAAAATTAGATCTTGTTACCTTTGTGGTGCTTTGTATCCAACATGGTTCAGCAGTTCGCTTAAGCCATTCTCGTGTGGTTTACCTGGAAAAGAATAATAAAAAGTTTCTCAACTTCACAATCACATTTAATGATAATGTCCCCATTTATGTGGCCGTCGTTGACAAACAATCTATAACTTTAACTAAATTAACCATGCCAATATCACAGTATTATTTCAAGATGTGCTACTTCAGTAGTACAATAAAAATTAGAAAATTATCAACGTAAAGAATGTAAGCTGTAATGGACATTTTAAAATGCTGCATCAGACACAATGAAATAGAACCGTCTAAACCCGCCATGCTTGCAATGAGCTAGCTGCAGTTAAAATACAACAAGCGAGTTAACATGCTTAATTAACTAAACCTGGCGATATAAAATATAATTGCTAAACTGCGATACAGAACAGTCAACTAAAGCTTCACAATAGCAAGATAATGTTGTATTTTCATCAACTTACCATAAAAAATCCTTCCGAAACACCGAGAATGAACTACATCCAATGCTGGAGCTGCTGGTGTTTGGAACTATTAGCAGCGCCATGAACCACGTGACTACCGCATTCCATTCTTTCTACAGAAGTCAATGAGAGTGTCTCTTTCTATGGTGCTGGTCACATCTATCCATCTCTCTCCTCTGTTGTTCCAGGTTTGTTCCCGCCGTCGGCACTAGTCTCGCGACAACTGCCACCCAGGCTACTGCAGGTGGCAGTTGTCGCGCGAGACTAGTGACAGAATTCAGAGAAAGAAGCAGAGGAATGTTTTTTTTTTAATAATTAAATCTCCCGTATTATAATACCGGAGATTTACGGGAGAATACTTGTACGGGAGGACGGCGGAAAAGAGGGGTGAAATACGGTAGTTTCTCGGCCAAAACGGGAGACTTGACAGCTCTGCATTTCACTTGCATGGTAGGTTTGCAGGGAAGAAACCTTTGCTCTCCCAAGAAAAACAGGAAGGTCAGACTAAAGTTCATCAGAGAGAACATAGATAAAGACCAGGACCTCTGCAATATTGTTCTTTGGACAGTTGAGCCAAAAACTGAAATATTTGGACACCAGAACAGAGCACATGTCCGGCATAAACAAGATACATTGTTCTAGGACAACCTCATACCAGCTATGAAGCATAGAGCAGGAGGTGTCATAGTTCAGATGATTTCATGCAGCATGACCTGGCCAGCTCACCATCATATAATCTTTCAGTCTTTGTTTATTATGATATCTGAAGGCTTTAGAGTTACACCAAACACAAATGGTTTTTCTTGTCCATTAGCCTATAAATCAGAAAAATGTTAACTTTTAGAAGCATCATATAATGTAACCAGGCAAATTTGGAGTTTTTATTTTGTTGGACCTTTAGTGCCCCCTATATGTTTTCAAGTACTAAATAACAAACGTGGAGGTTTTCTAATGTTTTCTAGGGTTAAGAGAATGGAATGCTATAAAAACCAGGCACCTCAAAATGTTGACACAATGATAATGCTCAGTTTGCTTATCCAGTGCATTGATTTATATCTTTCACAAAATAATATTCCTCCTTTTACATCCTGAATGTCAACTGCACAAAATCAGATGGAAATAAAATTGGGCCAATCAGGCCTTTACCTGGCCAATTTTCTCTGAGGTTTAATCTGCTGTTTTTGATTTTGATCATTTTTCTCAGAAAATAAAGGAATTACAAGATTATTCCCATTTATTTGTCAAACATGCAGAATGTCCTTAAACCTCATCTGATTTTAGCTTATCACAGAAATGTGCATTAAAGGATATTCCATTGGTTGATGTGTTCATAGACCAAACATCCGGGAGTTCTTAGTTTTGATACATTTAATTAGCTGAAGAAAAACAAATAAGATTTTGTAGTGTTTGACATCCTGATGGCTGATCAGAGCCACTCGAGGAATAAGAAGCCTCTTCTGATCACTGAACAGTTGCTACATTTTCTTATATTATGTTATACGATGGGCTTTTTTGGGGGCCAATCTTAAAATCTTGGCCATGAGTGGTGCTGGCTATTTCCTGGTGCTGTGAAGTTTAGCTTAGTGAGAACCTTCCAAGGCCATTCTAGAATAAAGAAGTCTTTGTAGTCACCGTTGGAATCGCGACCATATGGTTGAGATTATAAGGTTCTGTTTTGTTGAGCAGGATCAGCAGAACTGTTTTGTGGTGCAGATTGTCATCAAACCTCCTTTGACTGGAAGCAAAGTGTGTCTGGTTTTGATAAACAGAAAATGGATATGTAATGTTACAGCAAAAGGACTGAGTAACTTTCAACACACTGCAAAGGAAAGTGTTGCATAGTAACTCTCACTCTGAACTTATAATACATTTCATAGTGCAAAGGTGTCTCGGCAAACAAAAGATTAACTGTTTAAACAAGAGTGAAGCTGCATGATCTATGTGACAACCTGCTCTCATAAAATGTTTGCAAGCATTCCAGTTAAACTTCCTGCAGAGTTTATCAGTAAATCCCGCTTAAGGCTTTTCACAGAGAAACGAAGCCCCCCGCGGAGTTGTTGGCCTGAATTATTAAACACCAAACAGAGGATGACACATGCCCCCCCTGCAGGGATGCTGAATCAGTTCTGGCACCCGTTGCATGTTCTTCTGTAACAGGTGGACACATTTCTTCTTTTTCTTCACTTACATTTTTAGGTGGGTGGTTTTTAACATGTTACATTTTAGTGTAACCGGGAAGAAAAGAAGGCTCCTATAAAAATTTACTTTTATTTTTCTCCCTTTGGAAGCCTTCATCCATCTGCCTTTGCTGCTGACCTCCAAAACCTGCAGGGAAGAAGGATAAAGTCTACCTGCTGATGTCTTCAGCAAAGTCAGTTTAAACAAAATGTTTGCTTCGCACTCTGTTCACTTCAACACTTTCATCATATCAACCTTTACGGGTGTACAGCAGCTCTTACATGTTTGCACAATGTTAGATGTGTATGCTTGCATAGAGGTTTAAGTGGGAAGTCTATAATTTAATATTGACCAGTTATTAAACTTCTGTTGCACTGTGGAGTCCTGTTAACACTTATGAATAAAGTAAACACTTCCAGGTGGATTTCCTTGGAGATTTTGTTGGGAATTGACTTCTGACCCATTTATGACTGCTGCATTGTACTAAAGGAAAACATAATAAGTAACAAGGCTTTCCTTTGAGGTCAGAGTCTTTATACAGTGTGACTCTTGGAGATGATCCATTTAAATCCAGACTCCAATCTGTCAGTATGAAGGAGCCAGCAATGGTGGAAGTACACAGCTCGTTCGTCTCCCATCAGCAGCGATGTCGACTCTCATTATTAACCAGCAAACAGCGGCGTCACCTTCGGTGTCACCAGCCAAGCAGGCCGAAACCATCCGTCAAAACGACAGCAGGCCAGACAGTGACGAACAGAAATCATTAGCTTTGATAAATGATGGTTATTATATCACCTCTACTTACACAGGTCACTGTGGTGTGGCTGCGTGAGCCGCTCATCAAATACTCTTGATGGATAAACTGGAGCAGACAAACCAGGAGTTCTGCTGCGTGTGGCACCTTCCTGGCTTGTTTATTATCAATAAACTCAGAAAACCCTGGAGGTTTGGAATGCAGTTTAAATATTTGTTTGAAGAAAAATTGGAAAGAATATTACAAGTGAGCTCATACTGAAGAGGCAAAATTATGAACTAATGCAACAAAGTGTTTGTGCCACAAGAGAGCTGACATTCATATTTAAAAAACTTTTAAACTTGATCTTTCAGTTTTTAGCCATTTCTTACGTAAATTTACTCTAGTTCCAAGTTGTTTAGCCAAGCAGTTATAAACCATCTTCTACTTTAGCAGCACAAGTTTCTGCTTATTCTGGAAGCTCAAAGCCTGAGGCAGCCAGAGCCGCACGTAGATCCTGGTTTTTACAGCGCTGATTGATCCTGATCCGTCGAAGTTCCTTGTGTTAATCACAGCCAAACTGGTCCGTGCTTGTGCTTCCAAATGGTGCAGTAAAGTATGTTTCAGAAGCCTCAGAGAATGCTCATGACCTGTTCTACTAAAAGGAATCTGTGTTCTAAATATGAGAAATCTTATGAACTTTCAAAGTAAATGACGATTGTCTTCATGCTAATTACTGCCTGTAAAGTTTAAACCTAGGACCAAAATTAGTAATACACCAGGCAGATTTCAATTTGAAGTTATTTTCATTCAACCAAGACATTTGTGTCTGATTGGAAATAAGATGGGCCTCTACTTGAGAATACAGAAATGTAAAAAAAAAAATAATAATAATAAATGGCTTAAAAATTGCCTGCCCAAAATGATTTGCGATTTGTGAAATAAAATGATAAATAAAACCCATATAGATTGTGACAATGTATCTTTAGGGATAGGTTAGAAGGGCTCTTTCCTGCTATCTTCATATTTAGTTCCCTTCACAGATTCTCAATTAAAATTAATTGTGGACTCCTGCTGGGCCACTTCAAAACATTAATATTACCTTCAGTCAGAAGAACTGCTTAGGTACAATTAAGATTGAAAACATTGACTTTGTTTTCCTTTGTTTACCTTTGCAACTAATTTGGCGGTATGGTTATTGTCATTGTCCATTTGAAAAATCCATTTGCACCCAAACTTGAACTTCCTGACTGGTTTCAGGAGATGCTGCTTCAATATTTCCAAAAAGAAATATTTCCTCCTGATGTCCTGTATTTTGTGAAGTGCACCAGTCCCTCCTGAAGCAAAACACGCCTAGAACATGATGCTGCCACACCCATGCTTTAGAGTATGGATGTTGTTCTCAGGCTTGCAAGCGTTCCCCCTTTTTCCTCCAAATGTAACAGCAGTTATTAAGGTCTAACACTTTTATTTTAGTTTCATCTGACCACAGGACATTTCTCCAAAAATGTTTGCCTTCATCCCTGCGTGCATTTGCAAAATGTAATCTCAGTTTATTTCAGATAGTTTAAAGGCATAACAATCCTGGTTTATGCGACCTTGAACTCTTTATTTGACAAAAGTAACAAGAAATCACTGAGAAATTCTTTGTCATTATTTTGGCTTTTAGAAAAATTACCCTAACTGACCTAAATCAGGACCGTTTGGTCTGATTTAATGGTCATTGAGAAACAAGCCTTTTTCCATGTAGTGGATGTAAATATCTGGTTTCATCTGTACCTTTTAAATGTAGGTCATACATACAGTGACAGGTAATACTCTTTATGTTAAAGTAACCTGATGCAGCTTGGCATGCTAGGCAACAAATCATAAGAAAATCTGAATTTAAACAGCTGCTCAGTCAGATGAGTGCATAACTGATCGTTTCTAGATTCGTTTCTTTTGGTTCAATGAACTATACTGGGCTGTTAACTGGTCTTCAAGCATTTTTAGAGATTTAGTCCTATATTTTAACTTAACAAGGCATTCTTTTTTTATTTGGACATTTAAAATCGTAAAATTTTAATAGGAAGAGACAGAAAGTTCACTTAGTGGTTAGTTGAGGCTGCAGCAGAAATCAAACCCCTGCCGCTGAGTCTGAGCAGCACTCTGAAGCCTTTTGATGGCAGGATTTAGCAGGTTGAGAAAAATTAAACTTTTTCATGTCCGTGTTCTTAACCAAAGTCATACTTAGTCCAGCACCTTGTCTGCTTTTTTCAATGTTATTTTTTTAAACAGAATTTTTGCCACATGTCCTCCCTACAACCTCTAGCAAACATAAAATAATTAATGCATGAATGCATCAAGATCATTCCGCAATATGTACTCTCTATAACTTTAGTGTGTTTGGAAGAAGCACCAAATGATGTGTTGAACCCATGAGAATTAACAAATGAACATCATACGTCTCACTTCTAAGAGCAGCTTAAGGCTTTATTGGACCAGATTACACAGATAAAGCTCAGCTCTGTAGAATCTGCTCAGTATTTGTCGTCTCTGCTCAGCTGGTCCGTTGGTGTTTGGTGGTGCACTGTATGAGCTCAGCTCTGTTTCCATTTGCTTCCCTCTGGAATCTTGTCATCCTTCTGGTGCCTTTAATCTCACATTTTCCTGAGGCAAATGATCCTGACAAGCGTAACATTAGCTGCACAAATGGGTCAGCCTTGTCGGACTCCTTACATTTGAACGTTTGTATTAGTGGAAGGCATACGGTCACACTTGGCCTGATTATTTTTGGCATCCACAGACTCAGCTCAGCCATATTTTAGTCTTATAATATATCAGGGGTATTTTTCTTTCCAGTCTGCATCTCTGATTTCTCTGAGTCAGGGTGGCTTTGTTCAGCAACCTTAACAAATTTACAGGAATTATCTTCAGGGACACTGGAGACAAAGCAACCTCCAGTGGATGCAGCGATGCAGCGCACAGCAGGAGCCCCACACTGAGCCCTGGAAGGCTTTAACGTCATGCTTTCAGGATTCAGAGGGTGTTTTGTATTCTGCAGCATCATGCTTTAGCAAGTGCAGTAGTCCAATAACACGACTGAGCTGTTCCCATATTTACTTTTGGTTTTGCTGCATTTTTGCTGAATAAACAGAGTCTAGGTGATGTGATGAATGCTGTTAAGGAATTCTGATGTCAGTTGGAGTTACAAGAGCAGCTTGTTTTGTTGCTTTATCTTATTCACACACTAATAAAAGTGTCTTTCTTTCTCTCTATGTTTCGGTGCTGCCCTGCTGTGCTGGCTCTTCTTCCTCTCCTCCTTCCATTGTCTGGATACGAAAGGTAAGACAAACAAACAGAATCATTGTTAAACAGCTGCAGGTGGTTTGTATTGGCCTTCTCTGTATCCAGCGCATTGGCTCTCTGTTGACCTAAATCCATCATCCCTGCTTGCTATTGTTGTATTGAATGGAAGCTTTAGTTGGGTCAATTCCATAGCTTAACTGGGTCCACCTGGAAGACACCATGTGGACCAGAACTGGTCAGCAGCAGGTCCTTCAGTGACAAAGCTCAAAGGCTTTCACTTTGACTCATTACTTATGTTTATGTCTTTTATTTTTTTTTATTTTCTCTTCTTATATATTTATATGTATTACATATTTATATTAAAAATGTATTCATTGAAAGCAACATGGAACGGTGTCAAATTGAATGTTTGCGTCACAAACGTCATGAATGAAGCTGATTCTGCTGTTGAAGTTATGGTTTAATGTAAAGTGTTACATTTCATGTTTTATCCATTCGGTTTCAGAGGTTGCACACAGAAAATTTGCCATGTCAGAAAATCTGAAACTTAACGTATGGTGTGTTTCCTGATTGAAATAAGATCGGATTTTTGAGTTTTCCAGGGCCGATCAGCCTAAAAATCGCTGAGATCTTTTGCCATGCTGGCAGTTTTGATAGTCTGTGTGAAGCTTTAGATTCCAAGTCCTAACACTGATTTGAAGACCAAGTGTCCCTCAGACAGGTATGTGGGATCAAATTAAGTCCAGACTGAAACACTCCTGGATGCTTCGCTATATTTGTGATTAAGTTTGAAACAACCAAACCACTCCAACAACACTGCCATCAGACTTTCCCATGAATGTTTACTTTTGTCTGTTATTTGTCACCTTATTATTCAGTGAATATGTGTATGTTGAGTACAATTAGACTGGTGTTTTTTTAGCACTTCGTTGGATGGAGCACACAGCTCTGCTTCCTATTAGCTGGAAGTGATTGTTTCTTTGTGAATTATCCTTATACCCATTTAATGGTGTGGAAATTGATTAAGGAATTAGTGGCAAGCCAATGTATTTAGATGAAAGCAAATCATCGTATTAGTTTGGTGAGATTAACACAGCCCAGGGCCAAAATGGAAATACCAGCTTCAGTAATGGAAATGAGATAATACTCCTGAAAGTAGGAATTATCAGCATTTTTAACCTCAGCCATTCTTTCCACGGAGATGTCAACTGATGGAAGTAACTTCCATCATAGATTATCATTAGCTGCTAAAGATTTGTAGCTTACAGCTAATCTCTTTTTTGGACTCTAAAAACTTGTTTTATTTGTTTTATTTTGACAAAATTAAAATGAGAAAATGAGAATTTTAAAAAATTTTTAATCATTTATTAAACAGAGAGGAAGATTATCTCCAGGTGAAAAACATCTAAGACAACTACCAATCTCCCTAGCAGTGGATGGCCTAGTAAAAGGTCAGAGCGTGCAATGCTCGGAGAAATGACAAACCAAAGAGTTCCATCTCAGACTCTACAGTTCATGAAATGACATTTATATAAAGACTGAACAAGTATGGCTGTAAGTTTTGAAAGAGAAAGCCTTTTTTTTCTAAAAACAAATATGAGAGGATATCTTAAAAGTTGACCTCATAGTAGCTCAAGAGTCTGGAGCAGTTTTTTTGTACATATAGGACCAATAAATACCTCATACCAACAATCAAGCATGGTGATGGAGGGCTAATGATCTGAACTTGTTTTCTAGCCACTGCCTAGGTACCAGGCAATCATTGAGTGGATCTCTGTATACGAAAGTATTTTATAGTCAGGTGTTAGACATAGAAAATGATGGACAGTTATCGCTTCTAATTGATTTCTACCAGATAGCGAGTTTATTCTTTTCTGACAGGAAGTGGGGTTGAGAGAGGGCAAAGATGTGCAGCATGGCGCACAGGTCGGGATTCGAACACGGGACAGCTGTGTCGAGGACTGAGGCCTCCATATCGCGCTGGATTAGATATTTTATTAAACCTTTATATATTTTGGAGCAAACATTGAAAGCTAATCTTCTGAGAGAGAAATTACAGGGAGAAATTCATAAACAAATTTTTATTCTAATTATAGCAGCTGTCAAAACTTCTGCATCTATGTTACTCTATCTACTTCTAAACATGTTTGCACGTGGTGTTTGTATGGGTGTTACTGCACCTCTTTTCTACTTGTCTGGCACACTGAATCTATAATTCTGGGGCTCTGCAGCTTTAACTGAATCTCTGACATTAACTCATAGATCTGTTATTGTAGTCACCAAAAACCTCATCAACAGAAATACATAATTCAGTATGGAGCTATATAAATGTATGGTTCATATTATTTAACATGTGGTTCTTTTTATCTTTCCATTTTGAATAATTTTATTTTCAACAATATTTGTTGCAATACATGTACAGTGCAGGGAGAAATTATTTGCCCCCTTTCAGATTTGCATTAATCAAAACAAAATGAAGATCAGACATAACCTGAGTAAATGCAAATGGCAGTTTTCAAACGGTAATTTAATTAATTAAGGGAAAAAAATCCAAATCAAGGGGATACGTATTCATATCCTGCACTTTATAAAGAGCTGAACACCTGTCTGTAGGTAGTATTTATTTATGGTAATATATTAATTACATTTTAAAAATATTCTGTGTTGTCAGGTCGAGACACAGTGATGGGTCCTGTTGGCCTTTCCTGGAATCAATGTATCAGGAAACCTTCTTCTTGATGTAAAATCTCAGACTTGTTTACTCTGCTGTTAATTGAATTCATCCAGTGAGAAGATGCTGCAGAATGGAGAAGAAGAAAGAAGGACCATAAATTTATCATGAGAGGTAACAGAAAGGACGTAGAGGTTAAACAACACAACAAGCAGGGGAATATAAACATAGAGATAGAAATAAATCATAAAGCCAACCAGGATCATTTTCATATAAACATTAACTCACAAAATGGAGACAGAAAACCAGGACACGATAAGCAGCACTCTTTGGAGCCCCATCGCTTTAGTGACAACCGTTTGTCCTCGATTAGATCCCTTTGTGTCAGTAATATGGATAATGGATAATTCCTCCTCTGTGTTTGTCACTTGGAGAAAAGTCAAAAAGTCAGGTTGAGCAGGGATTTTGGTTTCCTGCTTCTTTCTGCAGAAGCATCAGATGAATTCAGAAAGATGTAGTTCACTGATGTTCTCTTGATGGGGCTGTTGTGGTGTGATAAAAGGCGATAACAGCATAATAGAAAGGTATTTTCTTTCTTATCCTCATCGAGCAGTGGTGAAGGTGTGAAAGCATTTAGAGGAAATATTTGAAATATTTTTTTAAAATAATAGCTGGTTTTCCAGTTAGACTAAGGGAAACAACAGTTTTTGGATTGTCTATCAGCAAAAGAAGAACTGCAGAAATAATTAAAAAAAATGTTTTTTGTCAGATGGAATTGGGTCCCAGTTGTCCCAGTGTCTGAATAAACAAAAAAAAGCATGTATTAAGCTCCCTCATTTATGATTATAATGTGTCTTCAGCTAAGACTAAGCCTTCTCTTCATTCTGGCACATTAATTCATGTGCAAGCAGATTATTTATTGGTACCTAGAATTTTTAGTCCTTTGCTTACTCTTAGGAAGACAAGATGAGGCAATATGTAGGGTCTTAGGAAATGGTAAAAAAAAGTATAAATTCCAAGTTTAAAATTACAAATACAAAACAAATTAGAATTTTAATTATTTCCCCCCTGAGGGATATGCCCTAATAATGACAAAGGAGTGGGCTTCAGCAAACAGTTATTTTAGTAATTAAGTATTATATTGACTATTCTGATTAATTGGATAAAAATGGTACATTCTGCAGATTTTAAATTTAACTACTTAAGCTACTTTTATGAGTTATAAAAATATATGAAAGAGAAAATGCGAGTGAACGAATATTTATTTTTTTAAATCAACATTTTATTGCTTAAAATGCAATAACACAACATGTCTTTAGTGTACGCCTGAACATTTCTAGCAAAGGATGCATCTGCAGCTGAAACAAAAAGTTCTAACATCAACAAGCTCAGCTCTTCCTGGTTGACTTAAATGGGACATATCATGCCTTTAAATCCTTCATTTTCACACTTCAGTTATTCATTTGTAGTCGATATAAAGTGGAACTGCAAAGCTTTGGTCTGAATTCCTTGTTATTGTAGCTCCACAGGTTCTCCTTCTACCCCGTTAGGGGTGAACCCCAGAACAACTTGTTTTGGTGCGGTCCCTTAAAATGCCACTGAGGCACTTCTCAACCGGCCTCTCTCCAGGTAAAAAAGCAATTATCTAATAACAATTATCTAGAGGTGCAGAAACAAGACAAAAACGGCAAAAAGATTGCAAAACTGTATATGTAATAATGCTATTCAAAACACGCTGTACGGTTCTGTCCTCAAAAGCGAGCACAGCAGTAACATAAGCAGAAGGCACGATGCTACTGCTATCAAAACAGAAATAGGAATTTCTGCACTTATATGGGGACAATATGGGTTCATTTCCATGAAAAATAAAATTTTACCACTTAACTAAATATAAACCTTGTAGTTACTACAGTTACTAAGCTAGACTGTTCTTTTTTTATTGCTAAAATAGACAAGATAAATAATAAATACACATTACCTATCAAAAAGGTAAAGAGCAGATTTAAATCAAGGCATAATAAATACAAGCATAATCAAACCTCACTTTCAGTTTCCTCGCGCATGCGCACAAGTGTTCCCATTCAGCAGACATCTGTTGTTTACAGAGGCGTTCCATCAGTAAAATATGTCTTTCTGGTGTGCTTTCGAAGCACCAGTTGATAATAAACTTGCAACTTAGTCGCAAATTGACATGTGGGGTGGAGTGGGAGGCGCGTCTGCCGCTGATATTTCCTGCTCATTGCTCATTGGTTGCAGCACAGTGGACATGCTATTATGAAATGCTAATTCAGTTTTGCAGTACATGCACTGTACCTTTCACTGCGTTTTTCAGTCCTGTTGCGCTTGGTTTGCCCCTCGCCGTCTTCTTTCATAGCTAACAACCACACTATCAGCAGCGTAGGCTATCACTATCAAGTGGAAGTGAAAACACAGTGAACTAAATAGTTTACCAGAATTCGACGAAACTTTGAGGCAGATAAGTTGCCTGCTGTTGGTCGGATTAATATTTAAAGCTTCTGCAGTAACTGATACGACTTTTATAAAACAACATTCTGCTGAAATCATAGAAACATTACAGGTCCACCTGGGTGTCAAGCAGCTTGTTTCTTTAGTTTCTTTCGGATGTTCTGGCTCAGCTAGAAACATTTTGATGTTAATCTGAATTTTCTGACACAATGTGAATCCAAGTGGTTCCTGAGTGTGTTGAAGCAGTTTCCCTCAGCAGAACGTCAACTGGAAACATAATGTAATAAATCTATTATTATTGGTGAGAAGTTTAATCGACTAAAATGTAACCTTTAAAATGAAGACGAGCTGCAGATAAAGAGTAAACTTTATGTCTTTGATGGTGGTCTCTAAGAATCTGCAGCCTAATCTCTGAGAGACCCATACAAACACACATTTCAGTTTTCCCTTCAACTGTTTCAGTTTGTGACCTGCTTTTGAGAAGCCCTGCAGGATTTTAATGATGCGGACACGCTGCTGTTTCTTCTTTGTGTATAACTGGAGTTACAGAGCAGTACTTTCACACTGCCACCGTTTTCTATGTAAATTTAGTTTTAAGGCAAAATTCCACCACTGTGTGAACACCGGGTAATTGGGGGAGCAGAGAACCTGATGAATGAAAAGAGGTTCACCGACGAATGAAGAGTGAGAGGAAAGAAGGAGAAATATTAATTGGTTTGGACCAGAAGAACAAAGATAAATACAGTGTTAGGAGCCAGACAGCTGCTGTGGTTCCTAATGACTTGTTTTTATCATCTTGTGTCGTGATAACAGGAGGATGTGAAAATATAAAGCAAGAAGCTTCAGCATCAGTCATTTGCTAAAAAGCTTTGAAAAGACTCTTAACAGGTGAGCATCAGGGACAAACAAAAATAGAAAAACAGAGTCAATTCTCTAAGAAATTACTTTAAAACAACCATAGGTGACAAATACAAAGAAAACTGAAACAGATGAAGTCAGCAGTGGATTTCATTCTACATTTACAACTCCTTGCAAAATTATTCTGAATGCTAATTGATGTTTTCACTCCATTTTATGCTATGGCCACAAACTTCATTGTGTTTTATTAGAATTGTATTTGATAGACCAACATAAAGTAAGTGCATATTTATGAAGTGAAAAAAATTGGGTATATGTAACCATACCTGCTCCTGAACAAGTACGGTTATTGTCGATTGAAAATGTTTGCGTTGGGTCAGAAGTTTGCGTGGATTACTACACACTTTCATGCAAAGTTTATTTGTACAGGCTGAGTCCTGCGTGAAATATTGCGCTGAAAGGTTTTTGTGCAGTTCCCAGTTGTTTGGTTTTTTAACCTTCTTTGGATTCCCCATGTCCTGACTGAAAATCTTTCCCAGCATCTACAACAGTTACCAGTGGCCTTTTGAATTCTCTGCTTATTGCTCTTCTTATCCAGCCTGTCAGTTTAGGTGGACGGCCATGTCTTGGTAGGTTTGCAGTTGTCATACTCTTTCTATTTTCAGAGGATGGATTGAACAGAGCTCTGTGAGATGTTGAAAGCGTGGGATTTTGTTTAATTACCTAACCCTGATTTAAACCTCTGCACAGCTTTATCCCTTACCTGTGTGGTGGGTTCCTTGGTCTTCATGCAGCTGTTTGTTTACTAATGTTCTCTAACGAATGTTAGAGGCCTTCACAGAACAACTGTATTTATAAATGAATGTATGTGGATTCTATTTTCTATTTGGGAGACCTCTAAAGGCAATTGGTTGCACTGATTTTTTTTTTTAGGAATATCAATATTAAGGGGGAAAACAATAGAAATACACGCCACACTTCTGTTTATATTTGTAAAAAAAAAAATCTCAAAACCGTGTATCATTTTCCTTTCCCTTCCCAGTTACCCACTGCTATGAGTTTGTCCATCTCATAAAATCCAAATAAAAACACATTAAGGTTTGTTGGTGACAAAATGCAAGAAAATCCAAGGAGTAAATAAATACTCACTGCATTAAGAGCATATTCTCTTTGATGGGGGCAGGGGTTGTTGAGGGGCTGGGGTCGGAGCAGGGGGTCGTGGTCTGGGCCGGGATCGCTTATATACACAAGTGCGTCACACATAAACCCACGTGTTTAGATTCAGGAGTTAACAGATACACAGATGTATATATATTGAGCTGCAGTTACCACTAAATATATCTTGCATTCATTAGTACTGTGCACTTTTCAATAACATTGCTGTTGTTATATATGTTTCTGCAGGTATAGAAGCAGTTATCTAGGGTGTTATCTTGTATTCTCTTCACCCTTCTTTCTCTCCTCCATTATTTTCTCCTTCTCTGTCTTTTTCCTTTTTTGACCTCTCTCTCTTTCTTGCTTTTTTTTTTACTTTTTGTTTGCGTTTCTATGTCCATTGCTATTGAAATAATGCCAAAGCAGTTTATAATAAAGTTTCTTTATAAATGTCAAGCAGAGCATTATAGCGTTAGCCGTAATTCTCCACATGTGAAAGTAAATCTGTCGGGTTCTTCCTGGCACTCAGACAACAATTCTAAGTGCTAGTCTGCTGGACAGGACATGGTAAAAAAAGAGCCTATTCTCTTAAAAATGTATTTTATATTTTGATATTAAGGTGAATATTATTGTGTTAATGAAGGATTTCCTACTACTATAACCTAAGAACCTCTCAGAACATCTTTTTATTCTCCGATAGTGTCTCCTGTTTCTGGATAAAGCTTTTGTTTTTTCTCATGCGACTGTCCTTCTCATGTTTGTAGAAACCTTTCGAAATCTTGGTGTTTGGATTTTAATAAAACACTGTTGCATCGGATTAGATATGATGAAACACCTGCTGAAATCTCTTTCCAGGAGTTCGGGAACATCTTTTTCCTGCTTGGCAGGTTTTTGTAAATCTCTGACACCTCTGTGAACAAATGATTAATAACACACCGTTAAAGCGTGCAAGCAAGAATAGTTACCAGCCTGAATAAAACTCCAATAAAACACATTCAGATTTCTTTTATTTTACTCCTTTTTATTCCTGCTCTTTCCTGCAGTTGATGGGTGGGAAAATGTGGGGTTTCACTGTAAGACACATTCAGTCAGTATCAGAAACATGAAGTCCAATTAAACTTTTTTCTGTAATTATTCATCATTTTTTATCTTTTACTTTAGTTTAAAGGAAATAAATAAAATTGAAATATATTTGAACAGAATTTGGGTACTTATATTTGTCTCCCACAGGGAATTAATGGAATGTGCTGTGAAAAATACAAGCGGGGACTCAAGACTGCCTGGTTATAAATAATCCTTTCAGTGAGCTGCTGCATTCATGGTCTCAGAAGTCAGAAGACAAGTTTAGAGAGAAAAGTCTACAGCAGGGAAACAGATAGTATTATATTTCACTCAGTATCCAATCAGCTTTGCTTCTGTGTATTTGTTCATGGGCCGTCCCTCCACAATGGCCACACCATATTTTTAACAGTTTCTATCTTTTCTCTTTTAAACAAACAAACACTAACCTATCATAAATGGATTGATTAGATGATTAATCCATAAGCATGATAGATTATTTTAACATAACCTCATAAAAATTTGTATCATTACAGAACCTTTACAGTTACTTTATTTGGCGATGAGATGAATAGGAATAGGTATTGGCACAGTTACAGATGTACCAATGAACCGACCAGAAATGATGATCGCTGATTTTCCATCTGCGTGCTCTGATCAGTGATGTACATGTCAAACAATGTAAAATCTGTTTTGCTTTCCCTGTGAATTAAATGCATAAAAACAAACAATTCTTATCCTTTTTAGGCTATACACACAACAGCCAACAGCATGCACGTTCATGCATTGTTTTTCTGAACTATAATAAAGGTTTGGGTCACATGCTTTGACACATAATCTTGTCATTTCTTCATTTACTGCTTAAAAAAAAAAAAAAAAAACTTCTATCAAACAACCTACAGCACAAACTTTTTCAGCTATTCTTCTTCCCTAGAATGAAAAACACTAGGATCGGTTATAATCAGTAGGTCAGATGTTGAAGAGAGTGTTAGGTGGGAAAAGCCTAATCAGTTCATCTCTACACAGAATATATTAAGGCACTGAAAGTTGTGAACAGCTTTGCAAAGCTGTTAAAAACGCTTTTGACTTGCTGCAGGTTCCATCTTAAACAGGCATACTGTAAAGCTTTAGATAATATCATATCAGATATTTAAGGAATCAAACTCATTTATGAAAGGCACCATGAATTTTAATGTGATGATTTGTTTAAAAGTGGTAAGCAGTTAACCTGCAGTAAATAACTCTCTTAGCATCTTCATTTGTTACAAATCTGGTTACGGAGATGGAAACAGCTGCTGTGAGAGGGACAAAGGCCAAAGTTTACTTTTACTGTCCACTTTCATCTTTATTTACTGTTTTATTTTTTTGTAACTACCATCTGATAACATTCATTCATAGTGATTTATGCACAGACTGTTATAAAACAAATAAACTATCATGCATTGGGCCATTACTCCCACAGGAAATAGAGGTAGGACGTACTGCACCACCCATGATCTTTCTGCATGAAACACTTCATTTCCAGCATGTTTGGTCAGAGTTACACGG
Source organism: Crenichthys baileyi (assembly GCA_036173005.1). Classification (NCBI taxonomy): domain Eukaryota; kingdom Metazoa; phylum Chordata; class Actinopteri; order Cyprinodontiformes; family Goodeidae; genus Crenichthys; species Crenichthys baileyi. Next base: position 654,967 of record JAHHUM010001738.1, read on the forward strand.
CCTTACTTTACACGGCTTTACTTTCAGTACTTCCTACCTCCACTGGCTTCTACGTAAATAACCATCTGATGCAAACCTGCCTTAAAGGGTCATTAAATAGGATTGACATAAACTGCTCTGCCGTTTTTATGAGTTGGTTTTTAGTTTAGTTGTGCACCATTGAACTACCTAATAGCGTCAGCTCCCTGGACTAACAAGTCTGGATTTACAATAAATAAATATGCCTAGAGAGTTATTTACTGCAGAAAAGATAGTAACCTGAACCTTGCTAATAAAATTCAGAATTATCTGTTTAAGACCTTAGAATATCATAGCAACTCATGTAATGTAAAAAGATCTAGTCTGTTTTCATTTTTATACTGGTTTAGTGAGTTCACAACTAGTGTCCAAGAATCCTAGTTAAACAGCCAATTAGAAAACACTATTCCATTTTATCATGGAGAAAACAGACTCATTTACAAGATGAAATGAGCTTAATACAGTTGGAAATATCCTGTTGATTCTGAAGTACCATCTGATGAAAACAAGCTTCACAAGAACACAGTTCTACTATGAACCTTTTCATGAACTTGGTTTCTTTTCACTCAAACCTCACCGCAAGGTTTTTACTCATTTAGAGGATTCTTGTTGAAATCTGCAGATGATTGTGGATATTAGGCTCAGGACAAAATGGATTTTGTAAATCTCAAATTGATCTGTCCTCGAACTAAAAATCAAGACAGAGGGCTCAAAATGTTCCCTCTAATCAGGTGGACTGGGACCAAAAAATGGCCCTGGCCTTGACATACCATAGGATATATATGCACACATTGTGTTGTGTTAAAAATTCAAACTAACGCTCAGTAGCATACAGGGAAGAGTAACCATGTTAAAAATGTCCTACAATGAGGCAAAATATCCATGTTGAATAACACGGTGGCACATTAAAGTTGGAAAAAATAAGAAGAGAATCTGTGAGAGAGAAAGAAATGTAGAAAAATATAGATTATACTTTAAAATACTCCTGCTAGTTTATAAATTAATGAATGGCAGATTTGCTGTCAATGTATCAACCTTCCTGACTACTCAGGTCTTCAACCCATTTGTTTAAATGTGCCTTTGACTGTTCTATTTAAACTGTTCTCTGAAACATCATTAGTTTTAGTCTGTAGTCCAACATTTTTCCCTGCCTTTTAAATGGTACCACAATGTACTTTTTTATACATTTTTGTTTCTCTTCCTATGTTTTACTCATGTGTAGCACTTTAAATTGTTATTCAAATAAACTTGCCTTGAGAGATGCAGAGAAAGGCAGACAAAGAAAAAAAGAGAAGAGATCAGTTAAAGTATAGTTTAATTGAGCTTTAGGTGAACAGAAAGATAATAGCTTATTTTGTACTTACACATGCTGACAAAAGGCAACATGGACCTTGGTGCTCTGAGGGAGACAGAGGTGAAGTCGGACAGATTTATCTGATACTGTGGAAAATGATTTTAACTGGTCTTAAGATTTTGATCGGGACTGTATATATTACCAATTGCATGAATTTGTTATTTTGAAATCCTGTTATTCAGTGGTATAATTTTTTATTTCAGTCTTTAAAATACCAGAATTTGTCAATAACTATATTTTTGTCTGTCTGATTATAAATTATGAATATTAAATCAGATGTAATGAACAAACTGTTATTCAGTCCTTGAGTAGCATTTTTACCAAATACTTTTCACGTTGAAGCTGTGCTATTTTTTCATCAGTACAAATTTTCTGCTAGTTCTAACATTTTCAGCTACATCTTACCAGGCTGTTAGTAGCTAACATGACCTCCTCCTCAATCTGGCCCTGCTGTGTCAAGTCTTCCATCTGCTCCTCCTCCTCTGAATCCACCTTAATTACTACATCTTCCTCTGTGCTACAGGTTTGTGTTACCCCAACAGCCTATGCACTTGTGGTGCCAAACATGTCAGTAATTTTTGCACATTTTGCCACTTCCACTTGCAGGCTTTTGAGTCTTTTTTTCTCTTGCCTTTTCTGCACCCCTTTGCCTTTCTTTGGATTTTTCATTTTCACAGAAAAGGACTTCTCCAACAACTCCAGTCAGTTTGGCTAAATTTGATCACCTCGGCGTGGGGAGGGGCTGGACGGGACGAGTAGAGCTGAGAGAGTTCGAGAAAATATACAAATGGGCCGCGTTTTATCTACTGTTGCAGACACACGCACGATAAAATTTATTTATTAACAATTTTATTTATGCATCCATTTTTGTTTTATTTATAAATAATGAATTTATCAATTAATTAATACATTATTTTAATAACTGAAATTTTTATTTTCAAACACATTTTTTATAAATAGCCTACCAGGGCTGGCCTCCCACATTGCCCGCTAAGCCTGAAGGCCAGTCCAGCCCTGCCTCTAATGCTTAAATATCAGATCAGCAACAGAAGATGGAGTTTGTGTTATTTATTTGAACTGAAATATAATCTAAACCTCTAAAGTTGTTTCTGTTAAATGTATTTCAGCACATCATTTGAATCTCTCCTGCTCCCTCCTCTCCAGCAGCCCAATTATGTCCAAAAACATGTTTTTTTTATTTCACCTGAACAACATTTTCAGGTGCAGATGGATGATTGCTTTGATGCAGGAGATAATTGTGCCGTGGGTGTGTGTGAGAGCAGGGAGATATTGCTCAGTTTTGTAGAGGAATCTGTTTTGGGTAACTAATGCTGAGAATCCAGCTCTCGCTGTGCACTGTGCTGTTGTTTGGACACCACTGAGCTTGGCACTTTTCGGTGCATTATTAGGTGGGATTTCCATTTTCTGTCTGTGGGGCTAATTACAGCAGCCTGCAGGTGATGGCTTCAGGTGAAATAGCTGCATAACGGTGGCTCACAGCCAATGCACACGACACTATTTATTCCTCAGGAAACAGAATTAACATGGACCTGCTGGCATTTCTATTTTTTAAATTGCAAAGTAGAAAAACTTTAAAATCTCCAATAAAAAAACTGAAAACAAAACTAGTTAAAACTTTGTATCCTACAATACCAGTCAGATTTATTGGCACATCTGGTAAAGATTCCACATCTAGTCAAAATTCCAAATTCATCTTTTATTATAACAAAATAAAATCAAACTAAGTAATTTAGTTAATACTTTACACAAGCACATGTTGCCAAACTACAGCACTTATTCTAAAATTTTATTAGGTTGGGCCATACAGACAGAGGGGACTTTGGCCATTCCCTTTTGCATAATCCCTCTAGATGATCCAGAGTCCCTGGTCCTCTCTGATCATGTTCTCCAGCTCAGCCTACAGGATTTAAGTACTCATCCAGCATAGTGGGCAGCAGCTAAAGGAAATGTCCCATCTGGTTGCCTCGTCATAATACCACTGAAAGAAACAGAAGTCAAAGATTAGAGGTTTCTAGAAATGCTGATTGATGTACAAGGTAAACCTTAAATTAAAAACGGGTTCAGTTAAATTCATTGTACAGCAATGGTTAAAGGTACCAATGATTGGTATACCTTTGTTAAAAAGAAAAAAGGAACTTTTGTTGTTAAATTGTCTGCACATTCTTCTCCCTCCACATTATTATAACTATATATATAAAAAACAATACATTTGGCAATATTTGTAAAGGATGACATTTCTCTGTCCAGTGCAAATTCACAAATTTTCTTTAGGTATCACACAGGAGCCTAGCTTATAAAACCACTTTAAACAAAAAAGATATATAACATTATTTGTTAAATCAAATTTGTTCACATTTAAATAAACATTCTTCATGGTTTTCTGCAGACATTCATGCTAAAAACCATACACAGAAATATCTTCTTGTCAGTTTGCCCTCTTGCTAAAATTGATCTCACAATTTGACCCAGTTTTGTCTTTGGCGAGTTAAATATTTCAAAGACATTGGGTTGGTAAATAACCAATGAAATTCTCATCTCGCAATATTTTGTGAGATGCGAAAAGCCTATACTTTTTTCTTGATGATTATGAAGTACCCCATATTTAGATTGGTTTTGGGCAAGCTGGATCTTATGCAATTCTACATAGAATGACCCCTGTGTGGGATTATGATTATTGATTAATTAATGTTTATCAAGAATTCTAATTAAAAATCATAATTTGAGAAAATTAATTTCTTAACCAAAAATCCTAATTTATGAATCGAAACCAGAGATGTCCTCTGGTGTTGTAATAATGGCTCAAAGCCTTTGATAATTGCAAGTATTAAATTCTCAGTAATAGTTGGTAACTATTATTAGATGTCACAGTTTAATCAACCGTTTCTGCCGAAACGTGGGGAACTTTAACCTTATTTTGACTGACAAATCATTCTTGCACAAAATAAACACAAACACCTTCTCTTTATCTATGTGAATATTTATTAAATCAACAGCCCTGATACAACTTGCTCTTCCGATTCAATAATCTTCACCTAATCAAACATGCAAAGTTCCGTTATATAGTTTACTGTGACATCGGAACTGGGACGCCCCCGTCTTATCAGCCGCAGTGCCCGCTGGGATTTGTAGGAGCAGACTATCCTGCGGTACAAAATGGCCGATGACGCCGGAAGGCCTGGTGGTGTCCAGCAACGTGCAAATGGTCCAATATTCAGCAAACAAGTGGTCCAACACCTGATAAATCTCCTGCTGATTATTATTCACTGGCGTCATATATTGCCTCACAATATACAACGAGCTAATTAATCTAGAGTTTAAATCATTAGTTGGTAAAATGGAGTTTTCCTCTCCACTGTCTCTACATGCTCCTCCAGGAGGAGAGAATGCTCCACTGACTCGATACAATCTGCTGGGTTTCCTTAAATAGAAAAACTTTTAACCAATTTAAAAAATACTGAATCCAACTGCACTGTTTGATAATTAGGATTAATTGGAATGTATGTGCCTGACTTGAAATCTGTATGATTCGATTGAATTGATTTTGTAAAGTGCATTCAGACAACATGTGTCACAAATTGGTGCTATAAAAGAAAAAAGAAGAAAAGGGTTTACTAAACAGTCTGTGTTTTGAAGAAGTATGTAAAAATTACAATGTCCTCTAATAAAACACTGACGGCAGTAGAAAAGCACACAACATGATCAGAGATTTGTAGAATTTTAGGGGGTTACATAAAAGAAATATGGGAAACCATCTGTTTGAAATATTATTTGTAAAAATAAAAGCCTTTTTAAGTGAAAGATCCCTGCATAAAATTCTCTGAGCCACACAAAATCATTTCAATTTTACTTCATCTTTTAGAAAATAATGATACACTTGATCACAAAGTTCATCCCTCTTATAACTGACAGATTGACTCTCTTTGTCTTGCACAAAAAATGAGTTTAAAATCTTAGTTTGACTTTAGTCCAATAACATCTTAAATTAGGAATTCATTCTAATAATGTGTGTGTATAACATGGGCAGAGCCTGCTGCACACCTCCAGATGAAGTTGTCAGTTATTACAAAGGTTAGATGGAAGCTGGGAATGCTTGATGGACAAGGAAATATAAACCATATACACCAACTATTTTCAAACTGTTAAATATGTCTATAGAAAAGAAAAAAATTAAGCAGCTCAGATCACCCACCCATGGTTTTTGGATCTTCTTAGTCCACATTATGTCAAGCCCATGACCTGGAGTGACTAAAACTTGTCACACATCTTATATAACTGATCATGAGTTATAAGAAAAATTGTAATGGAAAAGAAGAGATATTCAAAATTAGGTCATGCCTTATTTTATTATAAGTCTTCATTGCTGTTTTAATGGCTATAACGAGCATATTTTATCATTTTTTTCTACATTGACGGAAAGGAAGCAGGGATTACAGTTTAACATACAAAATAAAACGTTAGCGATGTTTATCTGCTTGAGTCATATATTATAATCAGGCATATCAAACAAAACAGTTATTCATTTTTAAATGGTGTACCTCAGGGAACAGTCAATTGTCCCCTTCTATTTGCTCTTTGCAATTCCCCTGATTTGATGGCTTTTTCAGAACCATGGTGTAATAAATTGTGTTAGAATTTTTATGCTTATCACACCAGAATGTACATGGCAATAAAACATGCTGATTCCAGCAGCCTTACAAAATCTCATTGATTGTCTGTTGGAGATTAATGTAGCTACATATTTTTTGCAATAAAATCTGTTTTGGTCATTTTTGTTTTAGTCTTCACAGTTTGTAGGGTAATAACCACCTAACCACATTTTCCTATGTACTTTTATTTACAAACAAGTCATAGTTAACAACAAATGATTTTGCATGAAAGCTTTCTATGTTTTTTTTAATTAATTGTGTCATTCTAATTCAGTGTAATGTGTTTAAACGTCAGCAATATGTCCATTTTTGGCCATTTTATATGACACGAATGCCACATCAGCATACGACAGCATTTTCATGTGGAGTCAAACAGCTCTGAGTAGTCAGAGTAAAGATAGCCTCACCTCAGTGTCGATATCTCCACTTTCAGGTGTCAGGAAAGCTGTTGTTTGTACCGAGAACATGTGATGAGACAACTGGGCCTCCTCATCAATTTGTCTCAGTTCAAATGTGTTTTGTTCCTGACTTTATTCACCAAGAGCTTCATCTTGTCAACATCTCGCACTACAGATCTCATTTGTCCCGATTCCCCTGGAGGGCAACATCCATTTCTTTTGCCTGCATATCTGCCTTGGTTTATTTTCGTGATTTAGGCTGAATTTTGATGAAACCAGAGCTATGCTTATTTCAGCGTTAAGGTGTTCAATCTTAGGTTTTATGCCCAGCCAGTGTCTGAGTCTGAGTCTGTGTTTTGCTCTGTCTCCCTGCAGTCTGTGTCACACCTGTTCCTTGTTCTCCCTGATTGTCTGGTCTCATCGTTCATTGGTTCCCCCTGCTGTTCTGTCTGTATATAAGTTCCTTAGTTGCCTTTGTTCCCCGCTGGTTCCTTGTTGTGACTTGTGTGTTGATACCCTGTCCAGTGCACTGGCATGTCTAGTTTGGTTACTCTGTGTCCTGGTCTGGTTCTGATCCTGCATACTCCTGATGTCCTGCCTGGCATTGTAAGAGAGGATAATTAAAACTCTGCTTTCATTTGCCCTGCTCCTGGCATCTTCTTTGCACGTTCGTCCTACTACAAACCCTCATTATGATAGTATAATCAAGTAAACAATTCAGAATGAAATATTTTTGCACTTATTTCATGATTAATTTCTTTTTTTATGGGTGTGTGTTTAAATTCTGACTTGATATAAAGAAATTCCGAATATATCCTGATGTGTTATTGGTAAATATTGGTAAATATGGTGCTAATGAGGCAATTTAACATGAGATGAACTCATGTATAGATACATGGGGTATAATACAATTCAAGGTGTTTTAATGGCTACTTTAAATTATTATTATTATTTTTTACTTTTTATTTGTTACTTTTATGTAACGTCTGTTACTAGAGTCTCTAATGTACAGTTTGGAAAACATTTGCAGAAGAAATAGAGGCCTATGGATATCTCTTATGAGGATTCTTATGGTTCTAATAGGTTAGATGGGACATAGCTCAAGTTAAACAACACCAGCAGCAACAACAGATGCTGACCGTTTTACAAAATGCAAATTTTAATTTGAGTACAATTATTCAAAATTAATCTGACATTAGAAATAAATGTTAACAAAATAAAGGTGCCTTACCTGGTGTTGCCTTAAAGATTTCGTTACAAATAAACATAACTGCAGCTTTATTTTAATTTCAACTTGTTTCAGTCGACTAGTTTCTATAACCTTCAGGTTAGTAATCCATCCCTTCTTGTTTCTGGGGGGTATATGATCTGATACAGAGGTCAATTTCTTTTAACAGCTCTTTATATTAGAGAAGACAAGAGAACATGACATTCAAGTATGGCAAACATGTAATCTTCATAATTTAGGACACAACAAAATACATATTAATCTAAATTTGCCCATATCCACAGTCTAAGCAATAATTAAAAACTTGAAAACAACTCCAACTCTGTCAAGAAGGATGAACGAGGACCTAAATTTATCTATCCAGCATACATTTAGGGGGGGTTAAAAAGAGCAACTCATGTCCCAGTAGAAGCTAAACTCTATGGAGATGTTAATGACAACTATCTGTTTCTATTAGATAGGACTAACTTGTTTTTTTACACTCTACGTCCATCTGCTGTAAAAGAAAGGATGGATATGTGGAAAAGTACGTTACATCCACTGCAAGCAAAGTTTTTCATTCAAAGCCCCTGGAAACCTTGTTAAATGCCCAAATGATCAGATCAGGCACCTCCTTACTTATCAGAGCTTTTACACAAGCATGTTCCCAGCAAGAACTCTGAGGTCAGGTAACCTGCTGCCTTTAGATGTCTCTAGGACTCGTCTTGCGAGCCGAGGAGACAGAGGTTCTTATTTTTTGGTTTTAAAAACCTCTACAGCCTAACCCCCCCCTCTCCAACATGCAAGAGAGAGTGTATTAACAACATTAACAGTGGGGTTGACAATGACTGTGGCACCCTTAAATAAAAAAATACAATTTCTTTACATAGATTTTTTTGCCCTACTGAATAACTGTACTTACATTAACTGTTACAATTTACAGTATGATATGCTGCTGCTATAAAAGGCATTCATCTTTGCCAGTAAGTGTACAGATCACATAACATCCAGACACAGATCCTCATTAATAGTCAGACACTTGCTTACAATGTCATGTGATAAATCAACTCAGATAACCAGAGAGTAAAACATGTCGACAAACTATTCAAACATGTTTAACCAGAATGACGTTATGGGTCTGAAGGCTATGCTTCTTCAAACACTCACTAACAGAAACCAGCATAATTTACTGTGCAAAGAAGAACTTCTTGTTGAAGCACTACAGAGAAAACAGTTTTTTGTCCTATTATCCTTTTTTTTCCAGAAATCCACTTTTGTTTGTGGAAATGTGGATCAATAGAAACAAAATTGAGAGCTCAGTTTTATCGGCTTCGGATCCATAAATGTCCTAGATTTATAGGCGTTGGCAATGAAACGGGTCAGAAAATCAGAAGCTACAGGAAGTGGAACCATTCTCGGTATTATATGGTCAAATATAAAATAGTATGTTATATAAAATATGACTATTTTAAAATCTCAGCTTAGCAATGTATGTGCGGTCATCCAGCTAAAACAATAAGGTGTGATTTCTGTTGAGGTTACACACATCTTTTTGTTTTCTGTCAGAATAAATGTTTGCTCAAAACTGAAAGTAACATTTGTTTGGGGGGATTTCTATACATGTCTAATTAAAATAGAATATTTTAACACAGTTAAACCGGTACCACCGTGCAACCCTAGAATTTTATTTATTTAAGAAAAAAGCTATCCAAGGTAACTCACCGCTAGGTTAAAAGGTGATTGCCCCCTAAACCTAATGACTGGTTCTGCAAACCAACTGCTATCAAGTATAATTTGAGTTAATTTGAGCTCACTTTTCTTTGTAGAACTGTTTTATTTCAGCCACATTGGATGATTTATGAGCATTGAGGGCCTGTTTAAAATCATACCACAGCATTAGGAAAGGGATTTAGACTCCATACTTTCTGACTTTGACTAGGCCGCTTTAAAACTTTTCCAATTTTTTTTTTTTAGTAATTCAGAGGTGATTTTCTGGTGTGCATTGGATCCTTGTCCTGCTGCGTAAACCAAATGCGCTTGAGTTTAAGGCTTTCTGCTGAAGAGCAGGATTCATGGTTCCATCAATCAAGGTGTCAAGATCCTGAAGCAGGAGAGGAGTAGCAGACCACACCAACAGACATCAGTATGGAGATCTTTTTCTGAAATGCTGTATTAATTTAACACGAGATGTCATTTTGGCCGTGGAACTCTCCCATTGTTGCACAGCTTTTTTCATGAATAATAATAAACACTGACATTAACTGAGGCAAGTGAGGCCTGCAGAGCTTAAGATGTTCTGGCTTTTTTGTGACCTCCTGGTTGAGCTGTCGATGCATTCTTGGAAAAATGTTGGTAGGCCGGCGACTCCTGGAAGGGTTCATGGCTGTTCCATGTTTTTCCCTTTGGGGATTATGGCTTTGACTGTGGTTCGCAGGGGTCCCAAAATTTTAGAAATGGTTCTCTAACTCTTTTGTGTCAATGAGTTTTTTTCTCATTTGTTCTTCTTCTTGATTATCTTGATTCTACCCATTAGGCAGTAACCCTAGGTAACCCTGGCAAATAAACTTAAACCAGAATAACTTAGTTAATCACTGATTTAGCAAAATGGACAGTTAGGATTATTATAACTTCACATAGCGCCAGGTTGGGTTGAATAGCTTTTTTTCCCCATAAGAAAATTATTTGAAAACTACTTTTTGTATTTGCTCAAGTTATCTTTGTCTGATATTAATATTTGGTTGTTGACTTGAAACATTTAGGTATGAAAACAAAAACGGAAGAAATCTGTAAGGGTGATAATATATTTCATGCCACTTTAAAAGGAACCTGTCTAGGACAGCAACATGGGCTGTTCTAGAAAGGCCTGTCCACTGCTGTTGTTTAATTGTTGGGTCTAGTGGAGCACAGTAAATCTATCTGATGGACCGCCGGCCACAATGAACCCAGTACATCACTTCTCTGAGGAATTATACACGACTAACCTCCTACTCAAAACAACGTGTTGCACCGCTCAGTGAAATTTAAACCATCATAGTGAAATTGTTTTGAATAGAGTGGCTGCTGGCAGTTCCAGTCAGGATCAGGAGAGGGCTGAATGGGTGAAAAGAGATCTGGAAAAGAAAAAGAACGTATAAAAGGACAGGGGAAGGACAAGACAACAGATTTCTTCCTACCAGTCTGGTTTTATTTAATTGATAGCACATTGTGCAAAGGGTCCCAAGAAATACTAAACAGAAAGTCCAGAAAAACTATCAAAAGTAAGAATGACTTGAATTACCAGCCAATAAATAACATTGAAATGTCAAATCACTTCAGCGGTCTGTTGTGTCTGAGGAAGCACGTCTCTCAGTCCTCAATTATTTGTTGTGAAAAGCTCATAAATGGATGGAGTCTAAGTGACCGCAGCTCTCGACACATTTCAGTGAACCTCATCTTTGGGAGCTGTCCATCAAACCCTTCAGCTGAAGCAGCTTCCCAATCCCCATTTTTAAAAAGCCTGCTTCATTCGCCCTTTTTTTCACTGCTTACCACACTCTCTACTCCTTTGGGAAGCTAGACATATTAATGTGGCAAGCACAAACATGCTAATATTTTGTGAGAAAAATTGAATAAAAATAAATAAATTGAATAAATAAATTGAATAAAGAAAAATAACAGGTTTATATTTGGTTCAATGCGTGTCACAACACTTCTAAAAGCCCAAATATTATGATCACAACTGAGGAGAATAACATTCTGTAGTTAATGGATGTGATCGTCGAACCTGTATATGTGCTATACCTGAATGTTTTAAAACTTTTACGATTGGTTATTGACATGTGAGGCACAAACTTTCTAAGGTCAATCCTTGTACTTCCTGTTGTGATTTTCAGCATTTCTTTGCTATCCATCTTGGGTTGGATGCTATTCTATTTTTCATGTGCCTATTGTGGGGTATGATAAACATAACTTCTAAATATTCCTTAAGAATGTTTTAGAGCAGAAACTCCATGAGATATTGGTAACAGAGGGGAATTGCCTGATTTTCCCTTGATCAGCTCCGATTGGTGATCTGCAGGTCAAATACAAAAAAATTGGGTTTTCTTTTTCTGTTCATCAAAACTCTCAGCATTTTTGGTCTATAAGTGCATCAACCAACGACATTCTAAGCACAAAATGGTGTTTATACGTAAATAAGGCTAGTGATATTCAGACCTCTATTTGCAGGAAATGATAATGAGACAAATCCTGTGATCTGTGTTAATAAACTTTCTCCCTGAGCTATGATCCTGTACATAATCCAGAGGGAGAAAACATGTTCTTTAATGTCTTAATATAGTTTTGAGCCGGATCTGTGCCTTTGGAAAAACAGTTCTTTGCTTTTCTTTACAGAACCATTTAGGAACAAGGCCTGGTATAGCACTAGACCTGCTTTGGTGAAACAACCCTCTGTCCTGTAGCTTTAACTTTATGATTTCTCTGATCTGGATAACAAGATGGATGATCTTTTCCAGCTAAACGCTCTTACTGAGGAATAACCTTTTCTTTTCCTGAAAGACCATTTTAATAACTTTTTGATAATATAAAACCGAATGTCAGACATTGTCAAAGCAGCCAGTAAATTAATTGGCATACAGCAGCTCTTTCTGTCTGACATATACGATGGTCCACTCCTGAAAAAGGAACAGGCAATTTTGGCCAGCCCTGATCTCCCACACTCAGAGGAGTTTGGGTTATTCCCCTCAGGACGGCGATTCAGGCTCCCAAGGACCAAAAATGACATATATAAATTTCCCTTCATACCTACGGCAAATAAAATGAAGAATATGCACCAGGTACTTAATTGATGATAATTTCAGTAGTGACTGAAGCATATTTTAAAATGTGGCAACAATTGTTGCGATTGTTGTATATTTATGTTGTATGTGGCCCTACACTGCAAAGCAAATTTCCCCACTAAGGGGAAAAAAATGACTTTGACTCTGACTAGTCAGTTCCTGCAACGTGTTTATAGAAGTGGTTCATTCTCTGTTTAAGAAGTGTTCAGTTGTCTCACAACGCTGTTAAAAACCATCCACCTTCACTTTACTTTAAACATGATTTGAAAACGAGTCAATTGTCTGTTGCACAGTTCAATTGTCTTGATTTAATTTTCATATTGCCACATTAACTAAAACTTGTTTTTAATTTATCCTTTTAAATAAAATCAAAATTGAGCTTGAACAATTTTACTAGAAGCTTTATGTTGTATTCATTTGCATATATTGGAGTGAAAATCTTAAATCTTTAAGATCATGCAAGCACACAGGAATGGGATGTCTCAAACGTTGCTCATGTGTACAGTCTTCACAGCATGTTTTACTCCTGAAACAAAGTGTCTAATATATCCAGCTCTGTCACTTTGTGATACTGCAGAGAGACTTGAGTATTAGCAACTTGTATTAAGATAAAATCCGATGGAAAAAGCCAGAGATTGATCATTGATCGGCCCTGCAGTCATCAGTCAGACAGACGTCAGGAGGTGAGGAGCTCTGATTGGCTGATTTCTGTTATTTAATAAGGAGCCCACCCTGCTGTGATCATCTCAGCCTTTGTGTAACTGGGTCAAGATTGCTGTGCTTCAATTATGCATGAGGTTAGCCTTGTTAATGCTGCCGCCAGACAGCTCTGTGAACTCGGAGGAGACCTATTCACAGGCTCACACAACTGTCTGCAGCCGTGTTGCACTGCATTTACATGAACTCTGAGTTTATAGTGGCTGTAATTTCACAGGTCAATTTTCTACTCTATTTTTAGAGAGAAGAATGTGTGTGTAGCTGTCTATGTTAAGTTAAAAGCAGCAGCGTCAAAAATCATGGTGAGAATGAAATAAAACTAGTTGGTTAGGATGTGCAAATTAATTTGCCTGCAGTACTTCAAACATCTGTGTGGAGTAGAGTTTGCTTTGGCCATGTCTATGGTCATAGGAGGCCATTCGAAGTGACCTGCAAAAACACAGTTCTGTTACAGTTTGCATCCAATGTGTCTTTTGCAACATAGTCTTAGGAAAAAGATATTCAATCACATATTTTCCAGCTGGAAGCCTCTTTAGCTGTCTCTCACATTATTGTGGAAGAACTCTTATTTCCAAATTTGGTCTAGTTCTTCAAGTTTTGTAGAAGTGTGTTGTTCACAGCACTCTTAAGGTCTCACACAACATTTCAGTTATGTTTAGGTTTGACCTTTGATTAGGCCATTGCAATACCTTACCTCTTTCTTTTCATGTTTAGCCATTCTAATGTAGATTTGCTGTTGCATTTGGGATCATTGTTTTGTTGGTGACCCAGTTTGCCCCTAGCTTCAGCTGGCAGATGGATGGCCAAACATTTGGCAAAGAAAATAATTTAAGGTGGACTCGATTTCTGCAAAGTACCCAGGTCCCGTGGCAGGAAAATAAGCATGAATCATTAGCCTTCCACTACGCTTGACAGTTGGCATTAGGTGTTTGTGCTAATATGCTGTTTGGTTTTCTCCAAACATGATGCTGTGCCTTATGGATAAACAGCCCGGTGTTTGTCCTATTTGCCTTAAAGACATTATACCAGAAGTCTTTGCAACTTTGCAAACCTTTGACTGGTAGCATACCGCACAATGGATTTTGCTGAAACTTCCACTCCTGGGAAGACAATGCATCTGTCCAAAATTTTTTCCAACTGTAAACAGTCTTTCTTTTTGTGGAAATGGTGAACTTCAGATAGTTTGGAAATAGCCTTTATAATCCTTCTTGGTTTGATGGGCAAAAACATTTGCTCTTTTAAGGGCAGCCCTCTTGCCTTTTAGCCCTGACATTGTGTTAACACACACCTGCAAGATTCCGAGCAGCAAACTGGCAAAACTCTCGACTTTGTTGGTTTTTTTACACTGATGATGATCAATCAGTGCATCTCATTTTCAGGCCCTGGCATCTACAGGTGTTGGACAATGAAACTGAAACACCTGGTTTTAGACCACAATAATTTATTAGTATGGTGTAGGGCCTCCTTTTGCGGCCAATTCAGTGTCAATTCGTCTTGGGAATGACATATACAAGTCCTGCACAGTGGTCAGAGGGATTTTAAGCCATTCTTCTTGCAGGATAGTGGCCAGGTCACTACGTGATACTGGTGGAGGAAAACGTTTCCTGACTCGCTCCTCCAAAACACCCCAAAGTGGCTCAATAATATTTAGATCTGGTGACTGTGCAGGCCATGGGAGATGTTCAGCTTCGCTTTCATGTTCATCAAACCAATCTTTCACCAGTCTTGCTGTGTGTATTGGTGCATTGTCATCCTGATACACGGCACCGCCTTCAGGATACAATGTTTGAACCATTGGATGCACATGGTCCTCAAGAATGGTTCGGTAGTCCTTGGCAGTGACGCGCCCATCTAGCACAAGTATTGGGCCATCACTGATCCACCCCCATGCTTAACTCTAGGCATGCAACAGTCTGGGTGGTACGCTTCTTTGGGGCTTCTCCACATCGTAACTCTCCCGGATGTGGGGAAAACAGTAAAGGTGGACTCATCAGAGAACAATATATGTTTCACATTGTCCACAGCCCAAGATTTGCACTCCTTGCACCATTGAAACCGACGTTTGGCATTGGCATGAGTGACCAAAGGTTTGGCTATAGCAGCCCGGTCGTGTATATTGACCCTGTGGAGCTCCCGACTGACAGTTCTGGTGGAAACAGGAGAGTTGAGGAGCACATTTAATTCTGCCGTGATTTGGGCAGCTGTGGTTTTATGTTTTTTGGATACAAGCACCCGATCATCCCTTTCAGACAGCTTCCTCTTGCGTCCACAGTTAATCCTGTTGGATGTGTTTCGTCCTTCTTGGTGGTATGCTGACATTACCCTGAATACCGTGGCTCTTGATACATCACAAAGACTTGCTTTCTTGGTCACAGATGCGCCAGCAAGACGTGCACCAACAATTTGTCCTCTTTTGAACTCTGGTATGTCACCCATAATGTTGTGTGCATTTCAATATTTTGAGCAAAAACTGTGCTCTTACCCTGCTAATTGAACCTTCACACTCTGCTCTTACTGGTGCAATGTGCAATCAATGAAGACTCGCTACCAGGCTGGTCCAATTTAGCCATGAAACCTCCCACACTAAAATGACAGGTGTTTCAGTTTCATTGTCCAACCCCTGTACTTTCTTTCTTTGAACCTTTGTACCCAGCATGAGGGTTAAAGTTTTCCCATATTTATATTGACAGCCACGCTAAGTTACCTTAATAATATCCTCTTATTTTAGAATTCAAAATTCTTGCTTCTCTGCTCTGACGTGTTTCTCTAGCATCAGGCTGATTTTCTGTGCCTGTCAGCAGATATTTCTTGCCGCACTAGGAAACAATGTTAAAGAAACATGGAAATTAAGTGTGTTTGTAAGCTATAAATTCAAAATAATTAGCCAAAGGAGGTTTAGACTCTCAGCAGGACTACATTTCTTCCATCAACACTAAAGGTTAAAATATTCTAACAGCTGCTCATCTCCTGATCCTCATCCACTAAGAGCAGCATTCCTGCCACAGTGTTGATTGAAACTTTCCGATCTGCTCCTCCTCTCTGTCAGTGACAACTATGAGGCAAACTGTCCCACATAACCTCTGGCTCCTGACACTCCCACTGATTCCGTTCCAACTGAGAGGATGATCTGATGGAAAGTTAGCTGGTGGCCCATCTCCGTTTTCCCTGGATGCAATGTGTGTTGACCTGGGTGGTTAAGTAATTGTGTGTCTGAATATGATTGACAACTATGAGTCTGTGATGGATGTAGTGAATGGTGGGTGTGAGTCAGCAGATCGGAATCTCTGTGATTGTTAAGCTCAGAGAATTTCACTACCAGCATGTTGATCAGGTTCAACACACTTTTTATCTTCCTCTCACTCTCTGTGTGTGTAAGCCCTGCTCCTCTGGGGTTTCTGGACAGTAATGGGTCAGCTCATTTCCCTCCCCACTTAACAAACCCCCGTTCCCTGCTCTAACTCCTTGTTACAGCCATTCAACTGATACTTATTACGCTTTTACACTTATTAGTAAGGCTAATTTGCTGCTTGTGGGTGGGTGTGTGTGTGTGTGTGTGTGTGTATGTGTGGGGTAGTGTTTCCAACCGGTCTCCCCTGTTATCCAAGGATTTCTTATGCATTGCTCTTAGAGAGCTTTTAGCTTTCCCTGTAGAATCCTGTAGATGTGTAATCCTTTAAACTCCTAAATGAGTTTCTGTCGCTCGTGTCATTTAAGCAATGTGTCTAATAGGACTCTGGGAAACCTTAAGGAGTTTCATTTGGCTCTATAAAAGTGCTGCAGATATTCGTTTGGCCTTTAGGAGGGTCACAGAGGAATCTGGTTTTAAAAGGTAAATGGCTCAAAATGAGCTAACGCTGCGAGAAGCGCCACTTTAAGTGGTAAAACGCTCCATGCTGACTCTACGGCTTGTACTGATTGGCCACTGAGGGCAAAGAGAAACAAGGTCAAGTGATATGATACAATATTATGTGGCAAAGTACATTATCCTGCTGGGAAATGTGTCATGCCTAAATGGTGGGTGTTCACCAAACGTGATGATCAGAGTGCAGACTAAAGCTATGCAGGTTTTGGTAGAAGGGATTTATTGAAGCACTAATGAATCAGTATAACTTCAGAGATCTCCATTCACATTTACCTCATCAATTTGACTAAAACTAAAAAAGATCACGTAACTATTTGGTGAAAATACAGTGCCTTGGAAAGTAGTCATACCTTGTAAACGTTTTAACATTTTGTCACATTAAAAACGCAAACTTCAATATATTATATGTACTTTGATTAATAATTGTGCACATTCTTCTTTGTGAAACAATTCAGTCAGACTGAAAGAGTGTGTAAAAATCCGTTTTCATATCTTGCCACAGATTCTCAGTTGGATTTAGGTTGGAGAAGTAAACCTATGCCCCAGTCTTAAGTCCCTGTGATGGGTTTTCTCCCAGGATCGTCTTCCACTTAGAGCCATCACATTATTGCATGATGCAACCTCGGCCCAATGTTTCAGTGTGTTAGTTTTGCTCCGCACAAGGGCCAAAGAATTTAGCTCTTTGTCATGTTTCATTTGTGTTGCACGAGATTTGAAATGCTAGACAAATAATGCACTTTTACATGTTTTCCTGAGTTTGATTTAGTCCTGCAAGATTAGTCATTGACAATAAACTGAAACCTGAAAGCTTACTTTCATTACTAAATTTTTTTGAAGAAGATTATAATGCAGGGCATGAAAATGAACAAATTCTCTAAAACACAGGAAAACTTTGTTGATTGTAGCGGACACCAGTTTGTTACTGGTCCAGTTAATCCTGAAGGCCAGTATATCATTGGGTATCATTGCTTTTATATTTCTAACGAATTGTTCTTTCTTCTTTTCATGTTCTCCTGCTTGGCTATCGCTGCTCTCCCTTCTCTTGGTCTTGTGTTTGGAAAACTAAAGGTAAGCAAATTAAACCCACCTACTTCTGTGGAGTTTCTATGCGTGAGTGTGTTGTGTTGTGTTAAAAGGCAGAGGTGAATTATTGATTTTATTTTTGGAAGGATTGATCTTGTTAAAGCAGTGCAGCAGCTCATTTTGAACATTTAGCTGAATTTAATGTTCCTTGCTTCAATGTGCTTTACCTGCTGCTGTTGAGGACGAGTGAGAACATGGTAATTAATACATTTGATACGAAACACAGATTCAGGGTTACGGTGAGCTCTCAGAAGATGTCGGCAGGTTAATTTAAAATGGTAAGACTGAGTATGTGTTGAGAATCTTTGAGTTGTTTCATGTAGTTAAAAACTAGAATTTCTATGGACCGTTTGGTCAAACAAACATTGAATCCTGTTGAGATGTTAATTTATTGGCTTCTGCTGAAGAATTGATGCATGCTGTGACGTTTTGACAATTTAGCAAAAACTGTTTCTGATTAATAGCTGCGAGATTGATCATTTTGATGACTAAACTTCTTGCAGCTTTAATGATTTTTAATGAACAGACTTTGCTTTTGATTCACTTTCTGCCAGACCTATTTCCTCCTAACTTCTTATGCATTAATTTGAAGGTCCTGGATTCTTAAATACTAAAGAATGTTCACAACCTTATTGTATTGGGCATTATCAATGATTAAATTACCAACTCAAAAAACAAAGAACAAACTCTGAAATAGCATGAGAAGATATCTATTTTTTTTTTTTTTTCTGAAGTGATCCACTTACAAAAGTTTCTCACAATATTGCTTTACATAAACATCATTTTGCAATAGGGCTAGCAAAATTTCACTTTTAATAACCAGCAGTTTAACATTGTTTTCATAGCCAATAGCTCAGTGTGAGCAGGGCTTCATTGTTTTTTGTTTTTTCTTATTTTAGTGGCACTAGTGGCCTTTAATCGAACCCTGATGGCTCGATTACTTATAAGGTGCTCACGCTCTACCTATATACCACGCAGCGTCCATAGTTCATTGTTTTATTTAACAATTTTTTTACCCCGGTTAGGGTTAGGACAAGTCTAAAAGCTTTAAAAAGTATTGTGAAAAAGAATTGTTCCTAACAACTACTTCTGATGGGTTTTTGTTGTTTTATTGTGACTGCTAAATATTTAGTTGTGAAGCCAGTGTACAGACTCAGGTTAGAGAGAGTCGGTCAGCCTGAGCCAGCCCAGCCTAGGTGAGGATTCACTGCTCTACATATATTCAAGGAGTGCATTTAAAGTGCTCAGATAATTATTAGCTGAAAATCAGAAAATTGTTTGGATTGCTGTCTATTGGAACTCTTTAAGGATTTTGCATGGTGAGGTACGTGAACCTTCTTTTTTGCAGACAGAGCATCTGCATAGTGTATAGTGAGTGTATACATGATATCTCAGAGATGCTACTGAATTTTTGACATGTCCAAATAGTCTTTTGTCATCTTGCTTAGCTGGATGTCGATGTGTGTGTTCTGCACCATCAGATACATCAAAAGGTACAGCTGGAGTGTTAACTGGACATATCTTCCTACACCCATTCAAAGGCTAATATACAATACTGTCATGGTGCTAGTAAATTGAATCCTGGGGCAATCTAAAAGGAAGGTACTGGATTCAAACTGTAGCCTGAAAGACAGTTTCCCTACAACCCACACAGCCTCTGATTTGTAGGTGTGTTATCTTCTTCCCACTGGTGTCCCAGTACAGACCAATTCCTATGTTCAAGAAGCCAAACATGGCTCCATGTGAGTTGTGTGGAGAGCATGGTGCTCCATGCTTGCTCCATGGTGAGATCCTTTTGGTTAAAGCCAAAGGAGCAAAGAGAGATGACCCATGTAGCAGCCTCGGTGCTGCAAACATTCTTGTCTGGTTTGAATGCAATAAAGCCAGTGTGGTCAGTCCTGCTTCAAATTCTCTAACAGCCAAACAATTTCTTAGTCCCTTTGGAATGGATAACCTAATCTCACATCTAGCACGGTCCCCAATGTTCCATGTAGGATCCTGAAACACTGCTGCACCTATAGTAAATCACAATGACCATGCTCTGAAAGTTGATTGCATGCTCATAATAACCATGTTCAATCCGAATATGCCTAAAAAGACATATTTAAACTCATGTGAATGGGCCCTTTTTAAGAGACAATTGCTTGATGAAGTTCAAGTTTGCCTTATATAAGCACTTCAGCCGTCTTGGAGAAAACCCATAAGATCCACTGACTCACTTTCACTATGCCTGTCACCTTTATATTCATAAGTGTTCCTTTTCTTTCATTTCTTTTTATGAAAACATCCTGATCTCATTGCTGTCACTCTGATTCCAGCTCGCTCCCTTTGCTTCAATCTTTCTGTCATCTAATTTTAGGCATCTCACCATCTTTCTCTATTTTTCCTTGGCTCTGCATTCTAAATGACACATGCTGCGATGAGAATGAGTAGATTAAAAAGAAGAAAGCCGGCCAGTAGAGCTGCTCACCCTGCCAACTACACCAACTCTGGGAAGAAATAACAGTCATTTTGGCAATGATCAGAAGTTGCATGTGTTTGCTTTGGGGTGATATTTAATCTTGCCAATCATCCCAATGTTCTGAAAAATTCAACCTTTAACGAAAGTTGTTGGAATGGATCCTAAAACTCGAGGTAGGTTTAATATAACTCTTTATAAATCCTTTTAATTTTATAGATGGTTTGCCCCAGGGTTGTGCAAAAACCTTTCTCATGCTGTGCTGAGGTTTAGAATGAGGGATTATGTTGGGATTTAAGGCTCACTGAGATGAGGAATAAAACACGAAGCCTCTGTGTTCGGACCAGACAGAGTTTTATGTTTAATATCAGAATACTAATTAAGGTCTCAATATTTCTGGTGTCATTTTAGCAGTGTAATCTTTCTTCACAGTTCTATTTCTTATTTTTACTTTGCTTTTAAGAGTTTACACTACAACCCTATACTTCACAGATACCAGATATTACTGATTTTATGTTTGCCTTTTAATGATTAATCAAAACTCTTACAATCTATAATGGTATTTAAAAAGAAAAACTGGTTCAAGTTTGAATTTATTTTGAATTTTCTCCAATCTGCACAGGGTCAAAAATTATACATACAGACTCAAATATACTTTTCATATTCAATAAATTACAATATGCGTTACAGTGACGCTCATTTGTCAGATTAAAAGTACCTTTTAAAAATGATCTTTTAGCTGGAATTAAACATATAATACATAAACTGACATTTATGTAGTAAAGTAGTTTTCAAAAATATTTTTGTTTGTCTGATATAATATTCAAATCCCAAATGTTGTGTTTTTATTAGCTTTAAGCAGTAAATCATATTATTAATAATAAATGGCAATAAAGGTTTGCAAACATCAGTCTGCGTGTAATAAATATATACAATGTGTTTCACTTAGTGAATTGTTGCTAAAATTAGTGAACGTTTTAACAATATTCTAATTTATTGAATGTGACTCATAGATACACTACCAGTCAAAAGCTTTGGATATACTTTCTCACTTAAGTGGTCTCTATATTTTCATGAGTGTTTAAATTGTAGATTCTCACCAAAGGCAACAAAACTGTAAATGAACACACATGGAATTATGTAGTAAACAAAAGATGTGAAATAAGTCAAAACATTTTTATATTTTAGATTCTTCAAATTAGCCACCCTTTGCTTTAATTACTGCTTTGCTCTTAGTTTTTTCTCTAAGAGCTTCATGAGGTGGTCACCTGAAATGGTTTTCTAAAGAGTCTTGAAAGAACTTTCCAGAGGTTCATTGAGAGATGGCCAGAGGTTAATATTTCAGTCATTACAGCAAAGAAGCTACTTTAAGGAATCTAAAATATAACATTTAAAGCTATTTTACAATTTTTTTGTTGGCTACATAATTGCATATGTGTTCATACACAGTTTTGATGTCTTCAGTGAGAATATACGTACAATATAGATAGTCATAAACATAAAGAAAACCATCAAATGAGAAAGGCGTTCTAAACCTTTTGACCGGTAATTTATATTAAGTAAAATATTTCAATGGGTGGTGCTGAAGTTTCAATAAAGTCTTTTAACTTGACTATACGGAGGCTTATTAATTTGGTAGTTGTACTAATTGAGTGCATTTAGTAGTTTTGCTTTGCAGCATATAGATGTGGTAGCATCATGCTTGACGGCTGTTTAATTGCCAGTTATACTGGTGGGCTGTAGAGTAGATGCAAGTAGATGCAATAACGGAGAACCCCCTACAAATTGTTCAGAAGTGATGATTGAATATTGGACACTTTGGGCGTTCCGACTGGACGATGAGCCCAAACACACATCCAAACTGGTTTCACAATGGATAAATCAGGCTAATATTAGGATTCTAATATAGCTTTCTCAGAGCCTGTATGTGTGGATGTAAATTGTATATTTAACAATAACTTTAGGACAGGATTAAATGTAAAAAAATAATAAATTTAACAGACGGAAGAAATGGGTTTTAATATATTTTTAAAAATATATTTCTGCCACTTATTTTCAACAAATAACATAAAGTTTACACAATTGTAATTAAAAGTGTTTTTTCATTTATTATTAACATTGAAATGATCATACAACCCATACATTTTTAAATAAATAAAAAAATGTTTGATTTCAGGTTCTTGAAAAAACCGGACTGGTCTTGGAACTAGTCTTATGTAATGTTCTGAAGTCCAAAATTATATTCCCATTACAAATGTAGAATTAGCATGCTAAAATTTACAGACTTCTTTAACAATGACCGAGAAATCCTCCTGTTAGAACTTTGAAATATTTTTCAAATTAATATTATGCATTTCATCGTGCATGTTGATTTGAACAATTGATGACATCATAGATCTACTTTTTCACAGTCATGAATGACTTGAAATTGATTTTCAGTTCCTGAAACACGGACAAACTCACAAAATGTCAGTGAAAATGTTTAAAAAGTCCAAAACATTGACTGGCACCAAAGTTGAATAATGTCTTATGTGACATCAGCTGCTGCTGAGACTCATCAGCCTTGTTTCTGACTGTCTGTGGACTGGGTTGTTTAGTTTCTCTATAGATTTGTTGATGTGACAGTCATTAGTTACCAATGGCAATGGTTGCATCAGGTAAAAACATCTTGATCCTAGCATACAGTGTGGTTTGTGCGGGTTCTAGTTTCGCAGCTGCATTATTTAATTAACCTAATTGGGTTTTGTTGCAAAAATTTTGAAGGTTTCTTGTAAATCTGCATTGTGCCCTCCTGAAGGATTATTATGCGTCAGTGTTGATCTCTGAGTGTTAAGTGGGGTAATTGCTCCTGCAAAGCTGTCAATTCTCTACTGTGTGCAGCATCTTGAAGGGTATTCTGTGAATCTACACTGCTTTGACTCTGAATGTCCTCCTGTGTCTCAGATAAACAGCAGGGACTCTTCAATCATCCAGCTGGCCAACTGAATCATTTACAAGGTTAATATAAACTCGAATCGTTCACCCGTGGCCTGTTCCTCCCAGCGCTTTTCTTCTCGCGTTTCGTTCTGCCTCGTTAGGGACGCTGGGGTTTGCCTTGAAAAGATTCTATCATCAGAGAGAGAAAAGCAGCAGCGTTTTACATGGGAGTTAGAACATTTTTACATGCAAACATCCCTGCGACAAAATGCTGTGACGGTCTGTTTTCTGTTCCATTAACTGATCCGAATTGTGCAGTTATGCTGATAAAATGCTTCTCTCAGGCTATGTACTCTATTTACACAGCTGGAGTTGTCCTTTATCAGTCTCTTTCTGAACTCTTTCAACAGACAGAAGCCAATATTCAGGATAAATTGTTGCTTGATGTTCCGCATCTCTTTTACTATGTCTGGGCACCACAATAAATCTTGTTCCCTCAGTTTGACACCTTATTAATGTCCACTTTGATTCTCTTTCCTCACACTTTTGTTTTTATGTATGTAGTGTTGTGACTATGAATCTGAAAATATTATTTAATATTAATATTTTAATATTTTATCAAATAATATTTTGGCCTGTTAAGGGTTGTCCTGTGAATACCAGCCCAGTAAATAGAAAAGGGTGAGACAAGCTCTGACATTATTGAACAGCAAAATTCTGCACACACATGGAATGAATTCACACAATTTCTTAAAATACAAGAATTTATTAACAAAAATAAGTCAACTCAAAGTCAGACATATTTCAATCAACAAACTCTTCACTATGCTAAAACAATCCAACTAAACTACCAAGCAGAATTAAAGAATAACGAAGACTAATGGGCTATGTACAATATACACAAGTTGATTAAAGATGATTGAAAATCATGACCAAAAGAGTAATGCAACATTACCATGCAACGATTATTTTTGAGAACCAAGGATTATCTTGAAGAATCTGGAAGTGAAGTTAAGTTAGTCTTGGAACTAACTTAGGCAATAATCCGCATACCTTTAGACAACCATTCACAATGCAAGATCAGATAAAAATATTATTTTAATAAAATAATGTTTTAAAGAATGATGTGCTGAATAAAACCAACGTTCTGGATGACTAATTCTCAACGGTGTCCCCTTAGCTGCCTTTGTTTATTAGAATAATATTTAAAGAAATATTATTAAGGAAATGGTAAAATATTTGAGGAAATATTTTGGAAAAGAGACAAATCTTTCTGGAGAAATGGGGCTTAATGGTGTTTACTTAGTTATCAAATTTAGTAAAATAATGTTGGGGAAATATTATTTATTGGATTGAAAACTAACAACCTTTCTGGGTAAATATTCTTTAGCAGCAAGCACGTGTCCTTACCTGTTAGCAGTTAAAGCTAACAAAAGAAGCTGATAGCTTAGCACCAGAATCAAACACACACCTTTAAAATACCAGGGTTAATAACAGAGTTAAAATGCATAAGCGCAGACGGCACGTTATGATCAATTTTCTGTGTTAAAATCACCCCTTTAAATAAAGTTTGTCTTAACTTTAAAAACACACAAACACAGAACACAAAACTGAGCACGTGTGCTGCAGATAGCCTGCTAGCACCAAGATAGCTGAGTTCAACACAAACAAAACCAAACTTCATAAAATGAAAACGTTCAGATCATTTCACCCTAAATCTCTCTTCCCAAACCCTATCCTCGTTTGAAACGTGTTGAGGAGGAGTTGTCCGGGCAACGACGACGTTTGGAGAAAGCTCTGTGAACAAAGGGTTAGCTTCAGCTAACCTCTGTAACCATGGGTGAAAAACGGCTCGTTCTGTCCACCAACCAGCTGCACAGTTACTGTAACCACGGTGATGCGGTCTCTGTTGTCCGCCTTCCAGACTGGGAAAACCGCTCCACTCGGCTTCGCAGAGACAGCGTCTCTACAGGGAATTCTCTGGAACACAGTTTGCTTCGCAGGTCTCAGAGAGAAAGTCAAGCCAGGCTTGTACCTTAATTCCTGTTCATGAATGAATCCACCGGATACACAGACAGTGATTCATTTGTACTTATCTTAGTGCATATGACCGATGATTGTATGACACTCTCAGATCCAGTTGAAGAGTTATGTCTGTTCCCCAGCAAAGAGACATTAGCGCGCTGTGCCTCTCTGTCCAGGTCCCTGTGTGACCCACGTAGAAGAGGTCGGACCATTGGAAAGGTGGGGATTTTATACGGCCAGTGGCATCATGGGTAGTCCGCTGTTACCCCCCCCCTTTCCCAAAATGTGATGGAAGTAGGTTAAATGCAATTTATTTTGAAAGTTACAGAAAAGTCTGTACTGGAGTTTTCATGTTGCAATCCCGGGCTGTGGGTCCCAACAGTAGGATGCAAATAAGACAGATCATAATGTTTAGTGTCCAATGATGTGTTGTAACAAGTTCAATGAGCACATTTATGATAGTGTGAATATTTTCTGTGATATTTGACTTTTAAGATTTTTAGTGAGGAATCGCTCTGGCAACATAAAAAAAAAAATGTTTGGAGCATAAAATGCTGCAGCAACCTATTTTGGACAATATTTTACCTTTTCTTTTCTTTGGTTGGAGTGATCTTTTTTGTGTGACTGGTTCTGCTAGGCAGGTGTCTCTTCCAAAACCAACAATCTTTGTTTACTTTTTTTGTATATATGTTTCTCTTGGCTTTCTTGTAAAAGCTGAAGACCCATTCTTAAACCTTGAAAATACAAATGGGTTTGTCCCTGCACGCTCTGCATGAAAAGGTGTTCCCAAGTCATGCTCCTTCATGACTCTATGGGAGCCTTGTGTATCCTTCAGATGTGGCTTCATATCAGTGACGTCTTTTAAGAGAGACAGAAAAAGTTTACTTTTTATTCATACTTGTACTCATTGTCTTCCGCTTCATCTGGGACCGGGTCGCGGTGACAGCAGACTCAGTAGAGACGCCCAGACGTCCCTCTCCCCAGACACCTCCTCCAGCTCCTCCGGGGGGAGCCCAAGGTGTTCCCAGGCCAGCTGAAAGACATAGTCCCTCCAGCATGTCCTTGGCCGTCCCCTGGGCCTCCTCCCAGTGGGACATGCCTGGAACACATCCCGAGGAAGGCGTCTAGGAGGCATCCGGTATAGATGCCCGAGCCACCTCAACTGGCTCCTCTTGATGTGGAGGACCAGCAGCTCTACTCCGAGCCCCTCCCGGATGGCCAAGCTCCTCACCCTATCTCTAAGGGAGTGCCCGGCCACCCTACGGAGGAAGCTCATTTCAGCTGCTTGTATCCAGGGTCTCGTTCTTTTGGTCATGACCCAAAGTTCATGGCCATAGGTGAGGGTAGGAACCTAGACCGACCGGTAAATCGAGAGCTTCGCTTTTCGGCTCAGCTCTTTCTTCACCACAACGGACTGGCGCAGCGTCCTCATTACTGTAGCAGCTCCACCGATCCGTCTGTCGATCTCCCGCTCCATTCCCCCCTCACTCGTGAAAAAGACCCCAAGATGAACTCCTCCACTTGAGGCAGGAACTCCCCTCCAACCTGAAGACGACAAGCCACCCTTTTCCGGTCAAGAACCATGGCCTGGGACTTGGAGGAGCTGATCATTATCCCAGCTGCTTCACACTCAGCTGCGAACTGCCCCAGCGCATGCTGTAGGTTTTGGGTAGAGGGGGCCAGCAGGACCACTTCATCTGCAAAAAGAAGAGACGCAATCCACTGGTCCCCAAACCAGACCCCCTCCGGCCCCTGGCTGCGCCTAGAAATCCTGTCCAAAAAAGTTATGAACAGGAACAGTGATGAAGGGCAGCCCTGCCGGAGTCCAACATGTACCGAGAACAGGTCCGACTTATTGCCGGCAATGCGGACCAAACTCCTGTTCTGCTTGTACAGAGAATGGATGGCTCCTAATAAAGGGCCCCCGACTCCGTATTCCTGGAGCACCCCCACAGGGCGCCATGAGGGACACAGTCGAATGCCTTCTCCAGGTCCACAAAACACATGTGGACCGGTTGGGCAAACTTCCATGAACCCTCGAGTACCCTCTAGAGGGTGTAGAGCAGGTCCAGTGTTCCACGGCCGGGAGGAAAATCACGCTGCTCCTCCTAAAGCCGAGGTTGGACTATGTGTCGGACTCTCCTCTCCAATACCCTGGCATAGGCCTTACCAGGGAGGCTGAGGAGTGTGATTGTTACATCCTGTTCATTTCATGTTGTAAATGAAACTGAGGTTTTCTCAATCTATTACTGAGTGTTGGCTTCTGCACCAAAAGTTAAAGCCAAACTTTAGCAGATGGTATTTTTTCCAAGTAAACAGTGTAAATAGCTTCATGAATATGCCTAAGAGAGTATGATTCGGGGAAAAACGGAGCATTTTGCCTTGTGCACGGTGGCGTCTTCTACAGAGAAGGATCTGGGAGCACAACTGGAGCACAGCAGAGAGGGAGCCTTGCTTCTTATTTTTGTCAATGTGTGCTACTTTAAGTGTTTGTTTAATTGCAAATCTTTCAGCAGGAGTTTCATATTCTCTGTATATATATTTTAGGTAGTGGATCAGTGTTTAAATTATAACATCTTATCAGAATTGAAGTTGCGAAAAAGAGGATTTTTATGGCCAGGTTATGGAAGATGAACTCTAGCTCTGCAGTTTTGCTCTGATTTGGTTTTTGTTGTTATACCAAAAAATTGCATCATGTTCAAATATCCAACAGATGTTTATATGTGGATGAATTTCATAAACATTTGCTGGTTAATGAACAAAGTATGACTGACAGATTCAGATTTGACAGTGGATGCATGTACACATTTTTTACATATTGTTTATGCAATTTTTGTAAACTGCATGATGTTTCATTTTAACCCCAACAGTCTCTTGAGAAAATTGTCATCTACTGGTCATATGTTATTTGTTAGTCTGTGCTATGCTGCAGGGCTTCCCGGGCGTAAGGAGACCCATGGTGGCTCAACGTGAAAATAATGCATGTGGAAATTCACTCTTTCACTTGCCAGCAGGGCTCATACTCTCAAGCCTGGAAGATATGAAATAAATATGAGAGAGGAAGAAAGAGCGAAATGAAGCCTCAGCACCAGAGAGGTCTGATTGATGCTTAGGCGATGGCAGCAGAACAGAAGGAAGTGAGAAGGGATAGATGGACGAGTGGTCAGAGAAGGAAACATGGTCCACAGAAAGACAGGAAAAAATGGAAAAGAGAGAGCTCCAGAAGGGTGAAAGGGGGGATGCAGGTCAACACCATGTCAAACCATGCAGGTCATAATGGTAAAAGGAAATGCTCTAACATTTATTGCTTACATGACCCAGTTTGGGCCAAGCTTCAGCTGTTAGACAGATTTGCCTCTAGAATATTTGGGTATACAGAGGAATTCATGATCTACTCAATGACTGCAAGATGATATGGCTGCAAAACAAACCCGCATCACTAATCCTTCACTACCGTGCTTAACAATTACTATGAGGTGTTTGTGCCAATATTCTGTTTTTGGTTTTCGCCAAACTTGGTGCTGTGCATTATAACAAAACCATCTACTCCAGGAAGTTTTATAGTTTATTCAGATAGACCTTTGTAAAAGTTATGCTCCCATATTCTTTTTAGATGGAAGGGTCTTTCTTGTTTAGTAATTTTGAATTATTCTCTGATGAACTTGGAAAACCTCATTAAGCATTTAACATGTCTAATATGCAAGAATTTAAGGCCAACACAATTATAGAAGATGAAAAGTGGGAGAAAGCGTGTGAGAGAGGTCATGAAATCACAAACAGCCCAATATGGAAAAGGTTCAATTGGAAAATCAAGATGAGATTCTTTAGGAAATAGCTCATTACACACAATAACAGTAAAACCAAAACTAACTTCTGTTGGAGAGACTGTAAACAAATTGGGGATCTTCTACACATCTTGTGGAACTGCCCTGTCTTAAAAGCCTTCTGGCAAGGGATCCAAAGTGAGATCCGAGCCATAATCAAGTTTGATTTACCTCTAGATCCAAAATAATTTATTTTAGGGTTGATGCCAATGGGTGAGTTGGGAAAAGGGAGAGAGCAAATACTTCAAAGCTGCTTAATGGTAGCAAGGAAAACAAATCATGATCTTTGCGTAAAACACTATCTCACTCTCTCATACAATGGCGAGATGGGCTACGAAATTTTTATATGATGGAAAAAATTACAACAAAGCTTCACCTGAAGGTTGAAATGTTTTCAGATGTGTGTACTTCTATCGTTTTGGTTGGACATAACTTTATTTACAGTTTTAAATTTGACATACGGATATATGCAGATTTCAGAACTTACTTGTTCTGAGGATATGACATAATATCTAGAATGCATTCTTCCTTTTTCCAAGAATTTTCTGAACAAACATTGTTAAAAAAATGATATGCAGCAATTATAGTTTAAAAAAGTAAGAGTTGTTTAATTTACTGCCAGGAATGTTAAAAGATACTGCAGATTTTGGGCATTTTTTATGACTTTTGACACAAACTTTATGCTTAGTTACATTTGAACTCTGTGAAATACTGCCACTGAAGAATAACTCTAGCTGGACAGGATGTTTTGTTAATTTTTAGATTTCAAGTGTTCTGAAGCCTTTTTCAACCCTCAGAGAATCAGGATTGAAGCTTTCCCTTCACAAAACAACCCCAAAGCTGCAGAAAATTTAGTTTTCACAAACCAGTCCACATACACGGCCCAAAAACCCACTTTATTTACAGTTTAAATTCCTGAAAGCCATCCTTTGTTTTACCTTCAGCAGTAAAAGTATTTTAATTGAAAAGGATTAGCGTTGGCTCGCCCTAAGCTATATGTTCGGCTGCGTCATACAGGAGGAAAGTCACAGCGGAGTGGGATGGGATTTTCGGGCTACTAGTTAATTTCATCGCTGTGTGGGTGTGTGCATGTGTGTGAGCTAAATGGCAATCACACTGGCACTAATGGTTCCTGTAAGGCGTGAACTCTGCAGAACTGACATCGTCGCTCAAACACTCACACACATTCATCAAAACCTTAATAAGCAGAAGGTTCCATATAAAAGGGCCGACACTGATGACTGCCATGGAAGCTTGATTTAAATATGTCTGTTTTGAGATAATTAAGGGACTGAATCATCTATTTTCTCCTCCTCCTGCTCCTTGTTGTTTTCCAATCTTCTTGGGGAGGTGTTTTTTTGATCCTAGGAGGCTCCGTCAGCTCTTTTCACTGACAGATGAGCTCAGACTCTGACACTGCTCAGCATTCTCCCTGAAGCTCAGTAACTCTGTGTCATATGATCATCATATCATAACAAATAAATTGTCTGTTGTTGTGAGTGATACTAAGTGGATTGATGTTAATGTGATGGTGCAAAATGGGGATGCTGTGTTTCTTAATGGATTTTAGCTGTATTAACAACTGCAGCTGTAATAAAATAACAGCGTGTTCACACTAATGTTGTTCTAATTAAAAACAAATCTACAGGACTCATTAAAGTTAGAGTAAACTCTGTGCTACAGGAGCCTGCAGGCCATTTTTAGATTCTAAGTAATAAAACCAGAGTAAGACTTGTGAGATGAGAATCTGCTCTTCTGAAGTCTAATTTATAAAACATTACGTAGGAACTATACTTAAAGGTTATGTATGCCCAAAAGCTGAAAATGGTGTACACCAAAATAAGTCCAGACTTATAATGCCATGCACACACACCAGCAACCAATTTCCTCTTTATAATCACAGCTACATCTTAATGTTTGCTTACAAGGTCTGCCTCATGTTCTGCCCTCTACACGACCACATTCAACCATAAAAGGTCAATGCAAAGCACCTCATAGATGTCAATGTGTATTTAAATGAGCCAGCTGATCAATGTTACTTCATGGTAAACAACAGCAACCATTGAGAAAAGAGCAAAGAAACAATTTCACAGAGGCAGAAATCGAGGTGTTGGTGAGTAGGTAAAGAGTCGACAAAATGTTTGGTGGCCACAGTGTAGGGAAATCTAATGTATCGACTGGTCATATTAACAATGCCATCCAGGACGGCAGGCATTATTATGCATACCACTTGCTGCGATATCCCAGACCTATGGCTAATTTCACAGAATTAGGTTGTTCCTAAAAGTGGCTTGAATCAGAGAGTTCAGTAATTGTTGATTAAGTTAAACGCATACCTGTTGGTTAATTTGCGCTGGTAAGAGCCGGTTGCCAGGAATCGCAGAATGAAATGCCTGGTTCCAGGCCAGGCTTCTCTCCAATACTAGACCCAGTTCAGCACATAGATCCAAGAGCAATGCTCTAGGGTGTCTAAGTCAGCATATTGGCAAGTCAAAATCATGGGCAAGGAAATCTTGGTAAACCCTGAAAACGCATTCCCTATAAAATAAAATATCAGATACTCTAGAGTAGTCTGTCTTGGTTTGAAGCCTTGTCTCTTCAATTTACAGATTTTAATTGAATATCAGCAACTTGGAGATGCTCTGGTCAACTTTAAGGTGGTTCCCTGTTCCTGGTGAAAAAAAGTATACCCATGATGCTGCCACCTCCATGTTTCACCGTGTAGTCCAGTCTTGGTTTGCAGTCTTATACCTTAAGATTCTGGCTTCTTTCCTAAATGTTGTATACTGTTCACTGAAAAGAGACTATTGAGTTTTCATTTGCTATGACATATTTTTTTCCTCATGTCAAGTCAAGTTTATTTTTATAGCGCTTTTCAGCAACAAGGCACTCAAAGCTCTGTACATGAGGAAAAACATTACAATGATTCAGAAAATCAAACACAGAAAAACAAATCAAATGACATTAATAATCCTTTAGAGTTTACTGGTAAGAGCTGATCCTAATCCAATCTTTCTAATAGAGGTAATTAGATCATTAAGTCCTCTGTGGTAAGGAATACATCCTCTGCTAGAAGAAAAATGATAATATTAATCCTTGAGGTCGCTGGTATGAGGCAGTTGTGGTCCCATCATTCAAATAGTAACAGTCATGGGCGCTCACTGAAGTCTAA
The DNA here is from genome assembly GCA_036173005.1 of Crenichthys baileyi. NCBI lineage: Eukaryota > Metazoa > Chordata > Actinopteri > Cyprinodontiformes > Goodeidae > Crenichthys > Crenichthys baileyi. The sequence continues at coordinate 687,485 of JAHHUM010001738.1, forward strand.
GTAGAGAAGCTGGGTCACTGGTATAAAACATTTTTAGTCCAAAGTTTTTAAATACTGTTCATGTTTGGCTTTCACTGGTATGAAATTGTAATACAATCCTTCTAAGAAATCTAAAAATCTCCAGTCATTGGTGTAAAAACAGCTTTAGTCAAATTTTCATATACTAATAATATTTGGCTTTTGCTGGTAATCCTTCTGAGAAATCTGAAAATCTATGAAGAGTAATGAAATCACACATTTAGGTAAAGTAAGATAGGAGGGGGAAAAAAAAATCATATTTCAGACTCTATTCTGAGCAGAATACAGTCTGAAGTAGTACAAAAAAAACCTCAGCAGGGGTAAGCAACACACACATAAGTAAAGATTTAGCAAGGGTATGGTGGAATCTTGAGGGTGCGAATGTGTAAGTCTGAGTTTGTTTGCCAGAACTAGACTGTCAACACTGATAGAAGTGCCATTGTCCTTGAGAAGAGAGGTGGAAGTTTTATCAATTAGCCACATAGACCTATCAGCACACAGCTGGTAGGGGAGTGCTGGGGAAGTTTACATAACAACCAGGAGATATTTTGTCGATAGCCAGTTAGCAGAAGTTGCCAAGGCCACATTGGGGCGCCAGATTTAGAAAAACAATAAATGTTGTGATTAAGGCAAGGTATGTCTCAATTGCGAATCCAAATAGCCAAATTTCTGGTACTTTCCGCAGATCTCGAGCATACAACTTCTCCTAGATTATATCCTTTAACCTCTGAGTCCAACCGCTGCCAGGCTGTGATTCTGTTCAAGAATCGTGTCCAGCTTGCAATTCTGCTCTCTCAACATTTCAATCTGAGTGCTGATCGCTCTACAGACTCCATCCAACATTGTAGGCAGCTTTGGAATGCTTTGAACAGCTGCCCACGTTTTGCGAATCACTCGATAAGCCAGGTAGCCACCAACTCCAAAAAGCAGAAATCCTGTTATCAAAAGTCCTCATAAACCCATAAATGCAGTAACTGTACTCCAGTTAAATTTAACACAGTGAGTTTGTTTGAGTAAGTTTTCCTTTGCCAGAGTAAACCCAAAAAGAACTCGGAGAGAAAAAACAAAAAAAAAGGTTTTCCTAGATCCCTAATGTGTGAGGGTTTAGCTGCTACCTATCAGTTACCTATCAGTAACATCTTTATTGGTTATCTTTAAAATATTTTCTCATCAGTAACATTGAGCTGGTATTAATTTGTTAGCTTCATCCTTCGCAAACACAAACTGGAATTAGGATCAGGATTTTAGTCATCCTGTGGTTTCTCCATCCATTAGTTTATAATCCAACCTTGTCCCGAATTATTTATGGGAGGGTGCTTTTTACCTGTTTTTATGATTATGGTTTAGCAACACACTGCACAAAAATAGTTTTTAAAGATATTTGTTAAAAATGTTTGTTTTTTAATTCATCCACCCTGAAAATGGGCAATCTGGTTTGCGATTCGCACTGCGGTCGTTCATGGTGCAGATTTACTAATCCTACAGGATAAAATTCTTTGTCAACATTTATTAGATTAGCTGGAGACCTCCTTTCATATGAGGAGAAAGGGATAGCTCTTTATCGGGTAATAGAAAATCGTGCTGCCTTAAAGACTGTCAGTCATATTCATGTCACTTAAAGTCAGAGGATCTTTTGAATGAAACACGATAAATCCTCCTAAATCAGAAGATTTATTGTGGCAGAAATGATTCCATGTCCTGCTGGAGGTGTATCACTGCCTACAGGTAAAAGCAGAATGGTTTCAGCATGTTTCAAATGTTCAGTGTTGGTTCAACTCCATCTTCAGGGCTCTTCATATGATTTTAGCTGCTCATTTTCTCTGCAGGACTGGCTTGTGTTGTGAATGTGCCACTCCATCCTTTGAAACTCTTGAAGGGTTTAAGTCTGTGTTCACTTTGGGAGATAAAAGGAGTTTCTCAGGATTACAGAGCTGTAATCTAGACAGATGAGGAGCAGTTTGCTGTCCAGATTTCTTTCTGCCTTCTCTTTTATTCCCTCCCTCTGTGTTATCAGCAGAAATATGGAAATGACGTGCACTGGTGCTGCCAAAGAATAGAGCTGAGAGCTTCTGGACAGTATCGTTGTCATTTGGGGATCTGTGTATCCCTATGTCTGACATAAAAGAATTCATTTCTCAACACTATTTTCTTTTGTTTCTTCTGCATTGTCTCGATGTCTCTCGTCCCTTATTACCTGCTTCACCTTCCATTGTGTTTCATTGTTTATTGTTCATTTTTGCCAACAATAGCTGTTGCCAGGGCTCAGCTATATTTCGTCTGATCCCTGCTAAAACTGTATACCAAGTGAGGAGTGCGCTTAAAATATAGATAAGACATATCCTCATTTGTTTGTATGTTATTTTAGTCTGGCATATTTCCACAATGTGTTTAGCTCTGTAGCAAAATGTATGCAAATTTATGCAGATGTCTCCTGCCTACCATATTAACATGTTTTCTACAGGAGTTGTCTTTTAGTGACAGTAAGGGAATCAAAGCGTGCAAACATGAACAATCACCATTTTAAATGCATGTTATCATTTATAGCCTGTATTAAATATTTTATCACATTTAGTTCCCAGGGGATCACATTTGCCAACCTCTGAGGGCAAAGTCTATGCCGAGGTGCTACAGAGAAGACTGATAGTCACAACTTGGATTCAAGAGTAATGGTTTTCATCCTGGTATTTGAGAACTTCACCATCTTTAAACCTTTGCTTGACCTGTTTTTGTGCACTACTAATTTTCATTCCCTCAAAAAATCATGACGAATCATAGTGTTACTACTTCAATGCATATAGCACTAAACAATGTACCCCCCTTTAAAAAGGTGGTGGTCAGTCATAGGAGGCTGGCTGCATGGTTTAATTCAGAGCTTTGCACTTTAAAACACACATCTTGGAAATTGGAATAAATAGGACCCTCGCACATCTATTTAATCTGGAAAAATATTCTAGTGTTATTAAAAACCCTTATAGATAGAACAGCATATGTTCCATAGGAGAAGAGGAGCAATCCTAAATTTATTTTGATACAGTAGCCAGACTGTACCAAAAGAAATGTTTAGCTGTCCTTTGCCTGAGCACTCAGCAGTAATGACTCCATGCAGTTCTTTATTAATAAGATTGATTTTATTAAGAACTAAATTCTAGGCACCCACCTGAACTGTTTTGATTCAGTTGAACTTTGTGAGTTCTCAAAAACATTAGCTTCATCTAAACCTTTAGCTAGTATGTTAGACCCCATCCCAACCAAATCATTTAAGGAAGTTTCCCGTTGATTACCGTCCCCATTTTAGAAACACTCCTGATCAAAATCTTAAAACTAGTTAAACTGTTGCTCTGTCTGCCTGTTTAGGGTCCTTCTCCTGCAGGAAGGTCTGCCCAAGTCTTAAGTCCGTCACAGCCTCTAACAGATTTTGCTCCAGGACTGTCCTGTTCTTACCTTCATGTACTTCATGTCAACTCTTACCAGCTTACCTGTCCCTGCTACACACAACATCCCAACAACATGATGCTGCTACCACGATTTTTCATGGTGGGGATGCTGTGTTCACGAAATTTGCAGTATAAATTTCTACAAATCATATCATTTTGCATTTAGATTATGACATACAATTTTGATTACATCTGACCAGAGTACCTTGTTCCCCGTTTGCTATGTCCTCTACATCACCTTTGACATACTCAAACTCAAAGACTTTTTCTGGCTTTTTTGTTGCCGTTCTTCAATAAAGACCAGATATTACATTGCCTTGACTTCATCAGAGGCAGAACTGGGCCACAGATTCTTCAGGTTTTGCTTGTAAAACATGCCGTTGGCCGGTCTGATGAATGGAGTGCTCATTCAGACGCATTCGTTTTCTACATCACTGTAGGCGATTATCTTTACTAGTCAATATGTGCAGATATAATTGTAAATATGATGATTGCTTCAATTTCCATTAATCAAGCATTATTCATTTGTATAAAAAAGCTAAGTTAAAAGAAATCCAGTATTTCAACATTGGGTTTGACTGCTGAATAAGTGTTTTGTTGTTACCTGTCTATAAAATTACCAGAATTTTGTTGATGTCCACAAACACAAGGGCAGAAATTGACTACCACCACCCGCGTTACTTCTTCTGTTTGGTCCAAGCACAGAATGTCACTTTTTTACAGCTACATTATGTTTATTTCTGTTGACATGTACAATAGAAGCATCTAACAAAATAAACTGTCCGTAATTTTTCATGCTGTGGGAGATCCATATTGTTTAGATCAAACGCTTGAAGGATGCTTAGTGTTTGGGGGGCTGATAGCTTTTTATTTTCACCTTTCCCTGATCAGTCAATAAAAGTACAGATAAAACCGCAGCTGTAATGCTAAAAAAAATATCTTTGTCCTCTTATATAAATTAGACCTTTTTTTTTTGTTTTGTTGATCTTAAATTTAAATTTAAAATTGAAACTCTTCTGTTGTATTGCCATTTTTCTTCTCAGTCCTTTCTGTAATTGTGAATTTTTTTGCCTGAAAGATTGGCTCTTTGTGTTCAGCATTCTCCTGAGGCCCGGACTATATTAACCTCCCTCAGGAATCATACTTTAATCTCGCAGTCTACAGCAGCTCAATATTTAGAGTCAGGAGGCAGAAACGTGATAGCAGACATTGAGTTGGAAGGATTAAGACTGTGAATCAACAGTGACCAAGCCTCAACAGGATGGTCATCTCAATGAGCTGTCTGCTGTTGTCTGACTTGATGAAGGAAAATTAAGTTATCCAAAGTGACAGATACAGAAACGAACAGAAAAGTAGTCCATCCAGGAAGTGGTCATTCATTTTGGTAGCAGAGCTATTACACCTAGTTTCTGTCCTGCATGGATGACTTGAGCCCTCACAGAAGCAATAAAGGAGAGGCCAACATAAAATCTTCACAGTAAGTATTTGATTTTGATTTTTAAAAACTCCTTTATTTACTTAATAGAGATCCATATAAACATTTGTCTAAAATAAACTCATTCATAAATATTGAAAACATTTTGAAATATTTCAATTCCAACATCTCTCTTGCTCTCAACATACTCTTGCAAAACTACACAATCAGTATTTTATCCATTATTAATCTTACCTTTTAATTTTTTATTTTATTTTTTACCTGTGTCATGTCCGGCAGAGTAGCACTCAGAATTGTTGTCTGTCCTTCCAAGAAGAGGCCCAACAGCGAAGCATTACAGCTAACGCTATAATGCGTATATATATATACATATATATATATATATATACTGTAAATTTCGGACTATAAGCCGCTACTTTTTTCCCACACTTTGAACACTGCGGCCTATACAATGGTGCGGCTAATGCCTGTTTTTTTTCATGCCGCCAAAAACATTTTGCCTGGTAACAGTGGACCAATCAAATTGATGAGTAGTTCAAAGAGGTCCAATGAACTTGTGCGATAAATCAAGAGCACTTTCACAATTCAATTACCCGTATTGTAAATCAGACATTTATATTCACCCTCATCAATATGGAAAATCACCAACAGGTTTCGAAAGGCTGGACTGCTGTGTGATGAAGGGGACCGGGTGCGCTCAAGTGAGAGCGACAACGAAGAGGCTGAAGTGAGTGACGAGATCCTGAGGCTGTTGAATTCGGACACTGAAGAACAGGACTTTGATGGTTTCAGTGCCCAGGAAGAAGATGAAGAAGGCGATCAATGACTTTTGACCTGGTAGGCTGCAGTGTATTTCAGTTAGGAGATATTGGAATGTTGCTCGTGCATTGTTCAGTAAAAAAGCATAAGCAACGTAATTTGTGTGTTACTGATAACGTACTATATTTAAAGGTAGCCGTGTTACAGTCACTGTTCGAAAAAAAGCATTTACAATGTGCTTTTGTTTATATTACCATACGGATTAAATTAAAAGTTAAAAACGCTCACGTGTAATATCTTTCTGTGTAAATATCTCATATTACAAAGTGGGACACCCGCGGCTTAACATCTCGTGCGACTTGTACAAGTACAAAATTGGTTTTCTTTCTAAAATTAGAGCATGCGGCTTTTAATCAGGTGCGCTCTGTAGTCCGGAACTACGGTATATATATATACAGGGGTTGGACAATGAAACTGAAACACCTGGTTTTAGACCACAATAATTTATTAGTATGTAGGACCTCCTTTTGCGGCCAATACAGCGTCAATTCGTCTTGGGAATGACATATACGAGTCCTGCACAGTGGTCAGAGGTATTTTAAGCCATTCTTCTTGCAAGATACCGGGCAGGTCACTACGTGATACTGGTGGAGGAAAACGTTTCCTGACTCGCTCCTCCAAAACACCCCAAAGTGGCTCAATAATATTTAGATCTGGTGACTGTGCAGGCCATGGGAGATGTTCAACTTCACTTTCATGTTCATCAAACCAATCTTTCACCAGTCTTGCTGTGTGTATTGGTGCATTGTCATCCTGATACACGGCACCGCCTTCAGGATACAATGTTTGAACCATTGGATGCACATGGTCCTCAAGAATGGTTTGGTAGTCCTTGGCAGTGACGCGCCCATCTAGCACAAGTATTGGGCCAAGGGAATGCCATGATATGGCAGGCCAAACCATCACTGATCCACCCCCATGCTTCACTCTGGGCATGCAACAGTCTGGGTGGTACGCTTCTTTGGGGCTTCTCCACATCGTAACTCTCCCAGATGTGGGGAAAACAGTAAAGGTGGACTCATCAGAGAACAATACATGTTTCACATTGTCCACAGCCCAAGATTTGCGCTCCTTGCACCATTGAAACCGACGTTTGGCATTGGCATGAGTGACCAAAGGTTTGGCTATAGCAGCCCGGCCGTGTATATTGACCCTGTGGAGCTCCCGACGGACAGTTCTGGTGGAAACAGGAGAGTTGAGGTGCACATTTAATTCTGCCGTGATTTGGGCAGCTGTGGTTTTATGTTTTTCGGATACAATCCGGGTTAGCACCCGAACATCCCTTTCAGACAGCTTCCTCTTGCGTCCACAGTTAATCCTGTTGGATGTGGTTCGTCCTTCTTGGTGGTATGCTGATATTGCCCTGGATACCGTGGCTCTTGATACATCACAAAGACTGGCTGTCTTGGTCAAAGATGCGCCAGCAAGACGTGCACGAACACTTTGTCCTCTTTTGAACTCTGGTATGTCACCCATAATGTTGTGTGCATTTCAATATTTTGAGCAAAACTGTGCTCTTACCCTGCTAACTGAACCTTCACACTCTGCTCTTACTGGTGCAATGTGCAATCAATGAAGACTGGCTACCAGGCTGGTCCAATTTAGCAATGAAACCTCCCACACTAAAATGACAGGTGTTTCAGTTTCATTGTCCAACTCCTGTATATATATATATATATATATATATATATATAAACTTTATTGGAATCTGCTGTGGGATTATTTCAATTGCAATGGACGCGGAGACAGAAACGAAGAGGAAAAAAGAAAAAAATCAAGAGAGAAAGAGGTCGGACAAAAAGAAAAATGGGAGAGGAGGGAAGAATACCGGAGAGAAAGAAGGATAAGGAGAATACAAGATACCAGAAGAGTGCTTCCACATCTACAGAAACATATATGACAACAGCATTGTTACGTTAAAGTGCACGGTACTAATGAATGCAAGATGCATTTGGTGGTAACTACGGTGCAATATAGAACATCTCTGTATTTGTTAACGCTTGAATCCAAACACCTGTGGGTGCAAGTGTGAGTGTGCTTGCGTATATAAGGTTTCTCCATAAAAATATGCAATAGAGAGTGTGACGAGCCACAGACATGCTCACCTGGACCCAAGACAGACACAGAGGCACCTTACCATTCACCAGAGTGCATAAATTCAAAACCTTCACATTGACATAATAGTCTTTTTCTGTAGACCCTCAACCATCCCTAAAATGGGGATTCCAAAACACAATGACCTGTCACTTTAATCCTGCCGCAATTCAACAACAGGAGAAATAATCAGGCAATAAACTCATGTTAATCATTCAGTTTGTCAGAGTGCAGTTCCCAGCAAACATTAAAAGGGATCCTGGTAGAGAAGCACAAATTACCTTGATGAAATTGAGCAAAAATATTTTAGACTTTATATTCAAAAGTCCTGTGAGCCTGTAGAAAGAGGTCCTCAAGAGGTGGCCAAGTCAGCCTCCCTCATCCTGGATTGCATGCTGACAGAAAAAAGGTTTTAAGATGACAGCAAACTCCCTTAATTAGAGGCTCCTTACAGCCACATGCCCAAGTTAGCGTTCTTCCTCTGTTTAAAGGTGAAAAACTGTCATGCATTCAAAACAGACTGGTAAAAAGGTGTTATTCCAGTCAGATTAAATTATTGTAAGTAAAGCAGAAAAAGGTGTTTTATAATGCGCAAGGCGACCAACCTACCTCAGAAGCATGTGTTTAATTCCAACCATGGCAGATTGAAACTGTAGAGCAGTCTTTGAGCTGTTTGTAAGTTAAAAGCTGCTACTCGTGTAGAGATGTCAATGAGCCCCTAGCCACCCTCATCCAATGGCAGCTATAGAGCATTAGCTCTCAGCCAGTGTCATCATGACCAGAAGAAATGAACAATGGTTCTTTTTGGTTCTTTTCCTCCATAAGGCTCCTTTTAAGGATTAGTACAAACGAGTGCCCAGGCAACCAGGTTATTAACCACAAGAACTCTACCCTTATGAGAAAGTTGAGACAGCAGCCATTTCCATTTAGACAATCTGGCAAGCACTCTTTCTATAACACCCTCCCAATTATTTTCTCTGAAACACTTTTGACCCCAAATATACACCATAAAGCGTAATTCCCTGGCTTTCCCACAAAGGATTACCTAGTACTTTTGGGTTAACTGTATTTATCCACTGTCCAGCAAAGATGTGCTTTTTCCCCAGTTAACCTTAGCTGCCAATGCATCTTCATAAATGTTCATAATATCCTCTAGAGTATCTACATCTGCCTGACATCTCACATGAATGTTAATATCATCAGCATAGGCAGACAAAAGCAATGGAGGGTGATGAGAAAGGCCTGGAAGAACACCTGAAAGTTTTAAATGCAGTTTGTTTAGAAGTTGTTCAATAGTGAATGAAAAAAGCTGTCCAGAGATAGCACATCTTTGCCTGATGCCTGTCTGTACTTGAGTGGATAGCCTAAAACCCCTCCTGCTTTAACTAAACAAAAATCTTTGTTAAACACTTCTCAAACAAGCTAAAGGAGCACTTTGAAAACACATCAGATCTCATAGGAAAAAAAAATCATGCTGGATATCCATACTGATATGGAATGGGTAATGTGTTAGGGATAAAAGGATGTCATGTTATTTGATGAGAATGAAAATGATCAACCCACAGAGGGTTTATTCCGAAGTCACAGAGAAATGTAAACTGAAAAACCAATGCAGCAGGCTAGTTCAATTTGCTGAAATGTCATTGTAGCAGCTCAGAATGGTGCTCAGTAGTCTTTATGGCCCCTACGTGTTTTTATGCATGACTGACAACGTAGGGGCATGCTCCACATGAGATGAAGAATGTTGGCCTGGGGTATCTCCTCCCAGATCCTGACCAGGGCATCACTGAGCCCCTGGACAGTGTGAGGTGCACCTGGAGGCGCCTAAACATGATGTCAGTGATGTATTGGATTTAGGTCAGGGGAGCATGGATGCATTTTCATGCCACGTGAGGCCGGACATTATCATGCACCAGGAGGAACCCAAGACCTACTGCACCGGGGTCCAATAATAGGTCTTAGCATTTTATCCCGCAGTCTGGGTGCCATTGTTTATCCTGTGCAGGTTTGTGGATATCCAACACTGACCCTACCACCAAACCAATCTTGCTGAACAATGTTGCATTATGTTCACCACAACATCCTCAGATCCTTTCACGTCTGTGGCATGAGCTCAGAGTGAACCTACTCTCATCTGTGAAAACAACGGGGGGCCATTCCGGGAAATGCCAGTCCAGCGTCACGTCGCCAGGCAGGGACCACAGGGCCTACAGCTGGACGTCGGGTCCTCAGGCCACCCTCATGAAGTCTGTTTCTAACGGTTTGGTTTCAGACATTCATGCCAGTGGCCTGCTGGAGGTCACTTTGTAAGGCTCTGGCAGTACTCATCTTGTTCCTCTTTGCACAAAGGAGCAAATATCGGTCCTGTTGATGGGTTAAGGACCGCCGGTGGCCCGGTCCAGCTCTCCTAGAGTAACTGCCTGTTTCCTGGAAGCTCCTCCATACTCTTTAGACTATGCTAAGAGACACAACAAACCTTTGGGCAATGACACGTATTAGTCCAGGTATTACCTTATACTACCAGTAGCTACACTGACCCTGGTCAATTGTTAAACTTTGAAAAAGCCGTCAAAATAAAATGAGGAAGTAAAAAAAAAAAAAAAAAAAAAAAAAAAACGTGTGGCATTCACCTGCAAACCTATTCCTGTTTCTCATTGTTGCCCCTTTAGTGCAATTGTTAATTTCATTAACCTCAAAACAGCTGACATTAATTACCAACCTCCTCTAGTAGACTGACCAGATCCACATTACGGAAGTTTAACTGACTTGATATTATACTCTGTTCTAAAGGGTTTTGAATGAAGCTTAAAGCCTGTGCAGATCGATGTAACTGGTCTCCAGCTCTTTAAAAGTGTCAAGTCCCCTTTTATTACCAAGAGTAAAGGACAGCACGACGATTTGATGGTAATAGGGGTGCTATGGAGCACTTTTGTACCACTTCCCACAGGTCAACTCCCAGGTACCTCCAAAAGCGTGTAGAAACCTGCAAGTAATCCATCTAATACTGGAGCCTTTCCAGCAGCCATCTGACCCACAGCTCCCCTACATAGAAATGTTAGCATTCAGAATCGCTCTATCTGTCATGATTTAAATGTGTTTTTTTGTCTTTTTCCCTCTGATCATGATTGTTTATGTTTTCTAGGTGGTGCTTTAGTTAATTGCTTTAGGTTTACTATCGTACTGTTTATGTTGCGTTTTTGTTCTGTTACTTCTGTAAGATTTGTCCTTTGGTTTTATTGTGTCTTTGTATTTCTGTTTAGTTCCTGTCATGTTTTTTTTTTCTACCAACCACTGCCACCATAATCAGCTTCATCCCATCCACCTTCTTCATGCCAACCAGTTTCTCTGTTTTCACCTGTGCCATGGTCTTATATACTCTGCTGTTCTATGTACTCCTTGCGGAAACATACTGTTTGCCATGCCATGTCATGTGAAGCCAACGCTTGTTCATGTCCTCAACTGTCAGCTCTTGCCTTGCCTGCCCATGTTTTGTCTGCTTTTGCTACCTCCCGCCTGCTGTGAGTTTTCTTTATTAAACTTTTTTCTCACCAAGGTGTTGCTACTTGCCCTGTCTGCTTTCTGAGGTCCACTACAAGAACTACCTCAAGACACTGTTGGTACACTCAGCTGAGGAAGGCCCTCTAACAGTTTGTTCACACAGACCACATTGCAATTTCCCTTCCTGAAGAGGGAACTTTAAAAGTTTACCTCATGTTGTTTTATAATACTATGGTTGTAGCTATACTATAGCTGCTTTGTCTAATTAACGGATATTTTTAGATTAAAGAAAAGAGATGTGTGGGCATCAGTATCCCTTATAGTAGTAAACCAAACAAAAACCCTTTTTGCTTTTTCATGTAAGCAAGAACTTAGCTGCTGATTTTTCATTACAGTTATGAACTGACGCACAAATTTCCAAGTTACAGACTTCTTTTTCCAAGTTATGGATAACCATTTTTTTTTTACTGTAACTGTAGAATAGCTTGTATATTGCAGGGAAAAATATGTACTTAAACCTTACTTACTTCCCACCACCCATTCAGGGATTTATAATTGCTCTTTTTTTATCTCCAAGTTTCCCAAAAGGAATAATTTTTTATTCTTTATTTTGTGGCACTGGTGACCGTTTATTTTGTAAATTGACTAACAGGAAATGGGGTGGAGAGAGAGAGAGACTAAATGTACATCCTTCAATCAAACGAGGTGTGAAAATTTTGACAGGTGGGCGGGACTTCCGGTAGGGGACATCCTAAGGCGGGACTTCCGGTGACATAACCGGATGTTGTCATTAACCGGATGTTGTCATTACGGCGGGACTTCCGGCGGCGTAACCGGATATTCAGAGATCTGATTGTTCCATACGTTCCTAACAGAGCACTTCGTTCTCAAACTGCAGGTTTACCGGTGGTTCCTAGAGTCTCTAGAAGTAGAATGGGAGGCAGATCCTTTAGGTATCAGGCTCCTCTCCTGTGGAACCAGCTCCCAGTTTTAGTCCGTGAGGCGGACACCCTGTCTACTTTTAAGGCTAGGCTTAAAACTTTCTTTTTTGATAAAGCTTATAGTTAGAGTGGCTTAGGTTATCATGAGCTATCTCCCTTATTTTACCTCCGTCTTCTTCTCCCCTTGTTGGATGGAGTAAGGGGGAGTCAGGTTTAGCCTAAACCAGCTCAGTTATGGTTGAGGTGCAAACACACCCTCCATTTCTGCTACCTGTATGACCCCCTCTCTTTTCCAATGGTTATGGTCAATCTGACAGAGAGAGGTATCACAATCGTTGTGGTTTTTAGTATAACAATGGCCATCAATGGGCTCTAGATGGACAAACTGTCTACTTTCAAGGCTAGGCTTAAAACTTTCCTTTTTGATAAAGCTTATAGTTAGAGTGGCTTAGGTTTATCCTGAGCTATTTCCTTATTTTTACCTCGTCTCTTTACTGCCCTGTTGGATGGAGTAAGGGGAGTCAGGTTTAGCATAAACCGGCTCAGGTACGTTGACGTGCAAACACACCCTAGGCCATTTCTGTACCTGTATGACCCCTATCTTTTCTAATGGTTATAATCAAATCTGCCAGAGAGAGGTATTCCAATCGTTGTGGGTTTTAGTATAACAATGACCATCAGTGGGCTCTAGATGGACAAACTGTCTACTTTTAAGGCTAGGTTTAAAACTTTCCTTTTTGATAAGCTATATTACGTTAGAGTGGCTTAGGTTCTATCACTGAGCTATCTCTGTAGTTATGCTGCTTCGGCTTCGGGCGCTGGAGGACACAATGACCACTTTCACCCTCTTCGCTATTATTTGCTGTTATTTAGCTTTAACTTTGTTCTCTCTCTTTTCTCCTTCCTAGAAAAATACCACTGGCCTGACTCTGTGTCTACCTGTTATTTTTTTCCTATATTCTTCCCTTTTTTTTTTTCTGCCACATAACTCTTCTGGAGAGGGGAATCCTCCAAGCTTCTGCTGGCAACAACTTAATGCTCACCCTCTACCGATGGTCCACATGGCCCTGTCTTTCAGTCTTGTGTCTCTGCTCTGTTCTCTCTAACCCCCAGTCGGTCGTGGCAGATGGCCGCTCACACTGAGCCTGGTTCTGCTGGTTCTGCTACATGCATGCTCAGTATGAGGGATTGCTGCAAAGTCAACGCCAGTGACTGTCCACTGTCTCTACATGTTCATCCGGGAGGAGTGAATGCTGCAAGTCACTGACTGATGCAATCTGCTGGGTTTCCTTAGACAGAAAAAACTTTTTATCCAATTTGAATAAATAACTGAATCTGACTGCACTGTTCAATGGTTAGGATTAATTGGAATGTATGTACCGGACTTTTGTGAAGTGCCTTGAGACAACATGTGTTGTGAATTGGCGCTATATAAATAAACTGAATTGAATTGAATTTTAATTAAAAGTGCACCATGCAATCAAAAGTATTAACACCTGTTGATTTTTTTAATTCATCTTTTATCCTGTTACAACCATAGACTTGAATGTGTTTAATGTGGTTCCTTACTTGATAAAACTAAGAGTTCACAGTGATTATAAGTTTAAAGGAAAATGGCACGGTTTTCTCAATTTTTGTTACCAAAATCCTGTGTTTTACGCATTTGTATTCAGCACCCTTCACTGTGATATCCCTAAATAATATCCATTGCAACCATTTGCCTTCAGAAGTCATCAAATTATTAAACAGCATCCAGCTGTTTCTAATTTATTCTGAGGATAAATGCAGCTGTTCTATAAAGGCCTCAGAGGTTTGTTAGAGCAAACAGCATCATCAAGACCAATGAACACAGCAGACATATTTAACTTTGGAGTGGAGAGGCTTAAAGCAACATCCCAAGCTTTGGACATTTCAAAGAGCCCTGTTAATTTCATCATCTGAACATAGAGAGAGGATGGATGTCTACCTAAACTGACGGGCTGGCCGAGGAGACCATTAATCAGAGAATCATGGTAATTTTGGATGCAGTGACCCACATCTCAGATGGAAGAATCTATTGACAGATGAACAAATCTGGCCTTTGTGATAAGAAGAAAGCCAGGTCCTGTTTGCAGTTTCCCACAAGCCATGTAGAAGACACAGCAAACGTGAAAAAAGATGCTCTACTCAGATGAGACCAAAATGGTGTATGTTGGTCTACATGCAAAATACTAGATGTGACTAGTGAATAACACTGCACATCACCCTGAACACACCATCATGCTGTGGGGATGCTTCTCTTCACCAGGGACAGGGAAGCTGGTCACAGTTGATGGGAAGATGGATGGAGCTAAATCCAGGACAATCCTAGATTAAAACCTGTTAGAGGCTGCAAAAGACATGTGACTAAAGTGGAGATTCACCTTCCACCAGGAAAACCACCTTAAACATAAAGCTTTTTGGAGTGGTTTTAGTTCGAAGCAGATTGGTGAGTTAGAATGGCCTAGCCAAAGTCCAGACCTGGGAATCTGTGGGAAGACTAGAAAAACTGAAGTTCACAGATGCTCTCCAACCAGTCTGACTGAGCTTGAGTTGTTTTGCAATGAAGACTGAGCAAAACTGTCCATCTGTAGATTTTCCAAGCCAGTAGAGACAAACCCCAAAAACCTGCAGCCTGATGTGCAGTAAAAGGTGATTCTACGGAGTGGTTATACACAGTATTGACTCAGGTGGCCTGAATGTAAAAAAAAAAAAACTAAATAAAAACTTTTCAGATATTGAAAAAAAACTAACACTAAAGCTCACAGACTTTTCTTCAACAATTATGCACTGCTTTATGTTGGTCTATCACATAAAATCCCAATCAAATACATTGATGTTTGTGCTGTGACAAAATGGGGGTCAAGGGGTGTAAATATGTCTGCAGGGCATGGAAGCTGCATAATACTGCAAGTAAAGACAAAGTCAAATAGAAACAAGGTACAATTTGTTTACCAAACACACATATAAGTAAATATAGTTCAACATCTAGTGACCGCTGCGTGTATATGGAGCCATCCTCCTCATCTTCAGCAGAGTCCTCTGATGAGGAGAAGTGCGCCTGAATCACTGAAATGGGCTTCAGATTTGAAGAAGGGGGGCTTGAATCATGTGAATACATAGACCTATCTAATTATTTCAGGGTCTGTAATACAAGATGGGAGGTTTCTGGCATCAGGATACTTAAGCTGACTGGTCTGAAAGGAGGTGAGAACACGTGTCATAGTCTCTCAGAAGCATAGGCATGAATGTGGGACAGACATGTATTGAGGTTGTAAAATAAAAGGTTGACAAGAGGCTAAAGTAGGTCAGATTCTTGCAAATTAGAGTAAATATTGGTCTTAAGATATTGTCCACTTCTATGATCACTTTCAATGATCAATGATATTCTGCTTCAACAGCCGAAGGTTAAAGATAGGGGCAACTTTCGGACAGTGACCAGTCAGCTACTAAAAATGCTCTTCTTAAACTAAGGTCAACATCAGACAAAAAGGCATTTAAAATGAGAGAAACAGTACTGCATACATCTAAAGAGTCAGCTCCTTCTCTTAAATTTAAGAAATATCAGGATTGTGTGAACAGCTTCATTCTGGTCCTAAAGTTAAGCCCAAACCTATTCATACCTCAGTCAGGTTTAGGTTTAAAATAACTTTCATTCAACAAAAATGTTTCTGATAGAAAATGAGACAGGCATCTCTCAAAACAGAATAAAACAAAGTAAAAGAAGAAGAAATATTTCTATTTTTATTTACATTTTATCAAAAACAAAATGGCTAAAAAATAGTTACACCCATTTTTATAATAATGGAAATATTTTCAATGGAATCACAGCAATCAAAACTTTCTTCTAACAGCTGAGTAGCTTTCTCCATATTTCTTCTGGTGTTTTGATCATTAATCTTTGGTGGTGAGGTGCAGGTCTTCGAGGATGGAAGGTCTCCTTGCCATCACCCTAATCTTTAGGTCTTATCACAGATTACATATTAAATTCTAAGCAGGAGTCTCGCTGATTCACTCCAAAATGTTATTATCAGGTCCAGCCAGAAGACGTATGCTGGTAAAAGGAAACTATTCCTTTAAATCTATGCTATCCCTCCACCAACATTCTTAACCACAGAACATGCACATCCAGGTGTGAACAACAGTAATGTGTACAGAAATGACACTAGATTTGGACTGGATGGGTCTCGGCTTACTCTCCGAGCACCATCACTGGCTGTGTTTAACCTTTCTCTCGTCAGTGGGAGCCACACTGGTGCTTTGGCAGCACTGTGGACTCCACGACATCCCAAACTTCTGCCTAATTACCGTTGTTGTCGTTGGGTTCAACTCGTTTTCAATAAAGTATGACCTGGTCTGTGACATGAATCCAAGGCACTTCTCAACAGATGTCTCCCACGCCTAGGCCCAGGCCTTTTCTAAGAGTACTTAGTGAAAAGAGGCTCAAGCTGGAACAAAACACCCTGTGGTGTTCACAAAAGGCTGAGCAATGAAGAGCTGGATTGACAGTGTGAATGGACCAGTCTAATTGCAGTGCTGGAAGGAGTCCTGGTGAGGTAGGTAGAAAAACCAAAGAGGCCCAGATGTCACTCCGCTGAACATCTCGTTTGACCTAAAATGCAAGACAAGTCAGCATGACTCCTCAGCATCAGAGTTAGTGTTGAGAGGAAATCTTTGTCTACATTTATTTCAAGAACATGTTTTACTAACAGGGCATTACAGATTTTTAACATATCTGTAACACATACTCTTTATTGGATTCCACACATACCTCATTATAGCAGCATTAGCCCAGGATACCTGCTTACCCAAATAATTGTTTTCCAGTCATCTCTGGACTGTACATGCTGAGTTCTCATCAACAGTGAAAAAAGACATTCAGAGATTGTCGAAGACCAGGCCTTTCATTGTAAAACACACACCCAGAAACATGTGACTAATTCAAGTAAGACCACTGACAAAACCTCTGCAATCAGTCTGTTCACTCAGCTCTTTTATTATGTAGCATAGAACTATTTGGCTTTGTTGGTTGATGATGTTTTTTTTCCAGATCTACAGAAGTAAATAATCAAATCTGCTAATAATGGAGACAAAACAATTAGACATTAAAACAAAACAATAAATTACAGTTTGGAGGTCAAATGTTTATTCTGCCAGCTTGAATTCTTTGAGATATGGACTTCATCGATGAGCCATGATATTCTTTATTAATCAGATTCCAGTATTTATGTAAAACAGATCAACATTGCAGCAGATGGAAATCAACCAAGAACTTTTTGTAGGCCATGGTGATGAGTTGGTACGTTTAATGTTCTCTACTCAGGAGCAGGATGAATGATCATACAGAAAAAGCTATTATTTATCACCCAACCCACTTTCTATCCAAACCTACAGTCTCTATCTTCTACCACACACCTGGCTCCATCTCACCAGTAACTGTAAAAACCCTCAGTCATCTTCTTGTGTTCATTCAGCAAAGCAACTGATGCAGGAATAAACAATAAAAGATGAAATATGAATCTGATCTGTATCTAAATAAAGTGCAGACATCTGTGTGCTGCATTAAATAGGATGGTAGCAGAGCCCTTTTAGTTTAATGTTGCCCAATATTTTATCCCATACTTTATTTCACTTGTTTAAATTAAATGGAGAAAACAGAAAATGAAGTCAGTTTATGTAAAATTTCCTGATAGTTGTGAGTGTTTGGATGCAAAGTCAACCATCCCTAGACTAGAACAGACAAACAAGCTAAAACAGCTTCAGTCATTGTTCACCTCAGTTTTGTATGTATGACACTGAGGTAATTTCAGGAGGAACCTTACATAAAAACGGGGATCCTATCCACGGAGTCTGGGATGTTCATAGTTCCTGCTTAGTTAAACACAATACAAAACCCTTGAGTTTATTCCCTCCTTTCAAACACTTATTTAAAATTAGTTCCCCCTCCTGCCTCCTTTTCCTCCAGTGAGTCGGCACAGCAGTTGTCCATAAGGGCCATGTTCCTATTTGGAAAGTATTGATTAGAACGTTTATCTCTTCAATCAGTGTGAGAGTGCCCCCAGGGTTTAACACACTAGCACACGCACAGACAGAGACTGAAAGCTTGCATGTCTTTTCAAAATGTTCTCCAATGTGTTTCAGTTTCAGCATGAACTTCTTCCGCTTCAGTATTAAGCTTCTACAAGAAACTGGTAGTAAATTTTAAAAGGATTTAGGTCTGGATGAACTCTTTAAATCAGCTCTACATATGAAATAAAGTCACACACTTAGCTCATCTGACCATGAATATAAAAAAATGTACTGTATGTAAAAAATATAAGAAAAATTTGTTCATAACATAAGTATTAATAAATTAATTCTACAATTGCACCACTCAGGGTGGCAGCATGTTGGAGTAGCTCTGTTGCTTTTTATTCCATCATGGGAGAAGAAGTGGAGGTGGTGGAGGAATATAAATACCTCGGTGTTCACCAGGATAACAGACTGGAGTGGAGATGCAACTATGAATCCGTCTACAAGAAGGAACAGAGCAGACTGTACTTGTTGAGGAAGCTTAGGTCCTTCAGTGTTTCCAGCAAGATGCTGCATATCTCCTATAAGTCTGTTGTGGAGAGTGTAATCTCCTCTGCCATCATCTGCTGGGGAAGCAACATCAGAGGCAGGGACTTAAAACAGCTCAACAAGTTGATAAAGAAGGCTGGTGCTGTTCTGGGGACTCCTCTGGAACCTCTGGAGATCATTGTGCAAAGAAGGATTCTTCAGAAAATGAAGAACATTATGGAGAACCCTGAGCATCCTCTTCATGAGACTGTCTTCAGATCTGCTGTAAGACAGACCACTACAGGAGATCCTTCCTGCCCACAGCCATCAGCATCTACAACAGCTCTTTGAAGAAACCTGCATAATATGAGCTACAACAGCATTTAATTTCCCTTTCGGATTAATAAAGTATTTTTGAATTGAATCGAATTTGAATTGTCTGCTTCAGAGGGCTTAGCAGCTGTTTTATCTAAAGGAAAAAGGCTGTTGGGTGATGTCTAGAGATGAACCACTGATGGAGGACATGAGCAGTATGGATTATGGCCTGGCAGGTAAATGGAGACTTATCACTTTGAGAAAACCCAGTGGCTTTAAGGTCTGTGATGTGTTTACACCTTCCTGAATCATCAGTTGTGGTTACTGTTGTGGTTCTGATAGGATGTCCAGATTGTGGATGACACACCTGTAGCTTTAAAGGCCATGCTATTGATGCTTTGGTAAACCACTCAATTACTTCACATTAGAGCCACATTCACCCAATTGCACTCACTAATGCACACACTTTTACACAGATTGGTAGCAACGTGGGGTTATATACTTCGCCCTGGGGCATACTGACATATGGCAGGAGAAAGCTGATATTAAACTCACACTCAGATTGCAAGAAGAACAGCTCCTTCCACTGAGCCAGTCGCCTATTTGGTATCTCACATTGTACAGAATAGGGAGAGGCTGGATATGTTGTGGTGAACAGAGATGACTCGACTGGAGACTAAAGGTCATACGTACTCTGCAAGAACAGATAAATTTGTTCTTTTATTCCAGACCATAAGAACAAGAAAGGTCTTACTGGCAAGAATATATCATAATTCACGAGAACTAAAGTGCAAAACTCAGACGAAGTCTTCATAGGTCTCTTCATAGCATACCCACTTCAAATGTTTGGACACCATGCAAGAAAAAAGGTCTGTCCAGACTGTGTGTCAAGATCAAGCTGCAAGAACTTCCAAAGTAGGGCTCGATGAACAGAATGACATCATTTCTTTCTTGCAGTCCTGAGAGAGAGAACAAAATTCTTTGTTTTGGCAGAGTACGAATTGGTCTTTAATAGGTCTCTCCCACTGTAGTATACCTTACTTTTTTTAGATATCACACAAAAAACAGGTTCTGCCCAGATTATGCATCAAGGCAGAAGCTGCAAGAACACTCAAACCAGGACTGCAAGAACACAATTCATTTTGTTGTTACCCCCCTGGGAGACAGAACAGCTTTCTCCGTTTTTGTGGAGTACCTTTAGGCCTAGAAGTGTAAACCTGAACAAACCCTTCCTTGGTTTTGCTGCCTCCTAAACATTTTTCTTTGCAATATCTTGTGTTAGTTATGTAACATTTGCCTACCATAATTTCAGTAAGTCCAGTGATTCGGTCTGGGTTCGAGGGTCTAAATGAAAGGATTCAGCAGTAAATGCTGGTTTGCCGTGGTAGATGTTTCAAACAGAAACAGTTTCTATTCATTAAGATGGATCCTGTGCTCCAGCTACCCAGTACAAGTACAAAACAATGAAACCTCAAATTGCTGGTTGAAACCCACAGATTTTTTTTCCCTATCTTTAGAAACACCTCCTCCAAACTGAATCACTTACACACCCATTGCTGGTCTTCCATATTACATGCAAACTGGATCTATTGGATACTTTTTTTTTTTTTGCGGCACTAGAGGCCTTTATTTTTCATTTTTCGACAGTAGGTAGACAGGAAAGAGGGCAAAGAGAGGGGGAGACATTTGGCAAAGGTCGCCAGGTCTGGGACTTGAACCCGGGACAGCCGCATCGAGGACTATAGCCTCTGCACATGGTCGCGTGCTTAACCCCGTACACCACCAGCTTCGTGCCTCTGGATGCCTCCTTTAATTTTTTTTTTTGTCAGAGACTAAATTAAATTATTTTAACCATTTACAAACCATCAGCAGAGAGGAAAACTGTTTTTAGTAACCTTGTCTGTTTCCAACAAAATGCAGCCCACCCAGTGGAACCGACAACTGCCCCTGGTGAAATATTGTCAGTCTCTCTTAATGACATATTGTAATTAGAAATACATGTTCAAGCTAACGTACCAGGCAGGAGAAGGAGTCGTTCATGCGGTGCTGCAGAGTGTGTTTCTGTAAGACGGTGAACAGAGCAGCATGGTCAAAGCTACTTGGAGTTGCAGAGATCAAGTCCTCCACGCCCCGACGCTGAGATGGATCCAGACCTGAAAAGCAAACACAAACCAATTAAGAGCAGCACCTTAAAATTGTTACACACAAATACAGAACTTTAGATTTTTACATTTCAAACAGCAAAGTTTGTTATGGGTTAGAAAACACCGTTTGTAAAATTAGCTTGCTTCAGTTAAAACAGAATATTTAGCAGCTGGTATTTGTAGCTCTTGGGTGTTAACCCAGACATTTATGCTAAGGCTTGAAGCTTTTCCTGCTCCTTTACACTGATGCTTCCATAGCCTGGTAGATGTTTTTTATTTAAATGGCTGTTTCAGTCAACTAATAATCTGTGTTCTATAAAACTGTATGCTATAGCCAGCAGACTGAAAACAACTGGAACGATGCATGAACCTGGCTTTATTTAAGCATACTGCTCTTACGTAGCAAACGTATCAGCAGAAAGTATGCACCTGTTGCCAGAAGTTGGTATTTACCCTCATGTGCAGATCAATTCTAAAAGGTTTAGCATTCATAAATACTGTTACAAAGTCCTTCAATGAAGGGCCCCCCCGGAGGCTCAACAGCTAATGTGATTTAACATTCTGGATTATTAGTTGACTTTGTAATGGAATGTCTTTATTAAGTGTACATGAACCTGATTTGACCTAGGATCTGAAGTTGGCATGGTGGAGTCTGGTATAAAGACAAAATACTGAGATTTGCTTAAACAATTAAAGTGAAAGAAAAGCTTTTCCACCCTGAGGAAGATTCATCTATAAAACCCTCAGCAGTAAATGATGTTTGCAGATTTATGCACCAGAACTAGGCCAAGTGATAATATTCCAGACAAATCCAAGTCTTCTGTCTCACCTTCTGCCTATAACGTGGAAATCTAGTGTCCCTGCCCCTTAAACAACATTTTGTCATGTTCTAAACACAAACTACAATGTGTTGTTATGGGGTAGAACCAAAAAAGCATATTTGTGATGTGAAAGGAAACAATACATGGCTCTCAAAGGGTTTACAAACAAAAATCTGAAAAGTGTGGAGTGTATTTGCAGTCACCTCATTGTAACAATACAGCTGCAGATCTTCTGGGGTATGTCTTTACCAGCTTTCCACATCTAGAGGCTGAAATGTTTGCCTATTCTTCTTTACAAAGCTCAGCGAGATTGCATGGGAAGCATCTGTGAACATCAGTTTCTACGTTTTGCCACAGATTTGCAGTTGTATTTACATCTGGATTTTGAGCGTTTTTTAACAAACATATGTGCTTTGAACTAAAACCATCTGTGGCTTTATTTTAAGGTGGTTGTCCTGCTGGAAGGTGAACATCCACCTTAGTCTCTAATCTTCTGCAGCCACTAAAAGTATTTCTAGGATTGTCCTGGATTTACCTCCACCCATTTTCCCATCAATTCTGACCAGCTTCCCTGTCCCTGCTAAGGAGAAGCATCCCACACAGCATGATGAGGTCTTCAGGGTTATTTTTTGTTTGAGAAGTTTCATAACATTTTTTGTGTGTCTTCTTGTATTTGTGCTTTAATGCTTATATATGATATCTATTTAGCACTTTGGTCAGGTGTGCTGTTTTTAAAATTTTTAGATAAAGTTGGCTTGGCTTTCTTCTTGCCACTCTTCCACAAAGGCCAGATTTGTGAAGTGTATGATCAATAGTTTACCTATCAAACGATTATCCCACCTAAGCTGTGGGTCTCTGCAGAGTTCCCTTGAACATTCTGGCTACTTCTCTTTGGACAATAGAAATGACACTTAGATCATGGTCTTTTAGCTCAATAGGGCAACTCCTAGGAGTTGCAGACGATATCAAGTGTTTGATGCATTACCACCAAACAAGGGAGGTAAAAGAAGCAGACTAGTCACATGGTAACCCAGCCTAAGCAAACCTGGGTTCATTTCCAGTCCTTTCAGACCCTCTCGTTAATGGCCCCAGCAAATGAAAAGCCTGACACTTCCCACTCTGCTGTTATTGTGGGAGTACATTTGGAGATGGTAGGTTTGTGAGTATGACACATGGCTCCACAAAAGACCACGAGTCACTGAAGAATGCCAGCGTTGTACCCACGCTTGTGACGCCTGCGGCCTGCTGCCGGGGAAAAGCATTAGTGATTGCTTTTTATTAACACTGCCATTTTGTTTTTGTTTGGATGCAAAGATGCCCACAAGGTTTCCCTTCCTCGTTCCCCCATTCACTCATCCACCCAGCCGCATTTCTGTGTGGCTTTTGTCCAATAGAAAAAAAGACAGCAAAAGTGAAATCTTTACAATCAACTTCCAATTAAGAGTCATTTTCTTTTCTTCTAGTCTTTTCTTCAGACTCTCACTTTCTGTCTACGCTTGGCCTTCAATTCATGTGGCCTAGTTTCACTTCATCTAATTCCGATGTAGGTCATTTTATATTTGTTCCTATCACATCCTTGGGATTGTCCATAATGTAATTTGGAGAAAAGGCCGGGACTAAAGGAGGCGACTCTAAAGAAAACGAGACAAAGAGATATAGATTAGTGCTGATAATAAGAAGAGGGGAGAGGAGGGGAAGTATTGATTGATGGACTAACAGCAAAAGAGTGTTGATGATCTGTGTCAAATCCAACTTTAAGAGGGGGAGGTGTGTGTGTGTGTGTGTGTGTGTGTGTGTGTGTGTGTGTGTGTGTGTGTGTGTTTGTCCAAGGAGATGGTAGGGGCAAATGGTTCTGTAGCAGCAACGACTGAAATATGGAAAGACGTCAGGGATTAAAAGAGAGGACTGCTTTGCTCCCTGGCACAGTTGATGCATTTGGTTCATGCTGTCTGTAACCTTGGCCACTCTGCTTTCAGAACACGTTATCCTGGAAAAAAAGCTATAGGCTCCAGGTTTACTTTGCCACTTCATTTCTCAGCTACCACCATATCTCACTGTCCTATTTGCCATTTTATGAACCAACAATTTTATTTCTCATGTCCATATAACTGCCTGAAATGCATATGCAACCAGCATAATCTTTTTCTTACCAATGCTCCTTCCTATAAAACAAAAGATTGTTTATTATGCAGCTGCAGTCATAGCTCATTAGTTGTTAGTGTTAGATTTTGCCTGAAACACCTGGTAATGTCTCTGATTCACCAAACCATTTACATAGGCTTAAATCCGTACATGCATAGAGAAGGACAGAAACTTAAGCAATTTCAAACCAGTGGACTTTGTACAAAGTGTGGTGGAGAAAATCTTCAGAACAGCTGTAAAATGAAAACCCTTCTACCAGCCACTCTGATAGTAGCTGGGTACCTTCAACCACTGCTACAACCCTGGAGGCCCTGTGCAAGCCATTTACTGCTTGTTCCAGATATTTAGATTGTAGTTTCTAGAGATTTCAGTAATGCAAACCTTAAAATGATCGTCTCCAAATATCACCAGTTTGTCAACATTCCAACCACAGGAACTAACATGGACCACTTTGGATAGGTCACTAATGCCACTATCCAAGGGACATGTAGAAATAATTATATGGCAGGTCTAATACATTGAAAGAAAAATCAAAAAATCAAAATGCTCACTCATTGGTGAACAGGTGCTGATGTGAGGAGGAGGAGAAGCTGAGTTAACCTGAAAAAGCTGCAGATCTGATAACACAGTGCCTCTGTAAGAAGTTTATAGACACTATTTTGAGAAAAAAGGTCATTTGAATTTAGCTCTTCCTGTTTTTCATTCCTTTTCAGAGCCTAGAATTATCATACAAGCAAACAACTTCAGATATTTCAAAATAAAAGAATTGGATGCATGTCGGAATTTATTGTTGATTTTATTTGTGGTCAAAATATACATACAGTTTCAACTATGTACATACACTTACAACATTTACTATATTTATTTGGTTAAATGTCCCTCAATAAGTTGTAGGGAAAACAGAAACCTTTTTTTAGGCATGAAAAAGTTCTTGACAAAACTTTGGCTGGACATTTAACCACTCTTGCCACATAGGCAGAATTGGTAGAATTAATTTCAATTGGAAGATTTTCTAGCACAGATTGGCCTTTAAATGCACATCAGAGCTCTGAGGTCCACTGATCAGGGTGTATTGTTAGTCCCATGAACAAGGTTTAGGACCCGCGGGGATCAGGCGTCCAGGCTGTCGCACCCCGATTATGGAATTCCCTTGCATTGTTTTTACGTTGTGTCGACTCCGTTGATCAAATCAAAATGCAGCTAAAAACATATTTGTACAGACAGGCTTTTAATTATTGCGATATTTATAAATGTGATGTTTATATTTACTTTGCTTTTCTTATGTGTTTTGTGAAGCACTTTGTGATTTTATCTCTGAAAGGGGCTATGGAAATAAAAATTTCCTTACTTACTTAAGTATAACATATAATTTATCTGATAACGTTCAAGGTTTTCCTGCTTCATCCATTCCAAACAGTTCTGGTGGATGTTTGGAATAATTGTCCTCTTAGAAAACCCAATTGTCTGAAAACTTCAGCCTGTCAATTTTGGAGCAGGGACTTCTTTCTTAGTTGGCATGCACTCAGGTTAAGTTGATTTACTGGGTTTTCGAACGGATAAAGCAGGCCAACATGAAGCCTTGGAAAATGACCTGAAATCAACCATAGTTGGGCCTGTGCCAATAACCATCCATCCATCGTCTTATTAGATTTATGATTATTGAAATTAAATATTTATCATAAATTAAAATTAAAAATCATAATTTAGAAGAAATAAATTCTAACCAAAATCATTTCTTAGAAATAAAGATCAGAGATACACTCTGGTGGTGTGATTATTGAGCTCACGGCATTAAATTTCATTAGTTAATTATCATTTAAAAATTGATCATTATTAACCAAAAACCAGGGAATGTCACTGTGTTATCAAACCCTTTCACCAAAAAAGATTCAAACCTTATCTTACAATAATCAGTCTTCACAAAATAAAACAAAGCTGTCTTTTTATCAAAGTCAAAATGAAAAAAGTTTAAACCAATTTTCCCCTCTTAAAACAACTATTTTTCCAAAAAAACGTTCACCTAAATAACCCATCACTATTCTACCCAAAAAAGCATTCACTAATAAACAAAAAAAGGATATGTGTTGACGGTAGATGGGGGCAAACCAGCGTTTATGGAAAAAATGAGAAAAACAACAATTTGGATTAACTTGGAAAAAAAGAAAAAAAAAGCACTACGCTGTGAAACCCTTTCTCTGTGTGTGCGGCTATCAGCGGCTATCAGCTGGTAGAATGATAGGGCCACGCCCCAGACACACAGCATCTAGCAGCCCCCTAGCCACCAAACTGATAGCCCCAAATCTTGAACAAAGGGTTGAAAAACTCTGAGGCGGAGCTTGATGGAAAAACCCCAAAGGTAATAAAATGATGGAACGAGCAATGGAGTGGGCCCGGGGCCACGAGGTCCAGACTGAAGTCTGTTTTTTTAATGAAAAACTTCCAAAGTTCAGCTTTAACCTCCTGGCTGATTGGCAATCAGAAGGACAAAAACCATCCAACTTGAGCGCAAACCGCTCGTTGTGGCTCCACAGAATTCAGACAGTAAATCAAAAGAGTTCAGCTTAAAACACTTCAACCAACATTGCATGCAACAAGATAACACCTTGGATTAACTACTGGTGATCCTAACTCACCTTAACTATGCCTCACCCTGCCCAGACCTGTAAGAACACCTATCCATTTTAATATGGATGGGAAGAGGGAATGCTGCAAGTCACTGACTGGATGCAATCTGCTGGGTTTCCTTAGATAGAAAAACTTTTTATCCAATTTGAATAAATAACAGAATCTGGCTGCACTGTTCAATGATTCGGATTAATTGTAATGTATGTACCTGACTTTTGTGAAGTGCCTTGAGATGACGTGTTGTGAATTGGCGCTATATAAATAAACTGAATTGAATTGAATTGAATATAAAAAGAACAAAATTACTTTGACGTCAATTTCTTCTCTTCACCAGCTTGAGGATGGGTTGTGGGTTTGAAGAAAAACAGAGGGGAATCAGAGTGTCACGCATCCATGATCGACTCAAAAACGGTAAAATTCTCATCCATCTGCTGCGACGTGCAGAGAATGCGGACATAGCTCATACTTTGGGCATACAAGGAATAGATATCCCTTAAAAGTGCACCCAATAACTGCCACAACAAGGCTGGTTCTTCACATAGTCATGTCAATGCAAACTTATTTATATAGCGCATGTAAAAAATAACCACAGTTGACCCAAGGTGCATTACATAATAAAGGTGCATAGGCCATATAGGTGGCTCCTTAGGTGCCCTGCTGCAACAACTAAACAAAGTATTATGTGCAGAATGAAAAAGGAAAAAGCAATAATGTCTAGCCCTGACAGGTGCTATTTTACCATGCTCTGTACAAAAAACACATACAAACAACAACGTGGATACCGTAGTTGCTGTGTATCTCTGTAAGTATACTAAAACCTCCATTTTATAAATCCAGAATCTCAACTAAATCGTTTTTGTTGAACAAATCAAGTAGCCTTTTTACTTCAGCTGATGATTTTCTTGTACTGTATAGCAACTGTTAAATCTTGACTACAATCCGTCGTGGACAGATGCACAGACTAACTTTTTGCCAGGCCTAAAAGTCAATTTTTACTTTCAAACCTTTTTAAACCTCCATAGAGAGAGAATACCATATGAACTGTAACATCCAAATGGATTCTCATTTTCTTTTCAATATATTTTTCCCACACATTTGACCTTTTTCAATAGGACGTCATTTTAGAAAACCAACTGTATCTTCTATTAAAAACTGTCCCACAACCTTCTCCTATGATGCTATATGTTGTGAAACAAAATAAGTTTGATAACAAATATAGTTTACACAGCTAACACAGACTGCAAACACCAATATTCAAGTTTTCTATATAACATATAAAAACTTTAATAGCTTGTCAGCATCATTAAACCTTGAATAAATAAAGCTGTTGTTCCCAGATCCACAAAATACCGGAGAAGCATACTCCCATGACCACCTCACCGATTCCACAGGTGTAAAGATCTGGTCCTCCTGTCAGAGCCTCCTCTCAAACACCCCAACGTAAAAATTTTCAGGGAGGCTGAGAAGCATGATCCTCCATAATTGAAACACACCAAACAGTCCACTTTCTCAAAAATTGGGACCACCACACCAGTCTTCAAAACTCCACACCTGGTGCCCTGCCACAAGGGAGCTTTTACATTACCTTGGCTACCTCTGCCACAGCGATGAAATTCGATTTTCCCAAGTGATAAGCATACACAGCTTGGAATAGCCCCTTGTTCCTCTTTAAGAGTTGTTAAATAGTTTCCCAGAACGTCCCTGAGGCCAGCTGAAAGTCTCACTATATAGCTTCTCAAAATTCTGCTCATTCCTGAGATTTTGCTTCCGAAACCACAGAAGCATCAGTCAATCACATAATCAATTGTTGACCTTTGGTCCAGGCTGGCCTTGTACCAAGAATACTATGAATATTATTGTGCTTGGACATGGTGTTCATTATGGACAATCCTCTTTGACGTCTGTGCCTCACACAGAAGTCAACTAACAAAACACAGCTTGGGTTAAGATTGGAGAGGGAGTTCCTCCCAATCACATTTCTCTAGGTAACACTGTTGTTGCCTACATGTACATTGAAGTTCCCCAGATGGCACTCCTTCCAGGACTCCATCCTGAGAATCCAGGAATAGAGAAAGAGACATCAGCTCTTTTCAATTCAATGGGTCAGTTTTCACAAGAAGCTGCAGATGAGTTTCTATGTATTAGCACTTTCTATGTGCCATGCTATACAGGTACTGCAGAGTGAGCAGCAAATTACCCATTACTGAAGGGTATGATGTTTTTATCAAAGTAAAATTGTGTGACATTTACACTGCATCAATGTAGTATGTGTGGTTAAGGCAGTCACTGGATTGCTTGATAACAGATAATACAAAACAAAGTTTCAGCCAAGTCATTTAGCAGCTTAGCATTATTACCTATCTGCCTATTAGAATAGATTTACAGAATGACATTTCCAACACTATGAAATCAGACAAACAAAGCTTATAAATGTAATTGTTCTCCGTGGGGGATGAAGATTGTGATTTAATATAAGATTGTGGCTATAAATTTGCGATGATATAAATTTTACATCTTTGTGGTCTACAAAGGAGTTAACTGTTGGAATCAGTTAATGTAAAGTACAAGGGTAATTTGGCAGTGCACCAAACCATCCCAAACAAGCTATGGTGTCAACAACGGTATTAACTCAGGTAGGTATTGGGAGTGTGAAGAAATCTTGCTATATTGACAATGTCTGACATAACGTATTAAAAGAATTGAAGAAACCCTCGCCAGTTTGAAATCATTGGTTATATGGACAAGTCAAACCTGGGCTCAATTATGGATTTGATTACAGACACTGATTGTAGTTTTTTAAAAGACAATTTTATTTTCTAAGCTCTAAGTAAACAAAGATCATAAATAATGAATTCTAGTATTGCAAAAGATATTGCTAAAAGTCTCATCAAACCAATATTGTGTATTGTCTCATCTTGTGACCTGGATCTAGCCAAACCAAGACAATAAAATTGTCTTGGTGAGGGGACTAGAACCAAAGGCACATGTAAGCCTGAAAGAAAATCCAAAGTCTTCACCCCACAATGTCATATCTTTGTTTTAATTAAATATTGGAACAAATCTTTTTTTTCCTTGTTTTTCTATTTTTGGTGACTTAATATCTCATGTTGTCTTAGCTAACAGAATATTTTCCACTGGAGTCCTGGTCTCTTGGAGTAACCATCTCTTAAAAAATGTGTGTGAGAAACAACCTGCTTGATTAACCATTTACATTTAGCAATGCTTATACTTATTCCTTGATAAATAAAATATAACAAAACTCAATTAAATGTTTCTATCTTGTCATTTTATCCACCTTCTCTGTGCGTGTGTGTGTTT
Organism: Crenichthys baileyi; assembly: GCA_036173005.1. Classification (NCBI taxonomy): domain Eukaryota; kingdom Metazoa; phylum Chordata; class Actinopteri; order Cyprinodontiformes; family Goodeidae; genus Crenichthys; species Crenichthys baileyi. The sequence continues at coordinate 717,647 of JAHHUM010001738.1, forward strand.
GTGTATCTGTGTGAGGAGGTGGGACAGTGGGGGTGGGTTTCTCTACTTAATCTCTCCATAACCATGTGGTCTAGGATTCATTGGCATTGTCACGGCAACAGTCACATCTATGTGACATCCTTCTCTGAAAGATAGTAGCAGCTACTGATGGCAGGTTATTGATGCAGAGCAGGAGGAAGAAGAGGACAGGGAGCGCTTCAGAAGCAGGTGCAAAATGCTGAAAGATGTGACATGATCTGCCTGTCGGACCAAAACAGCTCTGGCGATGTCAGGGCAAGCCAGGATGAAGATGCGGGCAGACAAGTCTATCAGCGTCATTCTGGCTGAGCATGGATTCTCCTCATGAGTGCGGAAACAGACAAACTCATCCGACAGAAAAGTTTCAAAAGGCCACATGAACGTGTCCTCAGCTGCCGAGAGTCTGAGAGGTTGAGAAGAATGGACAGCTTTTATGTTTTGCCTCAGGGCCACCTGCTTTTTCTAAAATAATAAAAAAAAAAAAAACACATCAATGACAGCAGTGATGTACCTGAAAACAAACTGGGGAGCCAGTCTTTCTTTATCTGGTAACATTGAAGACAAAACTTAAGATCTGTAGTGTGAAAGGTGGTCAGAGTCAAACATCTCTGAAGGTTTAGATGAAAACTTGATTGGACTTTGCAGGTTGCTTCAGTGCTTGACCATTTCATAATTTTAACGGTCCAAAAACATATTTGCTGGAATTTCATCGCAACATTAAGTCTCAACATGTTGTCTTTTCTAAATTCGTCACTTAAAAAACAAAGAAAACATGTTGCTGGGGTGTGTTATTGTGTTTTACTTATGTACAAATTAAAATGCAAACTGACGACTGTAAGAAAGAGTTTTTCTATCTTAAAACCACATCTCCGTCACTTAAAGTTTAGCGAATCTGATCGAAAAACTTGTTTGGTTGTGTTCTCAATTGGGTAATAATCAATATTTCACTGTAACTGATATCAAAAGAATTTTTAGATACCCATGGTCACAATTAGGGCTGCACCTAATGATTATTTTAGTAATCGAGTTTCTATCAATAATTCTGATGATTAATCGAGTAATGAGATAAAAAAATTGCCACTTTCTGCAGAGTTTTTTTAAACTGCTTAAGCTTATTTTAAGAGTAATGGAAATACATGAAACAGAAAATGTAAGCAAACAAATAATTCAATTCCTTTTTAAAAAAAAGAAATGTATTGCTTAAAGTGCAATTGCATACCATGTCTTTAGCATACACACACACTTGTAGCAAAGGATGCATCAAAAGCAAAAACAAATGTTCTAACATTATCATGCAAAAAGCTCAGCCCTTTCTAGTTGACCTAACATCAGTACGGTGCTAGATGCCCCTGAAGTGAAAATACCAGACACAAACAAAGAAGTGCAGATAGTGTCATTTGTATATTGCATTCTGGATTTTTAAAGAGATTTTTTTTTTATATCAAAAAGCATGATGTTATCTAGATAAATTAGAACCCTTGTAAGTGCACTAAAAAAGACTTTTTTGTTTTTTGTGCAAAAACAGACGGGAAATAAAAACTAATTACACATTACTTATCAAAAAGGTAAACAGCAAATCAAATTCAGCCTTTTATATAGCGAACCTCACGTCTACTTTCCTTGCGAATTATTACTCGTCGCAGAATAGGTCAAATAGATCTTAACAAAACAGGAAAGTATACACAGTGTTGTTATCACTGCAATTTTCCTGAATCTTTATAGTTTTTTTTTTTTTTTGCCAACTGCCATAAAATAACACAGCAAAAAGCTTCATCGCACATATGAGTGGTGTCGTTCTACAGACATCTGCTGTGTTCCATCAGTAAAATATGTCTTTCTAGTGTGCTGTCAAACTTACTCTCAAAGTGACACATGGGGGGACTGGGTGTATTGTCCCGTGGGGGTTGAGGGAGAGAGGAGAGGGTCTCCACCGCTGCAGCTGATGTTTCCTGCTCAGTTGTTGCAGCATCGAGGACGTGTGTGTCCGTGTGTGTGTGTGTGTGTGTGCGTGCGTGAGGTCACTTTTCCTACGATACACATCTCAAAGACTTTACTTAATTAAAAACTGCTTTAAATACAGTTGCAGAGCTCTAAAAACAAAAAGTGGAATGGCAGTACATGGCTTTTAAACCATAAATGCTATGAAACAAGAATAATGCTGTACTGGTCTGTACTGTGGGTCTAAAACATGTGCTGTTTTAGACCCACAGTAAAAATGTAGACAAAAAAATGAGCTTAGAAGTTTACGTTCTGGGGAAAAAACTAATACTGGGAGGAAAATGTAAAATATATTTGAAACTATTCTTTTAGTGATAAAGAAACATTTCTGCAGGGTTTTCAACTTCTTTGACTTTGACAGGAGATCTTTTAAAGATGGGAGCTAAACCTCGCAAAAACAAAAAACAAACGTTTTGATCACCAGATTAATAAAAACAAACAAAGAAAGAAAAATAAGCTACTGCTCCATCCAGCTCACTTTAGCCTAAGTATTGTTTGTCTTTAATTGTAGTTTAATTATAGTTACCTTTACCCTTTGTTCCTTTATTTTCCTGGAAAGCAATTACCCCAAATATGAATAGTAATATTCAAATAAACTTGTGTCTTAAATGTTTGGGCTAATGTGTTTGAAAAATGTGTGTTTGCCCCAAAATTATGCAGGGCAGTGATAAATCACTGGCTAAGGGTGAGACCTTAGCTGGTAATCATCTTATTTCAAAATAGCAAGAAAGACTTTCAGTCAACTATAATGGTCAGGGTCTTAGTTCAACTCTTGCATAATTTAACGTGTAAACAGTTTTCATTATGCTTGTTCATTCATGCTTGTCATCTAATGGCGTCTTTATCTAAATCCAATCTTAAACAGTAGAAAAATGAAAGATGTACTGATCACGCACCAAAAAAATATCTGAATTTGAAAAACAGTTATTTTAATAAACGTGTGTGCACTAGTAGTCATCATTGGTATTTAACCGTCATATTTCATTCTGATGAACACACACCTATAGGCTTTACAGAGGAGCTGAGGGTTTCACAAAAACAACAATTATTCCAGTGAACGACTTTCTGTCAAACCCAATAAGCAATGATATAAAGAACAGCACCTAGCACCTAGTTAGGAGCTATTTCAGGGACATCACCTATTTCCTCCTTCAAACAGCGTGTCAGCACTTCTCGCCACTGACACTTCAATCTCTTCTATTAAACACTAATGAGTGGTGGTGAGAATGGAAAGCTATTACAGCAAATTACACATATACAGCAATAATCAGCTCTCAGCATGAAACTCCCATGCAGCCAGGCCTAGCTTGGCAGGAGGCAAGAATTCAGATAGAAACCGACTGCAAACATCGAACAAATAAAATAATTTGCAAATAATGTGCATGAGTGTGTGAGAGAGAGGAGACAGATAAAAATGTAGGAAATAATGGTTAATACAGGGAAGAGAAATAAAAAAGGAAATTAATTGGAGCTATCAAAATATCGAGAGGAAGCTCCACAGTTTCTGACAACAGATTAGATATTATTTATATACACCGCAGAAAGAATATAAAAGGCAGGAGGACAGTAACAAGAAATGGAGATAAGGTATCATCTGACAAGGAAGTCATTAATAGTAAAAAAGGACAAACTGAACAAAAACTGCCAGAAACCTGGAGAATGCAGGGCTGTAAAATAAGATGTAACATGCCCATCTAGCTGTATGAAGACAGACTGTCTGCAGTAATAAAAAGTGGTAGAGATTCAGAGGCAAGAAAACTCTGGCAGGAAAAAAAAAATGGAAGATGCTTTTATGGAGCAATTTTAGTTCATTTTTCAGAATGGCTTTCACTATTTAACCCCATATTGTCCTGTAAGGGTCCCACATGGCTATATACTTGGACCAGTGTTTCTCAGATATTTGTTACTGATTTATCTGATGTATCTTCAAATCTTAATCTCTCAATGTATGCAGAGCACATGGTGGTTTTTACACATGCAAAAAATTATCAAAGAATCTATTAAAATGTCACATTAGCTTTTGAATCAACTGGATTGGGGTTTTTAAATCTTCCCCTTTGTTGAATATTACAAAAAAAAATGAGGTACAGTGTTCTTGAAACAACTAAGTTTTAATTTTGATATTTTTGGGAGGGGAGAAAAGCTTAGTTATGAGTAAGTTCCATAACTATAAACTCCACAACTGGACTCAAGAAAAGTTGGCAAACTGTTAAATATCATGTTTAAAATTTTAAACAATGAAGACCATATTTAAATGTTGAGGTATGTTGCTTCTAGGGTTGGGACGATACTGAAATTTCTAACTCAATACAGATATTAAGAAAAATACTTTATATTGTTTTTGATACTGCATCAACATTTTTTTGAAGACACAGAGTTATTTCTATTAAAGTGCAGGAAATGTTATTAACTGCAGTATGTGGATATTTTCAAATATTTTCACTGCTTTATTTAGGACAAAACCATTTAGAAAAAGTATATATTTTAAACGTGTTACTTCCCTGTTTTGTAAATCAGTAAAGGACATAACAGTAAGTTATTATTGATTTTTGTATACATGGGCTTATCCGTTAATTTGCTGCAGATACACAGAAATGTTCCAATTGAGGGAAAAAAATAAGGGATTATTTTAGTCTTCAAAAGATTTTCTTTTCATTGTAAACATTAATCTGGTGCATGTCAAACATGTTTTAAAGTGTAAGTAAGGATCAGGTCCATGCAAATATCTTCAGCAGCAGCACTGTACAGTTTGTGTTTCAGGTTATTTTACATTATATTGCTTTTGGTGATCAACTCCAGTCAGCATTATGGGATCTGACTAGTTTCAGCTCTAATTGTCAGTGTTTTTTAGTGAAAACGTCAAGGTTTTGTTGTATTTCTACTTTTCGTCTGTTCTGTTAACACATCAACATGAAAATTTTTTTAAAATTACAATTTCCATGCACAAGGCACTAGTAGAAATGCAAAAACAGAGCAATTCCCCCGCCATGTCAATAATACTGGGTATGTTTTTGAAACTCAACAACATGCACAAACACTTCCAGCTTAAAAAAAAGGAAAAAACTTTGATTGAGAACCATGGTCAGATTCAAAAAGAGTCAGCCAGACAAGTAAGTACTTTTATATCTTCATCTTGTGTGGGTTTTGAACTGGTCAGCATCCGTTATATTGTGCTCGTGCACATTAGTTTATATTGATTTTAGTCATACTGCGTATGTGCCAGGGCTTCCCCATACAGGAAAACTGTTTTTCCTGTCTACACAAAAACAGTGACTGGGATGTTTTTGAACTTTAAACCCTAGAACACATTTTCAAATCATGCCATTTTTAGAGAAAACATCGACCTTGTCATGTAGACGAACCGCACAAATCCAAGAAAACGTATGTTTTCATCAAAAAACATTAAACCAGGGCCAGAGTATAACAGTTTCAAAACATTCCGGTCTCCATTGTCATGTAGAGAAGAAAAACGGAATCTTCCTGTTAAGGGAAGACCTGGCATATCCGCAGTATGACTGAAATCAGTAGAAATTAATGCACACTCGCACAATATAACTGCTGCCTACCAATTTAAAACCCACAAAAGATGAAGATATCAACAATAAAAATGGCAGATTGCAGAGTACTTACTTGTGCTGGGTCCACAGTTTGTTAAATTATACTCGCATTACTATTAGCCACATTAGCCATTAATTCCTTAACCACTAACCAGGGGTTTTCAGTGGTGGGTCGCTGGTGACTTTATCTTCATTATTTTGTTGCAAACTAAGCTGTCCACCGATGGGCATTTATCTCCATTAATTTGTTCCGCCGTGCAGTGTGGATGCAGCACCGACTCTGCACCTGGAAAACACATCTCAACGGGGAAGCTCAGACTGGCTCAAAACCCTAGCAGTGATTTAAATGGATAACGTTAGCTTATGTCAGTTGGAACACTTAACTGTTGCAGATACCAGGAGCTTTACTGACATCTTTAAGTTGCTCTGAAACAGAGTGTTAGTTGTAGCGTTAGAACAGCTAGCATCTAAGTTTTCAGCATCTTGTCTGCACATTGTCTGTCTGCCTCATAGACGAAGGACCTCCGAACTACACTATTGCGTTTGGTTCATCGGCTAAAGGGTCGCACCAGCTCTAGTCCAGATGTAGTTTCCATGTTAGCGGAGTTTTAAACTTTCAGCAGCATCTCAGTTTTATTCTGAGCCATTATTATTCAGGTGAGCCCTGCTTAGAGGGGAGGGGCTGAGTGTCTTGTGTTATGACAGCGCTCCTGTCTTATGAAGGGGGACAACATTGGGGGAAGAAGGAGGGTTTGTTTATATCAATTTTGACCTGAGAGAGTCTCTACCAGCCGGGTCCCCAAACCCTGGAATCCGGTCTAAGACCAGACCCGGAAAGTATTTTGTCTGGACCACAAAGCATTTTCTCCTTTACTATGTAGGTACAGACATATTCCTGCCGGCTGCCACTTCTGACTTTTGAACAGACGCGACGGGCAGCTATTTGGGTCAGCAACATTCTGGTCCACACTCCAAGCCAGCTGGTGGTGGTAATGCACCACATCGTTTTATGCCAACCGGCAGAAAACAACAAAGAATACGCTTGCTGACAGTACAATGACTTGGTGGTGCACAGATGAGTGAGTAAAAGATGGCATCGTCAAACCAAAAGTGGACTATGAAAATTCTTTCCCCTGAACTCCCTTGGGTGTAAGGCCATTCTGCCTTATATCTTCTGAATCAGTTGGACTTATAAAGAGTGAAAATCTAAAGAGAAAGTATGAAACCAAATATAAGAACCTCAACCAAAGCTATCCACCTGTGTCTGATGGTAAGGAGAATAAATGAACTTAGGGGACAATATGAGCGAGCTACAAAGCTGATAACATAGTCTCCTACAGCACAACAGCAAGCAAAATCTTATTTGTCAAACAGAGTCCAGTTTGTTCATGTTTATGATAACAGTTTTCCACACTCCAGGATTACTTGCGGTATACTGCAGGGTTCAGTGACTGGGCCAATTGTCTTTACCATACATATGCTTCCACTTTGTAAAATTATCACATAGCATGGGATACATTTCCACTGCTATGTTGATGATAGACAGCTACATTTATCCATAAATCCTGATAAAGAGAGATTTGATCAAGTTGAAAAAGAGATCATATTTTCAATATGTCTGCAATTCAACCCCTTTCAAAAAAAAATCTAATTTAAAATATTTATTCTCTAAAGCCCTTAATAATTAAGCTCCATCATACATCAGAGATCTGATTGTTCCATAAATTCCTAACAGAGCACTTCATTCTCAGACTGCGGTTTACTGGTGGTTCCTAGAGTCTCTAGAAGTAGAATGGGAGGCAGATCCTTTAGGAGGCAGTCCATGAGGCAGACACCCTGTCTACTTTTAAGGCTAGGCTTAAAACTTTCATTATTGATAAAGCTTATAGTTAGAGGGGCTTAGGTTATCCTGAGCTATCTCTGTAGTTATGGCGCTGTAGGCTTAGGCTGCTGGAGGACATATTATTATTATTTATTTATACTGACTCCTAACTCTGCTACTTTCTTCTATAACTCTCCAGTTATGAATTATTTGCTGTTTTCTAATAATAACTTTATGTTCTCTCATTGTCTGCTCTCCTTATAAAAGTTATACCTGTCTGTTTTTATTTTATTCTCTCCTGCCAGGGACTAGAAAAGAAACTCAGCCTAGCCTGGCTTGTTTACAGGACCTAACCCTAATTAAGTGTTAATTTTCCCATTTTAAATAAATAAATACATTCATTCAGTTTCTGGGAATCTTTCAGGTTTTACTCTGAACAACAAATTTGAGCCTAACTTAAATGAAAAACTTTCTTCTCATCTATTGAATCAATAAATAGAACCCACTGATACCTACTGATAGCTGATGGCTTCATGTTTTCTTCTTTGTAGTTTGTACTTTTGTTGTGTATTGGTGGGATTGGTTTATACGACTGTCCAGTGGCTCTGTATATAGCCTGAACCCACAGCACTCTGTCCTGCTCGTCATCACAGGCAAACGTCACCAGGTCACCCTCCTTTACTGCATTAAAAAACACCCGACCACCCTGCAGACCTAAAAATTGCAAAAACAAAGAAGAAATGAGGAAAAATGTAGTTAGTTTGATGAAGTAGTCTCTGTGGTGGCTGGTTTTAGCAGACAGTGCTCTGTAGTGCCACCTGAAGGTAAAACCCTAAACAGTTTGTGTGCAGGGTGTGTGGGGTCTGCAGAGGTTTTAGGCGCTCTTTTCCTGACCCTAGACCCGTATAAGTCCTGAATAGAGGGAAGACAGCCCTGATGATTCTCTCTGCAGACCTAATTGATTGTTGCCATTTAGACCTGTCCTGTTTTCTGGATGACCCAAAGCACAATGAGATGAATGAAGACAGGACAGACTGAATGATGGCAGTGTAGAAGATGACCAGCAGCTCCTGTGGAAGGTTGTACTTGTTGAGTTGCCTCAGGAAGTACAGTCTCTGCTGGGCCTTCTTCCAAATATTGTCTATGTGTGAGGACCATCTCAGGTTTGGAGAAATAGTGGTTGCCAGGAACCGGACGTGGTCCACAGCAGACACAGTGTTGTTGAGGATGGTGAGGGGGGTACGTGGGAGTGGTGCTCTTTGAAAGTCATCATCTCCATAGTCTTGAGTGGGTTAAGTTCCAGGTGGTTCTGACCGGACCAGTGTAACAGCCGATCCACCTCCTGTCTGTATGCAGACTCATCACAGCCTGGATCAGTCGAATAACAGTGGTATCATCTGCAAACTTCAGGAGTTTCACACACGGGTCCGCTGAGGTGCAGTCATTTGTGTACAGGGAGTAGAGGAGTGGGGGGAGAACACACACCTGCGGGGTGCTGGTGCTGATAATCCAGCCTCACCTGCTGCTGCTGGTCCTTCAGGAAGCTGGTGATCAGCTGACAGATGGAGGCCAGCACTTCGAGCTAGATGAGCTTCTGGTTGAGGATGTCTGGGCTGATGGTGTTGAAGGCTGAGCTGAAGTCCACAAACAGGATCCTGGCGTTCCTGGGTGGTCGAGGTGTTGCAGGATGAAGTGTAGTCCCAAGTTGATCTGCCGACCTTTTTGCCCAGTAGACAAACTGCATGGGGTCTAGCAGGGGGCCTGTGATGTCCTTCGGGTGCTATAACACAAGTAGCTCAAAGAATTTCATGACCAGAGACGTCAGGGCAACAGACCTGTAGTCATTTATTCCTTTGATGGTGGGTTTCTTGGGTACTGGGAAGATGGTGGAGCGTTTGAAGCAGGAGGGAACCTCACACAGCTCCAGTGACTTGTTGAACATCTCAGTGAAGATGGCTGCCAGTTGGTCGGCGCAGGCTCTCAGGCATGATGGAGAGACATTATCAGGTCCTGAGGCCCTTTTTTTTTTTTAGGCCCTGAAAGGGCCTATTTACACCTTCCTCTGAGATCATAAGTGCAGACAGGGGGTCTGAAGCTAGGGGGGCGGTTGCGTATGGCAAGAATTTGTGTCTGAATGGGATGTGGAGGAGTTGGGTTGAGGTGTGAACTGCTGCTTTTCATACCTGCAGAACCCATTCAGTTGATTCTATCTGAATTTAATAATGTTGAAATCCGGCAACCAGATTTTTCTGTCTTTAATGAAGCATTTTAAAGTTAAACAGCTTTAAAAGGTTTAAACACAGCCCTCACAACAGTATTATTAGCCCACATATGCCAGTCTTCATCTGTGAAAACAGAGGTTCTTTTTTCTGGATCGGCAAAGACTTGGTACCAGGGATACAACCAATTTTTCCATGTTGGAGTCAAGTGAAAATAAACAACTAGTAAAATAAAATAAATACATAATCATGTTTGGTAAAAAGTTTAATTAAGTGTTTCTTTGTTGATATTTTCGTCTAACAAAAAGTCCCTGAAAAGTCTGTCATTGGATCTTTATCATCTGAATTCATCAAAAATCTTCCTAATGCTCAGGATCCTTTCAATGTATCTTTCTTGGTGACACTTCGGCTGCTACTGGTGACACTTCGGCTGTATGGACTGGTCTGAGAAACCTGACTGCCTACAGAAGCCCCACCACCCTTCCTGAACAAAGTCCTCGCCTGGCTAACCGTCTGAATGGCTTCTATTGCAGACGTGACAAGAAGCCATTCACACCTCAAACCAACTCCTCCACATCCCATTCAGGAACAGGTTCGACCAGTAAAGCAACCACCCCCCTACCTTCAGATCCTCTGCCTGCACTAAAGATCTCTGAGGATGATGTAAATAGGCTCTTTCAGCGCATGAAAACAAAGAAAGCTGGAGGACCTGATAACGTCTCCCCATCATGCCTGAAAACCTGTCCACATCAACTCGCTCCGATCTTCACCCGGATCTTCAACAAGTCACTGGAGAAGTATGAGGTCCCCTCCTGCTTCAAATGATCCACCATCATCCCAGTGCCCAAGAAACCCACCATCCTAGGATTAAATGACTACAGGCCTGTAGCCCTGACGTCTGTGGTCATGAAGTCCTTTGAGCAGCTGGTGTTGAAGCACCTGAAAGACATCACAGGCCCTCTACTGGACGCCCTGCAGTTTGCTTACCGAGCAAACAGGTCGGCAGATGATGCTGTTAACTTGGGTCTACACTTCATCCTGCAACACCTCGACCGCCCAGGGACCTACGCCAGGATCCTGTTTGTAGACTTCAGCTCGGCCTTCAACACCATCATACCAGACATCCTCCACCAGAAGCTCACCCAGCTCAACGTCCCAGCCTCCACCTGTCAGTGGATCAACAGCTTCCTGACAGACCGAAAGCAGCAGGTGAGACTGGGAGCATCTTCTCCCGAACCAGATCAATAAGTACTGGTGCCCCCAGGGGTGTGTTCTATCCCCATCCTTCTTCTCCCTGTACACAAATGGACTGCACCTCAGCGGACTCGTCCGTAAAAACTCCTGAAGTTTGCAGAATACCACCCCTGTCATTGACTGATCCAGGACGGTGATGAGTCCACATACAGACAGGAGGTGGATCGCCTGATACACTGGTGTAGTCAGAAACTGCCTGGAACTAAACCCACTCAAGACTGTGGAGATGGTAGTGGACTTTTGGAAAAAACACCACCTCCATACACCCCCTCACCATCCTCAACAACACCGTGGCGGCTGTGGATCACTTCAGGTTTCCTAGGAAAACCACCATCTCTGAGGAACCTGAGATGGTCTTCACACATAGACACTGTTCGAAAGAAGGCCCAGCAGAGACTGTACTTCCTGAGGCAACTTAAGAAGTACAAACCTTTTCCACAGGAGCCGCTGGTCCATCTTCTACACTGCCATCATTCAGTCTGTCCTGTCTTCATCCATCTCAGTGTGGTTTGGTTCATCCACAAAACAGGACAGGTCCAGACTGCAACAAATAATCAGGACTGCAGAGAGAATCATCAGGGCTGACCTTCCCTCCATTCCCGGACTTATACAGGTCTAAGGTCCCGGAAAGAGCTGCTAAAATCTCTGCAGACCCCACACACCCTGCACATAAACTGTTTAGAGTTCTGCCTTCAGGCCGACGCTACAGAGCACTGTTCACTAAAACCAGCCGCCACAGAGACAGTTTCGTCCCCCAGGCTGTTTCTCTGTTGAACATTCAATAGAGTACAAAACAACAGCAGACAGATGTTGCAAATGCACCTTTTTATTTATATATGTGTATTTTTGTACATTGTAAATATGTATATTCTGTAGTGCAAAAACAAAAACTAAAGAGCAAAGTGTACCGGAGTCAAATTCCTTGTTTGTATGTACAAACTTGGCAATAAAGCTGATTCTGATTCTGATTCAAGAGCAGACAGGTTAAGCAATGGCAGATCCTAAGGGATTTTGGCACAGGTCAGATCATATTTGGAAATATAAAAAAACAAAAGAGGAACATGGGAAGCTTCTGTAAAAACGCCATTGATGTTACCCATCACCTCCAACTAAACCTCTACAGCTGAACTGCTTGCCTTCTTAGGCAACCAGACCATACACCACAATATCTGCATCCAAACTGAATCCCCACCTCTTGCTCAATCAAAGGTAATTAGAAACTTGGGTGTCATGATCGATGATGCTGCCGTCGCTGGATTTATTTCTTTATTTATTTAATTTTTATTTGATAGGGACAGATACAATAAACAAAGATCATTACCCCCCAAAAATCTGATGCCTGCATCACACTGTTTATTGCCACAGCTAGTCCCTAGAAGGGCCTTTAACAATTAAATTCAATAAAATAGAAAGTAAAACTTAACAATAAATACAATAAAAACCCAGAAGGTGATATAAAACAATCCCTTTAGAACTCTTAAAACAATATTTAAAAAGGAGATGGTTCATCTTTATCCAAATCTTAAGCCTGGAAGTGAACATTTTAACATCAGTCTTGAAGTCAGATGGCAGTGAGTTCCAGAGCTTACAACTCCTAACAGAGAAGGCAGTCTGCAAAGATGGTCCTGGAGTTTGGTATTTTACAGTCCTGATTTATGTTGCTTCTGGTGACTCTATTACTGTTCTGTCTCTCAACAAAGTTTCTTAAAGACATCTTTAAGAAACAGGAAAATCCTAAATATCTGTAGATGGATCAGCATTATTTCATAGTGGCCTGGCCTACCTGTCTGAGGGTCGCAGTAGTCCACAGTGTACCCCTCCAGCTGCATCAGCTCCTGAGGCTCAGCTTTCCTCTCTCTGTAGCTGCACATTGCAAATGTGTATTGACTCACCTGAGGGAAGTAGACACATAGTGACTATATGTACAATATGCTGCTAACACCTCAGAAACTAACACCTGTCAAGCAATAAGACACGTTTTCTATCTCTGGTACTAAAGTAGTAGGAAGCAATAGTTCTGGCAGCACTGGCACAATGATATCAAACATAATGATTTATTTCAGCAATACAATCAAATACAGTGCCTTGCAAAGTATTCACAACCCTATATTTCACATCTATAGATACACAATATTAAAAATCAATAAACAATGTGTCCAATAAGTACTCAAAACAAGTATGTAAATGTATAATTAGCAAATAAACAAAATTTCAAATTAGTCAATAGATAACTAATAAACAAAATATGTTGATGGGGAGTCTCAGAGGTTTCTATGTGTGGAGGAAAACTAACACTGCACAACACCCTGAACAGAAACATGGTGGTGGCAGCATCATGCTGTGGGTATGCTTTTCTTCAGCAAGGACAAGGAAGCTAGCCAGAGATGATGTGTTGATGGATGTACAGGGGTTGGACAATGAAACTGAAACACCTGTCATTTTAGTGTGGGAGGTTTCATGGATAAATTGGACCAGGCTGGTAGCCAGTCTTCATTGATTGCACATTGCACCAGTAAGAGCAGAGTGTGAAGGTTCAATTAGCAGGATAAGAGCAGAGTTTTGCTCAAAATATTGAAATGCACACAACATTATGGGTGACATACCAGAGTTCAAAAGAGGACAAATTGTTGGTGCACGTCTTGCTGGCGCAACTGTGACCAAGACAACAAGTCTTTGTGATGTATCAAGAGCCACGGTATCCAGGGTAATTTCAGCATACCACCAAGAAGGACGAACCACATCCAACAGGATTAACTGTGGACGCAAGAGGAAGCTGTCTGAAAGGATGTTCGGGTGCTACCCGATTGTATCCAAAAACATAAGCCACGGCTGCCAAAATCACGGCAGAATTAAATGTGCACCTCAACTCTCCTGTTTCCACCAGAACTGTCCGTCGGAGCTCCACAGGGTCAATATACACGGCCCGGGCTGCTATAGCAAACCTTTGGTCACTCATGCCAATGCAAACGTCGTTCAATGTGCAAGGGCGCAAATCTTGGGCTGGACAATTGGAAATATGTATGGTTCTCTGATGAGTCCCCTTTACGTTTTCCACACATCCGGGAGAGTTACGGTGTGGAGAAGCCCCAAGAAGCGTACCCCCCGACTGTTGCATGCCCAGAGGGGAAGCATGGGGGTGGATCAGTGATGGTTTGGGCTTGCCATATCATGGCATTCCTTGGCCCATACTTGTGCTAGATGGGGGCGTCACTGCCAAGGACTACCGAACCATTTTGAGGACCCATGTGCATCCAATGGTTCAAACATTGTATCCTGAAGGCGTGCCGTGTATCAGGATGACAATGCACCAATACACACAGCAAGACTGGTGAAAGATTGGTTTGATGAACATGGAAGTGAAGATGAACATCTCCCATGGCCAGCACAGTCACCAGATCTAAATATTATTGAGACACTTTGGGGTGTTTTGGAGGAGCGAGTCAGGAAACAATTTCCTCCACCAGTATCACGTAGTGACCTGGCCACTATCCTGCAAGAAGAATGGCTTAAAATCCCTCTGACCACTGTGCAGGACTTGTATATGTCATTCCCAAGAAGAATTGACGCCGTATTGGCCGCAAAAGGAGGCCCTACACCATACTAATAAATTATTGTGGTCTAAAACCAGGTGTTTCAGTTTCATTGTCCAACCCCTGTAGCTGAATCCAGGACAACCCTGGAAGAAAACCTGTTTGAGGCTGCAAAATAATTGAGACTGGGGAGGAGGCTGACGTTCCAGCAATAGAATTATCCTATCCGAGTCCAATCCTCGAGAGTTACCATTATGCAACTTTAAGAAGCATCCCTCCTCCAACACACTGGAATCAAATGGCTGAATTCCCTGTGACGTAGTCATTCAGCTCTGCAGAGGTCTGGTAGGGAGCCATTCATTTGATTTAGGTGTGCTGGAGAAGATATGACTAGTAATTGCAGGATGGTAGCACTGAAGGACTGGACTTGGGCACCTGTAGTTTATATCAGAGCATATCCATGCGTTAGAATCCAAATGGGAATGTGTGGCAAGTCTTGAAAATGAATGTTTCCAGACTTTCTCCCTTTGGTGTGACTGGGTTTGAGCAATTTAAAAAATTAAAAAAAATTAAAGTCTCAGTAGATTTCAGCTGTTGTGCAAAGCTGTGAGAGACATGCCCTAAAAGCACCTCAAGTGAAGCGGAAGGTTCCATGAAGGATTGTATTAAAGGAGGACCAATTATAAATGCATGGCACACTTTTCAGACATCATTTTACTTTCACTTCACAGTTCTGATCTACATGTGGAGTAGCATGACAGCATGTGAAAAGGTTCAGAGAGTATGAATACTTTTTACAACCAGCAATAAAACATCAATATACACTATGGTCAAAATTTTTAGATACACTTTCTCACTTAATTGATCTCTTTATTTTCATGACTATTTACATTGTAGATTCTCACCAAAGGTATCAGAACTATGAATAACACACATTGTATTATATAGTAAACAAAAAGTGTGAAATAACTCTAAACCTTTTTATATTTTAGATTCTTCCAAATATCCACCCTCTGCTTTGATGACTGCTTTGTTCTCTCCATGAGCTTCATGAGGTCACCTGAAATGGTTTTCCAAAGAGTCTTGAAAGAACTTCCAAGAGATTCATTGAGAGACAGCCAAAGGGTAATATTTCAGTCATTACAGGACGGCTACTTTAAGCAATCTAAAATATAAAGCATAGTTAAAGTTCTTTTACAATTTTTTGTTTGCTACATTATTGCATATGTATTCATTCAGTTTGATGCCTTCAGTGAGAATCTACGTACAATGTAACTAGTCATTAACATAAAGAAAATCATTAAATGAAAACGTGTCTAAAACTTTTGGCCAGTAGTGTATCTTAGTTGTATTACTGCTTTTGGTGTTTAATTTTTGTCTTTATATTTAGTAAAAAGCCATGTTCCTGTGCACTCTGTTATCCTTGTGAACCATAACATAATGGTAGCTCTACTCTGAAATACTAGACCATCAAAATCCTGATGTATCAGTGACTGTAGAAGATCCTCAGACCAAAGATTTCATCTATTTAGCCTTTAAATGACATTCAATACAAAAACATAAAATGATTCTTCTCCCATCTTCCCTTGTCCTACAGAGATCCCGAGTGAGCTGTAAGTGCTCTGAAAGTAAATGAAGAATGTACAGTACCGATTAATTAACTTGATTTTGTGTTTAGATGAGAAGGTAAAAACCTTTCAGCAGATGAGATCACTATGGGGGATTTCTTTTCAGATTGTTTTTTTTCTTTTCTTTCAATTATCAACTTTTTAGCAAATAAGCAGTAAAAAGGTTTAAAACAGATTTTACAGTTAGAGAATATGTTTGCTATAAGGTTACTACTGCAAGACCTGACTAAAAACTGTATTCTGCTAAAGAAAAAAAGAATTAGGATAAATATGAATCCTTGTCTTTAGTTATACGTGTAAATCAGCTTTTGTATTAAGTTCTCCCTCTTTAACCTGGAAAACCTGACCTCAGGAACCCTGATCGTGGGGTGGAGCGTTCTACAATTATTGAACTCATCCCAACTTTGTCTCATGAGCATCTTACCTGAACAAGAACAAAATATCTTTTTTTCCAGCGTTTCCAGACTCTGTGTCCTACAGCATACAGGTACCTGAAACAACAAACAGCAGAAAAATATCATAAAACATACAGTAGTTAACATGGTTTAATGAGAATCATCCTGTAAGAAATAATGATTGTTTTGAATTAAAGTGGTTTCAATCAAATGATACAAAAATATTTACTTTTATGCTAAAGTTGGAAACTGAAATGCTTTGATCTTGCTTTCTTTTTCTTATTGGCCCAGAATTCCCAGCAGATGTTTTACATAAGTCATATTTCTAAGAAAAAAAGCATAGAGACAATTTTGTCTTTCTCCTCTGCTTTCTGATGACAATCACTGGGATCTGGCAACTATTTCCTTGATGAATTAGGTTCTGGTACATTCTGGACTGTCTATAATCTTAAAGATGTCAGGAGATCAGACATTTGACAAAAGTATAATTAGACAATTACTATTAGAGCATTAATATTTCTATAAATGGTAACATTTATAGAAATATTAATGCTCTAATAGTAATTGTCTTCTGGGAAATTCTCTGTGGGTTGAATGCAGGTAAATGTTTTCAGATTTCTCACTGACTGCATCATAGCAATCAACAGCCATCCTATACAACAGTGTTACCCATACACATTATTAAATGCTAAACCATACAAGCCATAGGAGAAGGTACACCTACTGACAGACATATTGCAGCAGACAGAAGGAATGGTCTAATCTGGAGGTCCACTTGCAGACCAGTGATGGGAAGCTAAATGGTTCATTTTGCAATGAGCTAACATGTCTATTTACAGGGACCAGAAGGAAAACAAATGATGTCGCATAATAATAATAATCATAATAATAATAATTTACACTTTATTGATCTCACAAAGGAGAAATTATCCTCTGCATTTAACCCATCCTTTAGGGAGCAGTGGGCTGCCATTGTACGGCGCCCGGGGAGCATTCAGGGGCTAAGGGTTTTGCTGAGGGAGTGGCAGGCTGTGGGATTCAAACCAGGGTACTTGTGGCCTCTCCAGGATGCAAATGCCTTGCTCTCTAACCACTAGGCCACCACTCCCCAAAATGTTTACATATTAAGGGAAAGTGTTACAGGCGGTTGCCGGAGCACCTAATGGTCAGTCAAATTAGCAAGTGAAGGGTACCCTGCATGAGGTCTTGTGGTCATCCTGTGTAGAATGTAACTGACTGTTTGATGCTCTGGTAAACGCCTGTAACTCCTGAAACACTCCACAAGTGATGCCTCCGCCCTCTGGCTCCTTGTTAAAGTACCCAAAACTGGTCTACAAGTCGACCAAGTTACAGCTAGGTCAGACTCATTCCCTCTGATCTTGGTACTCCACTGTGTCTGTCACATAATAACTACTAAAAAACACCAAATAATGTAAGACAGGGCAGAAAAGGTTTATGAAACATACACTATACTGCCAAAATTATTTGTCCTCTTAGATCTCAGTGCTGCATTTGATACAGTCGATCACAATATTCTCTTAGAAAGGCTGCAACATGCTGTAGGGATCAGGGAAACCGCACTAGACTGGTTTAAATCTTATTTGTCTGACAGATTCCAGTTTGTTCATGTAAATGATAAATCATCTTTAAACTCCAGGATTAATTGTGGAGTACCACAGGGTTCAGTACTTGGGCCAATTCTCTTTACTATATACATATGCTTCCAATAGGTAAAATTATCAGGCAGCATAGGATACATTTTCACTGTTACGCTGAGGATACTCAGCTTTACTTATCCATAAATCCTGATGAGCCCAACCAGTTAGACAGACTACAAGCATGTCTTGAAGACATAAAAACTTGGATGACTTAAAATTTTCTGCTTCTAAATTCAGACAAGACAGAAGTTGTCGTCTTTGGACCGGAGTATTTAAAAAAGAAACTGCTTAGTCAATCACTTAACCTGGATGGCATTAAATTGAACTGTTGTAATAAAGTAAAAAACCTTGGTGTTATTTTTGACCAGGACACATAATTTAAATCCTATATTAAACAAATTTCTAGGATTTCCTTCTTTCATCTCCGGAACATTGCCAAAATTAGAAATATCCTGTCCAGGATTGATGCTGAAAAACTAGTCCATGCATTTGTTACTTCAAGGCTGGACTATTGTAATTCTTTACTATCAGGATGTCCACAAAATGCAGTTGAAAGCCTTCAGCTGATTCAAAATGCTGCAGCAAGAGTTCTGATGAAAATTAAAAAGAGAGATCATATTTCCCCTACTTTAGCTTCCCTTCATTGGCTCCCTGTTAAATCCAGAATAGAATTTAAAATTCTCCTCCTCACATATAAAGCCCTTAATGATCTAGGTTCATCATACATCAGAGATCTGATTGTTCCATACGTTCCTAACAGAGCACTTCGTTCTCAGACTGCAGGTTTACTGGTATTTCCTAGAGTCTCTAGAAGTAGAATGGGAGGCAGATCCTTTAGTTATCAGGCTTCTCTCCTGTGGAACCAGCTCCCAGTTTTAGTCCGTGAGGCTGACACTCTGTCTGCTAAGGCTAGGCTTAAAACTTTCCTTTTTGATAAAGCTTATAGTTAGAGTGGCTTATGTTATCCTGAACTTTCTCAGTGACTGCTACAAGTCACTGACTCGATGCTATCTGCTGGGTTTTCTTAGACAGAGAAACTTTTTAACCAATTCAAATAAATAGCTGAATCTGACAGCACTGTTCAGTGGTTAGGATTAATTGGAATGTATGAATCTGACTTGAAATCTGTATGATTCGAATGAATTGATTTTAAAGTTACCCACCTTTCACACAATGCAACAGGAAACAACACTCTCCAATTATTTTTACCTCTGCCTTCCTCGCTCCCTGTTGGATGGAGTAAGGGGGAGTCAGGTTTAGCCTAAACCGGCTCAGTTATGGTTGAGGTGCAAACACACCTTCCATTTCTGCTAGCTGTGCGACCACTTCTCTTTTCCAATGGTTATAATCAGTCTGACAGAGAGAGGTACCCCCAATCCTTGTGGTTTTTAGTATAACAATGGCCATCAGTGGGTTCTACATGGACAAACTTTATCAGTTTATTATTTTACTTAGTACCCCTTAGTACCCCATTCTAAAATGGCCAAACTCTAACTAACACTCAGTAGTTTATTCTAACCTCTCCAACAACCCCGCACCATTCCAAACCCTTTGAGAGGTGCCTTGAGGCGACATGTGTTGTTGGTGCTATATAAACAAAACGGAAAACTGAACTTCTACATGTACATGAACTTTGATGACACCTTATTCTTAATCTACAAGGTCAAGTTTGTTGATGGACCCACTGTTGCCAGCAACAGCAACTTTCACTATTCTGTAAACATCTTCCACAAGGTTTAGGAGTGTGTTCATAGTTAGATGAGAAACTCCAAGGTTAATTGTGAGTTAGTACATTTCATGACCATAAGCACACAGTATTAACCGCCTATGGGGCACATACAAATAAAGTAAATATAATAATCTAAAAATGTAAGGATCTTGAATTAAAAATGTGATTATCTTAATCTTGCCAGCAGTCTTCTGTGTCTCAGTCCAAATACAGGACTGAGACACAGAGGATCAAACGTGATTCTGCCATTTCATTTAAATCTCAGAGAAAAGAGGCAGAAAAGATCTTCTTAAAGAAAATGAGAGCAAACTGGAGACGCTGCGGAGACAAACTGTCTGTGATCTAGAGATTGTAATTCCATCTAAACATGATGACATTGCATAAACAATAAGAACAAATACAAAAGCTTGGCTGAATTTTGATTTTACAACTTGTTTTATTCTTTTTTCAATCACTTCTGAATTCTATAGTGAGAATTTGCGTTAGAGTAGTTATCTCTAATAGTATAATTCCATATTTAGAAGCTTGGAACAATAATGTGTTCAGACTATGATTTTCTACATACTTCTTAGAAAGGGAAATTTAAAAACTGAAGGAAGACTTCTTTGGCTTTTGGAATGCTGTTTCACAAAAAAAATTAAGGTTCACACTGAGACACAAACTTTTATTTTCAGAATTTTGGAAATGCTTAAAAAAACATTTTAGATTTCTAAAAGTTTTTTTATCACACTAACCAATTTTGTTGCTGGTTTATATGTTTTTACCTGTGTAAAAAGCTCAGCTTCCTACAATTAAACAGAGCCTATTTACCCTAGCCTAGATCCTGCAAACCATAGCTACAGTCTTGTTGCTCACTCAACCATTCATACATGCTTATACACTCATTTTATGACAGAATTATTCGCTGTGTATGATGGGTGGATTAATCATACACCGATTAGAATTTTGGGGGAAATAAATGAACGGGTTCTCTTATTTAAGGAAATTTTGGCATGCAGCACGGTGGGAAACTGGGCCCCTGATCTTTGAACTGGAAGATGAACAGCATGCTTCCAGGTTACAGCTTGCATTATCATTTTCATTCAGGTAAACACAACCGAATTTAAGTCATTTAAAATGCTCAGATGAGAAAATAAAACTGTACTTCAAGCCCTCTCCGGGATACTATCTCAACACATCTCAAATGCCACTGTTAAGATCTACAGTAAAGCTTCCACGCTCATGTAAAACTAAGAGAAGTGAGGATCCCCCGGGCTCAAAGAGGCCTTGACCCACACAGAAGGAAGTCTGGAGGAAAATGGAATAATGAGTAGTATGGCTTCTAGATCAATGGGTGCTCCTGGCCCCCCTGAAGTGTAGGATGCAGGCAAGTGCAACAGAGTAAAATAGATCAATAGTAAGACCTCTTTCTTCAGCTCTGCTGCCCACTTTTAAAGAAAAGGCCTACAGTCAAGGCTGCGGTGCGTCTGGACGGATAATCTGGGCCATTCCATACGACTGTGGGTTAACATGTGGCAGCACTCGCCATCCACTTCTGAAAATTATTTTGTTGCTCTGTCCTCTTCCTCCTGCAGTTTAACTCAGTTCTGCTGCCGTGTGGCAGAGCAACACGGACCGATGCCAAAGAGCTCAGTGCAGGTATCTGAGCAGAAAAATAACCGTTTTTATTTGGTCTCTAAGCAAGAAACTTGGACTTTTAACAGTGATAATAAGATCCTGGACAAACCATGCTGACTTATCACTTATAATGATTATAAGTGATAAGTGTGCATAAGTATATATTTCTGATATTTCAAGCCAAACAGACTACAAGCTGCTGCTTTTGCCAAATGTTCATGATAAACCATATGATACATAACAGAAAAAACATGAGACTTAATGTTGTCCTTATTTAAAACAAAACCATATAGAAAAAAAATCTACACATGCTTAAATTAAGAACCTTACTCATGCTCATTTAAGAAAATTCTGTGAAAATAGTTCTTGTTCATGAACTTTCCTTAATCTGTGATTTGTTTTCCTTAAAAACAATCTTATATGGATATCCTATATCTTTATCTGATCTGAATTTTATTTTGTTTATTTTTTTTGCATTTTTAGTTTCAAAATACGGAAAACAAAAATTATAAGCACTAATTTCTGCAAGACGAAGCATCTCCTGGGATGCACTTATTTGGTCATTTATTTGAAATATACATACAGTACACAGCTTACTTTTATTGTAAAACATGAGACACGGAGTTTTAATAACCTCGAACATCAAGGAGTTTGCAAAATAAAGTCTCACAGGAAGACTCATACTGCCCCCTTGTGGAGCATCCAAAAAACATCCTTCCAGTATTTTGTTTGTTTTAAAATAACCTCTGCAGTTAACTACTGATATCAGTAAACTGCATTTAATCCATCAATTCATGGTTCACGTACCACACAATAATCTGTGCAGTCAGTATCCAGTATCCTGGACCAAACAGACTCTACAAATTCAGCAAGAGCAGAATTGCACACTAAGCCTCCTTAATCAAAATGAAAAAGAGGGAGATGCTCCTCTCATACAGTGCTCACAGGAAAAACAAGTCAACACTCCACATCATTTCTGACAACAGTCTGTTCAACTGCTTAGAATATAAAAATGAAAAATAAACGCAAAAAAGCCAAATAATATGGTGACATATACTTGGTTAAGAAACGGACTGAGAGTCCAGCTAAATAAGCAAAGATAAAACAGAAATGCCTTGCTTGTGTTTCTCCTTGGCTGATGAGAATTGGGTGGTGAGTGATACAGTGATAAACTTATTGTTTTACTTTATTTTTTTTACTGCAGCAGCTTTTCTTCCTTATTCCACAAACACAAAATAAATACCACAGTAAACATCTGCAAAATTCAATAAAACCTACTTATTTCATTAAAATTAAGCACAGATTAATTATGTAAATGTAATTTAAAACATCCTTCTCCCTTAAGTTTCTACTCAAACTTCCTATTCAATAATATTATTCGTTCCCTTTTTGTAAAGATTTGAGGTCTTTACTTGTGATTAATATAATTGATTCTTTAAACATAAAAAGAGAAAATTCAACATAGGTTTTCATAAAACTGGACAGGCCGTCTTTTTGAAAAGTCATTCAGGTTTTGTGGCCAAAGACAAATAGTACTTCGTATGATTGTGGGCAGAAATGGCTTACTGGATTGCTAAGGTTTCCAACCCCTGCTTTAAATACTCAAGCCTGCATAGCCTGTGAAAAAGGTAATAATCCCAGTTATCTCATAAAACTGAATTCCATTTAGCGGTCCTATAATGCTGTTCTGTTGATCACTGGAATTTATGACTTGCCAATGAAAACACACTACTCAATAAACTAAGACTGGCTGTTAGCCTAGTCTGGAGTAGGATAACTAGAAAAACACTACCTTTGTGAAACCAGATAAATATAACTGTAAATCCTGGCTCAATCATTAATCCAGGTTTTGCAAAAACAACTCTATATTTTTTATTTGGTGATTGTTTTTTCCTTTATGAAATATCTGGATTCAACTTCCAGCAACGTAGGCTAGATTAAGGCTGTTTTGTTTAAACTAAGGCTGTCAAGTGTTTAACCCTGTCTCTCTCCTAGACATAGCTACTGACTGAGCTTCTACTGTGACTAACTGTATGCGTTCTCTTTCATACTGTAGACTTGAGAACTGGCCCAGAGTTCATCTGTTTAGCTGTCATTCTCTCCTAGATGAAGCCACTAAAGAGCTATAAGCATTAATGTTTTACTTTTCCTTCCCATAGAAAGGACTCCTGGATCAGAGCTTCTTTGTTCTCTTTGTGTCTCTGCTCTGTTCTCTCTAACCCCCAGTCGGTCGTGGCAGATGGTCGCTCACACTGAGCCTGGTTCTGGTTCTGCTGGAGGTTTCTTCCTGTTAAAAGGGAGTTTTTCCTCTCCACTGTCGCTACATGCATGCTCAGTATGAGGGATTGCTGCAAAGTCAAGGCCAGTGACTGTCCACTGTCTCTACATGCTCATCCAGGAGGAGGGAATGCTGCAAGTCACTGACTGGATGCAATCTGCTGGGTTTCTTTACAGAGAAAAACTTTTTAACCAATCTGAATAATAAACTGGATCTGACTGCACTGTTTGATAGTTAGGATTAATTGTAATGTATGAACCTTACTTGAAATCTGGAAGATTTGATTGAACTGACTTTGTAAAGTGTTGTGAATTGGTGCTATATAAACAAAACTGTATTGAATTGAATTAACTATTTCGCCAAACCAATCTACATTTTTTCTGTCCAAATGGTTAAGGTACTAAACTGGTGTTCATGCAGTTCAGACTCATCACTTTGAATAAACATTGTCTGAATTATGAAGTCAAACTGAGACAAGATCAGTGCAGTTGTATTTCAGTGAGGATGTAGGATATTGCACTTTAAAAACTACTGCAGTTTGTTTTTTAACTTTAAACATAATGTGATGTTAAAACAACAAATGACACTGCTCACAGTGACAAATGTGGCCGTAATGCTTTTGGTAATGGTGATATAATCCTGAATTTATCCTGTGTCTGTGTATGTATTATGTGTCTGGGATGGATGGCAGAGGCCTTATGATCAGTATTTTGTTCCTTATATGTATACAAAGTACTTATACAACCAACTGGGTTATAAGTTTACCAAGCTAAAATTCTTCAACCACTTTAAGCTGTTAGTGAACCACAGCGCCCATGAAAGAACAAAAATCTCATTGAGGTGAAATCCACGTTCATAAGACTAATGCATGCACTCATCCACTGGCAGGGAATCATCAGTGATTTGATAAATAGTGTTAATGAAGTGTGGTTTGTGAGTATCTCAATCAATATATAAGTGCGTGCGTGTGTGTGTGTGTGTTTTGTTATATGTAGTGAGGACCATGTGTTGACTCCCATTGACTTCTATTGATTTTCAGTCATTTTCAGCCCTTTCTATGCCCTAACCCTGACAATAACCCTAAACCTAACCATTACCAATACATGCCTAACCCTAACCTAAGCTCAATTCACACCTTAGTCCTAAACCTAACCGTTAGCAAAATAGGTTGTGAGGACCAGCTAAATGTCCTCACTTTGGTACAAATGGTCCTCAATTTGATGGTGAAATCGGAAAATTGGTTCTCACTGTGATGCCAAAACAGGAACAAGAATGTTTGTGTGTGTATGTGTGTATGCGTGCGCGCTGATGTATCTTTTCTTTCTCTCCTCATGCAAACCGGGGCTCTCCTTCCTCTTAAAATTCACAGCCAAGGAGACATTCTGAAAAAAAGACTTCCCTTTAGACCATGTGTCCTCAACCACTGGGTTCTGGACTGGTACCAGGCTTTAGATCTATTGGTGCTGGGCTGGAGAGCAATCAAAGAATATGTGTGGGAATTTGCGTGGTACTGACAAGCGGAGCGTGTAAGTAGGTTTATTTTGAACAACCCAGAAGCATATTGATTGATTAGGTTGGTACATTCGGGAAGTACTAAGATACGGAGTAAAAGGGAGCAGGAAAAAGCGTGTGAGCTGACACAATGTACGGACCATCTGGTTAGGCCCAGTGATCTGTTGTAGCTTAGGGGTTGTATGGAGAAATGTATGGAATATGTGAACCCCCTCCTGGGTTCACACAGACATCCGGGAGAGTAAGTCTGGTCTTCAAAGGACTGTGAGAAAATAAGGTTGGGGGACACTGCTTTAGATACAGCTGTATGCTCAGATTATTCATTTCAGGGTGAACAACAGGAGAACAGAGGGAAACATACTGAAAGCTGAAGATGCGGTCTGTAACAGCAGCTACTGCAGCATAAGAGGACAGCAAACATTTTTAGCTAGAACAATAATAGGTTTAAAAGTTAGATTTGCTGCCACCATGTGGTTACAATGAAGTGCTACACAACATACTTATCTCCGAAGAACACTATACTGCCAAAAGTATTTGTCTACTTCTACATGGACATGAACTTTGATGACACCCTATTCTTAATCTATGAGGTCCAGTTTGTTGATGGACCCACCGCTTCCAGCAATAGCAACTTTAACTACTCTGCAAAGATCTTCCACAAGGTTTAGTAGTGTGTTCATAGTTAGATGAGAAAACCAGAACTGCAGCCTCCGCTCCGCTCTGTTTCTCCACATCAAACTTCCTCCAGCCATGAAAGTGATTGGAACACCAGAATTCAATGATCTGGTGCTGTGACCTAATACCTTTGGCAACAGAGTGGATGTTGTGTAGCCCTTATAAGTCTGATCTGTTTGTCTTATGGTTTCTGTTTGTGCTCTTATCGTATTTCATGCTATAACAAAGGCACAGATCAGAAGAAACGTGAACTGTTTCTGTGGTGATATTAAAGCTAGACTGGCATTAAAATTGTGTATCAGATGTTATCTTTTCATCTTCAGATCCTGCAGCACACTTCTCCTTTTATTTAACCAGCAGGTAGAGCTAATGGTCTTCTAAACAAAAGCCAACAATAATGTTTTCATTGCCTTGAAATAGAAGAAGAAGAAGACAACATTTTCAAAATTCTTTACAGAAAATCTGTGTATAATTTAACCTCCGTATAAATTCAGCTGTTCTGTTTCTGGCCTCAGGTTTGTTAGAGAACATTAGAGAACACAAACACCATCATGAAGACCAAGGAACACAGCAGACAGGTCAGGGGGGAAGTTGTGGATAAGTTTTAAAACCGGGTTAGGTTCTAGAGCAATATCCTAAGTTTTACAAAGCTCTGTTCAGTCCGTCATCTTAACATGAAGAGAGGATGGACCAACTGCAGACATGGACATCCACCTAAACTGACAGGTTGGTCAAGGAGATAATTAATCAGAGAAGCAGCAAGGAGGCCCATAGTAGAAGGAGGCTACTGCAAATGGGCAATAGCCTATGGAAGAGCTACAAAGATTCACAGTTAAGGTGGAAAAATGTGTCAACAGGACATCTAATAATCATGTATATTGCTGTGAAAGTGTTCACACCATACAGATGTCTTCTGATGCCTTTTTGATGCTTTTCAGATCATCAAACAAATTTTAATATTTGATCAAGAGAACCTGTGTAGATACAAAAGAACTCAAAAAGCATTGACCTAAAAAAATTCAAAAACTGTAGACAAACAATGCCACACTGTCATTCAGTTCAAAATAGCACTAAGTACTGTGGGTCCAGTAGTCAAAGGCTAAACTATCCAAATTTAGACCAGTTCTGGATCCCACTTGTAAAAAGCGTAAACAGGCCCCTGCTACCCTTCTACATAAACGGTCATAAGTTAAATATGCTAGCCGCCTGTACTCTGCTAGCCAGAAGGCTTGTGTTGTTGCATTGGAAAAACTCCTCGCCTCCATGATTTTCACAGTAGATCACAGAAGTTATGCAGTACCTCAAACTGGAAAAGATGAGATGCTCCCTCAAAGGTTCTGTGTCTTGCTTCTATGCCACTTGGCAACCCTTTCTGACATTTATTGAAAAATGGAAAGATGGACAGTAGCTGTCGTGCTTGTGTACTATAACATGTGAATGTAACCTTCCCAGAAGAGGCCGATTAACCAAAATTATTTTAAGGGCTCAAGAGCGATTGAACCATGTCACAAAACAACCCAGAACATTTAAAGTTCTGCAGGGATCACATGTCTCAGTTAAGATCAATGTTCATGATAAAACAATGAGAAAGAGACTAAGCAAAATGGCCTACATGGGTGTTCCGTCGCCAAAAGCACTGCTGACCAAAAAGAACATAAAGGCCCATCTCAGGTTTGCAAAAAAGCATCTTGATATCTTTAAGAGCTTTAGGAAAACCATCTGTGGACTGATGAGACAAAAGTGGGACATTTTGGAAGATGTTTGTCCCGTTACAGAGGTCCTTGAGCAAGACACTGAACCTCAATTTACATTTCCATATTTTGTATCGGTACAACTGTATGAACAGTGTGTGAGTGGATGTGACTTTAATCGGACAATACAACTAAAAAAAGTGCTTATGTAATTTCCGTCCCTGTATCCATTCATCACAACTGGATCCTTGAGGGAATGTACCGACTGGTTGCACCACTGGAAGAAACCTCAGCACAGATTTATGTGAATCTAGAGGAAGCTGACCCTCTCTTTCTCTCTTTCCTTATCAATCCAGCATGGACACTAAAACAAAGAACTAACGGCGAACTCACCCACTATGCTTCATGTTGGGAGGTTTGCCCATGCGGACCACCAGTTTGATCCTCAGATCTGTGTCCTGGCTGTTTTTGGGGACCACCATCCTATGGAACTCTGCTTGCTTTGGTCCACTGGTGGTGGGGTTTAGGACCACCTGAAAGGTGTGAAAACATACATGCTGGTGCTGGAAATGATCACTCCAATCATTTTTCTTGTACTGTATAGTAACAACTAAATACCTAGCTAAACCCATCAACACTTTAGCATGATGCCCTCCTCCACTCTTTTAGCCCACTTAATTTGCCCAAACTTCTGCACCCAGCTTCTGCATCACATATTTTATTATTTTCTTTTGGTTTTTGCACATATTTCAAACGTAACTTTTTTTTAATTTTGTTCCTTTGTTTAAGTTGAACATTGAGTTTTCCTTGTGTTTCAAAAGTGCTAGAGAACCCAGGGATAGAGATAACATCTAAATCAGTCATTTGTTTTCTGTGCAACACACACATGCCCCTTTTC
Source organism: Crenichthys baileyi (assembly GCA_036173005.1). Classification (NCBI taxonomy): domain Eukaryota; kingdom Metazoa; phylum Chordata; class Actinopteri; order Cyprinodontiformes; family Goodeidae; genus Crenichthys; species Crenichthys baileyi. The sequence goes on from JAHHUM010001738.1 coordinate 746,126, forward strand.
CACTGGCTCATATTAGGCGGCGCGGCTCCGCTCTACTGACGGCTGGAGCTATGACTTGAAGACTCCGCCTCCAGCTGTCAGTGTAGGACTTTACAAAAAAAAACCGCAGACTTATGACCGTGGTGAGGTTAGTTTTAGGTTGGATATTGGATATTTGATTCAGCGGCGTCTTTCTCCCGCTTGACCCGATGCAGGAAGTCTGATTACGGGCAGCTGCTCTCTGCCTGCTCCCTCCTCCTGCAGATGGTGGTTTGCTGAAGGACCATCAATACATTTCTGAACCAAACACACTGTTTCATGGTGGTATTCTTCTGTGTGTTTTGGGAGAAATGTTTGTGCGTCTGAACAGCTGATTTTATGTGTGATCAGCTGGTTTGTGATGTTATTTAATAGAGCGCCCCCTACCTGCGTGTAATTTAGGAAGCTGACATGGGGTCCTTTTTCTTTTCTTTCAGGCTTCAGGCATGGTTTATAATTTGTAAATAGTACAATTATATTTTGGTTTTACTCGCTCCGGCCATTGTGGTCCTTAATATTATTGTAGTCGCTCTTGAGTTTTATTAACTTTTCTCTGCGCTACCTCAGCGAAAACCTTCTCGTTTCTCCTGGTCCAATGGCCAATCAGTAAACAGTAGTCTGTTCACGTCACATGTAGTCCCGACTCAGCCCCGGTCGTACCTGCTCAGGAGCAGGGACCAGAAACCTAGTTACCAATACTGAAAAAACAGTAATGGAAACGCTGGAATAGCGAGCCGAGTGGAGTCGAGTAGGGCCAAATCGAATCAGTGGAAAAGGGGCAATGAAGACAAATACAACGCCTGTTTATAGCTTAAAGGAAAGATGAGATTTTTTTACAGTCAGGTTCTGTGAAGTTATTATCTGTGATCACTCCCTCATAGAAAGATGACATCACCATGAGCTTATTTGAAAGTTAACACATTCAGAGATTGCTGAAGGCAAATTTTTATATCAGTGGGATACAATACTATATTAGAGGATTTTGTTTTTATATACAATGATTCTAAGTACATTAATTATGAGCTACATGACAATTTCATTTTCCCTTATAGGGGAATAATGAGTAATTCATCAGATCAGCTGATCATTCAAACTCTCAGGAACAACATAAACGTAGATTTTTGCCCCTTTTCGACTTCAGCGAACCGCCATCTGCAGGAGGAGGGAGCAAGTAGGGAGCAGCTGGCCATGATCAGACTGCCTGCATCGTGTGAAATGGGAAGAAGTCCCCACTGAATCCATGGAGCACAAATATCCAACCTAAAACTAACTTCACCGCGGTCAGAAATCCATGGTTTTGCACTTTAGAGTCATTGTCCTCGTTATTGTCATGGCTGAGACAAAAACTTCCTCATAAAGCCCAAAATTGTAAGTTCTTCAGGCAAACTTTGGAGCATCACCAGTCTCTCCTCCCAACTACTCCTGCCACACCTGCCTCACATCAGAACCCCTGAGCCTTATTTTAGAAATTCTGGCTGGGCTGTGGTCCAGATAATTATCCCAGTGGATCATTTTAAACAGGAAAAAAATATATATGACACTTTCGCAAATAGAATAATACAAATATTATTAGTATTTAGTTCATTTATGTTTTTATTTTCTATTTATTTTTTTAATGGTTTCACGCAGATTTCTTTAATATGACAATGTCACAGTAATGTTAATAGCAGCACAGTGCACTACACTGAAGGCTGGAAGCGGGGCTTCAGCCGTCAGTGGGTCACAGAAAACACTAAAACTAAAACTAGCCAGTGGAAAAGGGGCATATGTGTCAGTTGTACGGCAGCATTGCAGATGGTATGGTTCTGTGCTTTCTAGGTAGCTGATCAGCCAAGTCAACAAATGAGGAGAAATATTCAGTATTTTATAAACATACTACATAGTTCCTCTTGCTTGACTAAACATTTTTATATTTTAGATTAATACAAAATAGCCACACTTTGCTCTGATGACGGCTTTGATCTCTTGGCGTTCTCTCCATGAGCTTCATGAGGTGGTCACCTGAAATGGTTTTACAAAGAGCCTTGCAAGATCTTCCCAGAGGTTCATTGAGAGACGGCCAAAGGTTAATATTTCAGTCATCACAGCAAAGGACGGCTACTTCAAGGAATCTAAAATATAAAACATACATAAAGTTTGTTTGCTACATAATTCCACATGTGTTCATTCACAATTTTGAGGCCTTCAGTGAAGAAGTCAGTAAGAATCTAAGTACAATGTAAAAAGTACTGAAAATAAAGAAAACCATTAAATGACCATTAAAAACCATTAAAATAAGTGTTTCGTAAACTTTTCACTGGTAGTGTATACCACAATCGACTGCTTGGGTACGATACTTGCCGGGCAAACACTCTGCAGGCCAGTGAATAAGTGTGGGTTAATCAGAAATGATACTGCTATCGGAATATATCCCAGTAATATTGCAACTGCATATTTTACTAACATTGTACTGCCCTCATACATGGCGTGGAAAAATTCTTCTAATAATTTTTTTAGTCTTCAGAAGAAGCAACTGATTCAATTCAGTCATCAGAGTATAACACACAAATATTTATTGCAGGTTTCCTTTTGCATTTATACTGCACACTTACCCTGCCCAGTTCCTTGTCCTCCAGAGCCAAGACACCAGTGCTTTCTGTAAAGAGCTTTACTTTGACCAAAGGCAGGGGATGAGTCGTAGTGAAGTCTCCCTGAGTACCCCACCTAGAAGACACCAAGGTCAGAAACTATAAAAGCAGAAACAAACAGTAAATTAGATGATGAAGAATCTAGTAGTGATAAAAACAGTTACATCACAAAAATATGTAGCACACATTTCTTTAAAAAACAGGACTACACTGGAATTATAAGAACCTAAACATTTTACCAAAGGGGT